>OX451738.1:1584534229-1585134229 GCA_948472305.1 Vicia faba
CATGCACACACACACACACTCTTGCAGGTCCACATCCATTCTGGATCCTATTATCAATGACTCTACTATTGTCGACTATGACTTTGAGTGTCCTATCAACCAAGTCGAAGACGAAGGCGAGGAAGATTGTGATATACCGGGAGAGCTAGCCAAAATTCTATTACAAGAGGAAAAAGCTATTCAACCGCACAAAGAGTCAGTTGAAGTTATCAACCTGGGTATTGAGTCAGATAAGAAGGAAATCAGGATTGGCGCTAATTTGGAAAGCAGTGTCAAGAGCAGGTTGGTTCAGATGTTGCATGATTATGTGGAAGTATTTGCTTGGTATTATGAAGATATGCCTGGTTGGATACCGACATCGTAGTTCAACGTCTGCCAACAAGAGAAGATTTCCCTCCTGTTAAACAAAAGGTTCATCGTATGAGGCCTGATATGTCTGAAAAGATCAAAGTTGAAGTGATGAAGCAATTTGATGCAGGGTTCCTAGATGTGACATCCTATCCCCAATGGGTTGCTAATGTGGTGCAAGTGCCGAAGAAAGACGGAAAACTCGCATGTGCATAGACTATAGGGATATGAATAGGGCAAGTCCCAAGGATAACTTCCCGCTACCACACATTGACATCTTAGTTGATAACACTGCTCAACATAAAGTCTTCTCATTCATGGATGGTTTCTCAGGCTATAATCAAATAAGGATGGCTCCCGAAGACATGGAGAAGACTACTTTCGTTACAAAATGGGGCACCTTCTGCTACAAGGTCATACCGTTTAGATTAAAGAATGCAGGGGAAACATATCAAAGGGCTATGGTAGCTTTGTTTTATGACATGATTCATCATAAAATAGAGGTATATGTGGATGATATGATTGCTAGATCGCAAACTGAAGAAGAACATCTCGACCACCTGTACAAATTATTCGAGAGGCTGAAGAAATAAAAGCTGAGGTTAAACCCTAAAAAGTGCACGTTTAGAGTACGATCTGGAAAGCTTCTAGGTTTTGTTGTCAGCAATAAAGGAATTGAAGTTGATCCTGCCAAGGTAAATGCCATCTAAGAAATGCCGGTCCCACATTCTGAAAAGGAAGTTAGAGGATTCTTGGGTCGTCTCAATTACATTGCCCGATTCATATCTCACTTGACTGCTACTTGTGAGCCAATCTTCAAACTCTTGAAGAAAGATCAGGTAGTCAGACGGAACGATAAATGCTAAGCTGCCTTCGACAAAATCAAAGAATACTTATAAGAACCTCCTATTCTCATTCCTCCAGTTGAAGGAAGACCCATGATCATGTACTTGACAGTACTAGAGAACTCTATGGGGTGTATTTTGGGCCAACATGACGAGTCTGGCCGAAAAGAGTATGCTATTTATTACCTGAGCAAAAAGTTTACCGACTGTAAAACCAGATATTCACTGCTCGAGAAAACTTGCTGCGCTCTGGCATGGGCTTCTCGTCGGCTAAGACAGTATATGTTGACTCATACCACTCTGTTGATTTCTAAGATGGATCCAATCAAGTACATCTTCGAGAAACCTGCCCTTTCAGGACAGATAGCCAGATGGAAAATGATCTTGACTGAGTACGACATTTAATATACGACTCAAAAGGCCATCAAAGGAAGTGTACTAGCAGATCATTTGGCCCATCAAGCCGTGGATGATTATCTGTCAATGAACTTCGACTTCCCTGATGAGAACATCATACTGGTAACCGACTGTTCAAAACCTGGACCATATGACGGACCTGAACAAGGATCCCGATGGACTATGGTATTCGACGGAGCTTCCAACGCCTTAGTTAATGGAATTGGTGCTATGATCATCTCTACTAAAGGATGCCACACTCGTTTCACTGCCAGACTATGCTTCGATTGCACAAACAATATGGCCGAGTATGAAGCATGCATCTTAGCTTTGAAAGCTGCTATTGACTTAAGGATCAAGCATTTGGATGTGTTCGGGGATTCCGCCCTAGTGATCAGCCAAGTAAAAGTAGATTGGGACACTAAACACCCTAATCTTATCCCTTACAAGGAACTTGTGCTATCCCTAATTCCTTACTTCGAAGAGATCACTTTCGAGCACTTCCCTAAGGAAGAAAACCAGTTGGCTGACGCTTTGGAAACCATGTCTTCAATGTTCAAGGTCAGATGGGATAATGAAGCCCCTATGATAACAATTGAAATATTCGATGAACTGGCACATTTCTATGAGCTTGACACCGATGCGGAAAAGCCATGGTACCATGAGGTGATGAGATACCTTGAAGCACAAGAGTATCCAGAGTGGGCATCTATCAATGACAGAAAGTTCTTACGAAGATTTGCAGCCAAATTATTCCTAAGTAACGGGATATTGTACAAGCACAAACATGATTCAACTCTACTCCGATGTGTGGACAAGAAGGAGGCAGAGGAAATCATGGAAGACATGCACGATGGTCTCTTCGGTACTCACTCAAGTGGACATACGATGACTAAGAAAATCTTAAGAGCTGGTTACTCTTGGTCAATGATGGAGACTGATTGCCATCAACACTCAAGAACTTGTCACAAATACCAAATCTATGCTGACAAGGTCCATGTGCCTCCTATCCCTCTGAATGTCATGACCGCTCTGTGGCCATTTGCAATGTGGGGCATTGATATGATTGGAGAAATCAAGCCCACCTCTTCCAACGGACATCACTTCATTCTTGTTGCTATCGACTATTTTACCAAATGGGTCGAAGCCGCCTCATTTGCCTCAGTCACCAAGAATATGGTAGCCAGATTCATCAGACACAACCTCATCTGCCGTTATGGTATCCCCGAAAGGATTATCACTGACAATGGGACTAACCTCAACAATTCTATGATCACTGAGCTTTGCACTCAGTTTAAGATCAAGCATCACAATTCTTCTCCGTATAGACCGAAAATGAATGGTGCAGTCGAAGTGGCCAATAAAAATATCAAGAAGATTGTCCAGAAAATGGTAGTAACCTATAAGGATTGGCATGAGATGTTGCCGTTTTCTCTACATGGCTACCGTACTTCAGCTAGAAAATCAACTAGGGCAACCCCCTTTTTCTAGTCTATGGCATGGAAGCTGTTTTTCCAGTGGAAGTTCAGATTCCCTCACTGAGAATTATGAATGAGGCAGGCCTAGGCGAAGACGAGTGGATTCAAACGAGATTGGATCAGCTGAACTTGATAGACGAAAAATGGATAGCTACTGTTTGCCATGGTCAGACGTACCAAAAATGAATGATCAAGGCTTTCAACAAAAAGATCAAGCCTCAAGTATATCAAGTTGGTGACTTGGTGATAAAATGCATCATTCTACCACAAAGCGACCCCAGAGGCAAATGGACTCCCACCTATGAAGGGCCATTTGTTGTCAAGAGAGTTTTCTCTAGCGGTGCCATGATGCTAACTACCATGGATGGTGAAGATTTCCCACATCCTATAAATGCGGAAATAGTTAAAAAAATAATACGCATAAGAGACCCGCTAGGTTGACACACCTAGGCAAAATTAGGGCATCCCGGCAAACCAAAAGGTTTGGGAAAAATTTAGTGATATATGCAAAAGATTGTACACCCGGCAAGTTGAAAACCCGAAAGGGTGGCTTGGGAAAAAAAGGGTATCCTGATGGACCGAAAACCCGAAAGGGCGGTCCAGGCAAAAATTAAGGATTAAAAGCATACGACTATGTCTCGTAGAATCAACACAGTCAATTTTATCACCAAGGTCTAAGTTCAAATGGTCCAGATCAATCCAATCAACTTCTATCAACGGCAAGGGACATTCGAAGACATTGGGGCAATAGTAGAGTTGGAAGGCTATGAGATCATTTCACATGGCTATTTGTTTTCATCCTCAATTTTGTTTTCCTTTCGACGATTTCCTCTTACTAGGATCTCCGTCTCTCTGTACAAAAATGCCAATGCATGGGAAAAATATCAATACAAATATACTTTGAAGTGAAAAATTTCTGTCTTTGTTTTGAATGCAAATTTGTCCAATGACTAAAATTGAATGAACATATGCATATGAACATAATTAAAACTATTTGGCACATGTGTCCTGCTAAGCAGCAGCAAACATCTCTTTAATGTATATGAAATATCCCCACAGAGTCATTTCATTAGCATTATCCCCACAAGGACGGTACAATAAACCTTTCCCCAGTGGAGTTGCCTACAAAGTCTCTTTGCATAAGATAATCTCTGACCAGAGCCTCAACCTCTTGGCAGCTCTCTCTCCAGCTAAGTCAATTTTTACAAGTTGAAGCCTTATGGATCTCTTCCTAAAAGAAACTCACTTCCCCAATAGGATTTACTTCACTAACAGGGTTTATTTCCCCAACAGGTTTTATTTCCCAACAACAATCGAGGAACCACAAAATTCCCCAGCCGAGTACATCCTCCCTAACCAAGTCTGTACTCCCCTGGCATAGTCCATCCTCCCCAGCTGAGCCCGTTATTCCCCAACTGTGTATATCCTCCTTAGGTGAGTGTATCCTTCCCAAGCTGAGTCTGTCCTACCCGACTGAGTCTACACTCTCCAGTTTGAATTTTCCTTTCAGATTATTGCAAATCATAGGGCCACAACCCCTGATCCCCAGTAAAGCCGTCAACAAAGCCTTTATTATTTCCAAAAAGATACTATGAAGCCTGGACCCGACCAGATATTAGCACAATTTTCAAGTTATTATTGAAACCTGGACCCGACCAGATAATAGTTTGACTTCTTCAATTGCCGAAGCCTGGACCCAACCAGATAGCAGTTTAATTCCTACAAAATCATTAGCAAAACTCCTCTTCTCCAGTAGAGTTTGCCACTATCCCTAGTGAATTACTGAAACCTGGACCCGACCAGATAACAGTTTGAGTATCTGAAACCTGGACACGACCAGAAAATAGTTGATCTCAATTTCAAGATACTATGAAACCTGGACCCGACCAGATAATAGTCTAACTCTTCAAAGATATAGAAGAACCTGGGCTCAACCCGACCAAGTTTTAACTTCTTTTCCCCAGTAGAGTTTGCCTCTGCCCCAACAAATTACTGTGAAACCTGGATCTGACCAGATATCAGTTTTCAATTTCATCTTTTCAAGCAAGTTATTGTGAAGCCTGGATCCGACTAGATAGTAATTACCCTCAGAGATTCATTGTGAAACCTGGAAACCGACCAGATAACAACTAAATCCCCAAACAGTTTATTGTGAAACCTGGACCCGACTAGATAGTAATTGACCTCATCAACCTCAGAAATCTGCAAAGCCTGGACCCGACCAGATAACAGTTTTTCAAATAGTTTATTGTGAAACATGGAGCCCTACCAGATAACAACTAACTATGATCCCCAGAGAGACACTATGAAGTATGGACTCGACCAGATAATAGTACAACTTTCCAAAAAACTACAAAACCTGGACCCGACCAGATAGTAGTTACCACTTCAAGTTACTGCGAAGCCTGGATCCAACCAGATAACAGTTGACTTCTGTATCTCGAACAAGCTGTTATGAAGCCTGGGTCCGACCAGATAACTATTCAATTTCAAGAGAATTGTCTCCAAAGCCTGGAATCCGACCAGATAACAGTTAATTCGTCTCTTCTCCCAGTAAGTTACCATGAAGCCTGGATCCGACTAGTTAGCAGTTGACTACTTCATCCTCGGCAAATTGTGAAGCATGGACCCAACCAGATATCAACTGACATTCAGGAGATATTCTCCAGTGAAAGCATCCTTTCAACAAAGTTTAGAGATATGCATATTCTTCATCCCCAACGGCAATCAGGGATTCAACCCCCCAAATTTCCTCAGCAGCAGTTAGGGATTTATTTTCCCGGACAAAAGCATACAAATCACATTCATACATCATAGCATATACATACCATATGCATTTAACATAATACCACATCCGGTGAACATCATGCAGGCATCTGTATTTTACTAACTCTTTTTCTCACAGGTAAAACCTCAAGTTTAGTATAAATCAACAAGAGATTTGTGTTGATACTTCTTCTAGTGTTTACCAACATTCCTCCAAATGTCATCTATAAGCCCATTCGCCATCCATCTTCGAGTGCAAATTTCTGGGCACTCTAGTGTTCAATCATCTTTCACCTTCAAGTCACGAATGACGGATCCTCCAATCTAACTCTTTAGGTTTAAGAAGATTGAACAGGGGCAGCTGTTATACCCGGAAATTTTCCCTCTCATTTATCAAATATTTTCTCACAAAGATTTCTCTTGGTTCAAGACTGCACTACGGTTGATCAGCTCAAGACACCTGCTCAAGCAATGATGACCAAAATTAAGGTTTGAGATTGCAGAAAGATAATTGAACTTTCAATGCTTCATATGACTTTCATGGATCATTATGGACCCCCAATATTACCCATGTCAAGTTTCAAGCCTTGGATCACACTTTTTCTCAGTCAATTGAGTAGTTGACCTAAAAATCAGCGATATTGGGGAAAAAAGTCAACTATGGCCAATTTACAGTCAAACTTCATAATTTTTGATCCACATAAACATTAAAAACTCATATGTATCCTTTTATCAAGTTTGGACCACAATTCCTCAAGAAATTTGATCAAATCATCAAAAGGGCAAAATGGTCAAAATTAGGGTTTTGACTGAGAAAGGGAAATTTCAGATTTATGACCTAGCAAATGGTCAATTGGTTTGAAGCATGGTTGCAAGAGTTCAATTGCATATTTTTGACCTAATGGCATGAACTAAAACATTGCTCAAGATCAATTGGATTGATAGTAAATTTTGAGTCAACTGATCAAAAGTCAACTGTACACTGAAAAGTCAAACTTTAACTTTTTGGTCAAAATTTATTGTCAAAGATCACAATTCATTAAAACATGTCAAAATATGAAACTTATTCATCAAGAAATCAAAAAGTCAAGATTTCATTTTGAAAATTCAAAGTTTTCTAACTTAGAAATTTTTCTGTGTTTAAAACTTCATATTTTTTTATAACTTTGAACCATTTTTTCACCATGATGCAAGATGATTCAGAAGAAACTTCCAACATGAAAGTTGTAGATCTCCATGATATCTACAACGTTTAATTACGCAAATTCTTCTAAAAATTCTTGGATATCAAGTTATTAATTCATAAAGTCATGGTCTTGAAATTGAACACTTAGTGAAAATTTGCCCTAGTTTTGGTCAGGATTTTGACCTAACTTCATGGCACTTTTTCATATAGTTCCAAAGGTAATTTTCAAAAGTGATTCAAAGAGGGGTTGTAGAGAACATTACAAGATTTCCAAAATATCCAAGAAATCCTTGAGATCATTCTTGAGCAGGGAGAATCAGATAGAGGAAGTTAGGGTTTTCACACTTGAATTATAAGTCATTTTGTGATGAACAAGAATTCAATTTCAAACCTATGCTGCACAATCTTACTTTTCAGGCCTCTAAACCTCAAGATCTATCCATAATCAGAAGATTACACAACTATTTGAGCTATGATCCAAGTGTTTCAGTCTTTGTCCAAGTGATTATTCCATTAATGGAACAAAGTTCACACTTCCGTTTTGGAAAAGTGATTTTAATCACAAAGTCAATGCACAGAGCTCCTAACTTGTTTCATTTGAACACAAGTAATGTCAAAGGCAAAAGCAAAATGTCTAGAGCCTCCCATAAACTCAGGCCATGCTTGTACTACAAATTGAAACTTGTTTTCCCACTTTTCTTCAAAATCAAGTAACATAGCCATAAGTCTATATCTTGTTTTTCTGACCTCCTAAAGTCCTCTAATCTTTTCATATAATCATACAAGTGTATTGCAACATAACATACGATTTGACAAGCTTCAAAACTCCCTGAAAACTCAGATTACACAAAACCTCCATTTTTGTGTCATTTCTGATTTTGAACTTCAATCTTCAAAACCACTTGTGCATTTCTTGGCCTTTTAGTTTCAAAAGCTTCCTCATATAAAATACAAACCATCCATATCCCTGTTTGCAGACTGTAACATCATCTTCATCAACTTCCATAGCCAAAAACAAAGCATTGCAGTTGGACTTCTCCAAGCCATTTCAGCCTTTCTAAACTCAAGCTAAACATTGCATTAGCTTTCTAGAGGTCCAGGGAAGCTAACCTGATCATCACCACTGCCTGAAACAAGCTGAAATCCATTTCACGATTTCCAGTTTTGAGGTATTTTTCTTGAACTTCTATCTTCATATTCAGGCATCATTTGAGTTTGATTTGTGAAGAAAAATGTATATACCATTGCTACGAAGCTGTACATATCCATAGTTTGCATTTATATGGCCTGAGCTTAGAGAATTTTAGAGTTAAAGTTTTCTGAATTTTTTAGGTTTTAAATTAGGGCCAGAAAAATTCTCCTTCATCTTTGACTGTTAGATTAAGTTACTTACATGGTTGGATTCGTGGGAAGAAATGCCACAACTTTCATGTTTGAACTTTTCATTTTTGTTGAGAGATGAAGAAGATACAAGTCCTTTGGCTGGAGGTTGAAGATGAAGTGTAATCAGGGCGCGTTTTGTGTTATATATTTATCCTTTTACACAAGTTAACGGATGTATCACCACCCCAATGGTTAAAGTGTATGCCTGTTCACCTTTAGTTCCTGGGTTCAAGCCCCAGTGTGATCTATTGCTATTTTTCACAATTTTCTAACTTTTTTGTGTTTTTTTACAGCGCTTAGGCTTTTCATGTGGGCCTGAGCGTTTTTTTCTCACAATACCTCTTGCCTTACTGATTAACCCCCCTGACTTTTTCTTTATATTTATATTTTTATTTATTTTTCTTCATTATTATTATTATTATTATTATTAATATTTTTATTATTATTATTATTATTATTATTATTATTATTATTTTCATAAAATCATAAAAAATCCAAATTTATTTTTTATACTCATGTATTTTATTTTCCATAAGATAAAAAACATTTTTCTTAAAATAGATAAATTTCCTTTCTTTTCTTAAATAATTAATTTTTAGACTTAGGATAAATTAATATATTATTTTATTTTCTTAGTTAAAATTAATTTAGAACTTAGATTATTTTAATTAATTAATTTTCATTTTTATTTTCATTAATTTAAAACCTTTTCGCAAAAAAACCCTAAAAATCCTTTTCAAATTAATTTCTTTTCTTAATTAGTTTAGGTTAATTTTATTTAATTTTAATTAATCATTTTTTTAATTAGGTCAAGACAAAACCATTTCATAAAAACAACAAAAATCATTTCTTTTTCCATTTATATTCTTGCATTTTATTTTCAATTTTATACAATATTCAATATAGTTGTAATAGATAATTAGGTTTAATTTTCTTGCAATCCCCATTTGTAAATTTGTACACCTCTGTCCCTAATGATGTAATAGCATAGTAATTTTACTTTTCGCAATTTATCGCTTTAAATAAATGCTCGTAATTAGGGTTTGTATGAGAAGATAAAATCAACAAGTAGTAAACCCTAATCAAAGACTAAACAAAGCATAAAAATCAATACACTTGCACACTAGCACCCCGAGGGTAAAATCCACTTGGTTGCCTTATAAAAATGGCCATGTTATGCATGTAAGATGTCTTAGTAAAAAGCAATAAAAAATATAAGGTCATAGCCCCTCGATGTCGCTATCAATGTTGCCTTTCAAAGTGATCTTAGTCCCTTAAAGAGAAATGCTAAGACATCTTACAATATTGCTATCATGGCTATACGATGACCCACGTCCGTCTCGTTTACATCCAAATATAGAGTTACTTACCAAATCAATGGTAAGATAACAATGTCAAAGGAAAGAGGAAATGAACATGAAAGACTTTTGAGTAGGTAGAATGCTCCTAGTTACTTGCTCACTTTCAAAACCAAATATCCTTGCTATTTTCAAAACAAAACACTTTCAAAAACATCTTCCAAACTTGAAAACATTTTCAAAAGATCAACACTTTGTATACATTCTTACGAACGAGAATTATTACAAAGTTTGCCTAAATGATGGCGCCTTTTCAAAATACTTTCAAAAACCACACAAAGCACATTTTCAAACAAAAGCAAGTGATCTAGCAAGTAACTAAGAGCCCATGGAAAACCATGGATGAAAAGGGTGCTAATACCTTCCCTTTTCATAATCTACCCCCCGAACTCAAGAAATAATCTCAAAGGTCTTTCCTGTGCTTTTTCACCTTTCCTTTTGGATAAAATAAAATTCGATGGCGATTCTTGCTAACCGCAACATTTGCAATAAAACGCAAAACAACCAAGTCAGTTCTCCCACCGTACCACACAAAGCATTATGGGTCGATACAAACTTTTGTCCATACAGAATCCAGAACCTTTGATTTCTTATGTGTCGACATAAAATGCGAATGTGTCGATTGATACCGAGTTGGTTTTGATTTCCAGAAAACAAGAAATGATATGTATCGATGCATGAGTGCATGTGTCGATGCATAAAGGTTTTAAAATATTTTCCAGAAGCATGAACATGACATGTATCGATGCAAAGTGCGAATGAGTCGACTCATACTGAAGCATAATTGTTTTTGTGATTTTTGCTTAAGTATGTGCCGATGCAAAGCATTTTGTACTGACCTAAAATCATGATACATGTGTAAAACACATTTTTGACTCTTTTAGAACATGCTACACTATTACCATATCATGCACACATAAAGATCAAACACAATAAACATTCATTAATACTTTTATCATACATATTTGCTATCATACAAAACTACTCAATGAAAAGGGTTGCTCACTCCGTGCGACCACGGCCTGGGCTCCCCCACCCTCCCTCGGGCACCATCGATCGTTTGCCCTCCTATACCAGCACTAATCTACGATAATCGATAAATGCCTCTCATTCTTCCCGACCTTAAGTCGGCCAGACAATCAAGAACCGACCAGACCACTGCCCGTAACCTAACTCCTCCTCGAAACTAATGGCTAGTTGCGGGCACACCTGCCCGATTTGACTAAGTCCTGGTAGTTACCTATTTTTGTAGACCCGTATATCTAGGACCAAAAATAGGGACCAATGGCCAAGCGCCAGAGGCACTATATAAACCCTCACTTATGTGAGGGCCAGGTATCAATTATCCACTATTTATCACTAAAACCCTAATACTTTGCTTGTATCTCTTTTTGCTCCCAGACTTACTTGATCTTCGTAGTGCCTTGCAGGTACAACCTCCCTTTTTCCTCCTCGACTTTCCAGCCCTTTTGAAGATCATCATCCGGACACCTTGCAGGTTCTGATCAACCGGTAAGATCAGCTGCACCGACTGTGAGAACTATCTTCCCCGTTTTCTGTTCCTAGAATTTGAAGACCAAATATCCTCTCCATTAATTGATAATGGCCAATCACGGTGATCACCACCTATCTTGAAAGATTGTGCTCTCCCTGGCATGCAAGACCAACGGAAGCCAAGAACATCCTCACCTCGAGGATAACTTCGGTGCTCGCGACAGACATACTACGTCCCTAGATTCCATCGATGCTGCTCGCGACAACAATCTATTCTTGGACGAACAATTTCCCAACAACCCTGTCGAAGACCATCCGGAAATTCTGTAACTGTTCCCCGTTCCGCAGAACTCCGACCCATCCATAACGACACTAATCGTTTCCCTTAACCGAACCAATTCTCTCATCCTCCAGTTGAGAAAAAGGATGGGGGCTCTGGAGCAGAAGCAGTCAAGGTCTTCCCCTCGGAGACACCGACCATGCAACTCCTTCAGCATATCACCTCCCCGAAAGGAGCGTCCTCCAAGAAAGGAAAGGCTCGACGTTTCTTTCCACAAGAAGCATGATCTCACATCTCCTAAGAAGGATAAAGACTCTCCATTTTCCAAGAAGAGGAATAGCACCTGCAAAGACAACTGCGGTAGATCACTATCACCCAGACCTAGGCGATAAGGGCGGAGCCCCTCCCCTGGACAAGATCACGTGTCCTACCCTAAATTTTCCCTACTAGTATTAATGGTTAATTCATGATAATTAATCATATTTTATACATATTCATATTTTGTCATTTCTAATTTTTTGGGAGGGGGTGTATATTCATTTGTTTTTGTTAGTAGGGTGTATTTTTATAAAAAAGGTTTAAGTTTAAAAGGGGTGTGAGTCTCACAAAATCTGAATTAATTTAGGATGGCCCATTAAGCTGAATTAGAGGCCCAGTAGGCTTATTGAGGTTGACGAAAGTCAACAACGGGCTATTATTATTTTTATTATATTATTATTGTTATTATAATTATTATTTATCACTTATTACTATTAACCATTTCTTTTATTATTATGATTACAATAATTATTGTTATTCCAATATTATTATTAATATTATAATTGAGTTTTTATTAAGTTTGTTGACTTGTTGACCGAGTCAACTCTAGGGTTTTCAACCCAGCTTCCCCAGTGGGGAAACCACCTTCTTCCCTAAGCGACCCAAGCCCAAAACAACCAAAATCAATAATTTTCGAACCAAATCTTCCTAGACAAATAACATATGATAAACATATTTGTTTTTATTGACTAGAAATGAATTACATATACAATTTGGACTAAATGCATCACATAATCACGAAACCTAATTTTAAATTTACAAACAAAATCAAAACAAATCAAAAAATACATTTACAAATCAATTGCAATCTAATATAATCCCTAATTTCTTCAATCAACAAACTGTAACAACAATTACAACATGTTTTCCTAATCTGTCTAAATACTAAACCTATAAATAGAGCCCTAAAAATTCTAAGGAAGGGAGAAGAGATTATAACAGAAAAAAGAGGAGAAGAAACATAAGTCGCGAATCAACCTTCTTGCTTGAGATTTGGGTTTCAATTTCTGAAACTCTAGATCTGTGTTGCATCATCGTTGCCTCTAAGCCATCACCATCAATGCACGCACCTGTCAACCAGAAAAGAAGGAGATTAGTAGGGAGAATCGGAAAATCCGAAAAGAATTAATACGACCAGAATCACTGCGGAAAGGTAAGCCTAATATTGAGCTTAAAGTGTATAAATTATTGTTGTCAGTTGATGTAGGGAATCTTTTTTTGATTTGAATAAAGGTTTCTGGGAAATTTGGGGTTTATGGTTAGGTTTTGGGGTTAGGGTTCTTAGGTTTTGGGGTTAGGGTTCTTAGGGTTCTTGGGCTTAGGTTAGGGTTTTAGGGTTCTAAAGGGTTATGTTTCTGGGTTTGAACAATTGTTAGGGTTCTAAGGTTTGGCTGAAGATCTTCAACGATTCTGGGTTCCTTGCGGTGTTTCTTGGATGAAGGTGGTGGTGCCCTAGAGCGGCCACCGACAGAAGCGATTTCCGACTGACAGCGCCATGGGCAGGGAGATTTCCGGTGATTGCCTTTCTAGAGAGAGGCGAGAGCATTTCTCTCTTGAATACAAAAAAGGGTTTTGTTTGGTTCTGTTAGAGAGAGAAAGAAGAGAAAAAATGGCCCTTAATCCCGAAAACCCTCTTTTATAAACACTCTATGTATCCTATATGTTACTCATATCACGCACCCTCAACCCACGCCTTCTGATTTTAATCAAACATTCACAAACTGCACGTCCATCACAACTCGCAATACTCGCCCACACTCTGTCCAACGGATCAAACACATTTGTTTTGGGCCAATCCCGTTCTATTAACACCCCTCAAATTTCTTCCTCAACGTAAAACCGTACCCTCTGCGCTATTGGGCCAAGTCCAACATCTGGGCTTGAGCCCTTATTTACTACACCCCCAGTTTTGCTAATTAGGTAAAATGTTCACCCCCCTACGCGATTTGGGCCTAAATTCAATATCTGGATTTAGGGCCCTGTTATTCATACCCCCCAGGATTACTAGCCAAATTGATTTTTCACCCCCCTGCATTTTTAATTAAAATTAATTATTTTTGTAATTTTATTTATTTATTTTATTTATTCATTTATTTTCTATCATTTTGCATAATTAGTTTTTTTTAATATATTTATTTTAATAATAAATTCTAAAACCATTTATATTTTTTATTCAAATTTCTTTTTAAATACTAACTCTTCAAATATTCTAATTGCATTAAAATTCTTTTTTTCATGCATTAAAAATATTTATTTTCCTTATATTACAACATACTCGAAAACATCTAAACAATTAAATTACTAACAATTTTCTACTAACTTAATAAACCCAAGATATTATTTTCAAAAAGGATTATGGAGACATTTCTCATTAACTGGGAATTTCGTCTAACAACTCCGCAATTTACAAACCCAGACTTGGTTCAAGGAGAATTCGAGATCTTTTCGTAATCCATAAAAAACACCAACCAACAACTACGAACTACGAATTAGGACTCAAATTTCTCATAAGAGGATACGTAGGTGTAATATGGTGGGAGAACTGACTTGGATGTTTTGCATTTTATCACAATTGTTGCGGATAGCAAGAGTCGCCATCGAGTTTTATTTTATACAATAAAGGAAAGAGTGAAAAGAACAGGAAATACCTTTTGAGAATTTTCTTGAGTTCAGGAGGTAGGTTATGAAAAGGGAAGGTGTTAATACCCTTTTCATTCGTAGTTATCTACGGGGTCTTAGTTTTTAGCTCACTTTAAAATGCTTTTTTTGAAGTGTGTTTTTGATGGTTTTTGAAAGTATTTTTGAAAAGTGCCTTCGTTTATGTGAACTTTATAATTACTCTCGTCTCTATAAGAATATATACAAAGTGTTGACTTTTGAAAATATTTCATGGAAAAGTGTTGGTGTGTTTGAAAGATGTTTTGAAGATGGTTGTGAGCAAGCAACTATGAACGTTCTACCTACTCAAAAAGTCTTAGTTCTTTTCTTCCTCCTTTAGATATTGCTATCTTACCATTGATTGATAAGAAGCCTTATCATTGGATGTAAAGGGACGGGCGTGGGTCGTCGTATAGTCATAGAAGGAAACATTGTAGGATACCTTAGCAATTCTTTTGTAAGGTTCTAAGACCGTTTACCGAAGGCAATATCGAAGGGTCATCGAGGGACTACGATCTTGTATTCGAGGGTCTTTGCTAAAGTATCCAACGTTCGAGGGACATGACTATTTTTCTCAAGGTAACAAGTGAGGTTAACCCTAGTGGAGCAAGTATGCAAAGTGTTTGTGTTTCATGCTTTGTTTGTCTAGAATTAGGGTTTTCTATTAGTTGATTTTAGTCTTGCCATACAAATCCTAATTACTAGCATTTTATTCAAAAGTGATAAATTGTGGAAATTTAAAGTCCTACGCTATTACAATACTTTTAGGGGATGGGTGTACAAGTTTAATGAATGGGGATGAAAGCGATAAAACCCTAATTACTATTACAAACCGTTAATGGTCCAAAAACATCAACAAAAGTCTCAAAAATCAAGAAGGTGCCTGCTGACACGGGCCGTGACCTGTGACACGGGCATCCGTGTCAGGACCCTGTAATTATCCCTGCATGATTTTTCTGTCCTAGAAGAGTTGACACGGGCCATGTCCTGTGACACGGGAACCCGTGTCAGGACCCCGTCTTACCATTTCATCCAGTTTCAAGCCTAGTTGGATTGACACGGGCCGTGTCCTGTGACACGGGCACCCGTGTCAAGACCCTGTCATGCTATTTTATCAAGTTTTCTCCCTGACATGGCCAGTGTCAGGTGACACGGTCGGCCGTGTCAGACTTCCAAAAGCATTTTTCTGTGATTTTCAATGTTTGCAACTATTCTACTCGAATTTGTCCTATTTTATTCTTTTGAAAACGAAAGTAAAATGATGTATGAACAAGGATATCGCAGTTTGAGAAAACTTACCTCTTAAAGTGAAAACCCAAAGTATGTATGGATTTTCCCAAGTGCAATGTGATGATTGATTGAGCTTCCTTAGACCTCTCTTAAGTTATTTCAATCCTTACTTTGTGCTGAAAGTGTTTGGGTCTCTCCAACCAAGTCAACTTGCAAGACAATGTTTTTGAGTTTGGAAGGTGGTGATAATGATGATATATAAGTTGTTCTTGTGTTTGAAAAACTTCTATATGATGTATGTGAAGTATTTGGATGGTTTGTTTAGGCAAAACTTACAAGGTGTGAGAGGTTCAAAGATTTGGACTTCAAAGCTCAAAATGGAGATTTTTGTGGACAATTTTGGTTTTTTGTGAGTGAAGGGATTTTGAGAATTTGTCTACACCAAAGATCTTATCGCCTTAGCTTGCAAATGGTCTATCTATTTATAGATAAGGTTTGAGAGGATGAGAGAGTTTGTTTCACAAGCTATGGAATTCTGGTTTGGTTGAGATGAAACAACCAAGTTATGTGAAATTTGATGTCCCAATGTATGGTACAAAAGGGATCTGAAGTGGCTAGAAGTTTTTAGGCATGTTCTTCTTGCTTTGACATTGTTTTTGCATAAAAAAACAGTTGAGAGGCTCAAGGAGAGCTGACTTTGTATAAAGCATGCTTTATGTGAATGACAATGGTGCCTTTGTGCCATAAATGGAATAATGCAATGGACAATACTTGAATCACTTGGATAATGGTTCAATCAATTGTGTAAACATCTGATTATGGATAGATTTGCAAGTCAAAAGGCCTGCAAAGTAAGATTATGCAGCATGGCATAAGGATTTTGTTATATGTTCTTCAACAAAATGAGTTACAATTCAAGAATGGATGCCCAACTTCATGCCCTTGAATCTCCTAGTTCAAGTATGATAAATTCATGCTCTTGGATGTTTTGGAAAGATTGAAACATCCTTTATAACTTTCTCGTTGGCCATTTTGACAAAATCATCTTGGAACTGTGTGAAAAAATGCCAAGAAGTTGGGATAAAATCCTGACCAAAATCTGTTGAAAATTTCTCTAAGTGTTATATGAAAATGTCATGACTTCATGAGCTTATATCTTCACATCTAAGCGTTTTTTGGACATCAACCCTAATACAAAGTTGTAGAATTCATCAAGATCTACAAATTTTATGTTGAAAGTTTCCTTTGAATCATTTTGCATCATGGTGAAAAATTGGTATGAAGTTATGAAATAAACTTGTATAAAACACTTAGAAAAATTTCTAAGTCTTGAAAAGTTTTGACTTTTCAAATTGACTTTTGAATTTCTTGACTTATTGATGTTCAATCTTCGTGATTTGAAGGTGAAAGATGATTGAACACTAGAGTACCCAGAAATTTGCACTCGACGATGTGTTAATTGATTATATCAGGAATGGGTTTAAAGATGTCATTTAGAGAAATGATGGAGAGTTTGTCAGAGATGGGATTATAAATGCTATCCAGAGTGAATGTTGACATAAACTGGAAGAAGTATCAGAATAAATTCTTGGTCGATTTATACTAAAATTGTAGATATCTCTTTGCATGTCTTTAACTAGGAGAAATAAATCTAACCAGAAGAGGTCTTGTGATGGTGAATTCATTGGGGAAACAAATCTGACCAGAAGAAGCCTTTTGATTTCCTATTATTAACTGGTAGAAGTAAATCCACGCCAAAAGAGGTATGTTGATTGGTTGACTGATTTTTCCTGCAAGAAAGAGGGTTAGTTGTATGCAGATGTATGCATGGCGTAATGATGTTCTTAAAATAAATGAGATTATGTTATATGCATTTGTCATGTATGTAGTAGGATGTATGAATATGAAATATTGTTGAAGCATATCTTTGTCTGGAAAATAAATCCTTGATAAATGTTGGGGAGTTTTGGGAAGTTAAATCCCATATCACTGTTAAGGATGAAGAGTACGTGTATCTTCAAACTTTGTTTAGAGTGTTTCCGCTGGGGATTCCTGCTTTTTGTTTAGGGATAATTCCGCTGGGAAATATTGACTTTGCTTGAAAAAACTCTGCGGGGAGTGTTGATTTCTGCTTGGGTAATAGAGTTCAGGAGTTTTAGTTGTCCATTGCTCTATTGGGGAGAATAAAAGTTAGCTGTTATCTGGTCAAATTCCAGGCTTCGCAATAACTTGCTAGGGGAACATAAAGTTAATTGTTATCTGGTCGTATTCTAGGCTTCGCAGCAACTTACTGGGGAAGAGGAAATTAACTGTTATCTGGTCGGATTCCAGGCTTCACAGAAACTTATGAAGTTAAACTGTTATCTTGTCGGGTTTCAGGTGAAACGACCGGATGAACAATCAACTGATAATGAAATCAATGAAGTCGCCATAGAACATTTTTTATCCCACAAGGGGGAAAGGTAAACATCGAGTAAACCTGAGAAGGGTGAAATCACGACCAAATGATCGAGAGATTGGGTAAGGGAGTATGTTACACGAGGGGAAGGTATTAGCACCCCACACGCCCATAATACTCTATGGTATCCACTCATGTTGTCAATCTTATGGGTGTGTTAGGATCTATATCTAGGCTTAAGGGCTAAAATAAAATTAAAAGAGAGAATGCATGCAAAAGAAAAGAGAAAATAATGTAGGAAAAAATAAAGTTGTGCTCGCTCGGGCCCTACCCCAATGGCTACGTATCCCTTTTAAGGAATCAGAGCAGCCGTAGTTCGGCTCACATGTTTCTGTTTATTTTGTATTTTTCAATTGAACAATGTTAGTTTCGAATTAATCCACCGCGGCTCGACCTTTGGAGACGTACGACCTGTAGCAGAAGGGAACTAACATGTTATTAGAAAAGAAATGCCGATTGGCAAAAAGAAAGGTGTTGATTTGTCTTTTTCACCTTGAGAAAGGATTTAAAAGTTTTAAGTGTTCTATGATTTGCAAATAAAAAAGAAAAGAAAGGTTTTTGTTTTATTATGCAAAGGATGAAAAAGAAATAAAAACATCTAAGGGAGACTAACCTAAACCTATCCCTAATATTATCACAAAAATGATTGACCCTAAAGTTGAGTTTTGAAGGGGAAACTCTAACTTATGTTGACATGCATGGATAACAATCCTAATGTCTATCTCAAATCATCATCTATAGATGAATTAAGAAGTCCTAAAGGAGCATAGCAAGGGTCTATCACCTAAACTATGTCTATCTCAAACCATTATCTATAGTTAAGATGAGAGCTCCTAAGGGAACATGTCGAGGGTATGTCGTCTCAAAACATGCACAAAAAGACGAAATCAAGCAAGCAAGCCAACAAGCTCAAGAGAGCACAAACAATATGTCGAGAGCAACACATACTAACTCAAGTCAAATGCCTAACCAAGATATTGAGGATCAAGGTAAGAAAACAAATCAACAATTAAAAGCCTCAAGAGAGCACACCTAGAGAGATCCTATCTAGGCTAGCATGCCAAAGAAAGTCTAACAAAAACTATCCTATGGGGAACATGCAATGAGAGCGAAGTCGTGATCTCAATTTCTAAATTGAGTGACTCATCGATCAACAAGAAATCAAGGAAAGCGGTAAAATCCTATAGTGAGCATGCATTGAGAGTGAAGTCATGACCTCAATTTCAAAATTGAGTGACTCATCGATCAACAAGAAATTAAGGAAAGCGATAAAATCCTATAGGGAGCATGCACTAAGAGCGAAGTCGTGATCTCAATTCCTAAATTGAGCGACTCATCGATCAAAAACCAAGGAAACAAACACAATCACAACACATATAGAAAATAAAGTGCAGAATGCCTGCTACAGGTCTTTAAATTGCGACTTCGAGCGCACGCTCTTTATTTCCTGCTTCCTACTTCACATGATTTCTAGAAAGTGACAAATGCCCCTACTATACATGATCTCTAGAAAGTGGTAAATATAATATTACAGCAAATAGCCTGAAACCATACTAAACGGATAATAAAAACCGCAAAAACCAAATCAATGCACGGCGAAAACTCGGAGGGTGTCGCAAACAAGCATCAACAAAAAATAGCGTCAGAAGCGTGAACAACATATACAAGCAAAGCGTATCCGTCACCAAAGAGAATGATATCCAAATTGCTTCTCAAAGTATGCACATCTCACAAAATTTGTTAGTAGATAACAACAAAATCAAATGCGATAATGACAATTAGCAATATGCACAAAAATGAAGTATGAATATGTACAAGACAAAGCAAACAAGTCAAAGGAGCATAACATAGCATTCCAGACAGCAACCTCGTACTCATGAAAATAGGTGCAAAAACCAGTTTAGAAACATCCAAACTTGCTACCGATATCGAAAAAATGCTCAAATAAGTACAACAATATATTATTCAGAAATTAAAACTCAATGCACATGCGAAATACAAGTTTCGGACAGCATTACGCACATTTTGAAATTTATCAAAAATCGATTTGGAAATCAAAGTTTTAGTGCATTAATCTTGAATATTAGCATGAGATGGTTATCCGGAACTTGCACATGAACATGTAACCTCAAGATTGATCTAAAAATCAAGAATTAAAGTCTTAAAACCACATGAATTTAATGTATCAAAATTTAATCAACAAATTGCAAATTAACTCCAATTCACGAGTTTATGCATTTATGCCAAAAGTGTGATGAATAAGAATCAACTCATAATTTTCCAAACACAAAAGTTGTGAATCAAAATGTATTCCGGTACGCTAAATTCACAAAGTTCTCAAACAATTATTTAAAACCAAATGATATTACTTGACATCAAAGTATGAGTTAACACACAAAAAGTATCACAATTCAACAATGAAACACAATATATTTTGCAAAAAACTTGAATCAAAAGTTAGAAAATTAATTGAAAAGTATCTGAAATCAACCAAAAATTAAGGCGACATAGAAATATGCCAACGGTTCTAAAAATTAACCCGGTTCGACCAAATTCTGTTCTGAAATGTGATTTTCGAAACTGCTACAGTAGCATAAAAACGGAATGAAGTTTTTCCGAATCAAAAAAATATTCGCGGGAGAGATTCTGGATGGCTCAAGAAAATCAGTTTTCATTAAAGAAAGTCGGAAAAACACAATACGAATCAAAAGTTAGAGCAAAAACACCAATTATGTCAAACTTTGTCATTTTCCAAGTATTGAGATATTTTCTATCAAACTCAATCAAACTTACTTCAAAAGTGTTTTGCAATGGAATTTGAGTCCATTAGAAATTATCTCAATTTATTGAAATGGCAAGCAACAAGTAATCAACCAAAAATTGGTAAAAGATTAGTTTAAGTCAAGAATTAGTAACTTGAGATTATATGCAAAAATGCATTTCAAATGCACAAAAATATCAATGATCATCAACCAAAAATAATTGGAAACATATAGTAAATATTGAAAATCAAAGATTAGGAATAAACTAAACTAATTGTTAGTTTATGTTACAACACCTAAATCAAAGTTAGTGTTAGAATCTACCTAACCTAAACTATTAACAAATTCTACATCAAGAATTAGAAACTAGTGTTAATCTAAACAAGAGTTTAAAATCTCAAACTAATATTATTGCTAACTAGTTTTCTATAGCTAATTCAACTTAAACACTAGTTTAACAATACATAGGGCTAAAAATCAACACAATAACACTATGTCAACTTTAAGTTACAACCAAAATCAATTTCTCAAGTTCAACTAATCACTTATTTCAATAAGCAATTCAATAAAATGGTATTAAATTCTCAATTCAAATCAATTCTCAACAATTAAGCCTCAATTATAAAATTAAAACCTCAATCAACACAAAACCAAGAAAAATCACTTATTCCAAAAATCACTTATTTCAAAAAGCGCTTAATTCAAGAGAAATCACCGACAGAAGTGAAGAGGAGGCTTAGGTATAGAGATCGTAACGAGCGGATCAACAATCGGAAAATAATTGCACTTGATCTTGACTTTTGGATCTTGATGAAGTTGTTGTTGTGTTCTTGATGAAAAAGGTGTAGAACCTTGATTTGATCTTTGAGAGAATTGAGAGAAAATGTTTAATTGTTTGTGGAGATTGGTGAGTTATGAGAGAAATTGGAGTAAAAAGAATATATAGTATGGGCTTATGTGAGTGGATTTGGTTAATGGGCCTCAAATATCCATAAATACTAATGCATAATTTTAATTCACTTGAGTACGACACGTTCCGGGCAAATTCGATGGAATCTCGGTGCGACTTTCGAAGTTGAAATGTGAAACTAAAATGTAGCCGATATTGTGAATAAAATCCTTTCCAAAAATAGGCTCAATCGGATAAACGGTGATTTAGTTACGATTTTTTGAAGTTTTGTCTCAAATGAAAATATTTCTCGGTTCAGGATTTTCAAATGTGTTGCGCGCGTTTTGGACCAAAAATGAAGGCCTTTGGGATACCGTTCGAATTGGAAAGCTGAAAGAAATATTTAGCCAATTCAATTTTTGAACCAATTCCACTGGAACAAGCTCGATACGATAAGAATCGACCGAGTTATAATATTTTAAAGATGAAGCAGGTGAACATTTGTCACAATTTTCTTGTGTGAAAATATTTGATAAATTCATATATTCGAAGACTCTCTGGGTAGAACTGGATTTCGGCCGTGAGATACGAAATATAGATAACATCAAGATGTAACTTTGGCTACCAGAACGGGTTCAAAATAATAAACAGTCTTCGAGTTATGAATTATTTAGTGTGCGAAAACTTCACTTTCAGAACCTTTTTCTTTGTATTTTTCACCATATAACTTCCAAAAGAACTGCGTATTCGGAGACTTTCCTTTGAGAATTAGCTTTTGGTGTGAACCCAGAAATTGAAGAGAACATCGAGATGGTTTAAAAACCTCATGAATCAACCCAAAATACCATTCCAAGCTGGAAATGAAAATTTTCAAACTCAGATCAGTCAAAACACTGTTTCTAATTCGCACTATTTTAAATTCACCGAAAACACCCAAATCTTCCACAACTCAAACATGCATTGAAAAATTATGAGAACTTTGTTGTGTTGATCAAATACCTTGATCCCATTAAATTCATGTATGCAATATAATAATTCAATATAAGCCAATTAAGATCGCAATGAAGAGGGCACATTTTGGGGGTGCAACAACTGCCCCTATTTAATCGTCTTAAACCTGAAGGTGAGATTGGCGCCAACCTTTCGAACTTTCAAGGTGGAAGAAAGTTAAATACTAAAAGAACCCAAAAACTTGCACTCCAGTCAGACATTATTATATTTTTTTGGTTTTCCGTATCTTCTATTTTTCTTTATTTTTTGATTGCATTAGTTATTTGGGAAAATCTCTTGGATGTCGAGTCAAGGTTAGACATACACAAGATAGAGACCGACCGAAGAAGGATTTTACAAAGGGACGCCAGTCGAAGGATAACTTACCTGGAATACAACTATACATTGACTCTGAATTGAACAC
The DNA here is from genome assembly GCA_948472305.1 of Vicia faba. Lineage (NCBI taxonomy): Eukaryota > Viridiplantae > Streptophyta > Magnoliopsida > Fabales > Fabaceae > Vicia > Vicia faba. The sequence goes on from OX451738.1 coordinate 1,584,557,493, forward strand.
CGATCGAAGGAGGACTTTACCAACAAAAAGGAGTATCGGGTGAAGGTAAACTTAAGACGGAAAGACACCGGGAAAAGGTGAACTTACCGAAGAAAAGAGAACGTCGGGCGAAGAAAGACCTTAAACAACAAGAAGGGACACTGGGTGAAGGTGGACCTAAAACGGCAAGACACTGGGCGAAGGTGAACTTACTGGAGGAAAGAGAACATCGGGCAAAGACGAACCTTAACCAACAAAAAGGGACACTGGGCGAAGGTGGACCTCAGACGGAAAGACACCAGACGAAGGTGAACTTACCTAAGGAAAGAGAACATCGGGCAAAGACGGACCTTAACCAACAAAAAGGGACACCGGGAGAAGGTGGACTTAAGGTGAAAAGACACCGGGCAAAGGTGAACTTACCGAAGGAAAGAGAACATCAGGCAAAGACGAACTTTAACCAACAAAAAGGAACACATGCGAAGGTGGACCTAAGGTGGAAAGACACCAAGCGAAGGTGAACTTACTGGAGGAAAGAGAACGTCGGGCGAAGACGAACCTTAACCGGAAAAAAGGGACACCGGGCAAAGGTGGACCTAAGATAGAAAGACACTGGGCGAAGGTGAATTCCGGAGGAAAGAGAACATCGGGCGAAGACGAACCTTAACCGACATAAAGGGACACCGGACGAAGGTGGACCTAAGATGGAAAGACACCGAGCAAAGATGAATTCCGGAGGAAAGAGAACGTCGGGCGAAGATGAACCTTAACCGACAAAAAGGGACACTGGGGTAAGGTGGACCTAAGATGGAAAGACACCGGGCAAAGGTGAATTCCAGAGGAAAGAGAACGTCGGGAAAAGACGAACCTTAACCGACAAAAAGGGACACCGGGCGAAGGTGGACCTAAGATGGAAAGACACCGGGTGAAGGTGAATTCTAGAGGAAACAGAACGTCGAGCGAAGACGAACCCTAACCAACAAAAAGGGACACGGGCGAAGGTGGACCTAAGATGGAAATACACCAGACGAAGGTGAATTCCAGAGGAAAGCGAACGTCGGGCAAAGATGAACCTTAACCAACAAAAAGGGACACTGGGCGAAGGTGGACCTAAGATGGAAAGACACAGGGCGAAGGTGAATTCTGGAGGAAAGAGAATGTCGGGCGATGACGAACCTTAAAAGGAAGAAAGACCAACCGAAGGGGACTCTAAACAAGGATTTCCAACATGCGTTGGGCTTTAAGAGTTTGCAAATACGCAAGAACTACAAAATCCCTCAGGCCAAAGGCGGGGCGTAATTCATCAAGAGTGGCATTTATCTGAATTACCACACACCAAGTATGGATACTCAAACACTTGAGAAGCAAGAAAGGCTATACACCGACTCTTACTCTCACTTTAATTGTAAAGGAGAACACGTGTAAAATAACCAAAGGCCTGCAAGGGCAAGAGAAAACCATAAACTTACTGGGGATTCTTATACGTATTGAACCCAAACAGAATGTCGGTCGAAGGCGGACTTGTGATTAGAAAAAGAGACCAACTGTAGGGACTCTAAACAAAGATTACCAACACGCGTTGGGCTTTAAGAGTTTGCAAATACGCAAGAACTACAAAATATCTCAGGCCAAAGGCGGGATGTAATTCTTCAAGAGTGGTAATTATCTGAATTACCACACACCAAGTATGTATACTCAAACACTTGAGAAGAAAGAAAGGCTATACACCAACTCTTACTCGCACTCTAACGGCAAAGCAAACACGAGTAATATAAGCAAGGGCAAGAGAAAAACACGACTCACTGGGGAAATGTATCCATACCGAAGACCTGACTGGTGGTAAGTTAAACAGACTCTGTTGGGGAAATAGAATATAATCACCCTAGACTTCTTGTGGAGATAATTCAAATCTGAGTGCATAACAATCTGGTCACCACAGGTGAACATAATTGGCTTATAGTCATGCATGTTTGAATTTTTAAGCGTAATACCCCATATAATGGAAATGCTACGCGTTTGGGTAGATGCAATGTAATGCTGCATGTTTAGTAATGCACTGGGGAAAGCACGTCAATAAACTGCTACTGAGAAGACAATGAACTTCCGAACGATCATTCTTGCACATCTGATCTTCTGTAGAGAAAAAGCAATCTGAACTTTAATGGGGCACCGAGACTCAGAACCACCAACCTCTAAAGATGGATATCACCGGGGAATTAACTTTCGGAAGAGAAATACTGCAAAAATAAATTGTAGTTCAGTGAAAATCTTGAATCATGATCAAACTCCCAACTTCTTGGGGAACAAATTCTTTATCCTCTGTTAGAAAGAGGAGAGCTTCACTTGGGATGGAAACTTCTGGAATAAAATTTCTTGACGAAGATAACTTCTATTGGGGAGTATAGAAATTCTTAAATAAAAAGAATTCTACTCAGACCACACTTGGGATAACACCGCCTGGGTACAAAATCTTCACTTGAGGAAGAAACAAACATCCTGGGACAGAAACTCCACTGGAGATATCTCAACAAAATCTCCTATCACCGGTGATGAGAGAGTTATGACTGGTATTCCCATATACACCACATTGGGAAAGAAAAATTTGCTCCACTGGGGAATAATGGATAAGTTACACCAACAGGTCCTCGAAATTCGACTTTGACTGGGTATAAAGACTGCCTTTTACACTAGGGAGCCACAAAAACTTTAGATGGAAACATAAACAATAACCATTGCACTGGGTGTAGCCATCTCTGCAAAATTCAAACTGGCAAGGATTTTTATACTGGGGAGCAGAAATCGTTTCATTGCAGATGATGGTCGTCCTCATGAGGATATCAAACCAGAATCTCCAATAGGTAAACATGAGTTTCTTTAAGAACTCTGATATAGGCAAGCCATGTTGGAGAGAGAGGGAGTGCATCCCTCACTGAGTAGGAAAATACATAATTCATGGGGAGAACAAATGAAAACCTCACTAGGGAATCCATAGACTGTCGACTTTAAGGGAAGTATACCAAAATCTCTGGTTGGTGAATAAAACAAATCTTCTGAGAAAAACTGGAAAGAAATAGACTGCACTGAGGAAAGAGGAATACTCAGATGAGAGTACACCTTTACTGGGGTAAATACTGCAAAAATAAATTGCAGTTTAGAGAAAATTTGAACTCCGATCCCACTCCTAACTTCATGGGGGAAAAGATCCAACATTTCTTTCCAATGATAAAGAGAATCTTGCTGGGAACTGGGGCCTTCTGATTTAAGTCCTCGATAAAGGTGACTTCGACTGGGAAATCGCATAAATTCTTGAATAAAAGAATTATACCCAAGCCATATGGGGGATACTACCATCGAGGGTAACAATCTTCACTCGAGAAAGATAAGGGAATCTTTGAACCATAAGCTTGAGGTTAAGAACTCTATCGAGGAAATATTTCAACAATTCTCCATCACTGGGGGTCAAAGAATTTTAAATGGCATTGGTCTATGCACACTGCTTCAGAAAAAATAGGAGACCTGCTCCACTAGGGATAACAAGCATGTTGATCAAAACATCTCTTCAAGAAAACCTGACTTGGGCAAAACTTCCCTGGGGAGAAAAGATATAAACTTCATGGAGACGATGAACGACAACCTCATTGGGGAGATAAATACCAACAACGGAGATGCAGGGTATCGTCTTCAAGAGAATATAACAAAAGTATCTAGTACATAGAAGCAATTCTTCCTAAATTCTTTCAAAAGAATGGACTATGTTGAAGAAGATTGTACAAAATTACGCTGAAACACACTTCTTAAGAGATCAGCCTTCTAAAAGAGACAAACATTTAACCAAACTCTTATTAAGAGTGTTGACTTCAGTAGGGATTACACATGAATATACTTTCACTGGAGATATAACATTATGTCTGGGAGAGAGCACGCCCTTACTGAGGATGAATGATTCAGTTTTAAGAAGAAGTGAGCATTCATTCAGGAAATGGATCCCATTCTACAGAAATCCTCATGTTGGTCCTATACAAACCCTTCTTGATTCATTTGCTGGTATGCTTCTTGTCATAAAAGACCAACAACACTTGCAAAAAAAGAAACTGTGGCAATATGCCCCATGTGTGGAATGGAAAACTTCACTGAAGAATAAACAATTTAAACTAGCAACCACTGGGTAAAAACTGTGATGCAAGATTGCAACTTCAACATGTCAACTCTGAGGAGAAATGCCACTGAAAAGTGGACTTTGGAGAAGATGCTGCAAAAATAAATTGCAGTCCATTGAAAAGAAATCATCTTGACTTCAAACAACTTCTAAATTTCCAATGAGAAGGAACATTCTCCTCCTACAGAGAAATGAGGAATGCTTCGCTGGGGAATAAAGATCTCTGGAGAGAAACCCCTTGGAAGATAGACCTTTGTCAAGTAGCAGCGAATCTTTTACTGGTTAAAGGCGTCCTCCTATGAAATGACACTTCCATCACGTCTTGTACGGGTCAACAACCTCAAATGATCTTTGTGTCACTGCTCGTATCCTACTGAGGATAACAATCCAACTTCGACTGGAGATAATGATCTTGACTTCTGATAAAGGAACATCAATAAATGGACCTAAGTCTCTAATGAGCCAAGGATAACAATCCCGACTTCTCGACATGATTTTCAAATTCACGAGTCATTTAGCCTGCGTATGGACTTGATATGATCAACCCTTGAAGAGGAGAAAACGCCCATGCATTATTTCTTGCCCTGGTATATATGGCCTTTGAAGAAAACTTCCCTGAGAGGACTTTCTGATATCTGCACCAGCAAGATAAGCTACCCTAGTGTTATGAACTTCAGAACACTACCCCTGACTGACTAGTGTTGGAAGTGGTTTCAACCATGCTTGAGTGAATTCCCATGCATCTGTAAATTCTGAAAAGATTCTCCTCTAATCAAAAAATTCTCAGAGAGATTTGTCAAATCTCGACATAATTGTCCCAGTTTGACTGCACTTTGAGGGATAAAATCCTGACTTGAATGCCTTAGATTTGCTGAATACCTACTTGACGGAGTATTCGACACGCTTGCCCCTGCTCAACGGAGTCTTGACAAACCTTTTCTTCGTCTCATGCTCGGGGAGAAATGAGAAGCTCGCAGAGTTTCAAAGACAACACAACCTTAGGGCGGCTGGCTTACGTCCTGAAAGTAGTCCACTTCACAACCATACTTTTCAACTTGAACTGCTTTAATCTCTAATTAGATACTTGAATAAATCGACCCCTCAAGATCAACTGAAAGTAATACACCATTGCTTGACAAAGACTCAGGGCAATCAACTTTTGCAATCTACTTCAGATCATTTCTCAAGCTGGTATGCTCTTACTCAACGGAGTCAATAGAAGGTCTGCCTCAGATTAAGATCATTCTCACAAATGATTTATCTTTCAACGGTATCCTGAAGCCATTTGTTCCTTGAGGTAATCAAATTTTCATCTGATGCTCATTATGCGAGCTTACTTGATGTTTAAGCACTTGTTCATATGCAAAGAATGTTTATTCTAAGAATGGTAATTGTAATGCAAAGCTCATGTTTGTCTTGAAGTTTAAAAACTTATATTGAAAAGATGTTGAAACATCGAAATTTTTTGTACAAAAGATAGTAAAAGGATGGAGTGATACCAACTCAAAAAATTAGCAAACCTCCTAGGAGTCAGGTTACCATACTCTCGTTACAATATTGCTTTCGAATTAACCCTTGCTCTAGTTAGGACTTTTAAGGGTTGTAATATTAGTAAGAATAAAAATATACTAAAATTGGTTAGTCAATTGAAAGAGTCCCTATAAGAATGATACTTCTTAGAAGGAAATACTAGTTCTTATGTCAATTGCAAAATACTTAGTGGCCTGGTTCACAGTTTTAGAAAAAAGGATTTAAGGCTCAAAATATTTGGTGTCCACCCATTCTCCATGATGTTCTTCAGTCCTAAATTCAGTTAACTCGATGCGAGCACTCATCTCTCAAAATGAGGTTACAATGATTGAGGAATCAAACGAGGTTTCTTGGACATGGCAATCACTCACCTATTTCATTCTTGGTGTTTGATCACACGACTTTATTCTTTGTAAAGAATCTTTATTTGGTAATCCCCTTTTGCTTTTCGCGCTTTTTGCTTTCTTTTTGTTTTCCCTAACTTTTTCCTGGATAAATTCTTTTTGATTTTTACTCTGAAGTCCAGTGGGATACCCTGAGTTTTGCCTAAGCGACTTGTTTTTTCATGTTTCGACTTAGCCGGGATTTTTGTCTCTTTCTTTCATCATTTAATTTTGTTTGAACCAGTCATGTGACTTCAAGTTGTTCTTTGACTTGCTGAAAAGGTGTAACTGCCTTGCTGTTTGGTTGATGAGGAATTACTGTTATGGTATCGTCGTCTTTTGACCTCTTGACGTGCGAGAGATACCCATTTTGATATCATTCTCATTGATTCACGCTGCTGATAGATGAAAGTTAACCATTGCGGTTTTTACCTTCCTTAGCCTTTTGATGGATAACCATTATTGTATCCTTAGGTGCGCACTCCTGATGAGTTCTGAACGCTCGATTGGATCAACTGAAATCTACCCTGCCCCGGGTTAAATGTGAGGGTTTTTTCTGAAAAGAAAAGAAACTCCTACTTCAAGGCCTAAAGGGGTTAATGAAGGTCTATCTCCCTTATATCTCTGGTGTTTAGGAATTGAAACAGTGCCTGTACATCGTCAGCAGGTTTTTTCATTCAAAAGCACATCGTTTGAAATTTTTGGTATATTACTCATCATCCTCCCTCCAGAGTTTTTTGCTTTATTTAACAAGAGTTAAGTATCAAAAATAAAAGAAAAACATTAATGAGTGAATACAAATGGATTAATTCGAGACAAGCATATTCAATGCATTATGGTTAGTATTCAGGAAAAAGCAAATTTTGCATGCAAGAAAGTACTAAACCAAAACAAGGAAGATCACACATGAGAATGCAAATTTGATTTGAAATTTCCCTGTTGAGGAGACTAGTCTCCATATGGACTTATTGCTTCAGAAGATGCACTTGGTAGTCTTGATATTCACTGAGTCAAGGGAGACTTCAAATCTGACTGGCTTGCCTGAAATTGATAGCTTGTGCATTAAGCGAGTCATGCACCTTATCTTCAAATGGTTTACAATCTTCAGTTGAATGGACAAGTGCCCCAGTATGGTAATCACATCGAATTTCTTCACCATATGTGATGAATTCTTTATCAATCAAACTTGCATAAATTGTATCACAAAGTATCTTCTACCATAGAGAAGAAATGCCAACCATCTTCTACTACACAGAAGATAAATCCAGCCCTGAATTCCGGAGCGTCTCCTACTACACAAAAGAAGTGCCGTCTTCTATTACATTGAAGCGACATCCAGCAACCATACGAAAGGATCTTCTACTACACAGAAGAAAGTAAACTTCATCTCCTACTTCACAAGAGAGAATTTTAGCAACCGAATTACGGAGAATCTCCTACTTCACAAAAGAGTCTCCGTCTTCTACTACACATAATAAATTAAACTTCATCTCTTACTTCATAAGAGAGAAGTTTTAGAAACCGAATTACGAAGAATCTCCTACTTCACAAAAGATTCACCATCTTCTACTACACATAAGCAAAATTTAGAAGCTTTAACAAAGAATCTTCTACTACACAGAAGAAACTAAACTCTGAATGTAGAATTCGACCTTTGGGTATTTTTCTTCTACACAACAGCAGATGTCCAAGAACTCGATATCTTTTACTTATTCATCACAGAAGCATCACCCCATCTTCTACTTACACATAAGAAGCATTCAGCCGAGGAGAAAGGTTCTGGAACGGTCTGCCAAACATGGACTGAACCTTGGAAAAGAAGCCAAATAAGTGCCAGACTTCATACTTTAACCCCTTGCAGTTTTCAATTTCATAACCAGGTGCCCCATAATGGGAGACACATCTAGCATTTGCATCGAAACCAAGAGAAATATTTGTGGGAATATGACCCAAAGCACGAGCTTAATCAACTGAGCTTCCAACATACAAGGAAGTAACTGGATACAAGGCATTGAGATTGTATCAACCTTCTTCTCAAGATTTTTCTGTCTCTGCTGGTAAGTTTTACCCTTGGGTTCACTTGGAGACCAGAAACTAGCTGCTAGCAAGAAAATCCGAGAACATGAAGCTCTGGGTGAGACCCACAAAGTATCTCATGATTTGAAAAAATTCCCCATAGGCTAGGGATGAATGATAGCTCCTGTTGCAACAACGTATACATGATCACTTTTCTTTGCCGACACTGTCTTCAAAACTTCCATATCCGACTCAACCAAGTCTTCAACTGGCTATTTTTCCCCTTGAGGATTTTTGACTACAGGCCATTGCTTGCATATCCCCAATAAACAGCCTCATCTGATTCTTTTCATCTCATCATCTCATCCAATTCCCCACAAAGTTGTTTCATAACTTGAATCTGATCACGGAGCGGCGAGTAATCAAGATTGGCAGTTCTGAAAAGAAAATACCGAGTCTGAATAAGGATTACCCATTCTGAGTGCCTTCTGAGTACCTTCTATGGATGCATGAAGATGCATGAGGTGAATGAGTGGATGCAATTCCATGTTCAATCATTTTCTTTTTTATGCATACAATCTTTCACATTTTTTTGGTGTAAAATGAATATGCTATGATGTAAGGTGCAATGACATAAGTTCAAAATTTCAGCATAACAACTGTACAATCCTATGGGTAACTGTTGTATAAGTCTGTTGAGTAATCTGGATATAACAGGATCAAAGGTTTGGTACCAATTTCATAATACAATGAAACCAAGTACCGAGAATAACCGTTGTATAATCTCTGAACAAGTTGAATATATCAGGATCAAAGGTACAGAACATAATCAAATAACCATAGTCACCAACAGAACAATATAGTCACCATCAGAATATGGTCACCATCTGTACCTGTAAGAATAATTCCCGCCCCACTCACGGGTGAAACTAAGTCAAGGTAAGGTCGGGTAACTCAAAATCAAGGGTTCGCTTGAGAGTACTATCATCGTACACCTACGTGATAATGATAGCACCTCATTAGATCATCATCTGAGCATGGATGACACAGCCGTCTAGGGTAATCTACATCCCCTATCCGTCGAGTTCCACTCTATTCCTAGTATTCCTATGGTTTTCACTTGGCCTGACTATTGGGCCTTTTACCTCTTGTAACACCCATCCAACAAAGAAACACGGAAACCAATACAGTAGCAGTATATGGAAAACAATAAAGATGCCATGCAAATATATACTCAGATAAACATGTACAAATGAATAAACTAAAAGCATAAAAGTAAACACCCAAAGAGAAGAAAGCAAGAGCTAGGATCGACTTCGGGATGGACCAGCATTTAGTCAATCTTTCCCCAGTGAAGTTGCCAGCTGAAACAACCGGCTGAACAATCAATTGATAATGAAATCAATGAAGTCGCCATCGAACGTTTTTTATCCCACAAGAGGGGAAAGGTAAACATCGAGTAAACCTGAGAAGGGTGAAATCACGATTGAACGACCAAGAGATCGGGTAAGGGAGTCTGTTATGCAAGGGGAAGGTATTAGCACCCCACATGCCCATAGTACTCTATGGTATCCACTCTTGTTGTCTATCTAATGGTTGGGTTTAATCTATATCTAAGCTGTACGAGGAATGCATGCAAAAGAAAGGATAAAAAGAATGTAGGGAAAAATAAAATTTGTGCTTGCTCAGGCCCTACCCCAATGCCTATGTATCCCTTTTAAGGAATCAGAGCAGCCGTAGTTCAGCTCACATGTTTCTGTTTGTTTTGGTAATTTTTAATTGAACAATGTTAGGTTCGAATCAATTCACCGCGGCTCGACCTTTGGAGACTTACGACCTGTAGCGGAAGGGAACTAACATGTTATTAGAAAAGAAATTCTGATTGGCAAAAAGAAAGATGTTGGTTTGTCTTTTTTATCTTGAGAAAGGATTTGAAAGTTTTAAGTGTTTTATGATTTGTAAAGAAAAAAGAAAAGAAAGGTTTTTGTTTTATTATGCAAAGGATGCAAAAGAAATAAAAAACATATAAGGGAGACTGATCGGTGGAAATAGAACTGACTGTTTTGAAATGCTGGTTCGCGAAATGTCGCGGTAAGCAAGAGTCGCCACCGTCTTTTATGTTCTCCAACAAGGAAAAGACAAAAGCACAACAAAATTCCTTTTCGAGATGTTTCTCGGGTTCGGGAGGTAGATTATAGAAAGGGAAGGTGTTAGCACCCTTTCTATCTGTGGTTATCCACGGGCTCTTAGGTACTTGCTCACTATGTTTTCAAAAATGTTTGCTTTTCTTGTGTTTTGTGGGTTTTGAAAAAGTTCTTTTGAAAACTTCGTTTTGACTCTTGTATCAGTCCTCAAGAGTGTTTGAAGCGTTTGTTTGAAAACTTTTGTCAGAAAAAGTGTAAGTGCGAAAAGTTGTTTTTGTTTTGAAAGAGCAAGTACCTTAGAACCTCTACCTACTCAAAAGAAATTAAGCTGTGTAAATGTCCTTTAGACAGTACTATCCCACTATTGAGAAGTAGGCAGCACCGTCGTTGGAGTTTTTTGGGTCAATTCGATTATAGGGACATGTGTGGTCACCAAAGCAATAGTAGGACGCCTTAGCGGTAACCCTAATGTCTTAGATCCTTTTTTTCCGAGGCAACTGTTTCGAGGCAACTGGATCTTTAGATAGGAGGGCGACCTCTAAAACTTCCTATACTCAATGACCACGTCGAGGTAACCAAGTGAGGCGTACCCTAGGAGTGGCATGTGCACGTGTGTCAGGTTTCATTTATATTATCTTTGAACATGTCATGGTGAGCTACGTTTTGATTTTAATTTTCAGGCAAGTCTTGTCATGCATAGTTAACAGTTAATAATTGTGCGGAAAGTAAATTGCGGGAAGTAAATCTACGCTATTACAAGGCGTCGGGTATTTACATCGCTAAAAACATAACCCTTGAAAAGCAAATTGCGGGAAATTAAAGAAAGCGATAAAAAGGGTCCTAATTATGCTATTACATCCTCGGAGCAGTTACATAAATATGATCAAAAATTAATATGCGCGCAAAGAAATTAAATCGGAGAAGTCCTTAGGGTTTTGACCATTTTTGAGAAAAGAATGGAATTTTGGTCCTTTTTGCATTAAATTAAACCTAATTCTAACTAATTAAATAAAAGAAATGTTTTTTAAGTTTTTTATGTTTTAATGAAATAAAAGAAAAGAAATTAAAATTGTCAAGAAAACCCTAATTCTATGTTAATTTTATTTGTTGTGAAAAAAATCAAATTTAACCTAATTAACTAAATTAATTTGTTAGTATTTATTTACAAAATAATAATTGAAGGTGAAATTAATAAATAATAATAATAAAAATATTTTATTTTCTGAATTTATTATGAAAAATATAATTTTTTAGTTAATTATTATAATAATAATAATAATAATAATAATGGTTAGTGAAACAATTAAATAGAAACTAAAATGTAAAAGAAAAAGAATAAAGAAACCAGGGGGTGCTGGGCCATTAGGAGGTGTTGATTGCAATTCTGGCCCATTTGCACATAAGCCCTTGTTGACTTTCTTTGATTGTCCAGGCGTGTTTTGACTAGGGAGTACCATGATCCCTCATCTTTGGCCACAGGATTAGTGCTTAAGGCCACTTGGCACGCTGAGGTGTGAGGTGCATGATGTTCATCCTTTGGAAGCTTGCATGTAATCATGTTAAGAAAAATATTATAGAGTTTTGGGTGGACCTGGGATTCGAACCCAAGTCCCAATGATTATTGGCCAACGCACCAACCACCAAGCCATTTGCCTGCGTTTGTTATTATAACAATGAGTAAATATAATATATGAAAAATAACAATTATGCTGGAAACACAAAACAAGCGCGCGTTTTATTTGAATCAACCAATGATACGCTTACACGCCTTCATCTTCCTCCTTTGCACCTGTAAAAAACAAATAGATAGCGGGGGTTTTTAACCCCCACAAACTGTAATGACCAATAATAGCGATTAGGGCTGTGAGCAACATAAATATTTCGCGATAGTCCCCTTAGATTCGTCTAGTCTCAATGATTCTAACCATGGGTCTTAAAGGTTCCAATTTTTCCTGGATAATAAAGCCCCAAATCCAAAGCTTATGAACCCTAAAATTTGTCAATGGCAACTTTCGATTCTGCACATTTTAATCCAATTAGCTTATGCCATTAGCTTTATATGAGTTCTAACAATACAAAACAATCAATAAAACATGTTAATTATGCATGAAATAGCCAATGCGATTCTGAAAAAATCAAGCAAACCGTGGTTCTGTTCTTGAGGATTCCTTGAGCTTTAAGGCTTGATTTTGATTCCTACACGTCCCTGACACTTCCAGCAATGTGTTAGAATCCACAAATTGCTTTGAATCGTGCTAGAATGCAGAAAACAGTTTTCAAGTTTTCTTGATTTTTTTTGAATGTGGTTATGGCTTTCTTGCAGAAAATTCACGTGTGCATGAGTAGGATTAGCTTGTGTACTTATAGGAGAATGAAACTAGGTTAAATCTTGCACAAGAAATCCATGGAATGATGATGGAATATTTGATTGAAAATCAAATATTTTTGAATCTTTTTGATTGAAGAAAGTTGCTAAATTGGGAGATTTTGATATCCTTGATTGGTACACGAAATTTCCAGCATGATTAGGTCATTCTTGCTTCACAAAAAGATTGAAAAATCAAATCTTTGTATTTCCTACAATTTAAATTAATTAAATGAATTAATATTGATTAAAAATCCAATTAATTACTAAAAATAAGAAAATAAATTCAAATAATCTTAATGGGTCGTGCATAAGCCTTGGATAAAGTTTCAAGAAGAAATTTGAGGCCCATTAGCAAAAACAAAGTGTTTTGAGCAAAGTTGACTTTTGCAAATTCATAAAATTTTCCCAACTTCTCCAATGCATATCTTGCTCCATTTTGATCATATGAACATGTTCTTGGACCTTTTGGAAAGGTCTTGAAGTCCTCTAACCAATGCCTTTGGTCCCATGTCATTTTGATTTACCAATCTCAAGTTATGGTCTTTGACTTAAAGTGCATTTTTGTTGACTTTTGAATTTGACCTATAATGTAGAAATTGATAACTTTTTATGAGAGCATTTATTGGACTTGGAATGTGAAGATGAGTTGTAGGAAATGTCATCCCCTTCAAAATGAGCATTGGATGGGATTTTTCTGATGAACCATGAAAAAGTTATGCCTTGGTCAAGATACAGTTGACTTTTCTACTGTCCAAAAATAGTAACTTTTTGCATCTTGATGATTTTTGAGCCATGCTTGTGGAATCATGATCAAGACTTGATCAAATGATGATTGTGAGCTCCAAATAAGATGTTGACCAAAAATTATGACTTTTGACTGTAAAATGACCATTTTACCCCTGCAGTTGATTGTGAAGCAAATGGAGCTTTTGACTGTGCAATTTGACATTGTGAGTCTTGAGACTTGACATGTAGATGCTTGAGAATATGTATAGGCCTATGAGACTTGATTGGACCATTGAAAACCCCAAATTCTTTGAAAGAAACAAAACCCTAATTTCAGCTGGCTTAGGAGGTGGTTTGAACTGTATAACTCTTGAGAAATCTTGAACAATTTGAAGATGATTCTTGACAAACCTTGAAGAATATGGGAGGTAAAATTTTGGGGTACAACAATTGCCCCTGTTCAATCTTCTTAAACCTGAGGATGTAGATTGGCTTGCGTGCCTTTCGTGATCCGTAGGTGGAAGATGATTGAACACTAAAGTGCCCAGAAATTTGCACTCGCATGGTGTAGTATCAACAATGTGATGTCGGGAATGGGCTTACAGATGCCATTTGGAGAGATGATGGATAGGAGGATGGGCTTATAGATGCCATCTGGAGATGTAATGGATAGTTGTGGAGATGGGCTTAAAGATGCCATCGGGAAATGTTTGTTGAATTGTAACTTGGTAGGTTGAAAGAAAGAACCCGTGTAGGGTTGCCTGACGATGCGTCCGTATGAAACTGCATCTTGGAAGAGAAGGAACCGATGCAGGGTTGCTTCATGATGGTAAGGTAGATAGTTGTCCTGTCTGGTTTCAGGTATTAATCTCTGACCTGAGAAAGAAAGATAGTTTTCCTGGCTTGCTACAGGTATTAATCTTCAATCTCTTCAATGTAGATAACTTTCCTGTCTGGTTTCAGGTATAGATCTACAATCAGTCGTCCACAAATATTTCCTGGCTAGATACAGGTATTAATCTGGAACTTAAGAGAGGTGGGTCAAGGAGATAGTTGTCCTGGCTGGATACAGGTATTAATCTTTGACTTGAGAAAGAAAGATAGTTTTCCTGGCTTGCTACAGGTATTAATCTCTGACTTGAGAGTGAAAGATGGTTTCCTGGCTAGATATAGGTATTGATCTTTAATCTCTTCATGCAGATACTTTCCTGGCTAGATACAGGTATATATCTACAATCAATCGCTCACAGATATGCCCTGGCTAGATACAGGTATCGAATCTGGAACTTCAAAAGGTTGGTCGAGATAGCTTTCCTGGCTGGATACAGGTGTAGACCTCTAACCTGAGAGTGAAAGATGGTTTCCTGGCTAGATACAGGTGTTGATCTTCAATCTCTTCATGCAGATACTTTCCTGGCTAGATACAGGTATAGATCTACAATCAATCGCTCACAGATATACCCTGGCTAGATACAGGTATCGAATCTGGAACTTCAAAAGGTTGGTCGAGATAGATTTCCTGGCTGGATACAGGTGTAGACCTCTGACTTGAGAGTGAAAGATGGTTTCCTGGCTAGATACAGGCGTTGATCTTCAATCTCTTCATGCAGATACTTTCCTGGCTGGATACAGGTATAGATCTACAATCAATCGCTCACAGATATGCCCTAGCTAGATACAGGTATCAAATCTGGAACTTCAAAAGGTTGGTCGAGATAGCTTTCCTGGCTGGATACAGGTGTAGACCTCTGACCTGAGAATGAAAGATAATTTCCTGGCTAGATACAGGTGTTGATCTTTAAACTCTTCATGCAGATACTTTCCTGGCTAGATACAGGTATAGATCTACAATCAATCGCTCACAGATATGCCCTGGCTAGATACAGGTATCGAATCTGGAACTTCAAAAGTTGATGGTAATATCTTTTGATTGACCTTTTCCTGAAAAGGCAAAACATTAGTTGTATGCAATGTCATGATGCATGATGTCATGATGTTCTCAACATAAATGAGATTGTGCGATATGATGCGTATATGCATGTATCATGATGTATGACAATGTGATGTTTATGAATGTGTCTTCGTCTGAGAAAATAAATCCTTGACGAATGCCGGGAAGTTCGTTGAATCCTAGGCTGATGTTGAAGAGTAGAGTTCTTCGTTTCCGCTGGGGATGATGCACGAAGATGATTGCAAGAATAAACCGGTAGGAGAAGATGACTCTGTTGGGGAATAAACCTGGTGAAGAGATTACTCTGCGGGGAATTACTCTGGGGAAGAGATACTTCGCTGAGATTTTAACGATAACTCCGCTGGGGATTCCGTTGAATAGCTCTGTTGGGGATTTTGATGATAAACTCCGCTGGGGAGAATCTTTCAGTTGCCACTTGCTGAGGATAACCCAGTTAGACTCCGGTGGGGATAACCTTTGTACTTGGCTGGGGAGATACATTTGTACTCTGCAGGGGAGAAGCTTCCAGAATCTACTGGGGAGAAGATTCAACTCTGGCGGGGAAGCTTTTCAGACTGCGCTGGGAAATAGCTCCACTGGGGGTATCCTGTATTCCGCCGGGGAACAATCTTATATTTCGTTGAGGAATATTAAGAATGCCGGGGATGCTTGCTGGGGAATATCTTTATACTCCGCTGGAGAATATTAAGATCTTCTAGGGATACCCAACTTTTCAGGACTGATGGTAGACTAACCCTGCCTGGGGGAAGAGTATTGCTGACTTGCTGGGGATACTGTGCCTTTTTAGGGCTGATGGTGGACCAACTCTGCTTGGGGAGAGTATTGCTGATTTGTTCGTAGTTGCAAGTCTCAGTGGGGAATAGTTACCATTACTGTTTTACTCTGCAGGGAGTGAAGGTATCTCGGTCACATTCTTCAGCTGAACCTACCTTGGTACCTGGTGGACCGAGCAGCTTGTATAGTTCGGACAATTCTTATTGCCCCAGTTTCTGCGGGAGAAGAAGGCTTATGAGGAGCTTAATAACTGCCGATTGATAAATCTTCTTCTGGTAGGCAAGTGACGAGATGATGGGACATAGTCGTACGCTTTGATCCCTAATTTTTTCCTGGACCGCCCTTTCGGGTTTTCAGTCCACCGGGATACCCATTTTTGCCCAAGCCGCCTTTTCAGGTTTTCGACTTGCCGGGTGTACAGATTTTTTTCACTTCATCCCTTATTTTTGCCCGAACCCTTTTGGTTCGCCGGGAAGCCCTTATTTTTTCCTAGGCGTGTCAACCTAGCGGGTCTTTGATTATGCTTAATATTTTTTTCGACTATGTGCATGCTCTCAGAGTGTAGGGAGCTGTCACTGTCAGTAGTGTTGTATTGCCATACTACTAGAAGATCTTCGATCGTGCAAGGTTCGTCGCTGGAATTCATGTCCAATGCCCCAAGTGACTCAGACGGAGATTTGCCCCTGGCTTTTTGGCATTTTGAGAGATTCCTTAAATCTTGACTTAACTGCCCCAGATGATGGACAAGGGTCATGTCTGCCTTTGGATTGGAAGTGTTTTTCCACTTGAGGTGACCTTTTTGTTGAGAAGATTTTTTTGTTCACTAGATATTCGTCGTGCGAATTTCTCTGCTGTTTAAACAAATAGTCATATGCAAATAATGTTATTTAAAAATGCAAAGCTTATGTCTGTCTTGAAGTTTTTGAAAATGCAGTTTTCAATAAAACAAGCGAATTTTTTGTAAATGTGATGTCAACTCAGGATTTTACAGCAAACCCTACAGGAGTCAGGATACCTTTGGTAACAGTATGCTTTCGAACTAACCCATGCTTCAGCTAGGACTTTTAAGGGTTATAACATGGCCTGGTTCACGATTTAAGAAACAAAGGATAAAGGCTCAAATTTTATTTGTACCCACCCGCTCTTCGTGATGTTCTTCGATCCTAAACTCAGCTAATCGTGCATTAGATTTTGTTTGAGTCTTTGCTCTGATATACCAGTGATGGTTCGGATACTGATAGTTTATTTTGAATAGGCAGTCATTTCTTTTTGTTGAGGGTTTGTAGGACCTCTTTCTTTTTGATTTCATTATCCCTATTTTTTGCCTGAACTGTTTCTTTTATGATTACAGTCAGCGGGATGCCCTAGTTTTGTAAGTCTCCTTCATAGGTTTTGACTTATTGGGTTTTTATTTTTTTTGAGAGATAATGATTGCCTGTCCTTACGATTATACGAAACCATCACCGTATTTTGTCTCGGAAGGACTTCTTTGATGCCATTCATTGTGCACCTGGATCAATTGAGAAAACTAACCTGCCCCAGGTTATAATTAAGGGTTTTAATTTTTGAAAAGAAAAACTCCGACTTCTTTGGCTCAAAGGGGTTGACTAGGGATTATCTTCCTTATAACTCGACTGTTTAGGATTTGAAACAATGCCTGTACCTCATCAGCAGGGTCTGTTCAAAATCATACTGTAAAGATTGTGGTATCGTTTTCGTCATCCTCCCTCAAAAGGCTTAGAATTTTTTTAATCGAGAGTTGAACATCACAAAAAAGTGAGAGCAATTTGAATATAGTGAATACGAATGGATTGATTCAAAACAGACATATGCAATGCATTGATATAGTAACAAAGTATGACATGAATAAATGTTCGAACAATCAAAAGAAAATTACAACTTGAAAATTCCAATGAACAAAAGACATTCTCAATGATTTGGTGACGAATCAGTGATCAAACTTGATCTCCTTGGCATCAATCAAGTCTTGGATCTTATTCTTCAAACTCCAACAGTCGTCGGTGTCATGTCCAGGACTGTCAGAATGGTAGGCACATCTCACACTCGGGTTATACTTGGAAGACGAAGTATCAGGATTTTGAGGAGGATCCTTTAGTGTGATCAGTTTCACCTTCAGCAATTGTTGTAAAGCTTGAGACAAAGGCATGTTAATGTCAGTATACTGCCTTTCTTGATATCTTACCCTACGCCTATTGCTCTGTCTTTGTTGAACTGGCGTGGGATCGGAGATCCGGGTTTCCCCTACATGTTGATCACGACGACTCTTTTTACCAGACACAACATTGGACTCTTTTTTTCCATTGTAGGGCTTTTTCTGAGTATCAGAAGGTGTAGCTTCTTGAATCTTCCCGCTTTTGATGCCAGCTTCAATTCTTTCCCCAGTCAAGATAAGGTTTGTAAACCCGGTTGAAGAATTTCCAATCAAATGGTTGAAGAACGGACCAGACAGGGTCCCCAAGAACATATCCACAAGTTCACGATCAGTTAATGGTGGTTGCACTCGTCCAGCAAGGTCTCTCCACTTTTGAGCATACTCCTTAAATCCTTCACCCTTCCCTAGTGACATACCCTGGAGTTGGGTACGCGTAGGAGCGAGGTCGGAATTATACTGATACTGCTTATAGAACGCAGTATCCAAATCTTCCAAGTTGCGGATACTGGCCCCATCCAGCTGATAGAACCATTCGAGTTGAGTCCCTGAAAGACTATCCTGGAAGAAATGGATCCACAAATTCTTGTCAGCGGTATAAGGTTGGATCTTCCTTACATACGACCGGAGGTGCAGCTTAGGACAGGAAGCTCCGTCATATTTGGCAAAAGCAGGCGCCTTGAACTTATGGGGAATCACCACCCCAGAGGATAAACCTAGGTCTCCGAAGTCCAGCCCGGGCACATTCTGTATCTCCATAGCACTTAAGCGGTCCTCCAATTGTTTGTACCTATCCTCAGCAGGAGGATACTGTTCTTCATCGTAGTCCGTCTCATTGTCGGGGACCACAGGGCTAGGAACCCTTCTCTCTTGTGGACTGTCTTTGCCTATAGATGAGGTAGTCAGCTCGACCTCATTCTGTAATCCATTCCCCGATCTGCGTCTAGTGTTGAACAAAACAGTCCTCTTCTTCTTCTTCCTCTCTTTCAGAATCAGAGTCTTCAAATTCTGTTGACCCTGAGCTAGGCTCATAACCAACTCCTAGAACTGGGCATTCTGGGCCTGGAGGGCCTTGATAGCTTGTTCAGTGGAAGGTTCAGTAGACATGATGATTGCTGAAATAAAAAGCGAAGAAGATAAGTGACCTGTAATGGTACCTGTAATGCAATGATATGTATGATATATGTATGCAATATTTTCAAGGATCTCGCGGGGTAAACAAGAAAATTGTTAGAATTTGAATTTGGTAGCTTGATTGAAGGAACTTCATGTTGTTGAGAGTCCTTCTTCAAGAGTCAAAGCTCACCATATCGAGTGGGTCATAGCCCCTGACTCAAGTCATCATGTATTGATCTCCAAACAACCTTGTCTAGAGGAAAATAAATCCCCTTTGCCCCTTGCTAGACATTTGGTTCATCATGACCTGCATCACAAACCTTTGAGATCCTTGAAATGGTTAAGGGAATGTTAAGGTATGATGTTATGATTGAAGTGGTGAAAAACACAAGAAGGGGGGGTTGAATTGTAAAACTGAAATTTAAAGCAATGAACAAGATATTTTTATCCTGGTTCGTTTGATCTCAAACTACTCCAGTCCACCCGTCAAGGTGATTTCGCCTCTCTCCAACGAGGTCTTAATCCACTATATTCAACTGAATATTACAGACTGCTTTAACAACTGCTAAAGCCTTCTTGATTCAAACCACAACCCGGTTTGTCAAGGTAACACTTTCTTACAAAGAGATAAACCTATGTGTGTGAATGTTTTCTACAAAACTGTATCACAACTGTGATGTATACACAAATTGAAGCTTAGAAACTAGATTGCTAAACAGTAATAGAATATCAGAGTGTGTAGTTTAGCAAAACTGAGAGAATGAAGATTATGGTTTAGCTTTTGTGCGTGTAGAGATTTGGAGAGCATTAGCCATTTCAATCTTCAAAGCCTTGTTTATATAGCACTGAGATGATGAACGTTGGATGCAATATTCTTGATTCAATGCTAATAACAAGCTTTCCTTATTGAGCAGATCTTGTCTGGAATGAGGCCGTTGGAATTAATTTGCTTTCAATGCACAGTACCGTTGCTTACTTAATGCAAGTTCTGGCTTGGCTCATTCTGATTCTGCTTCGCTGCTGATGAACTATTGTGTTTCTGTATCAGAGTGTTAAGCGCAGTCTTGTTCATCAGGCTTCAGCATGTACGTGAGTTGATCATCTGATTTTGACATTCTGATGTAGCAACTTCTGATGCTGGTGTCTGAAATCAAGTTCTGATGCTGAATAGATGTGATCTTGCTTATATTGATCAGAGTATCTGCAAGTCAGAACATAATAATTTTAGGCAGCAGATAGTTCATACATGAAACTTATAAATACTATATCTTTTCACTTTGTTATCATCAAAACTTAAATATAGGGTGGTAGATTCAAACTTTGTTCTAACAATCTCCCCCTTTTTGATGATGACAAAAACTAGATATTTTAAATGAAAATAACGTGAAAAGATATCTGAAATATGTATCAGAATAAGAAGTAAAAGAATAAGGAGTAAGGAGATGTCAGAGTTGAGAGATACTCCCCCTGAGTTTATTACTTCCCTTTGATTATACGTGTTCTTCAGGATCAGATCTTTTTGCCTTTCTTTGAACATCAGATTATCAGAGTCTTTGACTTATCAGAAGCTTTATGTCAGAGCAGAGCTTCAGATCTATTCTTTTCAGAGCTTTGCTTTGGATCAGAATATTTGAACGGATCAGAGCTTCATATTGATCAGAGCTTCTAGTCTTCAGAGTGTCCAGGAGCTTCCTTGTGCCTGTAGACTTTAAGCAAAACAGAAAAAAAACATTTCAAGTAATAGAGTTAGAATGTTTGAGAATTTCTGTCTAGTCAGCCGTTATTGATTTAAATATCATTCTTGTTCTCCCCCTTTTTGTCAGCAATCAAAAAGTGTTGGTGATGTTCTAAACAATTAAGATCAGAAAAACTAATCATATTAAGATAGTTCAGAATCAAAACAAGAAAATATTACAAAACATAATCAAACAGTACATCAGAAAATCATGAAAAAGAGGTCATGCATGAAAAAAAATTAAGGTTGAGGAGGCAAGCGTGTGAACAGGTTCTCCAGCATGGCTTGAATCTTTTCAGCAGTCTCATTCTGCTTATGCACCATGCTGACAACAGTGTCAATCTTGCTGTCCTGCACATCCATTCTCTCTTTCATCTTCTGATCGTTTTCATCCATCCGCTGCTGCAGACGCATGTCATTCAGCCTTAATTCTTCCAGAGTCTGCCTGTCCAAGGCAGCTTGAGAAGCATCCGAAGGAGGAGGCTTCTCAGAACTTTCAGCAACATCCTCTGCTTGACTTTCTTCAGCCTGAATGGTCTTGTCTTCTTCTGATGATTGCACCTTTGCAGCTTGCTGTTTCTCAGACCAAGGTTCACTGTCCAGAGGGAGCACGTCCTCTTTCAAAAGCATACTTCCAACTTCATTCAGAAGCTTGCTGAAATTTTGTTGTGCCTGCTCATAGTTGATATCCTGCAACTTGAGGGCTTCAGCACGTACCGAAAGTCTGAATTGTGACCAAAGCTGATCAGAAGCAGCTGGGTCAATCATCCCAGGACAGACTTTCTTCAAAGAAGTAATCCATTGCAGCACACCTGTTTCAAAATTCAAAATACCAGAGCCAACATCTGGTTGCTGTGGTTTTGGGATGGCAATTTTGTGTTTCAAATCAGCAAGACGGTCAAGACTGGTTAAGTCTATGAAAGTCCTGCTGGGGTTTTCAGAGATTTTCTGAGAAGCTGTTTGTTTTGGAGAAGGGGTATCAGAGTCAGATATTACGATTGGACTGGGTGGTGTTTTGGGAGTATTTGGTGGTGTCGATTCTGATGAGGATGGTAATTGGGGCATGACAACAGTTGTTCCACATGGCAGCTGAATTGCCAGCAGTGATGGTTGAGGTGAGTGAGGTTCAGATTGATGAGGGGAAGGAGTTTCAGAGTGGTGAAACTCTGTTTGTGGAGATGGTGGATTAATTTCTGGTTGGGGAGAGGGAGTTGGAATCTCTGATTGCTCAGGGATCAGAGGTTCTTCTGAGAGTGGTTGTTGTTGTTCTGGTTCTGGTTGTTGTTGTTCTGGTTCTTCAGCAGATTGCTGTTGTTCTGGTTGTGGAGGAGGAACATTTTGTGGTTCAGAGTTTGGTTGATCAGAGGCATGTTGATCAATATCAGACAACACTTGGTCAAGTGCTGTTGTTGTTGAAATTGTTGGTTGTTTGGGGTGTTTGGTTCTGGGTCTTCTGAGTTTTAATGCCTCAGAAGGGTCTTCTTCTTGTACAGTTTCATCTATGGTGGGGATGGGAATTGAGATTCTATGAGAGGTTTGAGGAAGGATATATGTTGGAATAGTAGCAGAATTTAAAACAGGGGCAGCAGATGAAATACCTCTTTTCTTGGGAGTCTACTGAGATGATCCTTCTGATGGCGCCTTCCTCTTCTTTGTCTTCTTCAGAGTCACTTCTGGTTGAGGTTGATGCAGATCTCTGATATTCAGCTTTGGATCTGTACCATCTGCCTTGCACGCATCCAAGTACCTGAGAATCACCTCTGGTTTGGATTCAATTTCAGAGAATAACGGAAAATCACTCAGAGGCACTCTTCTGCTGGAGATATCAGCACTGGGAGTAGCTCTGGGTTCCTTCTGAATATTCTCTATCAGCTTCATCTTTTTCAGGTTCTTTGCGTTCAGAGGTTTCCCAATTGTTGGTTCAATAATGCTTAGCTCTTGAGCTTCTATCAGATGCTCAATCAGCCTATTCTCTGTCAGAATATCTGATATCAACCTTCCAAAAGGTATCCAATCCCTCTTGGTTCTTTCTTCTTCCCTTGTTTCTTTCACACTGGTTCTGAGGTGGTTGAACAGGAAGTGAGCCAGATTGATCTTTATCTTCTGATCAATAAAGTAGATCAGAAACTGCTGATCCACATTTATGTAATCAGGAGAACTAGTTGGTTTCCTGTGGTTGAAGCACCCCAGAATAATCTTAGCCCATACTCTGAAATGATCCTTCAGATCTTTAATCTTGCTGCTGGGCATCCCAAGAGTGAAAATCCTGTTAGCTACGACACCTATATCAGCACATCTTTCAGCCATGTCCACACAACGGACGCCACCACCACTTTGACCGATTAGCCTTGCAATGAGATCTTCAGTAATCACAATCTTCTTCCCCATAACAAAGGAGGTGACTAGATGTGTTGAAGCCTTGGCGTGAATCCAAAATTCCTTTACCAGCATTGGGAATGTTGGTCCAACCAACCTATCGAAATACCTTTCCCACTTTTGAGCCCTAACTTCTTCAGTTAGGTCAAAACCATTCTCCTTCAAGCTTTCAAAATCAATGATTAATTCAGAAGGCACTTCAAGATTCTTCACCGGAGTGAGGAGAGTTCTGAATGGCACTTGATATTGCTCAGATGATGCTTTCTTCTGAGTACCTGCAGAAACGCTGCTGGAGGTTGCCATGTTCACACTAAAAGGGTTTTGAGAATAAACTGAGGAAAATAGGTTGCAAGAGATGAACACAGAGATATGCAGAAAATGCTTGAGTATTAGTGAGAAAGCGTAAAGAATAAGAATGAGAGATTAATGTGCTTAAATAGGTTTTTCAAAACTATTTTGAAAAGATAAACGTTTTCTAAGAGAGAGAAAAATCATGATTGCCATTTAAAAGCATGATTACTTTTCATTAAATGCTTGCTGATTTTGGGGGATTTGAGAAAGATACTTAAAAACGGTTACCAGACATGTGTCTCAATGCACCCAATCAGCGCTTTGCCTTCTCAGAAGCGTGCACGCGTTCTGCTTCAGAGATATGCTGATGATTGGATGACACTTGTTTGATGTAGTGATCAGCACGTCTGTCTTTGAGCTTTAGACTCTCAGATCTTTAGACTTGCATCTGATACAATCTGCATGTTCTATCTTTCTGAAAGGAGATTGATCAGAAGTTCACAGTAAAATAATTACATTCTGAAGGTAAATATATGGAATTAAAACATTTTCACTCTGGGCACACTTTCATGCTGAGATGTTTCAGAATGAAATTAAACCTATCTTCTGAAAGGGGTTTAGTAAAGATATCAGCCCATTGATGGTCTGTATCTATAAATTTTAAGTTCAAAATACCTTTCTGAATATAGTCCCTAATGAAGTGATGTTTTATTTCTATATGCTTAGCTCTAGAATGTAAAATGGGATTCTTACTTAAGCAAATAGCAGAAGTATTATCACAAAGTATAGGAATGTTACTCTAAAAAATCTGGAAGTCTTCAAGCTGACTTTTCATCCAGAGCATTTGTGTGCTACATCCTGCTGCTGCTATGTACTCAGCTTCTGCTGTTGACAGAGCAATTGTTGATTGCCTTTTGCTGGACCAAGAGATCAGATTTTCTCCCAAAAACTGGCAGCTTCCAGAAGTACTTTTACGTTCCACTCTGTCTCCAGCAAAATCAGCATCACAGTAGCCTACTAAGCTGTAATCGCTAGATTTTCTATAAAACAAACCCAGATTAGTAGTACCTTTCAGATACTTGAAAATTCGCTTAACAGCTGTTAAGTGAGATTCTCTAGGATCTGATTGGAATCTAGCACAGATACAAACACTGAATAATATGTCAGGTCTTGAAGCAGTCAGATAGAGGAGAGAACCAATCATACCTCTGTAGACTTTCTGTTCTACATTTTTGCTTACCTCTTCTCTTTCCAGAATGCACGTGGGATGCATTGGAATCTTTGATGGCTTACATTCTGAGAGGTCAAATTTCTTCAGAAGATCTCTGATGTATTTGCTCTGATGAATGTAAGTTCCTTCTGGAGTTTGATTGATCTGAATTCCTAGAAAGAATTTCAGTTCCCCCATGAGGCTCATCTCAAATTCTGCCTGCATACACTTAGCAAATTTTCTTCCAAGAGAAGGATTAGTAGAACCAAAAATAATATCATCAACATAAATTTGACAGACTAAGATGTCACTCTTAACTGATTTACAGAATAGAGTAGTGTCCACTTTCCCTCTGGTGAATTCATTTTCCAGCAGAAAGTTACTTAGCCTTTCATACCAAGCTCTGGGAGCTTGTTTCAGACCATACAGTGACTTCTTTAGTTTGAAAACATGTTCTGGATGTTTTGTATTTTCAAAACCTGGGGGTTGGTGTACATAAACTTCTTCTTCTATATAACCATTTAAGAATGCACTTTTGACATCCATCTGATACAGAGTGATGCCTCTATTAACAGCAAATGAAATTAAAAGTCTGATAGATTCTAACCTGGCGACTGGGGCAAAGGTTTCTGTATAGTCTATCCCCTCTTGCTGACTATAACCTTGTGCAACCAGTCGTGCCTTGTTTCTGATGACTTCACCTTGTTCATTTAGCTTGTTTCTGAACACCCATCTTGTTCCAATGACGTTGAATCCTTTTGGTCTGGGAACGAGATCCCATACGTCGTTTCTGGTGAATTGATTCAGCTCTTCTTGCATTGCCAGAATCCAGACATTATCCAGAAGTGCTTCATCAATTGAAGAAGGTTCAATCAGAGACACCAGTCCCATATGAGTTTCTTCAGAGTTTCTGAAGCTTGCTCTTGTTCTGATTGGATCTTCCTTTCTTCCTAGGATAGTCTCTTCTGGGTGATCCAAGCTGCTTCTGGGTAATCTCTTCTGAGGTTGATCAGCAGCTGTTGTAGGATTTCTAGCAGTGCTCCTTTCAGACGTTGAAGGAATGTCTGTGTTGAGAGCTTCTGATGACTTGTCTTCAGAACCTGCAAATTCAATTTCTATACCTGCAAAAACTTCATTCTGCTTTGACTTTTCAGAGTCAAGCTTGTCATCAAAACGAACACTGATTGATTCTTCCACAATCTGTGTTTCTGTATTGTATACTCTGTACCCTCTTGAGCGTTCAGAGTATCCTAACATAATACACTTCTGTGCTTTAGAGTCAAACTTGTTCAAATAATTCTTTGTATTTAATATAAAGCAAGTACATCCAAATGGATGAAAATATGAAATGTTGGGCTTTCTGTTCTTCCACAATTTATATGGAGTCTTTTCCAGAATAGGTCTTATTGAGATTCTATTCTGAATGTAGCACGCTGTGTTTATTGCCTCTGCACAGAAAGTATTAGCAACGTTTGTCTCATTGATCATGGTTCTGGCCATTTCTTGCAATGTTCTGTTCTTTCGTTCTACAACTCCATTTTGTTGGGGAGTTCTAGGACAAGAGAAATCATGCAGAATGCCTCTGTCATTAAAGAATGAATCAAAATCTTTATTTTCAAATTCTCCACCATGATCACTTCTGACTTTAACGATTCTAAGATCCTTTTCATTCTGAACTTGGTTACAGAAGGTAACAAACACAGAGTGTGACTCGTCCTTGTGTCTTAAGAACTTTACCCATGTCCATCTGCTATAGTCATCTACGATTACTAACCCATACTTCTTACCACTGACTGAAGCAGTTTTAACTGGTCCAAATAAGTCAATGTGCAGAAGTTCTAATGGTTTAGAGGTAGAAACAACATTTTTGGATTTAAAAGAAGGTTTTGCAAATTTGCCTTTCTGACATGCTTCACACAGAGCATCTGAATTGAACTTCAAATTAGGAAGTCCTCTGACCAAATTGAGTTTGTTAATCTGAGATATTCTTCTCATACTAACATGCCCCAATCTTCTGTGCCAGATCCACTGCTCGTTGTTAACAGACAGAAGACATTTTACATTCTGACTTTTTAGTTCAGAAAGTTTGATTTTGTAAATGTTGTTTTTCCTCTTACCATTAAACAGGATAGTCCCATCTTTCTGACTAACAGCTTTACATGATTTTTGATTAAAGATTATATCATAACCGTTATCACTTAATTGACTTATGGATAACAGATTATGCATCAATCCATCTACTAGCAGAACATTATTAATAGAGGGAAGATTTCCATTACCTACAGTTCCAGAGCCAATTATCTTTCCCCTCTGATTGCCTCCAAAGCCAACGTGGCCTCCAGGCTTAAGTTCCAGGCTTTGGAACATATGCCTTCTTCCCGTCATGTGTCGTGAGCAGCCAGAGTCCAGGTACCATGACTGGTGTTTCTGACTTGCTGCTAGAGATATCTCTTCTGTGTCTGATTCTGAGTCTGATTCAGAAGCTTCACTATCTTCTGAGATGTTAGCCATGAGAGCTATGTTTGCCCTTTCATCATCTGATTCTGAGTCAGCTTCAGACGAGTCAGAGTCATCCCATGTAGCCATGAGACTTTTCTTCTTCTCTCTTCCAAACTTCTTTTTGGGCTTTTCCCTCTGAAGCTTTGGGCAGTCGCTCTTATAGTGTCCTTGCTCGTTGCACTCATAGCAGATGATGTCTTTGGTGTTTGGCTTTTTGCTACTGGAGGAGCCTTCAGATCTTCTGTATCCAGAGGAAGAATCTGTCCTTCTGTATCTGGAAGAAGACTCGTTCTGATCAGATCTTCTGGGATTCCTGAACTTCCTTTGTCTTTGCTTCCACAGTTGATTTACTCTTCTGGAGAGAAGGGAAAGTTCGTCTTCTTCTGATGAGGATCCATCAGATGTTTCTTCAACTGCCTGCAAAACTTTAGACTCAAATTTTCTGTTAGATTTTAATGCTAAAGGCTTACCTTGCTTCTGAGGCTCATCAGCTTCTAGCTCTATCTCATGACTTCTGAGGGAGCTGATAAGTTCCTCCAGAGTGATTTTGTTGAGATCTTTAGCAAGCTTCAGAGCAGTAACCATAGGCCTCCACTGCTTGGGTAAACTTCTGACTATTTTCTTGACATGGTCAGCAGTAGAGTATCCCTTGTCCAGAACTTTGAGACCAGCTACCAGAATCTGGAATCTAGAGAACATAGTTTCAATGGATTCAGATTCTTCCATTTTGAACGCCTCATACTTCTGAATGAGCGCCAGAGCTTTTGTTTCTTTGACCTGAACGTTGCCCTCATGCGTCATTCTGAGAGAATCAAAGATATTTTTTGCTGTGTCTCTGTTGGAGATCTTTTCATACTCAGTATAGGAGATGGCACTGAGGAGGATGGTTCTGGCCTTGTGGTGATTCTTGAAGTCACGCTTTTGTTGATCAGACATTGCTTTTCTATCAATCTTCTGACCACTTGCATTCACAGGGTGCGTGTATCCATCTGTCACCATATCCCACAGATCAGCATCATGTGCCAGAAAGAAGCTTTCAATTCTGTCTTTCTAGTAATCAAAGTTTTCTCCATCAAAGACTGGAGGTTTGCCACTGAATCTGTCTCTGTCCTCATTGTTGTCATTGCTGATGTGAGAATTGTTTCCTGCCATTGTGTTTTTCTGACGCTGGATCTTGTACTGACACGGTTAAGTGTTTTAGCTCAGAACCAGGCGCTCTGATACCAATTGAAGTGGTGAAAAACACAAGAAGGGGGGGTTGAATTGTAAAACTGAAATTTAAAGCAATGAACAAGATATTTTTATCCTGGTTCGTTTGATCTGAAACTACTCCAGTCCACCCGTCAAGGTGATTTCGCCTCTCTCCAACGAGGTCTTAATCAGCTATATTCAACTGAATATTACAGACTGCTTTAACAACTGCTAAAGCCTTCTTGATTCAAACCACAACCCGGTTTGTCAAGGTAACACTTTCTTACAAAGAGATAAACCTATGTGTGTGAATGTTTTCTACAAAACTGTATCACAACTGTGATGTATACACAAATTGAAGCTTAGAAACTAGATTGCTAAACAGTAATAGAATATCAGAGTGTGTAGTTTAGCAAAACTGAGAGAATGAAGATTATGGTTTAGCTTTTGTGCGTGTAGAGATTTGGAGAGCATTAGCCATTTCAATCTTCAAAGCCTTGTTTATATAGCACTGAGATGATGAACGTTGGATGCAATATTCTTGATTCAATGCTAATAACAAGCTTTCCTTATTGAGAAGATCTTGTCTGGAATGAGGCCGTTGGAATTAATTTGCTTTCAATGCACAGTATCGTTGCTTACTTAATGCAAGTTCTGGCTTGGCTCATTCTGATTCTGCTTCGCTGCTGATGAACTATTGTGTTTCTGTATCAGAGTTTTAAGCGCAGTCTTGTTCATCAGGCTTCAGCATGTACGTGAGTTGATCATCTGATTTTGACATTCTGATGTAGCAACTTCTGATGCTGGTGTCTGAAATCAAGTTCTGATGCTGAATAGATGTGATCTTGCTTATATTGATCAGAGTATCTGCAAGTCAAAACATAATAATTTTAGGCAGCAGATAGTTCATACATGAAACTTATAAATACTATATCTTTTCACTTTGTTATCATCAAAACTTAAATATAGGGTGGTAGATTCAAACTTTGTTCTAACAATGATGTGTATGCTATGCGTGAAGTGATGTACGTAAACCCTGCAATGAGTCCAAATTATTGGATAAGGACTGTAAACAAAACCTGCAAGGAACTCATGCTGTCAGATAACAAGAATGTGCAAGTAGTTCAAGTTTGAAGGCACACAAGTCACACATATAACCTTAAGTTTAGGCTGGCATGGAGTTCGTAGTTAAGTACCCTCTTGAAGTTAGTTGGCTCAAAACCTGTCCTATAAATAGTAACCGGGTTCTAAGGAGCTCAGTATCATTGGATTGTTTTCTATGTTCATTGTTTTGATTTAGCCACTTAACTGGCGACCAAAATATTCCAAGAAAACAACCCTCAATGAGTGTAGTATCGAGTATCTACCAACTTCGGACTGCACCAAAGTCGGTCATCTCACTACTCCTAAAAATGCCAAGATGGTCAAGTAAGGTCTAAGGTCAGTTGATGCTTCACGACACCACGCGGCGACCCCTTACTCTCCTTGACTTGACTCAAGGGTTACCGGTACTCACCAAAGTGCCACATCAATGTAGCAACTGCTTCAACCATGTCGGTATACCCCGCACATTTCCCTCACAGTTTGTTGCTACTTCTAAAGGGTATCCCCAGATCCGGGTTAGGATCTATAAAACTCTGATACAAGCCCACAATATTAAAGCATTCAAGGCATACAATTGAAAACACAAGTGATCTAATCCTAAGGTACACCTCACTTATAAGATATCCCCAGCAGAGTCGCCAGTTCTGTGATCGGTGGAAATAGAACTGACTGTTTTGAAATGCTGGTTCGCGAAATGTCGCGGTAAGCAAGAGTCGCCACCGTATTTTATGTTCTCCAACAAGGAAAGGACAAAAGCACAGCAAAATTCCTTTTCGAGATGTTTCTCAGGTTCAGGAGGTAGATTATAGAAAGGGAAGGTGTTAGCACCCTTTCTATCCGTGGTTATCCACGAGCTCTTAGGTACTTGCTCACTATGTTTTCAAAAATGTTTGCTTTTCTTGTGTTTTGTGGGTTTTGAAAAAGTTCTTTTGAAAACTTCGTTTTGACTCTTGTATCAGTCCTCAAGAGTGTTTGAAGCGTTTGTTTGAAAACTTTTGTCAGAAAAAGTGTAAGTGCGAAAAGTTGTTTTTGTTTTGAAAGAGCAAGTACCTTAGAACCTCTACCTACTCAAAAGAAATTAAGCTGTGTAAATATCCTTTAGACAGTACTATCCCACTATTGAGAAGTAGGCAGCACCATCGTTGGAGTTTTGCGGGTCAATTCGATTATAGGGACATGTGTGGTCACCAAAGCAATAGTAGGACGCCTTAGCGGTAACCCTAATGTCTTAGATCCTTTTAATCCGAGGCAACTGTTTCGAGGCAACTGGATCTTTAGACAGGAGGGCGACCTCTAAAACTTCCTATACTCAATGACCACGTCGAGGCAACCAAGTGAGGCGTACCCTAGGAGTGGCATGTGCACGTGTGTCAGGTTTCATTTATATTATCTTTGAACATGTCATGGTGAGCTACGTTTTGATTTTAATTTTCAGGCAAGTCTTGTCATGCATAGTTAACAGTTAATAATTGTGCGGAAAGTAAATTGCGGGAAGTAAATCTACGCTATTACAAGGCGTCAGATATTTACATCGCCAAAAACATAACCCTTGAAAAGCAAATTGCGGGAAATTAAAGAAAGCGATAAAAAGGGTCCTAATTACGCTATTACATCCTCGGAGCAGTTACATAAATATGATAAAAAATTAATATGCGCGCAAAGAAATTAAATCGGAGAAGTCCTTAGGGTTTTGACCCTTTTTGAGAAAAGAATGGAATTTTGGTCCTTTTTGCATTAAATTAAACCTAATTCTAACTAATTAAATAAAAGAAATGTTTTTTAAGTTTTTTATGTTTTAATGAAATAAAAGAAAAGAAATTAAAATTGTCAAGAAAACCCTAATTCTTTGTTAATTTTATTTGTTGTGAAAAAAATCAAATTTAACCTAATTAACTAAATTAATTTGTTAGTATTTATTTACAAAATAATAATTGAAGGTGAAATTAATAAATAATAATATTAATAAAAATATTTTATTTTCTGAATTTATTATGAAAAATATAATTTTTTAGTTAATAATAATAATAATAATAATGGTTAGTGAAATAATTAAATAGAAACTAAAATGTAAAAGAAAAAGAATAAAGAAACCAGGGGGTGCTGGGCCATTAGGAGGTGTTGATTGTAATTCTGGCCCATTTGCACACGAGCCCTTGTTGACTTTCTTTGATTGTCCAGGCGTGTTTTGACTAGGGAGTACCATGATCCCTCATCTTTGGCCACATGATTAGTGCTTAAGGCCACTTGGCACGCTGAGGTGTGAGGTGCATGATGTTCATCCTTTGGAAGCCTGCATGTAATCATGTTAAGAAAAATATTATAGAGTTTTGGGTGGACCTGGGATTCGAACCCAGGTCCCAATGATTATTGGCCAACGCACCAACCACGAAGCCATTTGCCTGCGTTTGTTATTATAACAATGAGTAAATATAATATATGAAAAATAACAATTATGCTGGAAACACAAAACAAGCGCGCGTTTTATTTGAATCAACCAATGATACGCTTACACGCCTTCATCTTCCTCCTTTGCACCTGTAAAAAACAAATAGATAGCGGGGGTTTTTAACCCCCACAAACTGTAATGACCAATAATAGCGATTAGGGCTGTGAGCAACATAAATATTTCGCGATAGTCCCCTTAGATTCGTCTAGTCTCAATGATTCTAACCATGGGTCTTAAAGGTTCCAATTTTTCCTGGATAATAAAGCCCCAAATCCAAAGCTTATGAACCCTAAAATTTGTCAATGGCAACTTTCGATTCTGCGCATTTTAATCCAATTAGCTTATGCCATTAGCTTTATATGAGTTCTAACAATACAAAACAATCAATAAAACATGTTAATTATGCATGAAATAGCCAATGCGATTCTGAAAAAATCAAGCAAACCGTGGTTCTGTTCTTGAGGATTCCTTGAGCTTTAAGGCTTGATTTTGATTCCTACACGTCCCTGACACTTCCAACAATGTGTTAGAATCCACAAATTGCTTTGAATCGTGCTAGAATGCAGAAAACAGTTTTCAAGTTTTCTTGATTTTTTTGAATGTGGTTATGGCTTTCTTGCAGCAAATTCACGTGTGCATGAGTAGGATTAGCTTGTGTACTTATAGGAGAATGAAACTAGGTTAAATCTTGCACAAGAAATCCATGGAATGATGATGGATTATTTGATTGAAAATCAAATATTTTTGAATCTTTTTGATTGAAGAAAGTTGCTAAATTGGGAGATTTTGATATCCTTGATTGGTACACGAAATTGCCAGCATGATTAGGTCATTCTTGCTTCACAAAAAGATTGAAAAATCTAATCTTTGTATTTCCTACAATTTAAATTAATTAAATGAATTAATATTGATTAAAAATCCAATTAATTAATAAAAATAAGAAAATAAATTTAAATAATCTTAATGGGTCGTGCATAAGCCTTGGATAAAGTTTCAAGAATAAATTTGAGGCCCATTAGCAAAAACAAAGTGTTTTGAGCAAAGTTGACTTTTGCAAATTCATAAAAATTTCCCAACTTCTCCAATGCATATATTGCTCAATTTTGATCATATGAACATGTTCTTGGACATTTTGGAAAGGTCTTGAAGTCCTCTAACCAATGCCTTTGGTCCCATGTCATTTGGATTCAACAATCTCAAGTTATGGTCTTTGACTTAAAGTGTATTTTTGTTGACTTTTGAATTTGACCTATAATGTAGAAATTGATAACTTTTTATGAGAGCATTTCTTGGACTTGTAATGTGAAGATGAGTTGTAGGAAATGTCATCCCCTTCAAAATGAGCATTGGATGGGATTTTTCTGATGAACCATGAAAAAGTTATGCCTTGGTCAAGATACAGTTGACTTTTCTGCTGTCCAAAAATAGTAATTTTTTGCATCTTGATGATTTTTGAGCCATGCTTGTGGAATCATGATCAATACTTGATCAAATGATGATTGTGAGCTCCAAATAAGATGTTGACCAAAAATTCGGACTTTTGACTATAAAATGACCATTTTACCCCTGTAGTTGATTGTGAAGCAAATGGAGCTTTTGACTGTGCAATTTGACATTGTGAGTCTTGAGACTTGACATGTAGATGCTTGAGAATATGTATAGGCCTATGAGACTTTATTGGACCATTGAAAACCCCAAATTCTTTGAAAGAAACAAAACCCTAATTTCAGCTGGCTTAGGAGGTGGTTTGAACTGTATAACTCTTGAGAAATCTTGAACAATTTGAAGATGATTCTTGATAAACCTTGAAGAATATGGGAGGGAAAATTTTGGGGTACAACAGAGACTAACCTAAATCTATCCCTAATGTTATCGCACAAATGATTGACCCTAAAGTTGAGTTTTAAAGGGGAAACTCTAACCTATGTTGACATGCATGGATAACAATCCTAATGTATATCTCAAAACATCATCTATAGATGAATTAAGAAGTCCTAAAGGGGCATAACAAGGGTCTATCACCTAAACTATGTCTATCTCGAACCATTATCTACAATTGAGATGAGAGTTCCTAAGGGAACATGCCGAGGGTATGTCATCTCAAAACATGCACACAAAGACAAAATCAAGCAATCCAACAAGCTCAAGAGAGCACAAACAATATGTCAAGAGAAGCACATACTAACTCAAGTAAAATGCCTAACCAAGATATTGAGGATCAAGGTAGGAAAACAAATCAACAATTCAAAGGATCAAGAGAGCACTCCTAGAGAGATCCTATCTAGGTTAGCATGCCAGAGAAAGTCTAACAAAAACTATCCTATGGAGAACATGCAGTGAGAGCGAAGTCGTGATCTCAATCTCTAAATTGAGTGACTCATCGATCAACAAGAAATCAAGGAAAGAGATAAAATCCTATATGGAGCATGCATTGAGAGCGAAGTCGTGATCTCAATTTCTAAATTTAGTGACTCATCGATCAACAAGAAATTAAGGAAAACAATAAAATCCTATAGGGAGCATGCACTGAGAGCGAAGTCGTGATCTCAATTCCTAAATTGAGTGACTCATCGATTAACAACCAAGGAAACAAACACAATCACAACACATATATCAAATAAAGTGAGAAATGTCTGCTACAGGTCTTTAAACAGCGACTTCGAGCGCACGCTCTTTATTTCCTGCTTCCTACTTCACATGATTTCTAGAAAGTGATAAATGCCCCTACTATACATGATCTCTAGAAAGTGGTAAATATAATATTACAACAAATGGCCTGAAACCATACTAAACAGATAATAAAAATCTGCAAAAACCAAATCAATGTGTGGCAAAAGCTCAGAGGGCGCCACAAATAAGCATCAACAACAAATAGCATCAGAAGCGTGAACAATATATGCAAGCAAAGCGTATCCGTCACCAAAGTGAATGGTATCCAAATTGCTTCTCAAAGTATGCACATGTCACAAAATTTGTTAGTAGATAACAACAAAATCAAATGCGATAATGGCAATTAGCAATATGCACAAAAAATGAAGTATGAATATGTACAAGACAAAGCAAACAAGTCAAAGGAGCATAACATAGCATTCCAGAAAGCAACCTCGTACTCATGAAAATTGGTGCAAAAACCGGTTTAGAAACATCCAAACTTGCTACCGATATCGAAGAAATGCTCAAATAAGTACAACAATATATTATTCACAAACTAAAACTCAATGCACATGCGAAATACAAGTTCTGGACAACATTACGCACATTTTGAAATTTATCATGAATCTATTTGGAAATCAAAGTTTAGTGCATTAATCTTGAATATTAGCATGAGATGGTTATCTGTAACTTGCACATGAACATGTAACCTCAAGATTGATCTAAAAATGAAGAATTAAAGTCTTAAAACCACATGAATTTAATGTATCAAAATTTGACCAACAAATTGCAAATTAACTCCAATTCATGAGTTTATGTAGTTATGGCAAAAGTGTGATGAATAGGAATCAACTCACAATTTGCCAAACAAAAAAATTGTGAATCAAAATGTATTCCGGTACGCTAAATTCACAAAGTTCTCAAACAATTAGTTAAAACCTAATGATATTACTTGACATCAAAGTATGAGTTAACACACAAAAAGTATCACAATTCAACAATGAAACACAAGATAATGTGCAAAAAACTTGAATCAAAAGTTAGAAAATTAATCGAAAATCATCCAAAATCAACCGCAAAAGTTAAGGCGACATAGAATATGCCAACGGTTCCAAAAATTAACCCGGTTCGGCCAAATTCCGTTCCGAAATGTGATTTTCGAAACTGCTACAGTAGCAGAAAAACAGAACGAAATTTGTTCGAATAAAAAAAACTCACGTGAGAGATTCCGGATGGCTCAAGAAAATCAGTTTTCAATAAAGAAAGTTGGAAAAACTCAATACGAATCAAAAGTTAGAGCAAAAACGCCAATTATGTCAAACTTTGCCATTTACCAAGTATTGAGATGTTTTCTATCAAACTCAATCAAACTTACTTCAAACATGTTTAGCAATGACATTTGAGTCCATTAGAAATTACCTCAATTTATTGAAATGACAAGCAACAAGTAATCAACAAAAAATTGGTAAAAGATTAGTTTATGTCAAGAAGTAGTAACTTGAGATCATATGCAAAAATGCATTTCAAATGCACAAAAATATCAATGATCATCAGCCAAAAATAATTGAAAACATGTAGTAAATATTGAAAATCAAAGATTAGTCCTAAACTAAACTAATTGTAAGTTTATGTTACAACACCTAAATCAAAATTAGTGTTAGAATCTAACTAACTTAAAGTATTAACAAATTCTACATCAAGAATTAGAAACTAGTGTTAATCTAAACAAGAGTTTAAAATCTCAAACTAATATTAGTGCTAACTAGTTTTCTATAGCTAATTCAACTTAAACACTAGTGTATCTATAAATAAGGCTAAAAATCAACACAACAACACTATGTCAACTTTAAGTTACAACCAAAATGAATTTCCCAAGTTCCATTAATCACTTATTTTAATAAGCAATTCAATAAAATGGTATTAAACTCTCAATTCAAATCAATTCTCAACAATTAAACCTCAATTATACGATTAAAACCTCAATCAACACAAAACCAAGAAAAAACACTTATTCTAAAAAATCATTTATTTCAAAAAGCACTTAATTCAAGAAAACTCACTGATAGAAGTGAAGAGGAGGCTTAGGTATAGAGATCGCAACGAACAGATCAATAATCGGAGAATAATTGCACTTGATCTTGACTTTTGGGTCTTGATGAAGTTGTTGTTGTGTTCTTGATGAAAAAGATGTAGAACCTTGATTTGATCTTTGAGAGAATTGAGAGAAAAAGTTTAATTGTTTGTGGAGATTGGTGAGTTATGAGAGAAATTGCAGTAAAAATAATATATAGTATGAGCTTATGTTAGTGGATTTGGTTAATGGGCCTCAAATATCCATAAATACTAATGCAGAATTTTAATTCACTTGAGTGCAACATGTTCCGGGCAAATTCGAAGGAATCTCGGTGTGACTTTCGAAGTTGAAATGTGAAAGTAAAATGTAGCCAACGTCGAGAACAACATCTTTTCTGAAGATGGGCTCAATCATATAAACGGTTATTTAGTTATGTTTTTTTGAAGTTTTGTCTCAGATGAAAATATTTCTCGGTTCAGGATTTTCAAACGCGTTGCGCGTGCTTCGGACCAAAAACTAAGGCTTTTGGGATACCATTCGAATTGGAAAGATGAAAGAAATATTTAGCCAACTCAATTTGTAAACCAATGCCACTCGAACCAGCTCGATACAATGAGAATCAACCGAGTTATGATTTTATGAAGATGAAACAGGCGAACACTTGTCACAATTTTCTTGTGCAAACATATTTGATAAATCCATATTTTTAGAGACTCTCTGAGCAAAATTGGCCTAAATAAGTGAGTGTTGAAAATGTAGCTGACATCGAGACGAAATTTTAGCCACCGGAACGGGTTCAAAACGATAAACGATTTTCAAATTATGAATTTTTTAGTGCGCCGAAACTACACTTTCAGCACCTTTTTCTTTATATTTTTCACCATATAACTTCCAAAAGAACCGCGCATTCAGAGTCTTTCCTTTGAGAATTTGCTTTTGGTCCGAGCATGAAAATTAAAAAGAACATTGAGAAAGTTTCAAAACCTCAAGAATCAACCTAAAACACCATTCCAAGCTGGAAATGCAAATTTTCAAACTTAGATCAGTCAAAATACTGTTTCCAATTCGCACTGTTTTAAATTCACCGAAAACACCCAAATCTTCCACAACTCAAACATGTGTTAAAAAGTTATGAGAGCTTTGTTTTTTTGATCAAATACCTTGATTCTATGAATACATAACCAATGAGATGCATGCATGTGTATATGCAAACAAAGTATAAGCCAATCAACATTTTAAAACAAAGAGGGCAAATTTTGGGGTGTAACACCAGGCTTCGCGGAAAATTACTTGGAAGAATGAAGTTTAACTTTTATATGGTCGATTTCCAGGCTTCACAGCAAATTAAAGTTAAATTTTTATCTGGTCGGATCCCAGGCTTCACAGTAACTTAGATGAAATTAACTGTTATCTGGTCAGATTCTAGGCTTCACAACAACTTATGAAGTTAAACTGTTATCTGGTCAGATTCCAGGCTTCACAACAACTTAGATGAATTTAAACGTTATCTGGTCGAATTTCATGCTTTGTAGTAACTTGGATGAAATTAACTGTTATCTGGTCGGATTCCAGGCTTCGCAGAAAATTACTTGGAAGAATGAAGTTTAACTGTTATCTAGTCGGATTCCAGGCTTCGTAGTAACCTAGAAAAAATTAACTGTTATCTGGTCGGATTCCAGGCTTCGCAAAAAATTACTTGGAAGAATGAAGTTTAACTGTTATCTGGTCGGGTTCCAGGCTTTGCAGTAACTTAGATGAAATTAATTGTTATCTGGTCAGATTCCAGGCTTCTCAGCAACTTATGAAGTTAAATTGTTATCTGGTCGGATTCCAGGCTTGACAGTAACTTAGATGAAATTAATTGTTATCTGGTCGGATTCCAGGGTTCGCAATAACTTATGAAGTTAGACTGTTATCTGGTCGGGTTCCAGGTTTCACAGAAACTTGCTCGGGAGTATGAAGTTAACTATTATCTGGTCGGATTCTAGACTTCATAGCAATTTGAAGTTAAACTGTTATCTGGTCGGCTCCCAGGCTTCACAGTAACTTAGATGAATTTAACTATTATCTGGTTGGATTCCAGGCTTTGCAGCAACTTATGAATTTAAACTGTTATCTGGTCGAATTCCAGGCTTCACAACAACTTAGATGAAATTAACTGTTATCTGGTCGGATTCCAGACTTCGCAGCAACTTATGAAGTTAAATTTTTATATGGTCAGATTCCAGGCTCCGCAACAACTTAGATGAAGTTAAACTGTTATCTGGTTGGATTCCAGGCTTCACAGTAACTTATCGGGATAGTAACGACTCCGTTGGAGATTGCAATGACTCTACCGGGGATTAAGGGGTTTTGTCCATTGATTTGTAAAAGTATGAGAGGCCAACTCAAGCTGGGGAATTTGTAGTTTGTTGGGGAAATAAACTCGGTTAAAGAGAATATTTTGACGACCTTCTGGGGAAGTGGTTTCTTTAGGTAGAACTCTATAAGGCTTCTTCCTAAGACCATCTCAGCTAGGGAGAGGGTTTTTGAGAGATTAGAACTGTGATTGGGGATTGCATGTGTTGTACCCCAAAATTTTCCCTCTCATTTCTCAAGGCATTTCTCACAAGGGCCCCCCAAAAAATTCAAGCTTACACAAATATCTATGGATTTTCAAGAGGAAACTGCCAAAAAGGGAAAAACAGATGAAAATACTCTTTTTGACAAAATTAAAGGAAAAATAAGTTCTCTTTGATTTTGCATCCTTCGATTGGGCACTTTGGCTCCTTCGATGTAGGCTTTGGTTTCATATTTTGTTTGGGTGCTGGACTCCTTTTGGGCAAGTTCATTTCCTGCTTCGTTGGGGCGCTCGACTCTTTTTGGGAAAGTTCATTTCCTGCTTCGATTGGGGCATTGTACTTCATTTGAGAAAGTTTATTTCCTTCTTTGTTTGGGCACTAGACTTCGTTTGAACGTTTTATTCTCTACGTGAAAATATTTCATTTGGCCATATAGCATCTTTCCTGCATGTTAGCCAAGATTTACAATGCATAATTCCTTACCATGCTAACATGCACAAGGCCAAAGTCACCCTTTGAAACCACTTGTTACAAGCTTCGACAGGGCAACACTTATCTTCAACTAGCTTCAATTCACAGGGCAAAAAGCCTCCTGATGATGTCCTTCAATTCAGGAGGCAAAAACCTCTCTTCTGGTCTCTTTCGATTACACATCTTGCTTCCTGCAGGCCTCCTTCGTTTGGGGCATATGGCCTACCCTGTGTTGCAAGCTTCATTTGTTCCCTTTACTTCCTGCATGCTTTCTTTGTTTGGGTGTGTGACTTTCTTCGAGACAAGCTTGGGTTTACATTCTTCATTTGGGCTTGTGTTTTCCTTCAAATGCAAGTTCATTTGGGCCATATGGACCTTTGGCAAGAAAACTTTCATTTGAGCAAAGGCCTCTTACATGTTTCGTTTGAAGTCACAAAGCAAAGGCCTCCTGCAATCCCCCTTCGACTCAAAAGCCTTTGTTTTTACATGTTGGCCAAACTCTCAAGGCAAAATTTCCCCCGTGGTAGCATGCATTAGGCACAAAGCCTCCTGTAGCCTCCTTTGATTACAAAGAAAAAAGCCTCCTTTTGGCATCCTTCGGTTGCACATTTTTTCCAGCCTAGCATGCTTATTTCGTTTGGGCATGTGATTCCCTTCATACAAGTCTTCGCTTGAGCATTGGCTTCTTGTGTGCTTTGGAGTCACAAAGTTTAGACCTCCTGCATGCAGGTTTCGACAAGGACATTGGTTATGTTTACGTTAGCTTCAACTGGACACATTTCCCTTTAGCATGCTTCAATTCTGCCCTTGACAACCTTCAGCACACATGGTTGGTGGATTTGAAGGGCATACATAGGAGTCCCCGTTGAATGTTTGTATAGCCCATTCGAAGGACACATTTGGCCCTTTTCAAAGAAACATACATGGCCCATTCAAGGGAAACTTCTGGGCATCCCATTCGAAGGACATGCTTGATGGCCCATTCAAAGGATTTACAAAGCCCACATTAAGGCATGTTTTGGTGACCCATCCAAGGGTTACACATTTGGCTCCTTCGAAGGACACTTATTAGAGGAAAATCAAATAACATTGTTGGAAGAAGAATCTGGTCGAAGGAGGGTCAAAACGAAAAGGTAAAATATTCAAAGATGCTTGATGCCAAGTTCAGGCCTGGTACACTGGCCAAAACTGCTACACAACAGTCCTGAAACACTGCCCTATTCTTGCACCAAAATAGCATACAAGCACTGTCCCTCGAAAGCTACAAAGAGTAGTTTACTCAAACTGTTGAAATTATTTTGTTTTCCCTCCAAAAGCTTCAGCCAACTTTGCCTATAAATAAGAGGCTCCATACATGTTTAAGGGGCTGGACAACACATCTAGAGACTTGTGGGTGGAGCGAATCATCAAAAAACTCAAACACTCTCAAACACTTACACATTCTTCAACACCAACCCAGAATCTAAACATTTGTCCCCTTCGAATATGAAACATCCCCACACCCTATTACCCTTCAAATCCAGTAGAAAGAACATCTCACTTGTTCTTCTCCTTCGAATCCAACATTAGAAACGCCACTTTCGTTTCTTCCCTTCGAATCCAGAAGCACTCAGGGCAACCACTCAATGTCCAACACACATTCCAGCCTCAAGCAAGGTAAGTCATTCTTAACCTTGAACCTTTCATTTCTAGCATGACATGTGAATAAACTTCCTTTTCATTTCAAACATGTATATACCATTGTTCTTATTTTCGTTTCCACCCTTCTAACTTGCTTTCATTAATAACCTTCTTGGTTTTGCTTCTTGTTTATTTAAACATGCTTTAAGAACTAACCTAGCCATAAGGTGATGCTAGCGTGGCCTTGGGCCATGTTGCTATCCAAAAACTCAAACGAAAGAAACATGGGACAAGAGTATGAAATAAAGCCTTAAGGCTTCCTCACTGACTCCAGGTCCAATCGAAGGATGCAGCAAAGGACTTAAGATGAAGAGGGCATTCCATGCTGAACGAAAGAGGAACCCATAAGGATGGACATACTTGCTCCCAGGCTCTAGTCAAAAGGCACACCATACTGACTCCCAGGCCCCAGTCGAAAGGCACACCATGCTGACTCCTAAGCACAAATCAAAAGGCACGACTTCACTAACTCCCAGGCTAATTCGAAAAAAGCCAGAGAAGTAGAATCGACGGATGCTTCTGTCTAAATCGAAAGATCCCTTTTTCTTTCCTTTATTTTATTTTTGCCTTTATATTTTCATGCTATTCAATGTGGTTGTAATAGTGTAGGATTTATTTTTCTGCATTTTTATTACTTTTGTATAAATGTTAGTAATTAGGATGTATAGAAAGATAAAAACAACAAGTAGATAATCTGAAAATTCAAAGACAAATGCATGCAACCAAATACACTATTCACACACATGCACCCTTAGGGTAATCTCACTTGTTGCCTCAGAAAAATAGCCATGTCCCTCGAATATGGGCATTTTAGCAAAGACCCTCGATAAAATATCATAGTCCCTCGATGGCCCTCAATGTTTCCTTCGGTAAACGATCTAGTCCCTAAACGATATTGCTAAAACGTCCCATAGGTTGCCTTCTATGACTATACAAACGTCCCACACCCTTCCCTTCACATCCAACGATGGCGCTTCTTACCAAATCAATTGTAAGATAGCAACATCTAAAGGAGGAGGAAAAGAATATTAGACCTTTTGAGTAGGTAGGATGCTCCTAGTTGCTCCCTTGCTCACAACAAAAACATTTTA
Source organism: Vicia faba (assembly GCA_948472305.1). Lineage (NCBI taxonomy): Eukaryota > Viridiplantae > Streptophyta > Magnoliopsida > Fabales > Fabaceae > Vicia > Vicia faba. Next base: position 1,584,600,208 of record OX451738.1, read on the forward strand.
TACACCAACACTTTCATTTGAAACATTTTCAAAAGTTAAAACACTTTGTAAGTGTTCATATAGAAACGAGAACCATTACAAAGACACCTTTTCAAAATCACTTTCAAAAACACATTCCACAAACACCTCTTTGAACTATTTTCAAAACCAATAATTTGTACACGTTATTATAGAAACAAGAACCATTACAAAGAAGTTTTTCAAAATACTTTTAAAACCCAAACTACAAGCACATTTTCAAACAAAAGCAAGTGATCTAGCAAGCAACTAAGAGCCCATAGATAACTACAGGTTAAAAGGGTGCTAATACCTTCCCTTTTCATAACCTATCCCCCCGAACTCAAGAAAATATCTCTAAAGGTCTTTCCTGTTATTTTCTTCCCTTCCTTATTGGATAAAAGAAAATTCGGTGGCGACTCTTGCTATCTGCAACAATTGCAATCAAATGCAAAACAACCAAGTCGGTTCTCCCACCGTGTTACAGCATAAATCCGCCTCTGTGGGGATAATCTTATTGAACTATCTCTGTGGGGATATCCCAAATCCTTAAGGAGATGCTTGTTATTGTTTTTATGTATACATTTGTTCACAGTTTAATCATGTTCACATGCATATGTTCATTCAATTTTAGTCATTGGACAATTTTGCACTTAAAATAGAAAAACAAAAAGTTTGTACTTCAAAGTATATTTGTATTGAGGTTTTCCTATAAATAGACGTTTTTGTACAAGGAGACAGAGATCCTAGTAAGAGGAAATCGTTGAAAGAATGAAAGGAATACAAAGTGAAAACACAAATAATAGCCATGTGGAAGTGATCTCATTGGGTTCCAACTCCACTATTGCCTCTATATCTTCGAACATTATCCCTTGTCGTTGAAAGAAGTTGATTGAATTGATATTGGACCTTTTGAATTATTGACCTTGGTAATAAAGCTGGCTGCAGAGATCCAACAGGACATAGTCCTACGCTTTAATCCCTAACTTTTTCCTGGACCGCCCTTTCGGGTTTTCAGTCCACCAGGATACCCATTTTTGCCCAAGCTGCCTGTGATACGGTAGGAGAACTAACTTGAAGGTTTTGCTTTATCGAAAATGTTGCGATTAGCAAGAGTCGCCACCGACTTTCCTTTTATCCAAAAGGAAAGGTGAAAAAGCACAGGAAATACCTTTGAGATTGTTTCTTGAGTTCGGGGGGTAGATTATGAAAAGGGAAGGTATTAGCACCCTTTTCATCCATGGTTTTCCATGGGCTCTTAGTCACTTGTTAGATCACTTGCTTTTGTTTAAAATTGTGCTTTGTGTGGTTTTGAAAGTATTTTGTAAAGAGGCCATTGTTTAGGCAATCTTTGTAATGATTCTCGTTCGTAAGAATGTATACAAATATGTTGATCTTTTGAAAATGTTTTCAAGTTTTGTAAGATGTTTTGAAAGTGTATGTGATTGTTTTAAAAATAGCAAGGATATTTGTTTTGAAATGGAGCAAGTAATTAGGAGCAATCTACCTACTCAAATGTCTTTCTTGTTCATTTTCTTTTCCTTTGACATTGTTGTCCTACCATTGATTTGGTAAGCAACCCTATCTTTGGATGTTAACGGGACGAGCGTGGGTCATCGTATAGTCATGATTAGCAATGTTGCAAGGTATCTTAGCATTTTTTTGAGGGACTAAGATCATTTTTGTAAGGCAACTTTGAATAGCGTCATCGAGGGACTATGATCTTGTATTTGTTTGTTTTTGCTAAGTATTTTGGCATGGGTTACTCGCCGGCTAAGACAATATATGTTGACTCATACTACTTTGTTGATATCTAAGATGGATTCTGTTGTACCCCAAAATTTGCCCTCCCATATTCTTCAAAATTGGCCAAGTCAAAGCTTCAAAATTCCCCAAGGGTTGCACAGTTCAAGGGCCTCCTAACAGTCAAAAATTAGGGTTTTGGTTCTGACAAAGTAATTGAAGTTTCCAAGGGTCCAATCAAGTCCCACATGCCTATAAACATGGTTAAGTATCCTCATACCAAGTTTCAAGACTTACAGCACAAAATTGCACAGTCAAAAACCCAAATTGCCCTACAGTCAACTACAGGGGCAAAATGGTCATTTGACAGTCAAAAGTCCAAATTTTTGGTCAACATCTTATTTTGAAGCCACAAACATCATTTGATCAATTCTTGATCATGATTTTCAAGGCATGGCTCAAAAAGTCTCAAGATGCAAAAGTTTCCATATTTGGACAGTTGAAAAAGTTAACTGTAACTTAACCAAGGCATAACTTCCACATGGATTATCAGAAAAATTCCATCCAAAGCTCATTTTGAAGAGAATGAAATTTCCTACAACTCCTCTTCACACTTCAAGTCCAAGAAATTCTCTCACAAAAAGTTATCAATTTCAACATTATAGGTCATTTTCAAAAGTCAACAAAAAGGGACTTTAAGTCAAAGGCCATAACTTGAGATTTGTAAATCAAAATGACATGGGACCAAAGGCATTGGTTAGAGGACTTCAAGAACTTTCCAAAATGTCAGAGAACATGAGCAAAGCTTAAAAATTGAGCAAGATATGCCTTGTGGAAGTTGGGAAATTTTTGGGTATTTTGAAAAGTCAACTTTGCTTCAAATGCCTTAAAATTGCTAATGGGCCTCTTTTTCTTCCAAGATTCATCATCCAAAACATGTGCACGACCATTTGGCCCAAAGGGAATTTATTCATCATTTTTATTTATTTATTTGAATTTTTAATTGCTAATAATTCATTTAATTAATTAAAATATGGAAAAAATACTAAAGCAAACTTTTTAAATCTTTTTATGCATGAAATACCTTCAAGATTTCGTGAATGATCTGATATGGAAGGAATCAAAGTGATTGGACATGATTGGTATCAAATATGCATGAAAAAGATTGAAAAATATATGCATGAAAATCAAATATCTTGTACATCAATGCAAAGGTTTTTTGGATCCAAATCTTTACCCTAATCATTCCATACATAAGCCTAATGCAAACCCTAGTGGAAAAAACCTCCAAGCTGCGCCAGAACTCAAGAACAAAGTTTGAGTTTTTGTCAAAAAATTCCAAAACTGAAAACTACATTCCAGTGCGATTCAAAGGAAAATAATCATTCCATTACATTCCTGAGACTTCAAGGAAGGTTTTCAGATTAAAACCATCATCCCTAACACCCAGAATTGGTAACTAGAAGTCAGACCGTGTCACTTTTTTTGCATAATCGTATTGTATCATTCATGCCATGAATTTCAATTCTAATGCTTGTTTTGTGTTAATCTCATCATTCTGAAGCTAACCCTATTGTTTAATTAAGTTTTGCTTGCCCATACGCGATTTCACCATGGAAGATTGTTAGGGTTACAAAGCTGCAAATTTGGGGTTTCTTGGTTATGGCAAAATTGAGACATGAGACCCATGCCATTAGAACCAGAAGATCATGGCCAGTCGATTCCACACCTCGCGCCTAATTTATGAAGCACGATGGCCTATTCGCTATTTTTCTGTTCATCATTTAGTGGGGGTTTAAAACCCCCGCTATTTAATTTGTTTTTGTTTCAGATACAGCAAGCCCTTGAAGAAGATGATTATGTGGCAGGACATGATAGGGCAATTTGAAACTGGCGCGCGTTTTTGTTGTTTTTTAGGCCACTAACCAATTTTCTCTTTTGTTATTTATTCATTATTATATGTATAACGTGCATTGATGGTTCAGATGGTGGAAAGAGGCGCTGGCAAGCTTTGGGACCTGGGTTCGATTCCCAGGTCCCCTTACTTTCTTCACATATTTTGTTTCAGCCTAATCTCATGCAGCTTGCCTCCAAACATCCACCATACGCCCACAATCTCAGCTTGCCACGCATCCCATGATCCCAATCCAAAGGTCCAGATTTGAAGAACATCCTAGGCCTCAGTCAATGCACACACACGCTTCATGAAAAGTCAAACAAAGGCCTTAAACGTTGGGCCTGATTGCTAGCCAAAAAACCTCCAGTTTGGGGACAGAACCCCCCATTGGTTTGCTTCTCATTCTTTTTCATATTTTTTTTGTTTTATTTATTTTAATTAGTTTTAATATAATTCTTTCAATTAATTTATTTTCATAAAATATAAAAATAATATAAAAAACCAGAAAAGACAAAAAAACAAATATATTTTATTTTAATATCTTGTAAATAAAATTGCATCAATTAATTTAGCTTTTTTTTTAAATTTAGGTTTAATTCAAATATTTTTCTTAATAAATTAAAAAGTGTAGAATTAGGGTTTTAAGTATTTTTTCATTCTTTTTTTTCTCTCACCATAATTAATTATTAAATATTATTTTTGTAAATAAAACTTGCCATTAATTAATTAGGTTAATTCTAGGTTTAACTTTAACATGCTTTTTTTTTAATAATAAATTAAAAATAGCTAGAACTAGGTTTTAGTTCCAATTTAATTTTTCTTATTAAAAATTCATAAGTACAAAAAACTCTAAAAATATTTCCTTTTTTAATTTAATTAATTTGTTAATCATATTTTTAATCTCATTAAAAAGGGTCCAACGCCCTCGCATTCGCTAATAATTCCAATTCGCGCATTTATTTCCTTTCTTATAATTTTTATGTAATTCTCCCAAAGCCGTGTAAATTAAACATTTATATTTCTCGCATCTTTATTTTATGTCAAATCGGGTCCTGGATTTAATTTGGCGATGTGGACCCGCACCTTTGTAATAGTTTAGGAACTTTTATATTTCTCGCAACTTTTTAACTGCTAATAAATTGCATGCAAGAATGAATGTTAAAATAAAAACAAAAGCGTAGATCACCCATGACATGAACAAGACAAAAATATCCGAAAATGACACACAAATCACACACCACCCCTAGGGTACGCTTCACTGTTGCCTTGCCTCTCGAAAGGTGATCGTCGAGTAGAGGATGTCTTAGTAAGTCCTCATGATCCGGGAACCTGGCATGAGGGTAGCTTCTAAGGTATCTTCCTATTGCTCTGGTGATCACCATGTCCCGAACCTCGAATTGACCCGAACACCTCCAATGGTGGTGCTACCTACCTCTCAATGGTGGGATGGCACTACTTCAAGGACATTTACGCAGACGAATTCCTTAGGGTAGGTAGACGACTCTAGATACTTGCTCTAATTTCAAAACAAATAAAAAATACTTTTCACACCGACACCTTTTCAAAAAGCTTTCGAAAGCAATTTTTCAAACACTCTTGAGGACCGATACAAGAGTCGAACTGGAATTTTCAAAGAAACTTTTTAAAACCCACAGTTGAAAAGCAAACAAACCATTTTTGAAAACACAAATGAGCAAGTATCTAAGAGCCCATGGATAACCATGGATAGAAAGGGTGCTAACACCTTCCCTTTCTATAACCTACCTCCCGAACCGAGAGCAATCTCTACAAGGAATTTTTCTGTGCTTTTGTCCTTTCCATTTGGAGAAAATAAAAGACGGTGGAGACTCTTGCTTCCGCGACATTTCGCGAACCAGCGTTAAACAGTCAGTTCCAGATCCACCGATCACAGAACTGGCGACTCTGCTGGGGACTTAACTTAAAGTGAGGTGTACCTTAGGACTAAGATCACTGTGTTTTCAATTGTATTGACTTGCTTGCTTTATTATTGTGGGTTGCATGGGAGTTCTATAGATCCTAAACCCGGATCTGGGGGATACCTTCTTAGAAAGTAGCAACAAGACTGTGAGGGAACTGTGCGGGGTATACCGACATGGTTGAAACAGTCTGCTACGTTGATGTGGCACTTTGGTGTGTACCGATAACCCTTGAGTTCAGTCAAGGAGAGTACGGGGCCTCCGCGTGGTGTCATGAAGCATCAACAGACCTTAGGAACCTTAATTAAACTATCTTGGCCTCTTTAGGGTAGTGAGATAACTGACTTTGGTGCAGTCCGAGTTTGGTTGATACTCGATACTACACTCAATTGAGGGCTGCTTTCCTGGATTATTTCGGTCGCCAGTTCAGTGGCTAAATCGAAACGATGAACAATGAAAGCAATCCCGTGATATTGGGACCCTTAGAACCCGGTTACTTCTAATAGGACAGGTTGAACCCACCAACTTCAAGAGGGTACTACCCATACCCCATGCTGGCCTAAACCCTAAGGGCTTGTCTTGTGTGACTTGTGTGCCTTACATGTTTGTCTTTGTAAATATCTGTGGTGTGTTTAATCATAGCATCATGACATCATCCTGCATCATATGCATTGACTAACCATTTCAGGGGTTCGAATCTTCATTTTTGTTCTTGTTTTGTAGGACATGGAAACTGTTCGCAGAAAGACAATTCAAATCAGCCTTGTAAGGGTCCCTCCTCAGCTTAAGGAACTTATATCCAGGATTCCCGAGAGCTCTTCATTCAGTGAAAGACATGGAAGACTCATCAGCTTGGTCAATACCAACATTGAGGAAGATATGATAAAGGTCCTGTTCCAGTTCTTTGACCCTCTGCATCACTGTTTCACCTTCTTGGATTATCAGCTGGTACCTACATTGGAGGAGTTCTCCCGGCTCCTGAAGATCCCTATCCTTGATTAACTACCCTACAACGGTACGGAAAAGGAACCCAAGCTTGAAGAGATTGCTAAAGCCTTGCACCTACAATCATCTGACCTCAAGGGACATTGGGAAGTTAGAAGTGGTATCAAAGGGTTCTTAGCCAGGTTTCTGTTTGAAAAGGCCCATGAATGTTGGAACTCCCTTGACTTACAAGCTTTTGAAGAAGTTGTGGCCCTCCTTGTCTATGGTTTGGTGTTGTTCCCTAACCCAGATCAGCTTATAGATATCAGTGTTGTCCAGATCTTCATGTCCAGGAATCCTATACCTACGTTGCTGGGGGACATCCTTCACTCATGTTACACTTGAACCATGAGAAAAAGAGGTGTCCTTATGTGTTGCACTCCTCTCCTGGGAAGGTGGTTTATTTCGCACCTTCCACAATCTGTTTTGAAGAACGAGCAGGGTTTGAGATGGTCACGACGGTTGATGACTCTTACACATGCCGATATACACTGGTGCCCTCGGTCCAGAGAGGATGTCACTATCATTGATCGTTGCGGGGAGTACCCTAATGTTCCTTTACTTGGAATCAGAGGAGGTATCACTTACAACCCATGCCTGGCTTGGAGACAGTTTGGTTATGCTCGAAGGGATGGTCCTCATGACATGCTAATTCCTGACTTAGTTTTTGACTTCGACAACGATGCACAAGGACTTCGCCAGAGATTCATCAGAGCTTGGAGGATGCCAAGTAGGATAGACAGCAAGACACTGGGGCACAGGAACTCCATCCCATTGGAACCTTATCTCAAGTGGGTACGTGCCCGCTCCCAGAAATTAGTAATGCCTTATCCTCATATGCTCCAGTAATCAAAGAGCCAGTCTTGGAAGGGGAAGTGTCCTACACCATTCAGCATCCTGACATGCCCACATCCTGGGAAGAGATGCAGAAGAGCTGGATCCAGCTTAAGGAAGAACGGAATTCTCTTGAGACCAGTCTACATGCTAGTGAAAAGAAGGTCTTGGAGCTCACCCGCCTATTGCATGAGGAAAGGAATCTCAACACCTACATAGCTCCAAAGAGGATGCGTAGTGTCTTTTGGGATTGATTTGCTTTGTAATTTGTGCCCATGAGGCTTTGATGTACTGAACAATTATTTCCTTAATGATAACGTGTGTTCCTTTTTGTCTACAACAAATTTGAACTTTCGAACCCTTGAATGCATTGCATAAACACATATCATTCATCATGTGCATAGCAGGTTTTCTTCTTTTTCAGGTTGCTTACCGTTCTTCGCTGTTTATTTCAGCATCATGAATCCCGACTCATCATCAACTGAGATGTCCATCAAGGCTCTTCAGGCGCAGAATGCGCAATTTCAGGAACTAATCATGGGTTTGGCTCAGGGCCAAGAAGAGCTGAAGGCTCTGCTCCTGAAGAAGGAGAAGAAGAAGAAGAGGAGAACTGTTCTTTTTAACTCGGGCCGAAGGTTTGGCAACACTCTGCAGAATGAAGAGGCTGGTTCTTCTATAGGCAAGAGCAGTCCCCAAGGGGGAAAAGGTCCTAGTCCGGTAGTCTCCGACAACAAGACTGATTTTGATGAGGAACAGTATCCTCCTACAGAAGACAGATATAAGCAGTTGGAAGACAGACTGAATGCTATGGAGATCCAACAAGTGCCTGGGTTGGATTTTGGAGATTTGGGTTTGTCTACTGGTGTGATCATTCCTCATAAGTTCAAAGCACCATCTTTTACCAAGTATGACGGGGCGTCTTGTCCCAAGCTACACCTCAGGTCCTACGTGCGGAAGATTCAGCCGTACTCAGTGGACAAGAATTTATGGATCCACTTCTTCCAGGAGAGTCTTTCAGGGACTCATCTCGAATGGTTCTATCAGCTGGATGGGACCAAGGTTCGTAACTGGGAGGAGTTGACTACTGCTTTCTATAAGCAGTATCAATATAATGCCGACCTTGCCCCTACACGTACCCAACTCCAGGGTATGTCGCTAGGTTCAAGCGAAGGTTTTAAAGAGTACGCACAGAAGTGGAGGGATCTGGCTGGCAGGGTGCAGCCTCCGTTGACTGACCGGGAGTTGGTAGACATGTTCTTGGGGACCCTATCTGGGCCATTTTTCAACCATCTCATTGGTAACTCATCTGCAGGGTTTACTGATCTTATTCTGACTGGAGAGAGAATAGAGGCTGGGATGAAGTCTGGTAAAATTCAGAAGGGTGCATCGTCAAGTTCTGAGAAGAAACCCTTCAAAAAGGAGGCCAGTGCTGTATACGGGTCCAGAAGACAAGAGAAACCTGAGCGCCGCCAATCCGTCAATGCGGTGATGATTGCTAAGCCTGCTGCCGCTCCTCGGCAAAACAATCCTCAAAGGGCTGAAAGACCCAGAAGGGAGTTTACCCGTTTGAGTATGACTTTATCGCAGATTTTACCACAGTTGCTGTCCACCAACCTAGTGACTGTTAGAGAGGCCCCGAAAGTTGTGAATACGACTTCTCCCAAATACAATCCAAATGCCCGCTGTGCTTATCACTCCGATAGCCCGGGGCATTCCACTGATGACTGTTGGGCCTTAAGGAATAAGCTGCAGGATCTTATTGACGCCAAGGAGGTACAATTTAAGGCATATGAGAAGCCTAATGTAGTGACAGCTCCCCTTCCTGCTCATGGAGTGAATGCCATTGGGGACGAAGATGAAGTGGATGAAGCTGAGTTTGATAGCTGGATTTACCCGGCAACCGACAGTGGACCTAGCAATTGGAGTGCAAAAGACAATCTACCTGTTTCTCTTGTTACTGAGTAATGAATTCCTATGTTTTGTTATTTGTAATAAACAATTAAAACTCTATGGCCCGGTGTCTTACCCGGGGCACCGTGGCTTCATTTGTGAGGGCATATAAATTGTCATTTCATATATCATGAATAAAGATCTTTGACGTTTTCTCGCATTTCAAATCTTATGCTCCTTTTCTTTCTTTCCTTCCTTTATATATTTCAAAACAGCTGTATTTACACACACTCACTCATACAGGTTTCAATCCACTCTGGATCTCACTGGTAACGACTCTGCTACTGCCAGTTATGACTTTGAAAATCCGATCAACTTAGCCGAAGACGAAGGTAAAGATGATTGCGAAGTGCCTGGCGAGCTTGCAAGACTGTTACTTCAGGAAGAGAGGGCAATTCAACCACATGAAGAGCCAGTGGAAACAATAAATCTGGGTACTGACACAGACAGAAAGGAGGTAAAGATTGGTGCCAACCTAGAGCTCAGCGTGAAGCAACGGTTGACTCAGATGCTACATGATTATATGGAGATCTTTGCCTGGTCCTAAGAAGACATGCCCGGGTTGGATACCGATATTGTGGTCCATCATTTGCCTACTAAGGAAGACTGCCCTCCGGTTAAGCAAAAGGTCTGCCGTATGCGTCTAGAGATGTCTAAGAAGATCAAAGCCGAGGTTATGAAACAGTTTGATGCCGGGTTTCTTGCAGTGACTTCTTACTCTCAGTGGGTTGCTAATGTGGTGCCGGTACCAAAGAAGGACGGTAAGGTCAGAATGTGTGTCGATTACAGGGATCTGAACAGGGCCAGCCCTAAAGATGACTTCCCCCTACCTCACATTGATGTCCTTGTTGATAATACGGCTCAGCATAAGGTGTTCTCTTTCATGGATGGTTTTTCAGGTTACAATCAGATCAAGATGGCTCCTGAAGACATGGAAAAAACTACCTTTGTTACTCAGTGGGGCACCTTCTGCTACAAGGTCATGCCTTTTAGACTAAAAAATGCTGGGGCAACTTACCAACGTGCCATGGTTGCTTTATTTCATGACATGATCCATCATGAGATAGAAGTGTATGTTGACGACATGATTGCAAGGTCCCATACTGAGGAAGAACACCTTGGTCATCTGCAGAAATTGTTTGACCGCCTGAAACTGTACAAGCTAAGGTTGAACCCGAACAAGTGCACCTTCGGGGTAAGATCTGGGAAGTTGCTAGGCTTTGTTGTAAGTGATAAGGGTATTCAAGTGGACCCTACCAAGGTTAAAGCTATTCAAGAGATGCCAGCTCCTAAGACAGAGAAGGAAGTCAGAGGCTTTTTAGGACGCCTGAATTACATTGCTCGGTTCATCTCACACCTGACTGCTACCTGTGAGCCAATCTTCAAGCTGCTGAAGAAAGATCAGGTAGTATGTTGGAATGATGAATGTCAGGCTGCTTTTGACAGAATCAAGGAGTATCTCCAAGAACCACCCATCCTTATGCCACCGGTTGAAGGGAGACCTCTGATACTATACCTGACAGTGCTCGACAACTCAATGGGGTGTGTGTTGGGGCAGCATGACGAGTCTGGCCAAAAAGAGCATGCCATTTATTACCTTAGCAAAAAGTTTACCGACTGTGAGACCCGATACTCACTGCTTGAGAAAACTTGTTGCGCTTTGGTATGGGCTGCTCGCCGACTGAGACAGTATATGCTGACTCACACTACCTTGTTGATCTCAAAGATGGATCCTATAAAGTACATATTCGAAAAGCCTGCTCTGTCTGGGAGAATAGCAAGATGGCAAATGATCTTGACGGAATACGACATTCAGTACACGACCCAGAAAGCCATCAAGGGAAGTGTATTGGTAGACCACTTGGCACATCAGGCCGTAGACGACTATCAGTCAATGAACTTCGAGTTTCCAGACGAGAGCATCATGATAGTGACTGATTGTGAAGTACCTGGACCGGATGAAGGACCTGAGGAAGGATCCCGATGGTCTATGCACTTTGACGGAGCCTCCAATGCTTTGGGTAACGGTATCAGCGCTGTGATAATATCCCCTCAAGGCACTCATACTCCACTCACTGCCCGACTATGTTTCAACTGCACCAACAACATGGCGGAGTATGAGGCATGCATCATGGGTCTTCAAGCTGCGATCGACCTAAGGATCAAGTTTCTGAGTGTCTTCGGAGATTTCGCTCTCGTGATCAATCAGATCAAAGGAGAGTGGGATACGAAACATCCGAATCTTATTCCTTATAGAGAATGTGTGTTGACGTTGATCCCTCACTTCACGAAGATAACCTTTGAACATTTCCCAAGAGAGGAGAATCAGCTGGCGGACGCGTTAGCTACGATGTCTTCCATGTTCAAAGTCAAATGGGACAATGAGGCTCCCCGGATCATCATCTGGAAACTGGACGAACCAGCATACTGTTGTGATCTCGAGACTGAGTTGGTAACTCAGAAGCCTTGGTAACATGAGGTGAAGAGATATCTGGAAGCTCAGGAATACCCTGAAGGTGCGTCTGTCAATGATAAAAAGTTTATGAGAAGGTTCGCAGCGAAGTTCTTCCTTAGCAACGACATCCTGTATAAGCGAAACCATGATTCGACTTTACTACGTTGTGTGGATAAGACAGAAGCAGAAAGGATCATGGAAGAGTTACATGAAGGGACCTTCGGAACACATTCCAGTGGACACACTATGGCAAAGAAGATCCTTCGGGCAGGGTATTTTTGGTCCACAATGGAAGCAGACTGCTACCAACATTCTCGGACATGCCATAAATGCCAGATATATGCAGACAAGGTGCATGTTCCTCCAGTTCCTCTGAATGTTTTGACTGCGCCTTGGCCGTTTGCAATGTGGGGCATAGACATGATTGGTGAGATTAAACCTACGACATCTAACGGGCATCGCTTCATCCTGGTAGCGATTGATTACTTCACGAAGTGGGTTGAAGCAGCGTCCTATGCTACGGTAACCAAGACTGTTGTGGCACGGTTCATTCGGCATAATCTGATCTGTCGATACAGCGTCCCAGAAAGAATTATTACAGACAACGGTACCAATCTCAATAACAAGATGATCACTAAGCTCTGCGAGCAGTTTAAGATACAGCACCATAACTCTTCTCCTTACAGACCGAAGATGAATGGGGCTGTAGAAGCAGCAAATAAAAATATCAAGAAAATCGTGCAGAAGATGACAGTGACTTATAAAGATTGGAACGAGATGTTACCGTTCGCTCTACATGGGTACCGTACCTCAGCCAGGACGTCAACCGGGGCAACTCCTTTCTCCTTGGTCTACAGTATGGAGGCAGTCTTACCGATCGAAGTGCAAATACCCTCTCTCCGGATAATGAAGGATGCAAATCTGAACGAAGATGATTGGATCCAGACACGACTTGATCAATTAAACCTTATTGATGAAAAGAGACTCGCTGCTATCTGTCATGGTCAGACGTACCAAAAACGGATGATCAGGGCATTTAACAAAAAGGTCAGACCACAGGAATATCAAGTTGGGGATCTGGTGATCAAGCGAATCATCCTTCCTCAGAGTGATCCAAGGGGCAAATGGACCCCTACGTACGAAGGGCCATTTGTGGTTAAACATGTGTTCTCAGGAGGAGCCATGATTCTAACCAACATGGATGGTGACGACCTTCCTCACCCCGCCAATGCAGACATAGTAAAAAGATACTACGCATGAAAAAGACCCGCTAGGCTGACATGCCTAGGCAAAAATTAGGGCTTCCCGGCGAACCAAAAGGGTTCGGGCAAAATGAAGGGATGAAATGAAAAAAAAATCTGTACACCCGGCAAGTCGAAAACCTGAAAAGGCGGCTTGGGCAAAAATGGGTATCCCGGTGGACTGAAAACTCGAAAGGGCGGTCCAGGCAAAAGTTAGGGATAAAGCGTAATACTATGTCGCATTGGATCCCTTTGCATCCAGAATCCGGTATCTACATCGAGTTCAGACGGCATCAATCAGTCAGCTTCATCTTCAACTAAGGTCATCAAGTGATGAGACGCTCGGAGATATAAGGGCGATAGCAGAGATGAAACCCAGTGGGATCATTCATTTCACACAGCTGTTTTAGTTTCTCTTGTACAAATTTGTATAAACTCTTTTGTTCGGCGGCGTTCTCTTACTAGGACGTCAGCCTCTTGTACATAAACTCCTATTTTACAGGCAAATTCCAAAAAATCAATACAAATATGCTTTTCAGACAAATTGCCAATTGTTTTTCCTTTTCTGTTTTGTTTTGCGAAGAACGTCCAAGGTTAAATTTGTGATATATGCATTGACAATAATTTGCTAACTCATGAATATTTGCATACGAAACAAAGGATTAATTACAGGTAACATTAGAAACAGGGACAATAAAGAGTTGTCTAAGCAATCTAATTGTTCTATCCTCCAAGGTACCAGGTTAGGTTCAGCCGAAGAACATAACCAGTATATCTTAAATCCCCCAGAGAGGGAGCCAGCAAGTCAGTACACTCTCCTCAAGCGAAGCTATTATCAACCTTAAGGAAGCTGGGTATCCTCCCGCAGATCTCAACATTCCCCCCAGCGGTATATATGCATTCTTACCAAGCATCCCCGGCAGTCTTGGTCTAAAGATTGTTCCCCGGCGATATATCAAACATTCAATGGAGTCACTTCCCCGGTACAGTTCAATACTTCCCCAGGAGAGTCCAACCCAGTTTCCCCAGGAAAGTTGGAATCCATCTCCCCCAAGCAGTAAGCTTATCCCCAGTAGATTCTGGAAGCTTATCCTTGCAGAGCACGAATGCGTCGCCCGGCTTTATTCAAAGAGTTATTTCCTTACCAGGATATAACTGGGTTATCCTCAGCCAAAAGCCACGGAAAGATCGTCCTCGACGAAGCCTCCTTATCCCCAGCGGAGTCCATTAAAACTTCCAACATAACAATGGTATCCCCAGCGAAGTTACCATCAACCTCCCAGCAAGTACCTCTCTCCCCACAGAGTATTGCTTCCCAGCAAGATCACTAGAGTACTTTTCTCCCCGCAGAGTAATCCATTCGCCAAGTTCATTCCCCAACGGAGTGATCTTCTCCTAACCGGTATTCTTGCAACTATCATCCCCAGCGGAAGCAAAAAGCTATTCTCCAACATCAGCCCAAGAGTGACTTCCCGGCATCCGTCAAGGATTTACTTTCCTAGACGGAAAAAAATATATATTCATAAACATCACATCTCCATACATTATAGCATGCATGTACGCATCATATCTTACAAATCTCATTTATGTTGAGAACATCATTGCTTGATCCATATCATGCATTACATATGACTGACCTTTACCTTTCAGGAAAGACCCAGTTAAGTTCTCAGGTATATTCCAAGACCTTGACCGGTTCAGTTAAATCGACCCTAAGATTTTCCTGATTCTTATCCAGTCCAAGGCCTTCTCTGGTTCAGTCAGATCGACCCTAAGATCTCCCTGTTTCTTATCCAGTTGAAGACATTTCAAGACCTAGACCGGTTCAGTTAAATCGACCCTAAGATTTTTCTGTTTCTTATCCAGTCAAAGGCCTTCTCTGGTTCAGTCAGATCGACCCTAAGATCACCCTGTTTCTTATCCAGTTGAAGATTTCAAGACCTAGACCGGTTCAGTTAAATCGACCCTAAGATTTTACTGTTTCTTATCCAGTCAAAGGCCTTCTCTAGTCCAGCTAAATCGACCCCTAACAGATTTTCCTGATAAAGACTCAGTAGAAGATATCTAAGATTCTCTCAGCGTTACTGTTGAGGTAGAAGTCGCCCAAGATTCTCTCAGCGTTACTGTTGAGGTAGAAGTCGCCCAAGATTCTCTCAGCGTTACTGTTGAGGTTGAAGTCGCCCAAGATTCTCTCAGCGTTACTGCTGAGGTAGAAGTCGCCCAAGATTTTCTCAGCGTTACTGTTGAGGTTGAAGTCGCCCAAGGTTCTCTCAGCGTTCCTGTTGAGGTAGTAACCGTCCAAGGTTCTCTCAGCGTTCCTGTTGAGGTAGTAACTATCCCTGGTTCATTCATCACCTTTTGAAGATCCAGATCCAGCTCCTATAACCAGACAGGACACATCTATACAAAGAATTTGAAGACCAGCTCCTGTAACGGGTCAGGTAATCATCTTTCTTTTGCAGGTACGCAAGTTCTCGCTAAGGAATCTCTTACGCGATCAACACCCAAATGGCATCTATAAGCCCATCCACCTTCCATCACCTCTTAGCATGGCATCTATAAGCCCATCATCCTATCCATCAATCTCCAAATGGCATCTATAAGCCTATTCCCCACATCACACTACTATGTGAGTGCAAATTTCTGGGCACTCTAGTGTTCAATCATCTTCCACCTTCGGATTACGAAAGGCACGTCAGCCAATCTGCATCCTCAGGTCTAAGAAGATTGAACAGGGGCAACTGTTGTACCCCAAAATTTACCCTCCCATATTCTTCAAAATTGGCCAAGTCAAAGCTTCAAAATTCCCCAAGGGTTGCACAGTTCAAGGGTCTCCTAACAGTCAAAAATTAGGGTTTTGGTTCTGACAAAGTAATTGAAGTTTCCAAGGGCCCAATCAAGTCCCACATGCCTATAAACATGGTTAAGTATCCTCATACCAAGTTTCAAGACTTACAGCACAAAATTGCACAGTCAAAAACCCAAATTGCCCTACAGTCAACTGCAGGGGCAAAATGGTCATTTGACAGTCAAAAGTCCAAATTTTTGGTCAACATCTTATTTTGAAGCCACAAACATCATTTGATCAATTCTTGATCATGATTTTCAAGGCATGGCTCAAAAAGTCTCAAGATGCAAAAGTTTCCATATTTGGACAGTTGAAAAAGTCAACTGTAACTTGACCAAGGCATAACTTCCACATGGATTATCATAAAAATTCCATCCAAAGCTCATTTTTAAGAGAATGACATTTCCTACAACTCCTCTTCACACTTCAAGTCCAAGAAATGCTCTCACAAAAAGTTATCAATTTCAACATTATAGGTCATTTTCAAAAGTCAACAAAAAGGGACTTTACGTCAAAGGCCATAACTTGAGATTGGTAAATCAAAATGACATGGGACCAAAGGAATTGGTTAGAGGACTTCAAGACCTTTCCAAAATGTCCAAGAACATGAGCAAAGCTTAAAAATTGAGCAAGATATGCCTTGTGGAAGTTGGGAAATTTTTGGGTATTTTGAAAAGTCAACTTTGCTTCAAATGCCTTAAAATTGCTAATGGGCCTCTTTTTCTTCCAAGATTCATCATCCAAAACATGTGCACGACCATTTGGCCCAAAGGGAATTTATTCATCATTTTTATTTATTTATTTGAATTTTTAATTGCTAATAATTCATTTAATTAATTAAAATATGGAAAAAATACTAAAGCAAACTTTTTAAATCTTTTTATGCATGAAATACCTTCAAGATTTCGGGCATGATCTGATATGGAAGGAATCAAAGTGATTGGACATGATTGGTATCAAATATGCATGAAAAAGATTGAAAAATATATGCATGAAAATCAAATATCTTGTACATCAATGCAAAGGTTTTTTGGATCCAAATCTTTACCCTAATCATTCCATACATAAGCCTAATGCAAACCCTAGTGGAAAAAACCTCCAAGCTGCGCCAGAATTCAAGAACAAAGTTTGAGTTTTTGTCAAAAAATTCCAAAACTGAAAACTACATTCCAGTGCGATTCAAAGGAAAATAATCATTCCATTACATTCCTGAGACTTCAAGGAAGGTTTTCAGATCAAAACCATCATCCCTAACGCCCAGAATTGGTAACTAGAAGTCAGACCGTGTCACTTTTTTTGCATAATCGTATTGTATCATTCATGCCATGATTTTCAATTCTAATGCTTGTTTTGTGTTAATCTCATCATTCTGAAGCTAACCCTATTGTTTAATTAAGTTTTGCTTGCCCATACGCGATTTCACCATGGAAGATTGTTAGGGTTACAAAGCTGCAAATTTGGGGTTTCTTGTTATGGCAAAATTGAGACATGAGACCCATGCCATTAGAACCAGAAGATCATGGCCAGTCGATTCCACACCTCGCGCCTAATTTATGAAGCACGATGGCCTATTCGCTATTTTTCTGTTCATCATTTAGTAGGGGTTTAAAACCCCCGCTATTCAATTTGTTTTTGTTTCAGATACAGCAAGCCCTTGAAGAAGATGATTATGTGGCAGGACATGATAGGGCAATTTGAAACTGGCGCGCGTTTTTGTTGTTTTTTAGGCCACTAACCAATTTTCTCTTTTGTTATTTATTCATTATTATATGTATAACGTGCATTGATGGTTCAGATGGTGGAAAGAGGCGCTGGCAAGCTTTGGGACCTGGGTTCGATTCCCAGGTCCCCTTACTTTCTTCACATATTTTGTTTCAGCCTAATCTCATGCAGCTTGCCTCCAAACATCCACCATACGCCCACAATCTCAGCTTGCCACGCATCCCATGATCCCAATCCAAAGGTCCAGATTTGAAGAACATCCTAGGCCTCAGTCAATGCACACACACGCTTCATGAAAAGTCAAACAAAGGCCTTAAACGTTGGGCCTGATTGCTAGCCAAAAAACCTCCAGTTTGGGGACAGAACCCCCCATTGGTTTGCTTCTCATTCTTTTTCATATTTTTTTGTTTTATTTATTTTAATTAGTTTTAATATAATTCTTTCAATTAATTTATTTTCATAAAATATAAAAATAATATAAAAAACCAGAAAAGACAAAAAAACAAATATATTTTATTTTAATATCTTGTAAATAAAATTGCATTAATTAATTTAGCTTTTTTTTTTAAATTTAGGTTTAATTCAAATATTTTTCTTAATAAATTAAAAAGTGTAGAATTAGGGTTTTAAGTATTTTTTCATTCTTTTTTTTCTCTCACCATAATTAATTATTAAATATTATTTTTGTAAATAAAACTTGCCATTAATAAATTAGGTTAATTCTAGGTTTAACTTTAACATGCTTTTTTTTTTAATAATAAATTAAAAATAGCTAGAACTAGGTTTTAGTTCCAATTTAATTTTTCTTATTAAAAATTCATAAGTACAAAAAACTCTAAAAATCTTTCCTTTTTTAATTTAATTAATTTGTTAATCATATTTTTAATCTCATTAAAAAGGGTCCAACGCCCTCGCATTCGCTAATAATTCCAATTCGCGCATTTATTTCCTTTCTTATAATTTTTATGTAATTCTCCCAAAGCCGTGTAAATTAAACATTTATATTTCTCGCATCTTTATTTTATGTCAAATCGGGTCCTGGATTTAATTTGGCGATGTGGACCCGCGCCTTTATACTAGTTTAGGAACTTTTATATTTCTCGCAACTTTTTAACTGCTAATAAATTGCATGCAAGAATGAATGTTAAAATAAAAACAAAAGCGTAGATCACCCATGACATGAACAAGACAAAAATATCCGAAAACGACACACAAATCACACACCACCCCTAGGGTACGCTTCACTGTTGCCTTGCCTCTCGAAAGGTGATCGTCGAGTAGAGGATGTCTTAGTAAGTCCTCATGATCCGGGAACCTGGCATGAGGGTAGCTTCTAAGGTATCTTCCTATTGCTCTGGTGATCACCATGTCCCGAACCTCGAATTGACCCGAACACCTCCAATGGTGGTGCTACCTACCTCTCAATGGTGGTATGGCACTACTTCAAGGACATTTACACAGACGAATTCCTTAGGGTAGGTAGACGACTCTAGATACTTGCTCTAATTTCAAAACAAATAAAAAAATACTTTTCACACCGACACCTTTTCAAAAAGCTTTCGAAAGAAATTTTTCAAACACTCTTGAGGACCGATACAAGAGTCGAACTGGAATTTTCAAAGAAACTTTTTAAAACCCACAGTTGAAAAGCAAACAAACCATTTTTGAAAACACAAATGAGCAAGTATCTAAGAGCCCATGGATAACCATGGATAGAAAGGGTGCTAACACCTTCCCTTTCTATAACCTACCTCCCGAACCGAGAGCAATCTCTACAAGGAATATTTCTGTGCTTTTGTCCTTTCCATTTGGAGAAAATAAAAGACGGTGGCGACTCTTGCTTCCGCGACATTTCGCGAACCAGCGTTAAACAGTCAGTTCCAGATCCACCGATCACAGATTCGATAAAGTACATCTTCGAAAAGCCTGCTCTGTCTGAGAGGATAACTAGATGGCAGATGATCCTAACAGAATATGACATACAATACACTACCCATAAAGCTATAAAGGGCAATGTGCTAGCTGATCATCTTGCTCATCAAGCTGTAGAAGATTATCAGTCCATGAAATTTGAATTCCCGGATGAAGACATCATGATATTAGACAACTGTGAAGAAATAAGACCATATGACGGACCTGAATAAGGATCCCGATGGACCCTGTTCTTTGATGGGACATCCAATGCACTTGGTAATAGTATCAACGTTGTAGTCATATCTCCAAAAGGGTGTCATACTCCCTTTACTACCAGACTTTGTTTCAACTGTACGAACAATATGGTGGAATACAAAGCATGCATCTTTGGTCTTAAGGCTGCCATAAACTTGGGAATCAAATCTTTAGATGTGTTTGGAGATTCAGCTTTGGTCGTTAGTCAGATCAAAGGAGAATGGGACACTAAGCACCAAAACCTTATCCCTTACAAAGAACATGTTTTGACATTGCTACCACATTTTGAGTAGATTACCTTCAAGCATTTCCCGCGAGAAGAAAATCATCTAGCAGATGCTCTAGCCACAATGTCATCTATGTTTAAACTTAATTGGGATAACGAGGCTCCCTAAATCACCATTGAACGAATGGATGAACCAGCACACTTCCACGAGATTAATACTGAAGAGGTAGTGGACCAGCCTTGGTTTCATGAAGTCAAGAGGTATCTCGAGGCTCAAGAATATCCAGAAGGAGCTTCAATCAATGATAAAAAGTTCTTAAGGAGATTCTCTGCTAAGTTCTTCCTAAGTAATGGCATCCTGTACAAACGCAATCATGACTCCATTCTGCTCCGATGTGTGGATAAGATTGAGGCTGAAAAGATCATGGCTGAATTACATGAAGGTACTTTTGGCACTCACTCCAGTGGGCATACGATGGAGAAGAAGATCCTACGGGCAGGCTATTATTGGTTTACCCTGGAAGCAGACTACTATCAACACTCTCAAACCTGTCATAAGTGTCAAATTTATGCTGACAAGGTGCACGTACCTCCGGTTCCTCTGAATATCTTGACGGCTCCTTGGCCCTTTGCTATGTGGGGAATCTATATGATTGGGGAGATCAAGCCTACAGCCTCCAATGGACACCGCTTCATTCTAGTCGCCATTGACTATTTTACAAAGTGGGTCGAAGCAACTTCCTTCGCATCCGTTACTAAGAATGTTGTTGCCCGCTTCATCAAGAAAAATCTCATTTGCCGGTACGATATCCCAGAAAGGATCATCACTGATAATGGTACAAACCTTAACAATACTATGATCACCGCCTTGTGCGAGCAGTTCAAGATTCAGCATCACAATTCGTCCCCCTATCAGCCAAAGATGAATGGTGCTGTCGAAGCTGCAAATAAAAACATTAAAATGATCATACAGAAAATGACAGTCACCTACAAGGATTGGCATCAAATGCTACCATTTGCTCTCCACGGGTATCGTACCACGACTCGCACATCGACTGGGGCAACACCCTATTCCTTGGTTTATGGCATGGAGGGTGTCTTTCCTATTGAGGTTCAGATCCCCTCTTTGAGGATTATGAGGGATGCAGGTTTGAGTGAGGACGATTGGATCTAGACTCGACTTGATCAATTGAACTTAATTGATGAAAAGAGACTAACTGCTGTTTTCCATGGTCAGATGTATCAAAAACGGATGATCAAGGCTTTCAACAAGAAAGTTAGGCGCTAAGTATATCAAGTTGGAGATCTCGTGATCAAATGCATTATCTTATCACAAAGTGATCCCAGGGGAAAATGGACTCCTACCTATGAAGGACCATTTGTAATCAAGAAGATATTCTGCGGTGGGGCAATGATCTTAACCACCATAGACAGTGATGACCTGCCACACCCTGCAAACGCAGACATACTCAAAAGATACTACGCATAAGAGACCCGCTAGGTTGACACACCTTGGCAAAAAAAGGGCATCCCGGCGAACCAAAAGGTTCGGGCAAAAATTAGGGATAAAATAAAAAAATCTGTACACCCCGGAAGTTGAAAACCTGAAAGGGCGACTTGGGCAAAAAAGGGTTTCCCGGTGGACTGAAAAACCGAAAGGACGGTCCAGGAAAAAGTTAGGGAATTAAAGCGTATGACTATGTCCCGTTGGATCACTTTGTGGATAACCTATTGACCTCCACTAACAAACTCGGAGTTTCTGATCAATTCAATCATCTTCGGACGAAGCAACAAATAGACAAGATATTTGGAGATACGAAGGCTATAGCAGAATGGGAACCCCGTGGGATTATCACACATAGCTATCTTTCTTTGTATAAATTTTTCTTACTTTTATGGTACCATCCTCTTACTAGGATGTCTGTCTCCATTGTACAAAATACTTATTCAAAGTTAAATACAAAGATATCTCTTTGAAAGTACATAAAACTATTTGTCTTTTTCTTTACACTTGTGTTTATTGACAATAACGTCCAATGATTCATTAATGAACATATGCATTTGAACATAATTACTGTTTACAAATGAACAAAATAAGAAAGATAATTACTGATAGGTTGAAAGGATAGTAAAACGTCTCTAGGCTATTCCATAAGCAATCCCCACAGTACGTCATTTAGATCCCCAGCGGAACTAAAACTTCAAATTATTAATCCCCAGTAGAGATCGTCAAAATTCTCAGAATTCCTCAAGCAGTATATGGCATTGCTCTCACAACAGAATTTTGTCAGTACTTCAACTTCAAGACATGAAGAATCCATATATCCTCAGCAGCATTCAAGGATTCATTTTCCTCAACCATACAGCAATACAACAAATCAGCTTACATGCACATACATTACATCCATATATCATAAACATTGATAAAACACATATATTGCATCATACATTTCATGCAACATAACTTTGTATTTTAGCTAACATTTCACCCTTTTCAGGATAAGATTAACAACTACCATTAACAATATGCAATCATGAAATAGTACGGATACGCTCCAGACACGGATGCCATTCTGATACTCATTCAGATGCAATTGTTCAGATACAATATGGATACGCTTCAGACACGGATGCCATTCTGTTACTCATTCAGATTCAACCTTCAGATACAGTATGGATACGCTCCAGACACGGATTCCATTCTGATACTCATTCAGATGCAATTGTTCAGATACAGTACAGATACGCTCCAGACACGAATGCCATTCTGATACTCATTCAGATATTCAAGTTCAGATACAGTACAGATACGCTCCAGACATGGAAGCCATTCTGATACCCATTCAGATACAGTACGGATACGCTCCAGACGCGGATGCCACTCAGATACTTGTTCAAAATTCAAATCCAGATACAGTTCAGATACGCTCTAGACACAAACGCCATCCTGATACTCATTCTTCCAGCTTACAATTTACAATCCAACAAACATTCTTGAATGGGATCTACAAGCCCATCTCCAACAAGATTCTACCACTTATCCAAATGGCATCTTTCAGCCCATTCCCTCAACTACACATTGTCGAGTGCAAATTTATGGGCACTCTAGTGTCCAATCATTCTCTCACCTTCGAGTCACGAATGGCAAATCTCGCCAATCTAACTCTTCAAGTTTAAGAAGATTGAACAGGGGCAGCTGTTGTACCCCAAAATTTTCCCTCTCATTTATCAAGACTTTTCTCTCAAGATTTCTTTGACTCAAGACTGGATTAGGGTTTGGTCAGCTCAAGACATCTCATCATGCACTAATGACCCAAAATTAGGGTTTGATATTGCACAAGGATTTTTGGATTATCAATGCTTCATGTGACTTTTAAACATCATTATGGATCCCTAAGATCACTCAGGACAAGTTTCAAACTTTGAATCATATTTTTGATCAGTCAATTGGACAGTTGACCTAAAAATCAACTGTATTGGGGAAAAAGTCAACCATGGCCAATTTACAGTCAAACTTCATAACTTTTGATCCACATCAACATTTTAGACTCATATATCAAGTTTGGATCACAATTCCTCAAGAAATTTGATCAGATAATCAAAAGGGTAAAATGGTCAAAATTAGGGTTTTGACTGAGGAAGGGAAATTTTTGATTTTTTTACCTAGAAAATGACCAATTTATTTGAAGCATGATTTCAAGGATTCAATTGCATCATCTTTACCTAATAGCATGGTTCAAAACATTGCAATTTCATTGGATTGACAGATTTGCAGTCAATTGGTCAAAAGTCAATTGTACATCGAAAAGTCAAACTTTGACTTTTTTGGTCAAAATCAAGTGCCAAGGGTCACAATTCATCAAAACATGTCAAAGTGTGAAACTTGTTCATCACGAAATCCAAGTTTGAAGATTAGGGTTTAAATTTGAAAATTTTCTTAACTTGGAAAATTTTCTAAGTATAGAAAATTTCTTATTTTTTCTCAACTTTAGGCCATTATTTCACCTTGATGCATGATGATTCAAAGAAAGTTCCCAAAATGAAAGTTGTAGACCTCCATGAAATATACAACTTTGCTTCACACACTTTTCCCTAAAGATGCTTGGATCTCAAGATATAAATTTATGAATACATGCTCATGAACTAAATAACTTAGTGAAATTTTGCCCTAATTTAGGCATGTTTTGGACCCAACTTCATGACAATTTTTCACCTAATTCCAAGAGGTATCTTGAAATTCATTTCAAAGATGAATTATAGAGCACATGAAAAGCTTTCCAAAATGTCCAAGAACTCCTCAATATCATTTTTGAGTAGGGAGAATCAAAGAGGTGAAGTTGGCAATTTCTCACTTTTGGTTCAAGCCATTTCATGAAGAACAAAGTTCCAATCAGTACCTATGCTACCTAATCAATGCTCTACAGGTCCCAAAATTGTTCCTTACTCCTTAATTTAATGCTTACTCAGTTGACAAAGCTTTGATCCAAGCCTTAGAGTCATTACCCAAGTTGTAATTCCATAAATGGCATAAAGTGACCATTGCCATTTTGAAAAAGCTCAACTTTTGCCACTTTCCAATTATTGAGCATTGAACCTATCTCCATTACACATATAAGTCTTACAGGCCTAAGGAAAATTGTACAAGTATATACCAACCCTAAGAAAGCCAGTACAAGCATGATAAGCCTTGTCCCTTCACTTTGCTTCAAAAGCAAGAAAGTGTGCCAAAAGCCTATAACTTGCAAATCTGTGGAAGAGCTGACTGAGGACCTTCTTCATACTATTATACAAACACAATACAACACAATACACGATTACTAGAAGCCTAAAACACTCCCAAACTCAAAAACACCAAAAAACTGTTAAGACTTGCAGTTTTTGCATAAGCATACCAATCTCTCATTTGGCTCGTGCGTTTCAAGTCTTGATCATCAAAACACCTTACCTACTTGATATTTAACTGATCCAGACCCTCATCCCTGTAATGTAACCCCTTCTCCATCATCTGCCATTTTTGATTTCCAAGCTTGCAGGTTGACTTGGCCAGAGAGTTTCAGACATTTTCAAAACAAGGCAAGGGTTGGAATACACTTAGGGAGGTTCAAGGAAGCTCAAGCATGCATCAGGCCTCCATCAAACTTACTCCAATTCCATCCACGATTTCAACTGAAGGAGGTAAAATCTCAACTTCTATCTCCTTGTACAGGCAACCATTGGCAACGATTTATGAATAAAAAATGTAGTCCTCATTACAACGAAGTTGTACATACATTTATCTTGCATTTATTTGGCCTGAGTTGAGAGAATTTGGAACTTGAAGTTTCTGAAAAATTTAGGTTTAAATTTAGGGCTTTTAAAATTTTTCTGATCTTTGATTGTTAGCTTACATGATTTATATGGTTAAGATCGTGAGACAAAATGCTGTAATTTTCATGTTATGAGTTTTCATTTTCATGGAAGAATGAGAGAGTTACATGACATCTGGCTAGCTTGGGGAAGAAGATGAAGTACAGGGCAAGGACCTTATTCATGTTATGTTATTTTTGTTTCACTTAAATCAACGGATGTATAGCCACCCCAGTGGCAAGGTAGCGCGCTGGTGAGACCCATGTTCTAGGTTCGAACCCTGGCGCTACCTTTTGCTTCTCACATTTTTTCCATTTTTCATTTTTGTTGTCTTTTTGCAGGATGGGCCTCCATAGTTGGGCCATAGCTTTTTTGCTAAACATACTGTCTTCAGTTTGCTTGCTACACCCCCTGGCCCATTATTTTCCATACATTTTTATTTATTTATTTATTTTTTGTTTTTATTTTTATTTTGTTTATTAATACTTTCTTTAATGCATAAAAATCCTTAAAAAAATATAATTTTGACAATATTGCATTTTATTTTATTTTAGTTTATTTTTCACATACAAATATATTTTATCTTTAATATATATTACTTATTTTTCTTAATAAACTTGTAAAATATAATTAAAATATGTTTAGTATAATTTATTTATTTCCTTTTCATCCCATACTTATAAAATATTTATTTTTGCATATATAGAAACTTTATATTTTTTATACAATATTATTTATTATTTTAACATAAAAAATACATTAAAAAAAATAGTACATAAGAACTTTATTTTCTTTTTAGAAATTAGGGTTAACCTTTCTTTCAAGAATTAATTTCTTTTCCTTATATTTTTAGGTTTAAATTTCTTTTCACATAAAAAACAAAAGAAAAATCTTTTTCTTGCATGCACATAATATTGCATATTTAAATATTGTATATTATTTATTCTAATATTCGTACAAATTCGATTTGGTTGTAATAATTTATTTAGGTTTACATTCTTGCAAATCCCCATTCAAATTTGTATTCCCCCCTCCCATAAAATTGTTGTAATAGCTTAGTAATATTTACATTACGCAATTTACCACTTTACATGCCATGATTAGTAATTAGGGTTTGAATGATAAGATCAAAACAAAGCAAATAGAAAACCCTAAATGAAAGATAAAAACAAAGCATGAAAATAACACACTTGCACACAAACATCCTTAGGGTTTCTCCACTTGGTTGCCTTATAAAAAATAGCCATATTACGCATGCGAAGTATCTTGGAAAAACAAAACAAATATAAGATCATAGTCCCTCGTTAACGCTATTCAAGGTTGCCTTACAAAAATGATCTTGGTCCCTCAAAATGCTAAGATACTTTTCAAACATTGCTAATCATGGTTATACGATGACCCACGCCCGTCCCCTTTACATCCAAAGATAGAGTTGCTTACCAAATCAATGGGACCAAACAACAATGTCAAAGGAATAGAAAATGAACAAGAAAGACATTTGAGTAGGTAGATTGCTTCTAGATACTTGCTCTATTCCCAAAACAACTATCCTT
This sequence comes from Vicia faba, assembly GCA_948472305.1. NCBI lineage: Eukaryota > Viridiplantae > Streptophyta > Magnoliopsida > Fabales > Fabaceae > Vicia > Vicia faba. The sequence continues at coordinate 1,584,627,110 of OX451738.1, forward strand.
GCTATTTTGAAAACAAACACACACATTCCCAAACATTTTTACAAACATTGAAAATATTTTCAAAAAGATAAACATCTTTGTATACATTCTTACGAACGAGAATCATTACAAAGATTGCCTAAACGATTGGCCTCTTTTACAAAATACTTTTAAAACCACACAAAGCACAATTCCAAACAAAGAGCAAGTGATCTAGCAAGTAACTAAGAGCCCATGGAAAACCATGGCTGAAAAGGGTGCTAATACCTTCCCTTTTCATAATCTACCCCCCGAACTCAAGAAAACATCTCAAAGGTCTTTCCTGTGCTTTTTCACCTTTCCTTTTGGATAAAAGAAAAGTCGGTGGCGACTCTTGCTAACCGCAACATTTGCGATAAAACGCAAAACCCTCAAGTCAGTTCTCCCACCGTACCGCAGAACTGGAGACTCTGCTGGTGAGAAAATGAAAGTGGGGTTACCTTAGGGATAGATCACATTTATTTGCTTACATTGTTTAACTTGTTTGCTTTACATTATGGTTCTTTGTTTGGGTTTGAATCCTCCACCCGGATTTGGGAAACATTATAGGTAAATAGCAATACGTTTTGGAAACTGTGCGGGGTATACCGACATGGTCTAAGCAATAGCTATGTCAGTGTGACATATTTGTGGTTACCGGTATCCTTTGAGTCAATCAAAGAGAATACGGGGCCGCTGAGTGATGTCATGAAGCACTAATGAACTTCTAGAACCTTTTACCTGACCAACTTAGCCTTTAGGATGTAGTGAGATGACCGGCTTTGGTGCAGTCCGAAGTTGGTAGATACTCGATACTACACTCATTGAGGTTTGGTTTCTTTGGATATTTTGGTCGCCATTAAAGAGGCTTGAGCTGAAACAATGACCAAGGAAACAACCCAGTGATATTGAGCTCCTTAGAACCCGGTTACTATTACTAGGACAGGTTTAAGCCAACTAAACTTCAAGAGGGTACTTACCTATAAAACCCCATGCAAGCCTAAACTAAGAACTTGTTTTCTTTGTTTGTATATGCATACTTGTGCATAACATCATGGACATCATGAACATCATATGCATCCACTAACCATTTCAAGGATTTTGGAGATTCATCTTTTTTCTTGTTTTGTAGGATATGGATTCACTCCACAGGAAGACTATCCAAATCAACGTTGTAAGAGTTCCTCCACAACTCAAGGAGCTAGCTTCAAGGATCCCTGAGGACTCTCCATTCACCGAGAGGCATGGCCGTCTACTCAACTTGGTCACCTCCAACACAGAGGAGGATATGATGAAGGTGCTCTTCCAATTCTTTGACCCTTTGCATCATTGCTTTACATTTCCCGAATATCAGCTTGTGCCCACTTTGGAAGAATTCTCTCAACTCTTGAGGATTCCCATTCTCAATCAACTCCCTTTCAACGGTACGCAAAGAGACCCAAAACCAGAAGAGATTGCCCAAGCTCTACACTTGCACTCATCTGATGTCACGACTCATTGGGAAACTAGAAGTGGTGTCAAAGGCTTCTTCACAAAGTTTCTGATTGAGAAGGCTCAAAGTTGTTGGAATTCCCTAGACTTGCAAGCTTTTGAGGAGATTGTGGCTCTTCTTATCTATGGGATGGTCTTGTTTCCCAATCCTGACCAACTCATAGATGTAAATGCCGTCAAAATCTTCATATCACGCAATTCGGTGCCTACATTACTAGGGGATATCCTGCACTCTTTTCACACTCGCACAATGAGGAAAAGAAGTGTCCTTATGTGTTGCACTCCTCTCCTGGAAAGATGGTTTATTTCTCATATTCCCCAATCAGTCTTAAAAAATGAGCAAGGATTAAGGTGGTCACAAAGGTTAATGACGCTCAAACATTCAGATATTCATTGGTGGTCTCGATCCAAAGAGAATGTTATCATTGTTGACCGTTATGGGGAATTCCCTAATGTCCCTCTACTTGGAATTAGGGGAGGCATCACCTACAACCCATGTTTAACTCTAAGACAGTTTGGTTATGCCCGAAGGGATGGGCCACATGAGATGCAAATCCAAGGCTTGGTATTCGACAACGACAACGACAATCAAGATCTTCGCCAGAGATTCAACCGAGATTGGAGGATGCTAAACAAGGTGGATAGCAAGGCTTTGGGACACAAGAATTCCATCCCTCTTGAGCCTTACCTCAAGTGGGTACGAACCCGCGCTCAAAGTCTTATGATGCCTTATCCTTCCATTCTCCCGGTGATTATTGAGCCTGTTAAGGAATGAGAGGTTCCATACACTATCCTACATCCCGATATGCCCACATCTCTTGAAGACCTACAAATGGATTGGATACAACTCAAAGGAGAGCGAGATACTTTCGAAGCCCAATTCCACGCAAGCGAGAAGAAGGTTTTGGAACTCACTAGGCTACTTCATGAGGAGCAGGCTCTAAATGTCTACATAGCGCCAAAGAGGATGCGCACTACCTTTTCATCTTAGAGTTATTCTGCCCAAGGAGCATTGATTTATTCAAAATCTATCTTATTAATATAATGTGTGTTTCTTTTTGTCTAAACGAACTTGAATCTTTTAAAATCCTTGAAAACATTGCATATTGTTTACCGTGGTTATTGGTAAACAACCGCTGATCCTCCAAATGGTTACTTATTTGGTTACTCGCAGGATCGATCAGATTGATCCTAGGACATAGGTTGATTTTGAGGTTTTGATTAAATTGGATAATGGTTCAATGACAATAAAATAAAGAGGCTTTAAGTAAATTGCATGAAGAAGTAGGCTTGGTAAAATAAATGAAGGCTTAAAGTAAAGGACTTCGACAGGAATGTAAAGAAGAAAGCAAGTAAAGTTTCTGGAAAAGTAAATGACTTTGATTAATAAAGTTGGTGTTTCACACATACATTTCTCAACAATTCTTTCTCACACGCTGGGTACTCGAATCTATATGAGTGACTTTGTATATAATTGTGAACACACGCGAGAAACTGCGTGAACTACTACTATTTGTACTAAAACATCCCAAGTAACCGTTGGGCAGTTACACTGCTTCGAGATGATCCCACTTGGCACGTTCTCAACGTTCGACGCTCCAGATCTTTGCACGTTGCACTTGATAACTGCTGGAAACCGTTTTCCCTCCAAACGCTTGAACTTCAAACCGTTCCACTCTGAACCATCGAACACCTTCGTCGAGAAGCATCTTCGACGAGAAACACCTTCGACGTCGAAGGCAACCAACTTCTCCTTTGGAAGAAATCCTCTACGTACATTGCCATCTTTCGATGGGCATTTCGACGGACCTAGCTGGTCGAAAACATCCTTCAGCTTTAATGGCTGACATTAATGAAACAAGGGTGTCGAATTTAGGAGCCAACAAATTTCCCCCCAAGAATGCCTTATTTCGACTCTGAAAGAAAAAGGCATTCTTTGAAACGCCATTCGAAACCTGTCTTTTCATTCTTAGTCACAAATTAAATTGTGCACTTTTTGTTGTCTTCTACCAACCACTGACAATCCCAAGAAAAACCATCATTTATCCGTACCTAAGACGTCACCTCAGTACGGCGTGCAGTGTGCCAAACGTCATTTCACAAATTGTCATCATGACAATTCCCAAAAACAAGGGCGCACGCTGCACCCTTCCATTTCTGCAGAACGGCTACAACAACAGGGAGGCGCCACGTGTCCCACTACCCTCTGCAACATTAAATGGCATTTAATGTCCTCGAATTTGGGGATTTCCCCCACTACTATAAATAGCAGTAAGTACCCATTGTGGGACTTTTTACGCAACCTTGCTTTCAGAATTCCTCCTTTGCATTCAAACTTGTCAATTTTGCAAACCTCTTTTTCTTCACTTCGTCTTCAACCTTGCTACCAACAATGGCATATGGTTCTTCCAACGCTCCTAGCGCCAACGCACCATCTGGAAACGTCAAACCTAGGGTTTTCGCCACCGCTCCAGTAGTGACTCCCACGGGACAACGAAGGGTCCCTGAACCTTTGGACATTGCTGTACGTGATACTTACTCACGCCACCTTATGATTCCGGTTGGATATTCCAACCAGATCTTTGCTATGTCTGGCCCATTGTACCCAAGCATTGCTGAGGCCATGAAGATCAAAAGTTATTTTCCGGTAGTTGAGAGACTCAAACCCGTTGCATGCTCCAAGAAAGATGCAGAGGATAATGAAGATCCTGCTAAAGAGAAAATCGACCTCCGTTTCTTTAACAAAGGTGTTAGGGCTTTCAGGTCTGGCCCTAGCCTCACTCCTGATTATAGTGCTTGGCTGGAAAAAATGGAGAAACGCCAAGCTTCGATCTGGAAAGACATGGGGATATTCGACCTGGTTATGCTGTCGAAGACAGGTCTTAACTATTCCCCAGAGATGTTGATAGCTTCTTTACTCTTCTGGGACTACACCCATTTCACCTTCCATCTTCCCTGTGGAATGCTGACTCCCACACTCTTCGATGTGGCCGCCATCACTGGTCTTCGACCTACTGGGGACTACTTCGACCCGGAGGAAATGTCGGAGGATCAGATTGGGTTCTCTGCCACAAAACCAACCTACACCACCTTCATCAATCACTACCACGACAGGTCGACAGATGTTGTGTCGGATGTCGAACACATTGCGTTTCTAGCCTTATGGCTGACACGCTTCGTGTTTTGCTCCAAGTCCTTACAGGTGACCAAGAAGATGGTCACTCTCGCCACTCAACTCCATCATGGCCAAAATATCTCTTTGGCATAATTGATTTTGGCTAGCCTGTATGAGTCGATTAGTAATGGAGCGACTCTTCTGAAGATTATCGAGAACAGAGCCAGCCTGCTGCTTGCTGGACCTTTTTGGTTGCTTCAACTGTGGCTCAATGCCACCTTCGAGCCTTTCTTGCCTAAGAAGATTCAAATAAATGAGCAGGCTCCAGAAATAGCGAACAGACGCGTCGAAGGAACCAGATTGGCTCTGTTGACTCCAATGGAAGATGGGCTGGAGCTTCAACAAACCTTTACAAACTTCATCCTGATGTTTGCTAAAAGGAAAGAATTTGTTTCGACCATGGCTCCGTTTGCTCGACGGAAGGTTGGCCCAGAGTGGTTCACAAGGCCACATCCTAGGACGTCGAGTGGTCCTCAGGTTGACGAACATACAACAATGTGGGAGGCGTTCCTCACACCAAGAATCATGCCTCTTCGATTCAGGAGCTCTAAGACTCACTTGAGTCTGATTGCATATCAACCAAACCTGGTGTCTCGCCAGTTCAAACACTACCTTCCCCAATTTTTCCAAGGGAGAAGTCTATGTTATACTTCTGCAACGACTACACCGAAGAAGCTGCCACTAAGCATATCGACAGATATGCTGGTCGAACAGTTCTCTCGTTGTTTGACTACCAGCTTAACTTTCTTTGCTCACCATCCTTCGAGGAGTGGTGGAAAAGCTACTACGCCGAGGAGTTTTTCGACGAGAAGGACTTCGTGGATGAGCTTCAGAAATCTTTTGTCCTTGTCTTGGACAAAATAAAGAAATGTAAGTTCATCCTTTCAAATTACTTTGTCTTTCTCTTTCGACTGCTAGCCTGTTTAATCATTTTGTCTACTTTCAGTTGTTCGAAAGCCTGCACCCAAGAAGGCTGCAGAAGGCCAACAGGGAGGAGGCCCCTTAACAAAACCTCCACCGCCGGCGAAGACTATAGCGCCGGCGAAGACCACAACAAACCAACAGGGGGAAGGCCCTTCGAAAAAGGCTTCTGCATCGGTAACCAGACTTTCATTATTTTTCTTCTGGCTTTAATTTTTGACTTTCGATGCAACTGCTAAATCGAATTCCCATTGGTTTTTTAGGCACCTTCGCCCAAGAAATGGCCAGCACTGACGGTCGAATCCGGGAGCGATGAAGAAGATGATTCTCCCCCTGCTCCTCTAAAAAGGCGAAAGCTGAAGAAGGACGTTCCTCTTCCTGAGGCTGCTGGTCGAACAATTAGAATAAAGGTCGCTGGGAGAAATCCCAGGCCACCTCCAGTAATCATTGGGGAGCCAACGGAGGAGGAATTAAACGTTGTTCTCAATAAACCTGTCGAAAGCGACAATTCCAGCCCTGGGGCTGAAACTGCTTTACAGGTAATCTCTTTGATCCCTTTGTAAACCAGTTGTTGATACCTACATTCGACTATGTCTCTTTCGAATTCAGAAGATTCTTCTTCTTCTTCTTTTTTTAGGACACCACTGAAAGCTCAGCGCCAAGGACTTCTGAAACATTGGAGTCTGCTGAACTCAGCAGGCCACAAGAAAAATACTTGGCGAACAATGAGGCTCATACTGAAATAAATGAGGCCAATGCTGAGACAGCAGAAAAACCAGCAGAAGATCCACAAATAGAAGAGCAACAGCCAAAAGAGATTCAGGTGGTGGATCTGTCGGAAGAGAATCGTGACGAAGGGGACCACGGCAACGCTGGCGAAAAGGATCAAGGTGACGCTGGCGAAGAGAACCAAGGTGACGCTGGCGAAGGGCACCATGATGGCGCTGGTACTGCCGCAGTCCGAGTCGAAGGGAATCAAGTCGAGGCAAATGTTACTCAACAGCCTCAAACCCAAGACAATGCTGTTGCAAAGGCTGTTACCTCAACAAAGCACAGGTCGAAAGAGGACTTAGAACTCTTGAAGCAAACTGACCCTGTTAGCTATCTGAACGCCATCATCGAGAGCAAAAGTTCGTCTGACGCTAGCCAGGAGGTTCCTACCCTGTCGGGGAAGTCTACTGAAACTTCTCCTCTCGATGAGGCTTTGACGAAGGTTAAGGCTCAGTTTTTTAAGAAGGACTTGATGAAAGCTTTGGAGGGGGACCCTACTGCTCCATCATATTTGGGGGCTGTTTTGAATGCCGTAGACTTGTTAGTTGTGCCTCCAGAAGTCTCAGGCTTTATCATGGAGTTACACTCCATTATTGATCAAGTCTCAGCAAATTATCGGCGACAAAGGGGCTTTAATAGCCAGCTTGAAGTGTTATATGGCAAAAGCTCTTCTGCATGGACTGCTGTAGCAGAGACAACTTCTCGAATTGCGGAGTTGTCGAAACAAAAAGCATCTAAACAAGAAGAAGTGGATGCCATCGATCGAGAGAATGCTTCCCTCCAGGCGCAAATCGAAGAAATAGAGGCTAAGATAAATGCCAATACTAAGCGCAAGGAGGAACTTCTCTCGACTGTTCCAGACACCGAAAGCCAAACTGAAATCACACAGGGCCTAGAATTTGCTGAGAAAGCTCAAGGCTTCGACGATCAGATTGCCAAGCTTGTGCAGGCGAATGCCTGGTGCAACAAAAGATTGGAGCTGCAGCAAATCAAATACCTTCGACTCAAGGACTCCATTCCCTTCTGATTGATTCAGCCTTTTAACCATATTTTATAATATGTATTCGACAACATTGCCATCTTGGCTAAATTATAAAAATTTTCCATTTTGGCTTTTTTTTTGGTTAAATTAGTCATTACTTTGTTATTTTATTTTTATCTCTTGGAGTGTAGGTTTGTATTTTTTCAAATATTTACCATTTACTCTCAAGAGCCTTTTATCTTCACCTAGCTCTTCGACTTCATAGGCTCCACCAGAAAAAGTCTGGATAACTCTGAATGGTCCTTCCCATTTGGGTGACCATTTTCCCATGCTTCGATCCCTTCGATCCATGGGAAGAATCACCTTTCAAACTAGTTCTTCAGGCGAAAACACTTTAGGTTTCACCTTTTTATTATAAGAGTCTTCTACTCTTTTCTTCTGAAGCCTGAGTAGGTCAAGAGCGCGCAATCTTTCTTCGTCTAAGTCCACTAGTTCGTCTAACATCATATCCCAATAAATCTCAGAGGGAATATCATAATGTCTCTGAACCCTTGCAGATTGAAGACAAATTTCTGCTGGCAACACTGCATCATGGCCAAAAGTTAGCCTATATGGTGTTGTACCTATGGCTTCTTTTGGGGACGTTCGACAAGCCCACAAAATCTGGTCTAGCGTCTTATGCCAATTTTTTGGTTTCTTCCCAACATGCTTTTTTATCAAGCCAATCACTACTTTGTTCGCTGCTTCGACTTGACCATTTGCCTGTGCATAATAAGGCGTTGATGTTAGGAGTTTGAAACCTGTTTCCTGAGCGAATTCCTGCATCTTCCGACCAGTGAAAACTGACCCTTGATCCGTAGTTATAGTCTCAGGGATTTCATACCTAAAGATAATGTTCTTTTGAATAAATTCAATGACATTTTCTTGGTCTACATTGACTAAAGGGATAGCTTCGATCCACTTAGTAAAATAATCAATGCCTACCAGTATATACTTCTGACTCTTTGATGATGCTGGTCGAATCTCTCCAATGAGGTCCAACGCCCATCCTCTAAAGGGCCAAGGTTTCACTATCGAGTGAAGTTCGCTTGCTGGTACATGTTGGATGCCTGTATGTACTTGACATTCTTGGCAACCTTTGGTGAACTCAACACAATCTTTCAGCATAGTGGGCCAGTATAGTCCTTGTCGAAACAACAACCATTTCATCTTATGGCCTGCTTGGTGAGCCCCACATGCCCCAGCGTGCGTAGTCGAAAGGGCTATGTATGCCTCAGTTTCACTTAAGCATTTTAGCAATACCCCTTCAGGCGTCTTCTTGAATAACTCATTACCCATGAGTACATAACTCAATGCCCTGTACTTTGTTTTTCGTTCTGTCGAAGCTCCTGGATTTTGAAGATAATCCACAATGGGTTTCCTCCAATCTTGTTCCGACAAATTATCTATGAACGAAATTTCGAAGTTACTTTGATCAGCATATCCTAGTCTTGTCGATTCCAAGTCTGTTGGTGATAGACAAGTTGCTTTTATCTTTTCTCGAACTTCGATTGCTCTTTGTAATCTCGTTTTTGAAATCTTATACCCAGATGCAATTTGTGCCAAGTCGTTGGCTATTTGATTTTCCACTCTGGGTATGTGTCGAATATTGACCATTTCAAATTTTTTCAATAAACGATTTGCTATCACAAAGTACATAATGAGATTTTCTCTTATGCATTTATATTCCTTTGTGACTTGCTTAATGACTAACTCTGAGTCTCCCATTATTTCGACTCGAGTTTCCCCCAATTCCAACAATATTTCAAGGCCAGTAATTAGAGCTTCATACTCAGCCTCATTGTTCGAACAAGAACCTGATATCTTGTACTTGAATGTTGTTGGAATTTTTTCTGGAGAAATGATCAAGACCCCTACTCCCGTTCCATCTTTATGGCTGGAACCATCGAAGTAGAATTTCCAAGGTTCTATCTCCACATAATTAATATCCTCAACTTGAATTGAGTGGTCGACTATAAAGTCTGCAACCACTTGTCCTTTCACTTCCTTAAGAGGCATAAAGGTCAAGGAGTATTCAGTTAATGCTAATGCCCACTTGCCAATTCGACTGTGCAAGATAGGTTTCGACAACATGTACTTGAAAACATCAAAATGAGACGAAACATACACATCAACTGGTTTTATATATTGCTTGAGTTTTGTACAAGAGAAATACAGACATAGACACAATTTTTCAACTTCACTATATCTAGTTTCTGCATCGTTCAAAACTCTACTAAGATAGTAAATGGGTCTTTCGACTCCATTCTCATCTTCTTGGGCTAACATGCTTCCCAAAGTTTTGTCGGATGCAGCTATGTACAATCTCATACTCCTATTGCTACAAGGAGGCACCAAAATAGGTGGCTTAGTGAGGTACCCTTTGATTTTGTCGAAGGCTTCTTGTTGCTCTTGCCCCCATTCGAACCCCTCTTTATTCAGTCGAAGTAAGGGAGAAAAGGCCTGAGCTTTCCCACTTAGGTTAGATATAAATCTCCTTAAGAAATTTATCTTGCCTAACAGAGACTGCAGTTCCTTCTTATTCGATGGCGCTTTCGCTTCCAGAATAGCCTTCGTCTTGTTCTGGTTGATTTCGATTCCTTTCTTGTGGACAACGAAGCCCAAGAAATCTCCAGCTTTCACACAGAATGCACACTTCAAAGGGTTCATCTTCAGACCATGTTCTCTCATTCTTTCGAATGATTGTCGAAGGTGGTCAATATGATTCTTCCTGGAAACAGATTTTATAACAATGTCATCAATATATACTTGCATAAAAGTGTTAATAAAATCATGGAAGATAGTATTCATTGCTCGCTGGTATGTTGCCCCAGCGTTCTTTAGGCCAAAAGGCATCACTACCCATTCGTAAGTGCCTAGGGCCCCAGGGCATCGAAAAGCTGTTTTCGACACATCCTCTTCAGCAATGAATATTTGATTATATCCTGAATAACCATCGAGCATACTCAGGTATTCATAGCCAGCGGCAGAATCGACTAGCATTTCCGCCACAGGCATAGGATATTCATCTTTGGGCGTAGCAGCATTCAAATCTCTGAAATCTATGCACACCCTTAATGTACCATTTTTCTTAATCACTGGCACAATGTTTGCAATCCATTCGACATACCTTGTAACGCGTATGAATTTGCATTTCAAAAGTCTTTCGACTTCCCTTTTGATCTTCGACAGTATTTCTGGAGCGAAGCGTCTTGGACTTTGCTTGATTGGCTTCTTCCCAGGTTTGATTGGCAACTGAAGTTCTACCAATCCTCTGTCAAGACCAGGCATTTCGTCGTAATCCCATGCAAAACAGTCCTTGAACTCTTTCAACAATTGGATTACTTCCAACCTAAGTTCTGGGTCAATTTTGGCGCTGATGTAAGTTGGCCTTTTCTCCGACCCTTCGCCTAAATTGATTTCTTCTAAAGGATCTTGCGCTAACATTTTAATGTTGTTCGCCAAGGGGTCCTTTTTGAAGCCCAAAGGCTCATCGTCATAGATGGCGTCGAGCCTCTGTTCCTGCATTTCTTCTGGCATGATATCAGGGGGTTCTGGATCGAAATCCTTTCCTGGACCTGCAGCAGATAACTGTTGATCATTGGCCTGTGTGGCCATGTACTTCACTTCGGCTTCGAGAGCCGTTATCATCTTTGTTTCGGCTACATAAGCCGAAATTCGCTTCAATGATTGTGACTCAGTCATTATCACTGAATTCACTTCCCCAACCAGTTGGTTGGATATCAGTTAACCCACTGAAGTCTATGTGGGACAAGTCTTCTCTGTCCCATTGGAAACCATGCTCAGGATGCAGGTATAGGGAACAAAAAGTGTTTGGCGCTGGCGCCAAGTCGAAGTCAGGTGTTGGACATGGCCCTATGTGAGCCAAGTTCTTGTCGAAATCTGCCAACCCTAGGTGATTCACTTCGCCCAGGTAATAGCTTTGATCTGCCTCTATGTTTTCGACCATCCCATCTGGACGCCATAGCAGCAGCCTCTGGTGCATTGATGATGGCACAACTCCAACACCATGAATCCATTCACGGCCCAACAAAAGATTGTAGTTAGGTTTGGCCGATATGACCATAAACATTGTTGGTCGAAGGATAGACCCTACTTTGATATCTAGTTGGATCACTCCCATAGTGGTCCCTATGCCGCCCTCATAGTTCGACAGGACCATGTTGTGAGGCTTAATGTCCTCATCTCTTTTGCCAATTTTCCTTAGCATAGAGTGAGGAATAATGTTGATGGTTGCCCCACAATCCACCAATATTTTATTCACTGTAGTTTCTTCGAGTTTAGCCCTTATAAATAAAGGCTTGAGGTGATTTTTCATCGCCTCTGTAGGTGGTTCGAAGAACCCATTTTGTTCCTCAGTAGTGCCATTGTCCATGACGAAATAACACACTAGCCTATGTTTGGCCATTTCTTGCTCCACTTCCCAGTCACTTGCTTCGACCTCCACCTGTCGGTTGAATTCTCTGGGCAGCACTGAGACTATATTCACCATTATGTCCAAAGTATCATCAGACTCAGAACCGTCTTCGTCCTCGACTTCACCTTGGTTAGGCCAAACTAGCCTATTGGTTACTGGCTCTCTTTCCAGAGGTTTCCTTTGCTTCCTTAGAGGAACATTCGAACTGGTTTCTGCCTTTGGTTCATTGGCAGCCTCCCTCTCAGCTTTTCGTCTCCTTTGGTATCTCCTCCATTGAGATCGAGACATGGGATTTTTCCCTTTGTAGTTGCTTGACACTTGTGCAACTTTAGGTGCAGCAACTTGAGGCTCTTTCTTTTGAGTTAAAGATGAACCCCTTGGAACGTCGAAAGAGTGCCATCTCTCCTCACTTGGCCTTTTTCGACCAGAGGTTTTGTACCAGGTATCTACTGGCACATTTGTTGGAGGCCTGAAGGTCAATGGCCTCTTTTCTTGGTTTGAACCTCTTTGGGAGGCTCTTCTGGGGTCATGTCGAAGATCAACATTTTCCCTTCTTTTATTTGCTGCTCTTACGCCTTGAATATGCTCAGCAGCTTTTTTGTCAAAGATCGAACTGCATCTTGGACACAGCATCACCTCTGACTTCTTTTTCTGGCATCTTTGCAGAAAATCTGCCAGATTTTCATTTTCCCGAGGGAACGCGGTCTTATTAGCTTGTTCTTGCCTCATGGCCTCTTCTGATGCTTTTGGGTCAGAGAGTTCGACCATGTTGATATTCATTGTATCTTTGTTGGCAAGAGTTAACTGCTTCATTTGTATCACCAAATTCTCCGTCTGGCCTTGAACTGTGGCCAAGTGAGAACTGGGTTTTGGTCCAGTTTTTTGTGCTTCAACGGTCTCCAGCTTTGGGCTTTCGACCGCTTTCTGAACTGCTTCAATTGTCTTTCTGGATAAATTCCCAGAAAAACTGCCAAAGATTGGCATGTTGATATGGTCCTTTGAGACTTCGATCATTGTGATTCCTGGCCTCTTCGACTGGCTCCTGGATGCCTCGATCATGTTCACCTCAGAAGGCTCAGCATAGTGGGCCTCAACCTGCAACGGATTTGAGTCGACAGCCATGGGGGTTTTGTCAGCAAACTTCAACCTCCCTTCTTCGATAGCGTCTTGCACAAGATTCCTGAAAAGAAAACATTGAGAAGTTTTATGGCCCAAAAAATTATGATATTTGCAAAAACCTCTCTTCTTTCTTTGATCAAGAGGAGGCACTTTTACCCCTGGGGGTACTATCATTTGGCCATCTTTTACAAGCAAGTCAAATATTTCATCACATTTTGTGATGTCAAAACTATAAGTCTTTTTGGGGAACCTATCGTTGGTCCTTTCTGGACCAATGGGATTTTTCCCACTTGAGGGGACTAACAGTTTGCAAGAGTATGGTGGCCCTTGTTTTAGTTCCGCTAAATCGACTTCTCCTTCTTCGACAGTTATAGTATCGTCGAAGGATTCTGGATCTTCTTCATCCATATCAACATACGATATCCTCTCTCTCTTATGAGCTTTCGTTGCCTTTGCTTTTTCAGCTTTGAGGCGTTCTACTTGTCGAACTCTATCGGCCAGTTGGGCCATGTCTCTCAGGTATTGAGTGTCTAACTTCTTCCTAATGGAATAATCTAAACCGCCTGCGGCTATTTCGACCAACTCATGTTCCGGAACTTGTGTAAAACATCTCGCCTTGAGCAACCTAAACCTATTTAGATATTCGTCTATAGGTTCAGTGAAACGTCTCTTTACACTGGCCAATTCTTTCAGGCTTATCTTGGTTTGCCCCATGTAGAATTGTTCATGGAACAATCTTTCCAACTGGGTCCAATGATGGATCGAATTGGGGGGAGAGTTGTAAACCAAGTAAAAGCTTTCTTTGTTAAAGAACTTGGGAAGTACTTAATCCTCAGGTTTTCGTTATTCTAAATATCTCCTGCTTCGATCAAGTATCTCGCCACATGCTCGACAGTAGATTTTGTCGTGTCCCCAGAGAACTTAGTGAATTTGGGGACTTTGCATCTAGGAGGTAAGTCTGTTTGTAACACGTATTCTGACAATGGGGATGTAAAGTTGGGCCTTTGAAAGCCCATGTTCATCCCATTTTGAGTCATGATCCTTTCGATCATGGTTGCCAGATTGTTTTCCAAACCCATGTTTTGGTATTGGATATGCTGAACTACTTCGTCAGCATTTTGGTTTCTGTTAACTAACCTTACCTCTGGGGTTATACCCTAGGTTCCTCGACAGGTTGCTCCAATCGTGCCCTAAGGTTTTCTTCGACAGGCTGTTGAACCTGGTTGATGGTGGTTTCTTCCTCTAAGAATATACCCTGGTTTCCCCTTATTTGCGCTCTTTGGGGCTGTCGAATAGGTTGGGGTACTCCAAAGAAATCAGCCAAACGCGTCATTTGCGCTGTCACCTGCTGATTCGATTGAGTAGTGTTTTGTATTAGAGGGTTCAGCACTGTACTTAAAGTTTGTGCCAACATTTGCACCATATCATGGTTGCTTTCGTCCATTTGTTGCCTCGAGACTACTGTCGAGGCATTTGTAAGGCCATGGGCTACTTGGGACGTTCCTCCTAAGAGTTGGGTCCTATTTCTATTCGCCATACCTACTCCAGAACCTTGGAGTGGTGAAGAGGCACTCACTAAAGGGTCTAAAAAAGTGGACGCAACATTCGTCAGGCTAGCCAAGTCAGAAGTTGGCATGCCATAGAGTGGTTCTCGATTATGACCGCCTGTCATAAATCCTGGGGGAACAAAAGGCCTTGTGCCTAAATTTCCCCTTGGTGGGGGAGTTCCCAAAGGCACTCTGGGGCCTGTGAACGGAGGTAATGGCCCCGTTGCTGTGACCGTTACTGCTGGTGTCGAACCAGCGGTTATCGCTTCGCTTACGGTCGGGATAACCGTTGCTCCCACATTCGTTTGTGGGATTTCGTTATTGTTTGGCGGATTCGCCATCTCTTCCCTTCTTTTGGCAGTATTGGTATCGTTAGTGTATATTCTACCACTTCTCAATAACATGCAACACTCCTCGAAAAGATGAGATTGTTTTCAAGAATCAACACACGGTCCCACCAGGTGTGCCAATTTGTTTACCGTGGTTATTGGTAAACAACCGCTGATCCTCCAAATGGTTACTTATTTGGTTACTCGCAGGATCGATCAGATTGATCCTAGGACATAGGTTGATTTTGAGGTTTTGATTAAATTGGATAATGGTTCAATGACAATAAAATAAAGAGGCTTTAAGTAAATTGCATGAAGAAGTAGGCTTGGTAAAATAAATGAAGGCTTAAAGTAAAGGACTTCGACAGGAATGTAAAGAAGAAAGCAAGTAAAGTTTCTGGAAAAGTAAATGACTTTGATTAATAAAGTTGGTGTTTCACACATACATTTCTCAACAATTCTTTCTCACACGCTGGGTACTCGAATCTATATGAGTGACTTTGTATATAATTGTGAACACACGCGAGAAACTGCGTGAACTACTACTATTTGTACTAAAACATCCCAAGTAACCGTCGGGCAGTTACACTGCTTCGAGATGATCCCACTTGGCACGTTCTCAACGTTCGACGCTCCAGATCTTTGCACGTTGCACTTGATAACTGCTGGAAACCGTTTTCCCTCCAAATGCTTGAACTTCAAACCGTTCCACTCTGAACCATCGAACACCTTCGTCGAGAAGCATCTTCGACGAGAAACACCTTCGACATCGAAGGCAACCAACTTCTCCTTTGGAAGAAATCCTCTACGTACATTGCCATCTTTCGATGGGCATTTCGACGGACCTAGCTGGTCGAAAACATCCTTCAGCTTTAATGGATGACATTAATGAAACAAGGGTGTCGAATTTAGGAGCCAACACATATGTACATATCATTCATCATAGCATAAACAGGTCTTTTGCAACGAGTTTCCTCATCTCTCTACTGTTTATTTCAGTAAGATGGATCTCGAATAGACAGTAAAAGATCTTCAAGCTCAAAACATGCAGTTTCAACAGTTACTCACAACCCTGGCCAAAGGACAAGAGGAGCTGAAGACTCTGTTGGCCAAAGAGAAAAAGAAGAAACCAACTGGTGTTGTAATCACGGGGAGAAGGTTTCAAGGACAAACTAGAAGAACCTTGAATTTCGCAGTAACATCTGATGAAGGAGAAGGAAAAGGAAAAGAAACTGCAGTTCTGTCAGAATCCGAAGAGGAGGAAGAAGAGGAAGACTACTCTGAGGAACAGTATCCTTCGGCTGATGATAAGTACATACATCTTGAAGAGCGTTTGAGCGCTATGGAAATACAAAGGGTACCAGGTCTAGACTTTGAAGAATTGGGGTTAGTATCGGGAATTGTGATCCCACCGAAGTTCAAAGTGTCGTTGTTTGCAAAATATGATGGGGTGTCATGTCTTAAAATGCACCTCCGATCATATGTAAGAAAGATTCAACCGCACTCCGCTGATAAAGACATGTGGGTGCATTTTTTCCAAGATAGCCTATCTGGAACATAACTCGATTGGTTTTACCAATTAGAAAGGGCCGACATCTACAACTGGGAAGACCTTGCCGCAGCTTTCTATAAACAATACCAGTATAATGCAGATTTGGCGCCTACCCGTACTAAACTTCAGAGTATGGCTATGGCTTCAAATAAGGGTTTCAAAGATTACGCGCAGAAATGGAGAGATCTAGATGGAAGAGTGCAACCCCCTCTATCTGAAAGGGAGTTGGTGGATATGTTCTTAGGCACTCTATCGGGCCCTTTTTTCAACCATTTGATTGGGAGCTCATCTTCTGGATTTACTGAGTTAATACTAACCGAAGAGAGGGTGGAAGATAGCATAAAAAGTGGAAAGATTCAAAAGGATTCATCTGCCTCTACAGCTGTGAGAAAACCTTTCACTGGGAAGAAGGAGATATCTGCTGTTTATCCACAAAGGAATCAAGGGAAAGCTGAACACCGACCAATGGTGGGGGCCGTTATGATCCCAAAGCCTACATCTGATCAACCAAGAAGTAACCAACTGAGGGTGGAAAGGCCAGTCCGACAATTCACCAAAATTAATATGACTCTAGCCCAAGTTTTACCACATCTTCTGAAATCTAATCTGGCAACTTTAAAGGAAGCTTCAAAGAACCCCAACACCGCGTCCCGTCATTATCACCCAAATTCCAGATGCGCATATCATTCTGAAAGTCCGGGTCACGACACTAACAACTGTTGGGCCTTGAAGAAAAAATTCAAGACCTTATAGATGCAAAAGAGATTGAGTTTGATGCGCCAGAGAAACCAAACGTCATTTCCGCTCCTATGCCTAGGCACTGTCACAACACCAATGCTATCGAAGAAGATTTGTTTGTTACCACAGTTGATGAACTCTTGACTCCGCTCACAATCATTAAGATAAACTTGTTGAAAGCTGGTGTATTCCCGGGTTGTAATGAAGACTGCCATCTTTGCTTATCCTCACTAACTGTTTGCCCTTTGTTGAAGACAGGCATTCAACGCTTGATAGACAACCAAGAGATTCTGTTTGAGAATGCTCCTGTTTCACCTGTTCCTGTTGAACACGTTTCAATCATAACCATCTCCTCCAATCCTTACAGGGTCCCCAAAAGACCCGTTAGGATTACATCGGTTCCAAAGACTACTCCTCTTATAATCACAATGCCCGGGCCGGTCCCGTATGAATCAGACAAAACAGTACCGTGGAATTATGGTGGAGACATCTACTACCATGGTATCAAACAAGATGGGTTGGCCGCCGAAGAAATGAGCTCCGAAGAAGAAGACTCTGACATTAGCAATATTGCCGGAACCAGTAAGATTACCCGTAGCGGTAGAATCTTCTCTCCAAAAATTTCCCCTCCAAAGGCAGTTTTTGGACCCGTGGTTGTTCCAAAGGATACCTCCATACCAATAATCATATCTGCAAGTGCTCCTACTGGCAGAGATGACACAACCCCTGCTGTTATCCCTACCAACACTTCTACTGCTGAAGTTCGAGGAAAAAGTATTCAAGAAGAGCCTGTCCGGATGAAGGCTCAACCACTGACTATCCCCGAAACCTCCAAGAAGGAAATCGAGGAGACCCTGAGGATAATAAAGAAGAGTGACTATGACGTGGTTTAACAGTTGGGGAAAACTCCCTCCAAAATCTCAATGCTAGCATTGTTGCTATGTTATGAAGCACATGCAAAAGCTCTGGTGAAGTTTCTGAAGACAGCCCATGTGCCACAAGAGACGTCTGCTGACCAATTACAAGATTGTGTGGCCAGCTTGACAGCTGATAACGACCTAGGCTTCTCTGATGTTGATTTGACACCAAGAGGGAGAAAGCACAACGAGGCATTACATGTCTCTGTGGAATGTAGAGGAACAACTCTGGCCCATATCTTGGTGGACACTGGCTCATCTTTGAACGTTTTATCGAAGAAAGCTCTCAACAGATTGGATTGCGAAGGACTAACATTGAAACCTAGTAACATAGTCGTGAGAGCATTTGATGGCTCAAAGAGGATGGTCCACGGGGAGGTGGACATCCCCATAAAGGTGGGAACTCAGACTTTCAACTCAAATTTCTATGTAATGGACATCCGCCCCTCTTACTCCTATCTGCTAGGACGACCCTGGATCCATAATGCTGGTGCTGTCACCTCTACACTACACCAAATGCTTAAATACCTGGTCCATGGAAAGATTATCATTGTCCACAGGGAGGAAGAGTACATGATTAGCCACCTAAATTCCTTCCGATATGTGGAGTTGGATGGCGAGTTCATTGAAACTCCTTTTCAACATTTCGAAGAAGTCTCTCAAGAGGTAGCAGTAACCAAGACGGTATCCCAGATCCCCAAGATCACGAGACCTCTGCTTCGGATGTCATCTCTAAAGGACGCCAAGGCAGTAGTAGAAGAGGGTGGATGCACCATCTGGGGGAAACTTCCAGACATTCCGTATAAATCTGACAAGTTTGGCTTAGGGTTTACTTCAAGCGCTCAGAAGGCTGTTCGCCATTCCCGTGCTGGAGGGCCACCTTTGAAGATTAGCAACCGAGAGGTCAATGCAGTGGAAGATGGTGAAGAAGATTGCAGCTTGTAGGATTAGATATTTCCTACTGTCAACGGAGGACTTCACAATTGGGAATCCAGAGACTTTGTCCCAATAACTTTCATCTCTCAGTAATTTATCTTTTACATTCATGTTGGACTTGTAATATTCACAAACAATTCGCACATTTAAAACCTTGTGTCTTACCCGAGGCGCAATAGTCCATTTGTAAGGGTTTTTATTTCATTTTCATATGACATTCAATGAATCATGGACGTGTTTTCACATACAAACCTTTTGTGTTCATTGTCCTTATTTTACATTTTATTGTTTAAATATGGCTATACCCTTACACACACCCACACTCACAAATGCAGGTACCCCTCCATTCCGGATCCCGTGGGTAACGATACTGCTATGGCCTTTAGTGACTCTGAAGATCTAATCTACCAAGCCGAAAACGAAGGTGAGGAAGATTATGAAGTACCAGGGGAATTGGACAGACTACTACAACAAGAGGAAAGAGCTATTCAGTCTCATGAGGAACCGTTGGATACAATCAACTTGGGTACCGAGGAGGATAAAAAGGAAATCAAGGTGGGTGCCAATCTAGAGCCGAGTGTCAAGGAGCGTCTAATTCAGCTATTGCATGATTATGTCGAGATCTTTGCCTGGTCATACGAAGACATGCCAGGACTTGATGCAGACATTGTGGTACATCGTCTACCCACAAGAGAATACTGTCCACCAGTAAAACAAAAAGTCTGCCGCATGAGACCTGACATGTCAGAGAAGATCAAAGCGGAAGTCATGAAACAATTCAATGCTGGATTCTTGGCTGTCACTTCCTATCCTCAATGGGTTGCCAACATTGTTCCCGTGCCTAAAAAGGACGGCAAAGTACGAATGTGCATGGATTATAGAGATTTAAATAGGGCCAGCCCTAAAGATGATTTTCCACTTCCCCACATCGATATCCTGGTTGACAATACAGCCCAGCATAAAGTATTTTCCTTCATGGACGGATTCTCAGGTTATAACCAAATCAAAATGGCACCTGAGGACATGGAGAAAACTACATTTGTCACATAGTGGGGCACATTTTGCTACAAAGTGATGTCATTCGGACTAAAGAATGTTGGGGCAACCTATCAACGCGCCATGGTAGCTTTGTTTCATGATATGATACATCATGAGATAGAGGTCTATGTAGATGACATGATAGCCCGATCACAAACTGAAGAGGAGCACCTTGATCATTTGTAAAAGTTGTTTGAAAGGTTGAAGGAGTATAAACTAAGGTTGAATCCAAACAAGTGCACGTTCGGAGTGCGGTCCGGTAAACTCCTAGGCTTTGTTGTCAGCAACAAAGGCATCGAGGTTGATCCTGCCAAGGTTAAAGAGATACAAGAAATGCCTGCTCCTCATACTGAGAAGGAAGTAAGAGGATTCTTGGGACGCATGAACTATATTGCCATATTCATTTCTCACTTGACAGCTACTTGGGAGCCAATCTTCAAACTATTGAAGAAAGATCAAGTAGTCAGATGGAATGATGAATTCCAGATTTCTTTTGACAAGATCAAAGAGTACTTACAAGAGCCTCCTATTTTGATGCCACCAGTCGAGGGAAGACCACTAATCATGTATCTGACCGTTTTAGAGAACTCAATGGGGTGTGTATTGGGGCAGCATGACGAGTCTGGCCGAAAAGAGCACGCTATTTACTACCTGAGCAAAAAGTTTACCGATTGTGAAACCAGATATTCACTGCTCAAGAAAACTTGCTGTGCTCTGGCATGGGATGCTCGCTGGCTAAGACAGTATATGTTGACTCATACTACTTTGTTGATATCTAAGATGGATCCGATAAAGTACATCTTCGAAAAGCCTGCTCTGTCTGGGAGGATAGCTAGATGGCAGATGATCCTAACAGAATATGACATACAATACACTACCCGGAAATCTATAAAGGGCAGTGTGCTAGCTGATCATCTTGCTCATCAAACTGTAGAAGATTATCAGTCCATGAAATTTGAATTCCCGGATGAAGACGTCATGACATTAGACAACTGTGAAGAAATCAGACCATATGAAGGACCTGAACAAGGATCCGGATGGACCCTGTTCTTTGATGGGGCATCCAATGAACTTGGTAATGGTATCGGCGATGTACTCATATCTCCAAAAGGGTGTCATACTCCTTTTACTGCCAGACTTTCTTTCAACTGTACGAACAATATGGCGGAATACGAAGCATGCATCTTTGGTCTCAAGGCTGCCATAAACTTGGGAATCAAATCTTTAGATGTGTTTGGAGATTCAACTTTGGTCATCAGTCAGATCAAAGGAGAATGGGACACTAAGCACCCAAACCTTATCCCTTACAAAGAACATGTTTTGACATTACTACCACATTTTGAGCAGATTACCTTCGAGCATTTCCCACGAGAAGAAAATCAGCTAGCAGATGCTCTAGCCACAATGTCATATATGTTTAAACTTAATTGGGATAACGAGGCTCCCCAAATCACCATTGAACGAATGGATGAACCAGCACATTGCCACGAGATTAATACTGAAGAGGTAGTGGACCAGTCTTGGTTTCATGAAGTCAAGAGGTATCTCGAGGCTCAAGAATATCCAGAAGGAGCTTCAATCAATGATAAAAAGTTCTTAAGGAGATTCTCTGCTAAGTTCTTCCTGAGTAATGGCATCCTGTACAAACGCAATCATGACTCCATTCTGCTCCGGTGTGTGGATAAGATTGAGGCTGAAAAGATCATGGCTGAATTACATGAAGGTACTTTTGGAACTCACTCCAGTGGGCATACGATGACGAAGAGGATCCTATGGGCAGGCTATTATTGGTCTACCATGGAAGCAGACTGCTATCAACATTATCGAATCTGTCATAAGTGTCAAATTTATGCTGACAAGGTGCATGTACCTCTGGTTCCTCTGAATATCTTGACGGCTCCTTAGCCCTTTGCTATGTGGGGAATCAATATGATTGGGGAGATCAAGCCTACAGCCTCCAATGGACATCGCTTCATTCTAGTGGCCATTGACTATTTTACAAAGTGGGTCAAAGCATCTTCCTTCGCATCCGTTACTAAGAATGTTGTTTCTCGCTTCATCAAGTAAAATCTCATTTGCCGGTACGGTATCCCAGAAAGGATCATCACTGATAATGGTACAAACCTTAACAATACTATGATCACCGCCTTGTGCGAGCAGTTCAAGATTCAGCATCACAATTCGTCCCCCTATCGGCCAAAGATGAATGGTGCTGTCGAAGCTGCAAATAAAAACATTAAAAAGATCATACAGAAAATGACAGTCACCTACAAGGATTGGCATGAAATGCTACCATTTGCTCTCCACGGGTATCGTACCACGGCTCGCACATCGACTGGGGAAACACCCTATTCCTTGGTTTATGGCATGGAGGTTGTCTTGCCTATTGAGGTTCAGATCCCCTCTTTGAGGATTATGAGGGATGCAGGTTTGAGTGAGGACGATTGGATCTAGACTCGACTTGATCAATTGAACTTAATAGATGAAAAGAGACTTACTGCTGTTTGCCATGGTCAGATGTATCAAAAACGGATGTTCAAGGCTTTCAACAAGAAAGTCAGGCGCCAAGTATATCAAGTTGGAGATCTAGTGATCAAACGCATTATCTTACCACAAAGTGATCCCAGGGGCAAATGGACTCCTACCTATGAAGGACCATTTGTAATCAAGAAGATATTCTGCGGTGGGGCAATGATCTTAACCACCATAGACGGTGACGACCTGCCACACCCTGCAAACGCAGACATAGTCAAAAGATACTACGCATAAGAGACCCGCTAGGTTGACACACCTAGGCAAAAAAGGGCATCCCGGCGAACCAAAAGGTTCGGGAAAAAATTAGGGATAAAATAAAAAATCTGTACACCCGGTAAGTTGAAAACCTGAAAGGGCGACTTGGGCAAAAAAGGGTTTCCCGGTGGACTGAAAAACCGAAAGGACGGTCCAGGCAAAAGTTAGGGAATTAAAGCGTATGACTATGTCCCGTCGGATCACTTTGTGGACAACCTCATGACTTCCACTGAAAAACTCAGAGTTTTTGATCAATTCAATCATCTTCGGACGAAGCAACAAATAGACAAGTTATTCGGAGATACAAAGGCTATAGCAGAATGGGAACCCCGTGGGATTATCACACATAGCTATCTTTCTTTGTATAAATTTTTCTTACTTTTATGGCACCATCCTCTTACTAGGATGTTTGTCTCCTTTGTACAAAATAATTATTCAAAGTTAAATACAAAGATATCTCTTTGAAAGTACAGAAATCTATTTGTCTTTTTCTTTAAACTTGTGTTTATTGACAAAAACGTCCAATGATTCATTAATGAACATATGCATTTGAACATAATTACAGTTTACAAATGAACAAATAAGAAAGACAATTACTGATAGGTTGAAATGATAGGAAAACGTCTCTAGGCTATTCCATAAGCAATCCCCACAGTACGTCATTTAGATCCCCAGTGGAACTAAAACTTCAAATTATTAATCCCCAGTAGAGATCGTCAAAATTCTCAGAATTCCTCAAGCAGTATATGGCATTGCTCTCACAATATAATTTTGTCAGTGCTTCAACTTTAAGACATGAAAAATCCATATATCCTCAGCAGCATTCAAGGATTTATTTTCCTCAACCATACAGCAATACAGCAAATCAGCTTACATGCGCATACATTACATCCATATATCACAAACATTGATAAAACACATATATTGCGTCATACATTTCATGCAACATAACTTTGTATTTTAGCTAACATTTCATCCTTTTCAGGATAAGATTAACAGCTACCATTAACAATATGCAATCATGAAAGAGTACGGATACGCTCACGACACGGATGCCATTCGGATACTCATTCAGATGCAATTGTTCAGATACAGTACGGATACACTCCAGACACGGATGCCATTTTGTTACTCATTCAGATTCAACCTTCAGATACAGTACGAATACGCTCTAGGCACGGATGCCATTCTGATACTCATTCAGATGCAATTATTCAGATACAGTACGGATACGCTCCAGACATGGACGCCATTCTGATACTCATTCAGATATTCAAGTTCAGATACAATATATATACACTCCAGACATGGAAACCATTCTGATACCCATTCAGATACAGCACGGATACACTCCAAACGCGGATGCCACTCAGATACTTGTTCAAAATTCAAATCCAGATACAGTTCAGATACGCTCTAGACACAAACGCCATTCTGATACTCATTCATCCAGCTTACAATTTACAATCCAACAAACATTCTTGGATGGAATCTACAAGCCCATCTCTAACAAGATTCTACCACTTCTCTAAATGGCATCTTTAAGCCTATTCCCTCAACTACACATTATCGAGTGCAAATTTATGGGCACTCTAGTGTCCAATCATTCTCTCACCTTCGAGTCAGGAATGGAAAATCTCGCCAATCTAACTCTTCAGGTTTAAGAAGATTGAACAGGGGCAGCTGTTGTACCCCAAAATTTTCCCTCTCATTTATCAAGACTTTTCTCACAAGATTTCTTTGACTCAAGACTGGATTAGGGTTTCGTCGGCTCAAGACATCTCATAATGCACTAATGACCCAAAATTAGGGTTTGATATTGCACAAGGATTTTTGGACTATAAATTCTTCATGTGACTTTTAAACATCATTATGGATCCCTAAGATCACTCGGGATAAGTTTCAAACTTTGAATCATATTTTTGATCAGTCAATTGGACAGTTGACCTAAAAATCAGTTGTATTGGGGAAAAAGTCAACCATGGCCAATTTACAGTCAAACTTCATAATTTTTTATCCACATCAACATTTTAGACTCATATATCAAGTTTGGATCACAATTCCTCAAGAAATTTGATCAAATCATCAAAAGGGCAAAATGGTCAAAATTAGGGTTTTGACTGAGGAAGGGCAATTTTTGTTTTTTTACCTAGAAAATGACCAATTGATTTGAAGCATGATTTAAATGATTCAATTTCATCATCTTGACCTAATAGCATGGTTTAAAACATTGCAATTTCATTGGATTGACAGATGAAATTTGTAGTCAACTGATCAAAAGTCAACTGTATACTGAAAAGTCAAACTTTGACTTTTTTTGGTCAAAATCAAGTGCCAAGGGTCACAATTCATCAAAACATGTCAAAGTGTGAAACTTGTTCATCAAGAAATCCAAGTCTGAGCCATGTACAACTTGAATTTCCATAACTTTCAACCTATCTTCCGGTTGTTTGTAGTTATCCTCAGCCGGTGGATACTGTTCATCAAAGTAATCTTCATCCTCAGAAGCTTGATTGTTTGGAATCCCAGCACGAGTGCTCCTTGTGTTTTCATTCTGATTTTCATCCTCCTCGGAGGAGTCTTCTTCCACTTGAACATGTTGGACGGGGCCCTTAAATCTCTTCCCAATGTTGATTACTACTTTCTTCTTTGTCCTCTTTTTGGCCACCAGAAGTGACATCAGCTCTTGCTGTCCTTTGGCCAAGGTGAGCAAAGTTTCTTGAAATTGAGAATTTTGTTTTTGCAAGTCTTTCACAGTCTGTTCGATATCCATCTTACTGAAATAAATAGTAGAAAGATGAGGAAACCTGTGTCGGAAAACTTGCTTATGTTATGATGCATGCGATGCGAATGCAAATGATTTCAAGGACTTTTAAGGTTTAAATTTGTTTAGACAAAGAGGGAACAAACATTAATTGCATTAATAAGTTCAAACAGTTACAATATGCCTCTTGGGCTTACAATAGAAGAAACAAATACAAAATAAACTCCTAAAACAACAACAAAAAAGACTCAAGCTTCCCATGAGCGCATCCTCTTCAGTGCAATGTAGGCATTCAAACTCCACTCTTCATGAAGTTGTCTCGTGAGCTCCAAAACCTTTTTCTCGCTTGCGTATAACTGGGTTTTAAAGGTGTCTCGCTCCCTTTTGAGTTAAATCCATGATCGTTGCAACTCCTCGAGATTTATCGACATGTCAGGATGAAGAATGGCGTAAGGAATATCTCCCTCAGCAATAGGCTCCATGATGATAGGTAGAATGGCTTCATAAGGCATCATGAGGTTTTGAGCGCGAGCTCACACCCACTTGAGATAAGGCTCCAAAGGAATGTAGTTCTTATGCCCCAATGTCTTTCTATTAACTTTGCTCACCATGCCGCGAGCTCGTATGAATCTCTGACGATAACCTTGGACATCATTCTCATAGTCAAATCCAATTCCTTGGACAAGTGCATAATGAGTACCATCCCTCCTAGCATACCCAAACTGTCGCAAAGCCAAGCAAGTATTATAAGTGATACCTCCCCTAATGCCAAGGAGAGGGACATTAGGGAATTCCCTACAATGATCAATGATGATAACGTCCTCCAAAGATCGAGAACACCAATGAATATCCGAATGCGTGAGTGAGATCACCCTATTAGACCATTTCATGCCTTGCTCATTCTTCAAAACAGATCGAGGTATGTGTGAAATAAACCACTTAGCCAACAAAGGAGTGCAACACATAAGAATTCCTCTTCTCTTCATGGTGCAAGAGTGAAAAGAGTGCAAAATGTCTCCAAGTAAGGTAGGCACCGGGTTACGAGATAGAAAAACTTTGACTGCATTCACATTTATGAGTTGGTTCAGGTTAGGAAATAGTACCATCCCATAGATTAGAAGAGCCACCACTTCTTCAAAAGCTTTCAAATCCAGAGCCACCTAAAATTGTTGAGCCTTCTCAAATAGAAACTTGGCTAGAAACCCTTTAACACCACTTCTTGTTTCCCAATTTACCACAACGTCTGACCATTACAAATGTAAAGTTCGAGCAATCTCCTCAGCATGCCATACAAACCCTAATTACTAGCATGGTATATAAAAGCGATAAATTGCATAATTTTAAAGATTACTACGCTATTACAATACTTTGTGGGAGGGGGTATACAATTTATGAATGGGGATTTGCAAGAAAGTAAAAAACCTAATAATCTATTACAACCATATCGAATTTATCAATTGTACAAAGAAACGAATGTAAATACACTGTGTAAGAAGTGAAATGAATATAATGTACAAGCATGAATGAACAAGGCCATGGATGTTGTTTTGACTCTAATTAACTTAGGAGAAAAAGAAATATTTAATTAAACAAAATACTAGAATTAAAATAACAAAAGAAACTAGTTTAGAGAAACAAATTTCTAAATGAATAATAATCACAAACCTAATTTAAATATTTGATTAAATTAAAAAAAAAAAAGAATTTTAACAAGAAAATATTTTAGTCTATTAAACAAACATGAATATATTTAATATATATGCATAAATAATATTTTTTTTGAGATTTTTTATTTATAAAAATAAATATTGTTGTAATATTAATAATAGTAATTAAAAAGTAAGTAAATAAAAATAAAATATATAAAATAGGTTAAGGGGGTTAATGATTAAAAGGGGTGTTTGAAGAAAGAAATTAAAAAAAAAACTATTGGGCTTTCAGCCCACAAAAATCACGGTCAAACAAAAATCATATTTGTTAAGGGGATGGGGGGTGTAGCGAATCAGAGGGGGTTGGGCTCAGCATTTTGGTCTTGGGCCTGAATGAGCAGGCCTAGTTGTTTTAGACAAAACAACCAGGGTCCAAAGGCGTGGCTCATTTTGTTGTTTTGCTTCTCTCTCTCACTTTTGATTCTCTCTCTCTGGTTCTATGAAGTACCTCCACCGGAGAAGAAAAAAGGGCCGCGCCGGAAATCACCTTGCGGCGGTGTCGGCGGTGGCTGGGTTTAAAACCTCAAATTTTTTACATTAATCCCTTCCTCTCTTCTTCCTCGTTATTAATTCATCGTTTGATTTTGCAGAAAACAAGAGATTCGGCCTAGATCTAAAAGGGGATAACCGGAACCCTAGGGGTTCCGATTTGCATCTTCTATGCGATTTGGTGAGATCTCTCCTTTCTTCGCTAGTTCTGAGGGGTTAGGCTCTTTGAAAATGATGATAAAAATTAGGGTTTATGTCTTGCATGCATTACTATATCTATCTTGTATACTTATGAATTTGAAAGAATGATTTTTTTATGGGTTTTGACAGTTTGGGTTGCTATGATTCTGTATATTACTTTTTGTTGGATAGAAATGAAAGGATTTGTTGGCTTGCTGTGACTTTGGTTCTGGATACTTCTATATTTCTGATGATGAGGAGAAAATGGGAAATGGTTTGGTTATTTTTTTCTATTTCTGAGTAATTCGTATGTCTTGGATAAATGGTTTTTTTGTTTTGGTTCTGTTTGTTTATAAGGATTTGTATATTTTGTAGAAAAAGAACTTGAAATGATTTTGAGGTTTTTGATAGTTTGTATTGGAATCTCTGTATATTTTTTCTATAAAAGGAAAATGATGCTTATTTGCTGATTCTTTCTTGAGGTAAATGAAAGATGGCTTGGTGTTTATATCTATTACAAGTTTTTTGTCCATTTGGCTTTTTTAATTGTAACTAAACTATATGTTTTGCAAAAAGAATGCTAAGAAACATTTTTCACAAAGTTTGTATATTTCTATGAAAAGAATTTTGAAAGAGTTTGAGAAATTACCTTTGTTGCTGTGTTTGGGATATCCTGTGGCTTGTTGACTATGATCTTTGATAGTCTTGTGATGAAAGTAGTGGCCTGACTTTTATCTCTTCTGTATATTCTTCTTGCCTGCCCCCAAAAACCAAAAAACTGCCCTTTTGTGCACAGTATGGCTGCCTTTTATATTGGTTGATTTATGCTAGTTGACTTTGCTTGTTTGCAGTTGGTACAATGTCTGCTGTACTGACTTTGCTTTTTCTGTACTTGCTGTATATTTTCTGACTTTGGCTTCTCTTGTGATCCAAGACTTAAATGCTTGAGATTTTGTACAGCCAGGCCCCCCTTCTTTTTGAGTTTGCTCCCTTACTTTGTGATTTTTTGCATTGCTTCCTTTAAAACTTGTATTTTCTTATAGTCTTTTATATTTAGTTACTTGTGGACTTTTGCTATGAACCAAACTTTTCTTTGAGATTTGTGGTAAAGTACTTTAGGCATATGACATGACTTTACAAATTTTGAGGCTCTTTGATTGTTGATTGTACTGGTTTTCTTGTTGAGACCATTTTCTGATTTGAAACAACATGAGACTTTTGCTTGTTGATTTGATATTTTCTGATTTCCTTTTATCTCTTGTGAACCAAGATTTGAGATTTGCAAGAGATTAACCCTAGATAATGATGTATGATCCTGATTTTCTATTGCTTGCTGTACTGTTTTGCACCTTTTAGTTTGTTGTGAACCAAATTTTTTTAGATTTGTAATATAACTTTAGCCTATGATGAAACTTAAATTATATGAGGCTTTTTGAATTGTTTTAAATCATGTTGGGCTGAAATTTGTTGGGCTTGAAACTCCATTTGCACTATTGTGAACCAATTCTTTTGAGATTTGCAATGTAATTTTGGCCTATGATAGAACTGAAATTGTATGAGGCTTTTGAACACAAGACCTTCTTTTTCTGAACTTCTGGTATTTTGCTGCCTATTGTGCAACTTGCCCTGTTGTTTGTTGCAGTTTGCTTGCATAGTTACCTTGCTGCCTGTTATGCTTGCCCTGCTATTTATTTCAATTTGCTTGCATTGTTACCTTGTTGCCTGTTATGCTTGCCCTGTTGTTTGTTGTAGTTTGCTTGCATTGGTACCTTACTTCCTGTTATGCTTGCCCTGCTATTTGTTGCAGTTTGCTTGCATTGTTACCTTGCTGTCTGTTATGCTTGCCATGCTGTTTGTTGCCGTTTGCTTGCATTGTTTGTGAACCAAGTTTCCCCCTTGTGATTTGCAAACTATGAACCCTTAGGCCAATGATTAAGCAAAAATGCATGAGGCCTTAGCATACAAACCCTTCTTTTCTAATTCAGCAGAAACCACCCCAATGATGATTTTAGGATTACCTTTGTATGTTTTTCTCATTTTTTCCTAAATGTTTGAACTACTAACAAACTTTTCCTTTTCTCTTTTCATGAACATGAAGCATGGATGGCAAGCAAAGGCCGAAGAGATTGCTTGAGGATGAAGACTTAGGATTTCTATTTTAAACAATTTTTGTAACTTATTGCACTGGTAGATATTTCTTTTTTTGTAAAATTCAAAATTTGTAATGTAATGAATACAATACTTTTGAATAATATTGTGAAAATATTGTACCAAATTCAATCTTTGAATCTTGTAATTCTTATGTTTTTTTTTGTGAGTAAGAAACCTCATTCTAGGTAACTTATATTTCAAGCAATCACCAAAGATGATCAAATAAAACAAAACTCTTTGCACTCCAATCAAACCTTTAAAACAAAAAGTGAAATTTTGAGAATTCCATTTGATTAATCTAACCTCAAAGGCCTATGATCAAAAAAACTTAATCTTCAATTCTTGTTAAATGCTAAACTGGTAACCATAATGAGTCCGCATGTCATTCTTGATTCAAACGGGATTTCATCATCTACCAAACATGTTTTAAGAACAATCATCAGTCTTGTAGAATTAACAAACTTCAGCGAATTGTGTTTAAGAACATTTGAAATTTTGAAGACTCAATTATCCCTGAGAAATCCCAAACCCTAATCATTGATTTTCCATCTAGGAAGAGAATCTGTTTGATCGACCCTCGAGCTAATTGTATGCACCAGAAACCCTAGGATATCATCTTGTATGAAAATTTAGAGGGCAAATTTTGGGGTACAACACCTACCAACTAATGATACCTTTCACAAATCCTGTTACCATGCTACACAATCATGCGTTCATACATCTTGCATTTCACATATTCATTATTCTCCATTATTTTTGTATGTCTTATTCATAAGATTTTAAAAAATTAATCAAAGGTTTTTGTTGAAGTGTCTTAAAAATGAATGCCATAGGGAAATAACTTGTCTGTATTAGTGTCGTCAAGCCAGATATGACGAAGATCAAGACCATCAAAGGGAAACTGTTAGAAAGAGCTTTTAATATGTTTACTCGCTGTTATGGGGATACCCTTGAGTTGACAAAAGTGGATGTACAATTGGATGTTATTTCTACCTTGGTTCAGTTCTACGATCCTCCACTAAGGTGTTTTACCTTTCAAAACTTTCAGCAAGCACCGACTTTGGAAGAAGTTGATTGACTTTTGAATTTTTCTAAGGGAAAAGCATATGTGGAAATTGGATAAACTATTGACATTAAGGACTAAGAAAATGGTTTAGGGATCCCTTATCCTATATTTTCACTTAATTACAAGAAAGAAGGTGATGTACACGGGGTTAAAAGACACTATTTGGAAGCTAAAGCCCTTTCTTTTGCCAATAACAAAGAATGAGAGTCTTGTGTTGATTGTATAGGGCTACTTGTATTTGGTGTAATTCTGTTTCCATAGACTTTGGACTATATTGACCCTACAACTATTAGTGTATTTTGGGACGCAAAAACTTTGAATGCGGAAACAACTCCCGCTTTGCTTGCCGATATTTACTATGCTCTTCACACTCGTTACGAAAAGGGGAGTTATATGCTAAACTGTTGTATCCTGCTCTTATATTCTTGGTTTATGTATCACCTCTATAAGGAGGAATATATGATTAAAACACTGACACAATTTGAGTGGCCTCAAAAATTAAGGTCTCTTACTGCTGATTCTGTGTTATGGTATGCAAGAAAGCTAGACATTAGAGATATCATTTACAGTTATGGAGATTTTCCAAATGTTCAGTTGATTGGGTCACGTGGTTGCATCAATTACAACCCTACTTTGGATTTGCCACAACTAGGGTACCCTTTGAAGGATAAACCCTTTGATGAACAACTTCAACAATTAATCATTCATGACATGGGCAAAAATGACCGAGAGTTGCTCAACAAGATCATTCGAGCTTAAAATAGGGTTAACAAGAGAAAATCTGAAAGGAAGAAGGATGTGGTGAAAGAACCTTACACTCGATGGGTTTTGGATAGGTTGCAGGTTGTTAAGTTACCATTTGACGTTGATCTCGATTACAAGCCAGATGTCCCAGTTCCTCTGCCTATGTCCTTAGAAGAAATAGACAACTTGAAGAAAGCTTTAAATCAAGCTCAAAAGGAGAAAGAAGAATTGGAGATTAACCTCATAACTTAGCTAAGGAGAAAAGACAAATGCAACACGGGCTTGAGTCCAAAGGCCAACAGATTCAGAAAGACCGTGAAGCATTTGAAAAGGAGAGTCTTAAGTGGAAACGTTCGACTGAAGGGTTGTTGAGTGCTACCTTTAACTTTAATTATCACAACCAACGTTTAGAAGATGCCGCTAGTGAAATCAGGAGGCTAAGTAGGTGGTACGAAAAGGCAATGCAAGACAAAAAGGAGATGGAAGAAAACTTGAGGGCCCAAATCCAAAATTTAGCACAAGCTTATTTAGATCAAGAAGAGAAAATGAAGTATATTACTACCAGACCCCAAGATAGCCAAGAATCGGACGTAGGGGAACGTCTCAAGAGGATGGGGGAAGAAATACTTCTCGCCTAAAAGACTGATGAATATGAGTAAGTTTGTCGTGAGTTAGAAGACCTCTGAAATAATTTCCTCATACAAAGGAAGCTTTATATGGAGATGAGGGCTGAAAAATTATATTGGGAAGAACAATATACAAAGATCACCAAAGCAGGAAAGGATAATCATAAGATAATTCCAAACCTACACTAGGAATATCTTTTCTATATAGACAAGCATGCAAGACTCGCCTTCTTTGCCAACAATCACATTGGTGACATCCCTAGAAGTTTGAGAGATGCGGAAAATGTGATGGTCCCGCTCCCAAAAGACGTCGAAGACTTCTTCAAGCTTTATAGGACTATGGTTGATGACTTCAGAGCATAAATTCACAAGCGCACTTAGAAGATTTTATTTCCCTTTATTATTTATTTCAGCAAGTTAATAAGAGATTCAAAAACGTAATTGTAATACGGTGGGAGAACTGACTTTTGGTTTTGCATTTTATCGCAAATGTTGCGGATAGCAAGAGTCGCCACCGACTTTTCTTTTATCCAATAAAGAAAGGATGAAAAGAATAGGAAAGACCTTCGAGAATTTTTCTGAGTTCGGGGGATAGGTTATGAAAAGGGAATGTGTTAGCACCCTTTTCATCCGTAGTTATCTACGGGCTCTTAATTGCTTAACTCACTTTAATTTGCTTTGTGTGTGTTTTGAAAATGTTTTGAAAATGCCAATGTAAAGGAGTCTGCTTTATAATAACTCTTGTATGAGTCCTCAAGAGTGCTTATAAAGCATTTGAAAAATAGTTGTTTTTGAAAGTGTGAGGTGTGAAAATTTATTTGTTTGTGAGCAAGCAATTGAGGTTTTTTCCTTACCCACTGAAAAGTATTTCTTATTCTTTTCCTTCTCCTTTAGGAATAATACTATCCATACCATTAGTTGGTAGGTAGCCCCATCCACAGGATGTGAAGGGACATGCATGGGGTCATCGTTATGGTCATAGAAGGAAACTCGTAGGAATACCTTAGCAACTTTGAAGGGATAGTCATCATATATTTGTAGGCAACATCGAGAGACAAGATCATATATCGTAGGAAACTTCGAGGGACATTGAGGGACTATGATCTTTATGATGATTTTAACCGAGGTTTTTTTGCTAATGGTATCCCTACGTTTGAGGGACATGACCATGGTTTTCCGAAGGCAACAAGAAGGGGTACCCTAGATGTGCAAGATGTGAAAAGAGTGTGTTGATTCAGTTATATTATCTTGTATATTAGGGTTTTCTAACGTTTGTTTTTAATCTTTCCATACAAGCCTAGTTACTAACAATTAAATATATACAAGACATAAAGTATAAATGCGGAAAAATAAAGGTGAGGAAAGTAAACCTAAACTATTACATGGCTTCGGGGCAGTTACAATATTTATTAAAACTGGCGTGAAATTAAATCTACCACTATTACAATAAAAGTACCGTGCAACCTATACATTTGTTCTAGAAATTTCAAAATAGCAGAAGAAATTAAAGAGAGATGTTTGAAAAAAAGTTCAAGACCTAGAATCTAAGCGTTAATGTTTTTTTTTTATAAATATTTTGAAAATAATTTTGGAATGATAAAATAAATAATTAAAACCTAAAGTCTAATTAATTTTAATTAATTAAAATACTAATTAATTTAATTAATTAATAAAAAAAAGTTTGTCTAAATCTAAAAAAAACTAGATCTAATTTTATTATATTTTTTATGATTTTTCTGGAATAAATATCAATTAAAAGAATTAACTGGGAATTAAATAGAAAATAAAAGTAAAAGAAAAAGAAAATAAAAAAGATGGTTAAAAAAAAGTAAGAACAAAGTTGCATGCGTTGGGGCTTGAACCCACGCCCTTCCTCTCACCAGCCTTCACCCTTGCCATTTGAACCAAGCTACTTAGTTGTCAATGAAACACAAATAAATCATTATATAATAAAAACTTGTCAAAAACTTAAATTCAAAAGCCAGTCAACTGTAGTACCCTGTTGTTAAGAGAGGAGTCAATCGCGATGCTCTATAGTGCCATGCTAGCTCTCAGGCGAGTTCAACAATCCCTCGCGATGGTCAACTCTTTCTTCTCCGGTCAGCCAAAATTCCAAACCTGCAAAATAACAAAAATCGAAGCCCAAGATTAACCCTAACCCCCCTAAATCAGGGTCTGCAAATCGAACGGTGCTGTCCGTTTTCCCTAAAGATGTATGTACACAAATATACAAAGAACACAACCCTTTATGCCCTCACAATGGTGTTTTATGATTCCTTTGCCAAACCTTACATGTAATGTGTTAATCATGTTCTAATGATGCATATAAACTGATCTGATATGTTAGCAATGATTGAAACTATAAGAAATCAAGATTTCGAAACTCACCACACTAACCAACTGGCGTAGATGAAAGGAGGTGTTCTGGAATGCTTCAGGATTGTGTGAGGATTATGAATAACTCCTAGGATCTTCAGGAGTATGTTTGGATGCTTGGTTTCGATTGATGTAGGCTGCAAGCAAGGGTTTGTGTTTGCCCTAATTCTTGGGATTTTTGAGAAATTTTTTTATAGGGTGTAGGGAAGCTTCTTGTGTCCCTTTTGCATATGATAGGCTTGTGTCTATATAGAGTAACACATTAGGTTAACATTTTTGGTAGAATATCATGTGTAGTAATGGTATATTTTCTTCGAAAATTATTTGAAAACTTGCTAAAGCCATAGAGATATCCTTCAAAAAATAGATTACATGGATTTTGCATGGTCTTCACGAAATCTCGGGCCTCCAATTTGGTCATACACCAAGCCCACATGCCTTGGTCTATCATTTTGTTATTTAATTTAATTTATTTTGTATTTAATTGAATAAAAATCAAAATAAATAAAAGAAAAATAAAAGATAATGCATGAATGGACTTATGGGTCCTTGAACATATCATGAACACGTTTGGCCATAAAACTTAGGTCCAATAGCTGCAAATTACAAATTTTCTCAATTTGGAGTTCATGTATTTTCTCAATATTGCTCGACTTGTACTAGTCATAACTCAATTTTTATCATTTGAAGGTGATCTTGGACATTTTGGAAAGCTCAAGATGTCATCTACAATCCCTATTTTGATCATTTTTGCATTAGAAGATTTTATCTTGATGTAAGTTGCCATGACAAAAAGTGTCTTTTGTTGACTTTTGAAATGACATGTAAATATATTAGCTCACATCTTTTAAATGAAGCACTTTTTGGACTTGAGCATAGATAAACAAAGTTATGGAGAATTAAATTTCCTTCAAAATGGGATTTGGTTTTGGAAAAGTTGATGAAGCATGTGAAATTTATGCTTGGTCAAAGTTCAGTTGACTTCTCCTAAGGAAACCCTAATTTGGCAACTTTGGACTTTTGATGATTTGAGGGTTTTTCTTGAGGAATCATGATCAACCCTTGATCAAATTATGAATATCACTTCAAAATATTGATTTTGACCAAAAATCTTGAAGTTTGACTGTATGTTGGCCACAATTGACTTTTTACCCAATATAATTGACTTCAATCATCTGAGCCATTGACTGAGCAAACTTGTGATGTAAGACTTGAAAATTGACATGAGAACTATTGAAGACCTATGATGAACCATGAAAACCATTTGAGACCTTTGAAACCAATTCTTCTTTGTGCAAGACGAAAACCTAATTATGGTCCCATTGCTTAGGAGGAGAGTTTGTCTGATCAACTCTTGAGAATCCTTGAGCATTTGAGAACCCTAGAAGAATGTCTTGAAGAAAATGGGAGGGAAATTTTTTGGGTACAAAAGCTGCCGCTGTTCAATCTTCTTAAAGCTGAAGAGTTAGATTGGCATGTCTGCCATTCATGACTTGAAGGTGGAAGATGATTGAACACTTAAGTGCCCAGAAATTTGCACTCGGCTGTGCACGAAGTAACACTGTTGGTTGATTATACTAGGAATGGGCTTAATGATGCCATTTGGAGAGGTGATAGAGAGTCATCGGAGAAGGGCTTATAGATGCCATCTAAAGTAATCATTGATAGAAATTAGACTAAGTCTACGCTCGACTTTGTCTTGGAAGATGTATTTGGAGTGAGTCTACGCCCGACTTGGTCCAAAAGGATAATCACAATAAATCCATGCTCGATTTAATCTGAACCAGAAGTTGTCTACGTCCGACTTCAACTGAAAGAAGTACTGGAAAGAGTCTACGCCCGACTTTTCCAAAGGATTTTCACAAGGAATCTACGGTTAATTTCATCTGAATGATGTACTAGAAGATGTCTATGCTCGACTTCAACTAGAAAAGGTGTTGGAAAGAGTCTACGCCTAAATTTTCCGAAAGAGTATCAGAAAAAATCTATGCTCGATTTAATATGAGCCAGAAGATGTCTACGCACGACTTCAACTGGAAGAAGATGTTGGAAGGAGTCTATGCCCGACTTTTCTAAAAGAGTATTAGAATAAATCCAAACTTGATTTTATATGAGCCAGAGGATGTCTACGCCTAACTTCAACTGGAAGAAGATGTTGGAAGAAGTCTACACCCAACTTTTCCAAAAGAGTATCAGAAGGAATCTACGCTCAATTTCATCTGAATGATGTACTAGAAGATGTCTATGCCCGACTTCAACTAGAAAAGGTGTTGGAAAGAGTCTATGCCCTACTTTTCCGAAGGAGTATCAGAATAAATCTAAGCTCGATTTAATCTGAGCTAGAAGATGTCTACGCCCGACTTCAACTAGAATAAGATGTTGGGAGGACTCTACGCCCCAATTTTCCAAAAGAGTATCAGAAGGAATCTACGCTCGATTTCATCTAAATGATGTACAAGAAGATGTCTACGCCCGACTTCAACTAGAAAAAGTATTGGAAAGAGTCTATGCCCGACTTTTTCGATGGAGTATCAGAATAAATCTACGCTCGATTTTATGTGAACCAGAAGATGTCTACACTCGACTTCAATTGGAAGAAGTTTTGGAAGGAGTCTACGCCTGACTTTTCCAAAGGAGCTTCAGAAGGAATCTACGCTCAATTTTGTCTGAAAGATGTACTAGAAGATTTCTACGCCCGAATTCAACTCGAAAATATGCCTCTTTGAGAATGACCCTCTGAGGAAATTGCTTAAGTATCCATTTGTCAGATGTAGCCTTTGAGAAGACTGTTTGGTCATATAGGTAGTTGATGATGTTTGTCTGGTGATTGATCTTTCTTGAAAAGGTAAAGAGTTAGCTGTATGCAATGTCACAATGTATTAAATTTTTTGCATAGTGATGTTCTCAAAATAAATTAGAGTGAGCTATATGCATTTCATATGCACATGCAATGACGTTTGTAAATGATGTATGAGTACGAAGTATATCGGTGAATTCGTATAACATTCTAGACTGGGGAAAATAACTCTCTGACTATTACTGGGGATGAAGAGTATGTGTATCTTCGACCTTGATGGGTATTCCTGCTTTCTGTTTGAGGAAGACTCCGCTGGGGAGGGTTGATTTCTGTTTAGGGAGAAGAGTTCAAAACATTGCTCGTTCACGATCTACTGGGGAATTTAATTCTCAGTCATCCTAACCGTGGATAAAAGATATGGGCTTGATGCCGACTCGCCTGGAGAGAATAAGGTTGAATGATATTTGATCTAGTTTCAGATTCAGTAGCAACTCTTTGGGGATAACAACAGACTGTCCTTTTCTAGAGGTGGGAATCTTGCTGGTAATTTGTGGTACAAACAAACTCAAGCTAGGGAGAATGTAATATGTTAGGGAAATAGCCCCTGTTGGGGAAATAAACCATGTTGGGGAAATAAACCCTATTTAGGAAACACCTTTGCCGAGGAAATGAGCTCTGTTGGAGAAAATAAATCTGCAGGGGTTTTTATAGTTTTGAAGGAATAAACTCAACTGGGGAAGAGAATTTCCATAAAATGTACCGATTGGGACTCCATAGGTGGGCGATATTATCGAGGAAAAGATCATACTCTCTTATCTGCTAGAGCAATCGAATGGTGAGTATGATTAGTGTATCCCATTTTGCGGGGGATATATCTTTGTTGAAGACAATCTTGTTAAGACTACTCTGTGGGGATAATCCTGTGAGGATCTCTCCATGGGGATACATGATGATTTTAATATTATCCCAACTCTTAGAGTCTTCAGTAACTACCTTTTCCTATTTTTATGTATATATTTGTTAACAGTTAATCATATTCATATACATATGTTCATTCAATTTTAGTCATTGGACGTTTTTGCAAACAAAACAGAAAAAGATAAAACAAAAAGTTTGAAACTTGAAATTCATATTTCTATTGATAGTTTACCCATAAACATACGATTTTATACAGAGAGACATAAATCCTAGTAAGAGGAAATTGTCATGAAATGGAAATAGTATGAAGTGAAAACAAAACATATAGCTATGTGGAAATAATCTCGTCAGGTTCCAACTCTGCTATTGCCCCTATGTCTTTAAGCATCTCATCCCTTGTTGTCGGAAGAAAGTGATTGAATTGATCTGTACCATTTGAACTTGACGTTGGTAATAAAGCTTGCTGTAAGTGATCCAACGAGACATAGTCGTACGCTTTAATCCCTAACTTTTTCCTGGACCACCTTTTCGGGTTTTCAGTCCGCCGGGATACCCTTTCTTGCCCAAGCCGCCTTTTCAGGTTTTCGACTTGCCGGGTGTACAATCTTTTATTTATATCCCTAATTTTTTCCCGAACCCTTTCGGTTCTCCAGGATGCCATTATTTTTTCCTAGGCCAGTCAACCTAGCGAGTCGTTTTCATGCGTAGTATCTTATGACTATGTCTGCGTTCACAGGGTGCGGAAAATCTTCACCGTCCATGGTGGTCACTATCATAGCACCACCAAAAAATATCTTCTTGACTACAAATGACCCTTCGCATGTGGGATTCCATTTTCCCCTCGGATCACCTTGCGGTAGAATGATGCGCTTTATTATCAAGTCACCAGCCTGATATACCTGATGCTTTATTTTCTTGTTAAATGCCTTGATCATATGTTTCTGATGCATCTGACTGTGACAGACAGCTGCAAGCCTCTTCTCGCCAATCAGATTCAACAGGTCTAGCCTGGTATGAATCCACTAATCTTCATCTAAGTCTGCATCTTTCATAATTCTCAGAGAAGGAATCAAAACTTCGACAGGCAGGACGACTTCCATACCGTAAACCAGAGAGAATGGGGTTGCCCCAGTTGATGTTCGTGCTAAAGTGTGATAGCCATAAAGAGCAAACGGTAACATCTCGTTCCAGTCTTTGTAGTTCATAACCATCTTCTGTATAATCTTCTTAATGTTCTTGTTGGCGGCTTCCACCATGCCATTCATCTTTTCACGATACGGAGAAGAGTTATGGTGCTTGGTTTTGAACTATGTGCAGAGCTCCGTGATCACAGTATTATTGAGATTAGTACCATTTTCTGTGATAATCCTTTAGAGGATGCCATATCGACAAATAAGATTATGCTTAATGAACCAGGCCACGACATTCTTGGTAACAGAGGCGAATGAAGCTGCTTCCACCCACTTTGTAAAGTAATCAATGGCGACGAGGATGAAGAGATGTCTGTTAGAGGCAGTAGGTTTAATCTCTCCAATCATATCAATTCCCTATATTGAGAATGGCCAAGGAGAAGTCAAAACATTCAGAGGAACCAGAGGAACATGAACATTATCAACATAGATTTGGCACTTATGACAAGTTCTTGAGTGGGGATGACAGTCGGTTTCCATAGTCGACCAATAGTAACCTGCTCTCAAAACCTTTTTAGCCATAATATGCCCACTGGAGTGAGTACCAAAGTCGCATTCGTGCATATCTTACATAATTTCCTCTGCTTCCTTCTTGTCCATCCAACGAAGCAGAGTCGAATCTTGATTGCGCTTGTATAAAATTTCGTTTCTCAGGAAGAAATTTTCCGAGAACCTTTGTAGGAATTTCTTGTCACTAATTGATGCCCCTTCATGGTATTCTTGAGCCTCAAGGTACCTTTCCAATTCATGAAACCAAGGTTTTTCTTCTACTCCGTCAGTGTCGACTCCATAACAGTGTGCTGGTCCATCCATTCTTTCAATAGTAATTATAGGAGCTTCATTGTCCCATCTGAATTTGAACATGGATGACATGGTGGCTAATACGTCTGCTAACTAATTCTCTTCTCGTGGGATGTGCTCAAAAGTGATTTCCTCGAAATATGCGATCAGTGTTACCATATGTCCTCGGTAAGGGATAAGATTTGGATGCTTCGTATCCCATTCTCCCTTAAAATGGATGATTACCATGGCTGAATCCCCATATACACTCAATAATTTGATTCTCATGTCAATAGTAGCCTTAATACCCATGATGCACGCTTCATATTCGACCATATTATTGGTGCAGTCAAAGTAAAGTCTGTCAGTGAAGGGCGTATAATAACCCCGAGGAGAGATAATTATAACACCGATTCCATTTCCAAGTGCATTAGAAGCTCCATCGAAAACCACAGTGTTGTCCCCCAATTTTTTCCCCTAAGATTCCCCTGTCATATCATGTCAACTCGATCATAACAAGATCACATTAGGGTTGGTTCTTCCTCTTTTTCTATCTCCTATCTTTAAGTTTTCTATTGAGGCATTCTCAAGCACCTTAGTTGTGTATTTTGTATATGTAGTGTTGACTAACTTCTAATCAAAATACAAAAAATATTTTTCTTTGAATATTTGTGTTTTGTAGGTACTGAGTCAAAACATCTGACAAAAAAGGTTTTATGGTATTATTTCCCTAAAATCTCTATTTGTAAAGAAAAAATAATTAATTTTTTTTCTTTTTTCACAGATGCAATCGATTGCACAAAGTGCATTTTGCGCCATTTTTGAAAAAAATACACTGATGCAATCGATTGAGCCCAGAGTGCAATCGATTGCACAAAGTGAAAATTTGAAAAAAATCAGCAACTTCAAGCTTGTCAATTTTGGCTCCAATTTTTCTTCATTTTTTGAAAGATATATCATTAATTCAAATTTTGGATCCAATTTTTCTTTTTTTTTGAAAAATATTCATTAATTCAAATTTTGGCTCCAATTTTTGAAAGATATATATTAATTCAAATTTTGGCTCCAAGAATTAATTACCAAGCCTAATTTCATTTCCCAAACCAAACTTCAAACCACCACTAATCCCAAGCCTAAACTCTATAAATAGAGCCCTCATTTCATTCAAATCTCAAGCTTTTGATAGCCAAACTCATTTTGATAAAAAATCCCTAAATTTTCTCCATCTACCAAATTCACTCAAAGCTCCATTTTCAAAAAAAGTTAGTAAGCTTTGCATTGAAGCTTACTAATCTTTGAGCTAAACCTTCATCCAAACACTTTTTCTTCATCAATTCTCTACATCCAAGCTTGGTCAATTGATTCTTGGGTTTGAATTGAAGCAAATTCTTGAAGTTGTTTGGATAATTCTTTAGATATACCTTTGGTAAGTTGGATTTTTCATCTTTCACAATGTGATCTCTTGTTGATCTTTGGGTGTGATTCATTGAGCATTGTTTGTGATTCCATTGGTGCTATTTTCTCATAATTTGATGGAATTTTCGTGCTTAATTGGACCCATGATCATAAGGTGTTTGATGGAAATTTTGAACAAGAATTTGGCCTTTCAAAATGCTGATTTTCTAATTTTAACAGGGTGCAATCGATTGTTGTAACAATGAAATCGATTGTCACAAGCATTTTGCGTTTTTTTAAAAAATGCACTGATGCAATCGATTTTTGTCTAAGCGCAATCGATTGTAACAGTGCCAAAATGCTTTTTCTGCCTTGTTTTGAGGCTATTTTGATTGATATATATTTTTCTACTTACTCCTTTTGATTGTTGATTTGGATTGCAATTTTAAATGTCCAATTTATCTTTAACTTCAATGGACTTTGGTGTAGATGAAGTTGGATAAATGTTCATTAATTCAAATCTACCAAAGAGTGAATTATTTAATTCATTTTTGGTGGTTTGGATTAATGATATGTTTAGTACTTTAATCCATCTAGATGAGTGATTGAATTTAAAGATGAAAGAAATTTGAGGTAGTGATCCAAATTAGCTTATCATTCCCCTCCCTCTTCATCTTATCCCCTTCTTTTTTATTTGTGATACATGTTATGGGATGATGATCTCTATATCATTTATCCAAACATGAAGTACATAGATTGCTATTGATCGACCTCAAAATAGGTGCGACTTCTACATAAGTCCACTTACGATTGCTTAACATAGTGCTAAATTTGTCCCGATTTGAGAAAATGATCATTCGTGGCCCAAACCTATATTTGCAAGCCCAAGTATGTTAATTTGAACCCTTTGATCCAATAACCTTGAGATTCATTGTTAGGAGGCTTTGGTTCTACCAATCCTCCAATGGATCTTCATCAATTTTGGTCAATGCGGATCACTTAAACATCATTGATCATTAAATGTTGCCTTGAGGATTCTTAAAATGGATGATATACTTGAAAAAAACAAATGCAACTTGTTGTTGAGAGGCTTTGATTCTACCAATCCTCTAATGAGTTTCAAATGCAAGTTTCAAGATGGTCATCCAACTAACCATTAACTTCTAACAATTGACTTTATTTTATGCTTTTATTTTTATGCTTTTACTTTATGCACCATTTTACTTTAGCATTTACATTTCATGCTATTTTTATCTTTTCTCACTCGAGCCTTTACTTTTATGCCATTTTTATTTTTCTCACTTGAGCTTTTCTTTTCCTTTGAAGATACTTAATAATCAACATGAACCATAAAAAACATTAATGATACTTGGACTATTTGGTTACTATCCTTGGCATTATGGAGTATTGGACTTCTTAGACTTAGGATTAGAGACCTTGAACTATGTTGGAGACCTTGTGATCTTAATTGATATTTTTTATGGAGTTATTGAGCTTTACCTCAAGACATTGGGTTGTTTGTTTGTTTTGTGTGCAGGTTATTGTGATTACCTACTTTATCTGTAATCTGGAATTCATCTGTATATATCCGTTACTCTACCCAATTTTTGTGAAGACTTAATACATTTGAAGTATGGTTCTCTCAAGAGGTCTAGTATATTTTCTTTCTTGGTTTCAACCCAAAGAATGGAAATTATATCTTGACTCATAATGTCAAGTGTTGGCTTCTTGTTGGTTAGATGGTTCTTCTCCTTAGCTTTTACCTTATACTTTAGGATAGTCCATTCATATCCTCTAATCTTCTTTAATTTCAAAAATCTTCTCCCACCTTTTTAAAACTCTTCTTGTTTCTAAACTTGAACCACTTTCATAATAAACTTGGACTTAGGTCCATGCATTTTCAAAGCATTTTCATGAACAAACTTTAGTCAACTTAATAATACCTTAACATTTTTGTGAGAAGACTAAAAGTCAATCAATCTAATTCAAACCATTTTGCCACTTTGGCTCTTTACTTTAAAATTATCTCAAAATATTAGACTCTTGTCAATCCTTGTAGTGATGCAAACAACTATACTTCTATGATATGTAGTGAAGAGAGATATTTTCCACTTGGGTGTTGAGTGAGACATTGTTGATTTTAAAATCCAAGCCAT
Organism: Vicia faba; assembly: GCA_948472305.1. Taxonomy (NCBI): domain Eukaryota; kingdom Viridiplantae; phylum Streptophyta; class Magnoliopsida; order Fabales; family Fabaceae; genus Vicia; species Vicia faba. The sequence goes on from OX451738.1 coordinate 1,584,671,231, forward strand.
ATCCTCCACTTTGAGATGATACAAATTATCTTTTCTCATGATTGTGGGTAGTAAGTATGTTTTCCACACAGACAATGATGATGATGTCTTATCTCATAAAATTAACCAACACACTTGTGTTTTAAAATTTTAAAAGAGGAACTACGTGTACCCTAATCCCCTATTGCATGAAAGGTGGTACGTAGGCACTAAAGGTTCGCAACCGCGGCAGGTGCAAAAATTATAAAAAAAAATATTTCTTTTCTCACCTCCACCATCTATTTTTATACAACATTTTATAGCCAAAATATAAAGATTTTACAAAGAGGTTCCTACAGAGTACCATAGATGTTTAGGGTGCTAATACCTTCCCTTTGCATAACCAACCTCCTTACCTTTAGTATTTCCCCCTCTTTTTGGGTTATTCTCTCTTTTCCCATTTCTTTGGAAACAATAAAGCGCGGTGGCGATTTTATTTTGATCTGTATGAGTCAAGTCAATCCAATGGCTTAGTCTTAAACATTTATACCGCTACATATAGTCCATTTGGATCCTGGCTAGGGTCCTTCATACGGTCCAAGTTCTTCATAATCTGTAACTAGCATAATGTTCTCGTCTGGGAATTCGAAATTCATAGACTGATAGTCGTCTACAGCTTGATGAGCCAAATGATCTGCCAATACACTTCCTTTGATTGCTTTTTGAGTGGTGTACTGAATGTCGTATTCTGTCAATACCATTTTCCATCAAACTATTCTTCCAAAGAGAGCTGGCTTCTCGAATATGTATTTGATGGGGTCCATTTTAGAAGTCAACAAAGTAGTATGGGTCAACATATACTGTCTTAGTCAGCGAGTAGCCCATGCCAAAGCACAACAAGTTTTCTCGAGCAGTGAATATCTTGTTTCACAATCGGTGAACTTTTTGCTAAGGTAGTATATTGCATGCTCTTTTCGACTAGACTCGTCATGTTGGCCCAGTACACACCCGATTGAGTTCTCTAGCACTGTTAGGTACATGATTAAAGGTATTCCTTCAACTGGTGGCATCAGAATATGAGGTTCTTATAGGTACTCCTTAATTTTATCAAAGGCTATTTGACAGTCGTCGTTCCACTTTACTACTTGATCTTTCTTCAGCAGCTTAAAGATTGGCTCACAAGTAGCAGTCAAATGAGAAATGAAACGGGCAATGTAATTCAGTCGTCCTAAGAAACCTCTAACTTCATTCTCAGTACAGGGAGACAACATTTCTTGAATAACTTTAACTTTTGCGGGATCAACTTCAATACCTCTATCGTTGGCAACGAAACCCAGGAGTTTACCAGATCTTACCCCAAAGGTGCATTTGTTTGGATTTAACCTTAGCTTATACTTCCTCAGTCTGTCAAACAGTTTATGCAGATGATCAATATGCTCTTATTCATTTTGTGACCTTGCTATCATGTCATCGATGTAGACTTTTATCTCGTGATGAATTATGTCATGAAATATGGCTACCATGGCACGCTGATAAGTTGCCCCGACGTTCTTCAACCCAAAAGGCATAACCTTGTAACAGAAAGTTCCCCACTGTGTGATGAAGGTGGTTTTCTGCATGTCTCCAGGCACCATCTTGATCTGATTATAACCCGGGAAACCATCCATGAAGGAGAATACCTTGTGTTGAGCGGTGTTGTCGACCAAAATATCAATATATGGCAGTGGGAAGTCATCTTTGGGGCTCGCCCTGTTCAGATCCTTGTAATCTACACACGTATGTACCTTACCATCTTTCTTTAGTACCGAAACCACATTCGCAACCCGTTGAGGATATGATGTCACGTTAAGAAACCTACATTGAATTGCTTCATAACCTCGGCCTTGATCTTCTCTGACATCTCAGGACGCATGCGACAAACCTTCTGCTTAATCAGAGAACAACCCTCTTTCATTGGCAGATGATGAACCACAGTATCAGTATCGAGCCCTGACATGTCTTCGTATCACCAAGCAAATATTTCACTATAGTCATGCAGCATCTGAATTAACATGTTCTTGACAATTCTCTCTAAGTTGCGAACTATCTTGACTTCTTTCCTGTCTGTTGAAGACCCCAAGTTTACCACTTCGACTGGCTATTCATGAGGGTTGGATAGCCTTTTCTTCTTGTTTTAAGAGTATGGAAAGTTCTCCAAGTATTTCACAATCTTCCTCACCTTCTTCTTCGGCTTGGTGGATCGGATTTTCAAAGTCATAAGCGACAATAGCATAACCGTTATCAACGAGATCTAGAGTGGATGAGGATCTGCAATGTAGTGTGTGGGTGTGTGTAAGAACATATAACTATTTTGAAAATGCAATAAGTAAAATAAAAATAGGTAGCACAAAATTTGAATGCAAAATGTCCAATGTTTTTATTAAACGAACAATGTTTATGAATTATCAACCCTTAACAAATGAACCATTGTGCCCCGGGTAAGACACAAGGTTTAAGGTCATTGTTTATTACATAACCAAAATATTTTAAAAGCAATAAGACAGAAATGAAGCTATTACTCCTGACTAAAGAAGATAGGGATAATGTCTTCTGCTCTCTAATTGTCGAGTATGTTACCAATGGTAGGGAATATCCAATTGCCGAAGTCACAATCAATGTCAGTGTCTTCTATAGCGTTGACTATGTTATTGTTGATACAGAATGAAGGTCTTCCATCCCGAGCGCAAAGAACAACCCTTTGACCTTCTGCAGTAAATCCTAAACCAAACTTGTCAGATTTATAAGGGATATCAGAAAGCTGACCCCAAATAGTACAACCACTTCCTTCTATAGTAGCTTTGGCATCTTTCAAAGAAGCCATCTTGTGCGAAATCCTGGTGGTCTTTAGAATGGCAGAAACATCTTTAATAGCAATAGGGGATATCACTTCATAAGTATGACAGGGAGTCTCGATGAATTCCTAATCCATTTCCACGTACCAGAATGAATTCAGGTGGTTGACCATGTACTCCTCTTCTCTGCAGACGGTAACAATCTTTCTTTTACATGATACTTTAATTTCTAGTGCAAGGTGGAGGTAACAACACCTGCCCCATGGATCCAGGGGCGTCCCAATAGACAAGAATAGGCCGGCTAGATGTCCATTACATAGAAGGTGGACTCAAATATATGTGAATCTAGTTTGATTGGGAGGTCCACTTCTTCATGCACCATTCTTTTTTATCCGTCAAAGGCTCGAACTATGATGTTACTGGGTTTTAGCATGACCCCTTCATAATCGAGTATGTCAAGAGCACCTTTTGGTAAAACATTCAATGAAGAACCAGTATCAATCAACACATGAGCCAATGTAGTGCCCCTGCATTCAATGGAGACATACAGGGCCTTATTATGATTTCTCCCCTCTGGATTCAGGTCAACATCGGAGAAGCCTAATCCATTATCAGTTGTTAAGCTAGCCACATAACTTTCATATTGATCAACCGAAATCTCTTGCAATACATGAGCAGTCTTCAAGAATTTTACTAAAGCCTGTGCATGGGCTTCATAACACAACATTAAAGATAACATGGAGATTTTGGACGGGGTCTCCCCCAGCTATTCAATAATTTTGTAGTCACTTTTGCGAATGATCTTCAAAACCTCTTCTAACTCTTGTCCAGAGGTGTCCTCGATTGTGGTTTCTTTAGGTGCCTCCGTATGGGCAGGCTCTATCATTGGCTCTTTACCCCAAGCCTCGATAGTTGACTTGGTAACAGTGACTTGAACATGTGTAGCAACATTTTTCGGATAGATTTTCAGGGAGAACATACTTCCTCTTCTAAAAACTTTACTGGTCCCTGCAATATTGTCAACATTGGTATCATCATCTTCAGTATCTTCATCAGACAATTCTTGTTTGATGACATGGTAGTAGACATCGGATCCATAGTTCCACGGAATGGATTTATCCGAAGAATATGGGATGGGTCCAGGTGTGGTGATAATCAGAGGAGCAACCTTTGGATTGGCGGTAATACTTACAGGACCTTTGGAAATGATCCTGATAGGAGTACTAGATACGATAAACAAATCTTGACATAAATTCTCAGCATACGGAACTTTCTCGATCAAGATTATATGTTCATCCATCAGGCGCTAAACGCCTTCCTTCAGTAACCTGCAGCCATTGGGTTAGACTGCAAAGTAATAACATTCTTTAACAAAACCCGAAAATAAATCGGCCTGTAACAAATTCTTTTTTATTATTGAGAGAGGAGTAACCACATCACCTACAGTGGTAACATATAGAACATCTTCAATAGCACTTAGGCCTTTATCATGCTTCGGCATAGGTGCAGTAATCACGTTCGGGGTCTCTGGAGGGTCGAACTCAATTTCCTTATTATCAATCATGTCTTGAATTTCGTTTTTTAGGGTCCAGTAGTTGTTGGTGTTGTGCCCATGACTGTTAGAATGATAGACAAACTCCGTGTTCGGATTGTACTTAGGAGAGGATGTGTTGGGATTCTGAGGAGGATCCTGCAGTGAAATGAGTTCAGCTTTTAACAAATGTTACAATACCTGAGATAAAGGCATGCTGATCTTGGTAAACTTCCTTACCGGAGCGTCTGACCTTTGTCGGTTGCACTATTGTTGTTGTTGTTGAACATGCGCCGACTTAGAGATCAACACTGCTCCCACATATTGATGGCAATCATTTTTACTATGGCCCTTCTAGCCATATACAACATTGGCTTCTTTTTTACCCCCGAATGGCTTCTTCACAGCATTAGAAGATGTAGCCATCAGAATCTTCCCACTCTTAATACCACTTTCAACTCTTTCTCCTGTCAGTATCAGCTCAGTAAAACCAGACGACGAGCTTCTAATTAATAAATTAAAGAATGGGCCTGTCATAGTTCCCATGAACATATCTACCAGCTCCTGGTCAGACAAGGGAGGTTGAAACCTTCCAGCTAAATCTCTCCATTTTTGTGCATATTCCTTGAACCCTTCATTTGAGCCCATGGACATGTTTTGCAGTTGCACTCGAGTCGGTGCCAGGTCAACATTATATTGATACTGCTTATAGAAAGCAGCAGCCAAGTCTTCCCATGTATGGATGTTGGTTCCTTCCAGCTGATAGAACCATTCGAGTTGAGTGCCGGATAAGATTTCTTGAAAGAAATAGACCCATAGCTTCCTGTAGGCAGTATGAGGTTGAATTTTTCGAACATATGATCTCAGATGGAGTTTAGGGCAAGAGACACTGTCATATTTAGAAAAGACAGGGACCTTGAACTTGTGAGGGATGACCATCCTCGGGATTAGACCAAGTTCTCCAAAATCTAATTCAGGCAATTTCTGGACTTCCATAACTTTGAGACGGTCTTCCAACTACTTGTACTTGTCATCTACAGGAGGGAACTATTCGTTGAAGTAGTCTTCACCTTCATGAATATTTTCAGAACCCTGGTTATTTCTTCCTTCAGACTTGATGCTTCTACCATCCTCTTCTTGGTTGTCGTCTTCCTCAGAGGAAACATCATCCACTTGAATCGGTTGAGCAGGACCTTTGAATCTTCTCCCTATATTGAGGATAGCAAACGACTTTTTAGTCTTCTTTTTCTTGGCGATGAGCGTTGTTGTAACCCAAAACTGTCCCTCCTATTTTCTTCAAGACACTCTTTTAAAGGCCTCAAGTAATCAAAGCTACCCAAGAGTTGACTGGTCAAACCTCCTCCTAAACAATGAGGCTATAACTAGGGTTTTGAGTTTCTCAAGGAAGATTGGGTTGCAAGGGTCTTAAATTATTTCCATGGTTCTCCATAGGTCTTAAACAATGCATATGTCAAGCTTCAAGTCTTGCATCACAGGTTTGCTTAGTCAATGGCTCAGATGATTGAAAATCAACTGTATTGGGTAAAAAGTCAACTATGGTCAACATACAGTCAAACTTCAAGATTTTTTGTCAACATCAACATTTTGAAGTGATATTCATCATTTGAGCAAGGGTTGGTTATGATTCCTCAAGGAAAGCCCTCAAATCATCAAAGGTAAAAAATTGTCAAATTAGGGTTTCCTTAGGAGAAGTCAGCTGAACTTTGACCAAGCATAACTTTCACATGATTCATCAACTTTTCCCCAATCAAAGCCAGTTTTGAAGGAAATTCAATTATCTACAAATTTGAATTCATGATCAAGTCCAAAAATTCTTCATTTGAAAGATATGAGCTAATACATTACAGGTCATTTTCAAAAGTCAACAAAAGACACTTTTTATCAAGGCAACTTACATCAAGATAAAGTCTCCAAATGAAAAAAATGTTCAAAAGAGAAATTTTAGAGGACACATTGATCTTTCCAAAAAGTCAAATATCTCTATGAAAAGATGAAATTTAGAGAGTTATGACATGTGCAAGTTGGGGAATTTTGAGAAAATGCATGAAATGCAAAGTAAGGAAACTTGGAGTTTTGAACTAATGGGCCTAACTTTTGATATTCAAACGTGTTCATAAGGTATTAGAGTACTTATAAATAAATTCACATATTTTTAATGATTTTTATTTCTTTTATTTAAATTTTTATTCATTTAAATACAAATAAAATCACATAAAATGTGAGATAATAGTATAAGGGCTTGGACTTTTGTTTCTATCAGCTAAAGGCCCAATACAATACATGCTAGACTGTCACAAAGCATGCCAAAATCGTGAGAAACTCAAGAAGGCAAGAGATATTTCAAATATGGAAGGTTTTTAAAGTGTTTGATTCTTGGCTTGATAACATGATTTCTTGCCATGTTATTTGAGTTATTTTCCTTCCCCTATATAAGTACAAGCAAGTCAGACCAAGAGAATACGAATCCATGCTTGAAACATCTTGCAAAACTCCCACATTTTATAAAAAACCTAAGTTCCACAACAACCGCTACCATCCTTCTCTTTCCATGATTTTCAATTCCATTCATCTCCTGTAGCATCAAAGGGTAAGTTTGGATTAATCATAATGATCATGCACGCATGAAATTGCATATCATCACCTTGTCGATTTCACATTTTTTTTGAAAATCATATCTTTAATCTTGCCATATTTTAATTCGATTTGATGTTTCTAATGTGATCTCAAGTGTTGTCTGAACAGGTTTAGATCCCCAACATGGCCCCATGCATGTTAGCTGGCTAGGAGCCATTTTTTCCTCTGGTTGGTGTAACTTGTTTGGAAATTCATGATCCAAGAGCTTTTGGCCAAAACTAAGGCCGGATTCGGATTCATGAGGGTAAAATAAGGGGGCACAATGTTTAGATTCTTGAAAAATTGATTTTTATGCATTTTGTTGTTTTACAGGTCGCCGGAGAAGACGACAAGAGCGAGGGCTTCGGCACTTATCCGACCATTAGTGTTTCGTTTCCTTTTTATTTTTATTATTTGATTCATGTTACCGGATGTAACAACCGCCCTAGCGGTAAGGCGAGCGCAGTAAAGACACTATTATACCAGGGCACGAGTTCGATCCCTGCCCCCTGGTATATTTTGTTTTATATTTTCTTGTTCAGAGATTCAATGCAAGCAGATCAAGCGTGTTCACAATATGTCCTCATGCCACAACCTTTAGATCTCAACGAATGTAAATTCCACACTCCAGATATGAGTGCTCGTGATTGGCTTCATTGATGAGATACACAAGATTCTGAAAGCCTCCATCCAGCGCCTGGGCTTAAGATGTTGGGCTTGGTAATTTCTGATTCTGCACCCCCCATTTACTCACATTGCAGGCCCATTTGTTTTCTTTTTTGTTTTAATTAATTATTTACCTTTTAATTAATTTCATTTTAATAAAAAAAATCACAAAATCTTAAAAAAAATAGATTTTGGTTTTTGACTAATCAATTTAATTTTTATTAAATAAATTTTTTAAATTTAATCATACTTTGAGTTTATTCTATTAATTAATTTGTAAATTGATTAGAATTAGGTTTAATTGTTATTTTACATTAAAAATATTTTTTCTAAACAAAAACACCAAAAATACTTTTTTAACACTTAGAAATTTTTTAGGTTTTTTAAAAATATTTTTACCTTTTTCAATCTCCGCGCGTTTATTTATTTTTCGCACTATTATTTTCCAATATTGTAACTGTTAATGGTCTGTAATAACTTTAATTAGGGTTTTTTTTTACCTTTTCCCCGTTTTATGGTTTGTACTCCCCATCTCCGAAGCATTGTAATAGCATATATTTCATTTCCCGCATTTTTACTTTCTGCAATAACGTATGAATGTATGTATATATTTAACTGATAGTTTAATAATATTGTATGGAAAAGACTAAAATCAAGAGCTAGATAACCATAAATCTAAGATTAAAATAACTGAAACATAACACACTTTGCACACGCGTACCTCTAGGGTGACCCTCACTTGTTGCCTCGGGAAAAAAAAAACAGTCGTGTCCCTCGAACGTGGGACGCTTTAGTAAATACCCTCGGTTAAAAGATCGTAGTCCCTAGATGACCCTTCGATGCTTCCTCGATAAACGGCTTAGTCCCTTACGATAATTTCTAAAGTGTGCTACAAGTTTCCTTCATGATTGTACGATAACCCACGCCCGTCCCTCAAACATCCAATGATAGGGCTACCTGCTAACTAATGGTACAATAGCACTATCTAAAGGAAGAGGAAAAGAACAAAGACTTTTTGAGTAGGTAGATAGCTTATAGTCTCTTGCTTGTAAACAAAAAAAACATTTCTCACACATACACCCTTTTCTAAAATATTTTCATAGACAAGCACTTTGTATGCGTTCTCAACGATACGAGAATCATTACAAATTTTGCCACACTTAGGAATTTTTCAAAATATTTTGCAAACACACAAACATAAAGCATTTTCAAAGTGAGCTAGCGATTAAGAGCCCGTAGATAACTACTGGTAAAAAGGATGCTAACACCTTCCCTTTTCATAACCTACCCCCCTTACTCAGAAAAATTCTCAAAAGGTTTTTCCTGTTCTTTTCACGCTTCCCTTTATTGGATAAAAGAAAAGTCGGTGGCGACTCTTGCTATTTGCAACATTTGTGATAAAATGCAAAATCTAAAAAGTCAGTTCTCCCACCGTATTACAGAACTGTTGACTCTGTTGGAGAAATCACTAAAAGTGGGGTTACCTTAGAGCTAGATCACCTTTAATTTGCTTTCCTTGTTTGATTTGCCTGGTTTATTTTTAAGGGTTGTTTGGGTTATTCTTGTAAAGATCCTGTACCCGGATCTGGGGCATTTTAGGTAAGTAGCAATAGATCGTGAAGATTGTATGGCGTATACCGATACGGTTAAAGCGATGGCTATGTTAGTGTGACACATTGGTTGGTTTCGGTGTCCCTTGAGTTAAGTCAAGGACAATGCTGAGATGTCGCGTGATGTCATAAAGCACTAACTGACCATAGAACCTTAGTTGTCACAACTTAGCCATTAGAAAGTAGTGAGATAGCCGGCTTTGGTGCATACTGAAGTTGGTTGATACACGATGCTACACTCATTGAGATCAGACTCTTGGGATATTTCGGTCGCAAATCAGATGCTTGTGCTCAAACAATACCTGGGGGAAAGCTCAGTGATATTGAAGCTCCTAGAACCCGGTTACTTTTCTTAGGAAAGGTTGAGCCAACTAAAACTTCAAGAGAGTACTTACCTACAAAATCTATGCAAGTCTTTAAACCTAAGGCTACTTGTGTGACTTGTTTGACGTGAATTCCTTGCAGGACTTGTTTTGTATTAATTATCCAATAACTTGGACTTCTTGCAAGACTTACTTGTTTTCATCACCTTACACTTTTGCTTGGTGCATAGAATGCACATCATAACATCATGCCATGGCATTTTCATTAACCATTTCATGGATCTCAAGGGAATGCGATGCAGGTTTATCATGAACCAGGCGTCCAGCAAGGGGCAAGAGGATTTATTTTCCTTTAACCCTCACTTGGCCATTAGAATTAGTGAGATAGCCGACTTTGGTGCAGTCCAAAGTTGGTTAATACTTGATACTATGCTCATTGAGATCGAACTTTTGGGATATCTCGGTTACCAAAACAAAGGTTTGCACTGAAACAATGCCCGATGAAGAAAGATCAATGATATTGAGATTTCCTAGAACCCTTTTACTTTCTAAGACAGGTTAAACCAACTAAAACTTCAAGAGGGTACTTACCTATAAACCCCATGCAAGCTTGAACCAAAGGTTATTTGTGTGACTTGTTTGACAACTCGAACTCCTTGCAGGGTTTGTCTGTATTCAATATCTAACCAAAATTCCTTGCAGGGATTATTATAGTCACTACCTTACACTTTTGCTTGGTGCATAGCATACACATCATAACATCATACCATATCATTCTCACTGAGCAGTTCAAGGATCTCAAGGGCTAGTGATGCAGGTTATCATTAACCAACGTCTAACAAGGGTCAATGGGATTTATTTTCCTCTAACCCATGATGTCAAAGATCAAAACACGTTATCTTGAGTTGAGGGCTATGGCCCACTCGACATGGTGAGCTTGATTCTTGTAGAAGGGCATTCAGTGATACGAAGTTCTCCAATCAAAGCTGTAATCAAAGTTCAACTTCTGAAATTTTCTTGTCTTTACCCGTTGAGATCCTTAAAAACATCGCATCTACATATCATGCATCATATCATAACAGGTTTCCCCATATAGGTTTTCTCATCCGTACTATTTATTTCAGTAAAAATGGCTCTCGAACAGACTGTCCAAGATCTTCAGACCCAAAATGATCAACTTCAAGAATTGTTCCTGAATCTATCTAAGGGGCAAGAATAAGTGAAAGCACTCCTCATTGAGAGCATGACCGAGAAGAATCCTGAAGACAACGAGGATGGCCAGATGAAACAACTGCAAGCTAAGATAGCAACAATGAAAATTCAGATGTTGGGACAAATGACTCTTATCCAAAACCTAGCTAGGGGACAAGAAGAGTTGAGAATCCTCATCAATAAGCTTTATCAAGAAAAATACAATTGTATGGAACAAACAACTAGAATTGGGGATCAATTCATTAATCATCCCCCGATAATACAAGAAGTTGGCTTGGTCGAGAGAAGACCTTTCAAATTTGCTACTACATCGCGAGCCCAATAACGACCTCGCCAACAACGACAGGGTAGTCAGCATGAGCAGAATACGCCCAAAAGATAATTTACCAAGATCAACATGTCATTGGCACAAGCATTGCTTCATATGTTGGAGGACAAGCTGGTTACATTGAAGGAGCCTCCTCAAAAACCCAATACTGCTTCTCCCCATTATAATCATAAAGAAAGGTGCGCATATCACTCCAACAGTCCTGGACATGACACTAACATCTATTGGACTTTGAAGAACAAGATTCAAGACCTGATCGACGAAGGAGTATTGGAATTTACACAAGATGGTCAACTTGAGTTTTTCTGTCATCTCTCAAAGGCACACCATCTGAAGTGAGAAATTTAGGCGGAGAAGCTTTTGTTCATTCGAATTTTCAGTTGTAATTTATTTGTTTGTTTAAACACTTATCTTTATGTCAGACTTTGGTTGTTCTCATCAATGCATTGCATATGTTTGTCTTGAGTTAATCCATTCGTTTTCAATATGCTGAAATTATGCTTTTACTCTTTTTTTGTAAGATATTCAACTCTCGACTACAAGCTATAAGCCTTTAGAGGGAGGATGACGAAAACAATACCATAATCTCATACATAATGCTTTTGGATAGACCTTACTGACGATGTACAATCGTTCTTTCAATTCCTAAACAGTGGAGTTATAAGGAAAATAATCCCTAGTCAACCCTTTGAGCCTAAGAAGTAGGAGTTTATATTTTTCATAAATTGAGACCTTTAATCATAACCTGGGGAAGGGTAGTTTCTCAGTTAATTAAACTGTGCGTTCAATCGCTAGCTTTCACTTCGTACACAACGAATGACATCAAAAACATCCTTCTGAATCAAAAGACGACGATGATTCCCCGTAAAATAGGCAATCATTATCTCTCAAAAGAAAATCCCATTGAGTCAAAACCTATGAAGCAGACTTAAGAAAAATTGGGGCATCCCGCTAACTGTAGTCTAAAAAAAATAGTCAAGCAAAAATTAGGGATAATCAATAAAAAAAAGGTCATTACAAATCCTTAACAACAGAAAAATGTTGCAAAAATGACTGTCTTCTCAAATAATCTTCCAGTATCCGAACCATCACCCAAATATCATTCCATATTCTATTGGGAGATAACGCATAATTAACTGAGTATAGGGCTCAAGAACATCATGAAAAACGGGCGGATACAAATAAACTTTGAGCCTTATCCTTTGTTTCTTAAACCATTAACCATGCCACATTACAACCCTTTAAAAGTCCTAATTGAAGCATAGGTTAGTTCGAAAGTATACTATTACAAAAGTATCCTGACTCCTGTAAGGCTTACTATAAATCCTGAGTTGAACTTATATTCTTACAAAAATTTGCTGCTTGTTAAAAATGCATTTTAAAAAAAAAATCAAGACAGGCATAAACTTTGCATTGTTTGAATACCACTTTTGCATATGGCCAATTATTTGACAACAGAGGAATTCACACGATGAATATCCAATGAACATAAATTCTCTCAATGAAAAGAATAACTTGGAATGGAAAGACACTTCCAATGACAAATTTCCCATAATCAAGGGGCATGACATGATTATTGTCCAACACATCTGGGGCAGTCAAGTCGAGATTCAAAGAATCTCTCAAAAAAGTGCTGAATAGGTAGGGGCAAATCTCCATCAGAACCACTTGGGGGCAATGTTACATTGATCATGGGATTTAACAAAATCCACTATGAAAACCCTCAGGTACCACCAAATTGCTTTTCTGTGCCAGTAATATCATATGGTGTCAGTATCATGTCTTCATATCCTTCCATGACAGTTCTTAAGAAGATACCTAGGAAGTTCAAGACTATCAGAAATTTGGTCAAAAAACTTCAAACATCAGGTGCACCAAACTAACCCCAGGGGCAAACAGGCTCCCACATATGAAAGGTCACGTGCAATCAAGAAAATATTTTCTGGCATTTCTATAACACTTGTTATCATAGATAGTGACGACTCTCCACACCCTATGAATGCAGACATAGTCAGAAAATATAATACATGAAAAGATACCCGCTAGTTTGACATACCTAGGCAAAATAGGGGCACCCCGACAAACCAAAAAGGTTCGGGAAAAATTAGGGATACATACAAAAGATTGTACATCTGGCAAGTCGAAAACCTAAAAAGGAAACTTGGGCAAAAAGAGGTATCCCGGTGGATTGAAAATCTAAAAGGACGGTCCAGGCAAAAGTTAGGGATTAAAGCATACGACTATGTCCCGTTATCTCATAACTTGTCTACCAGTAAGAAATTTTTCACTCTGATCAGCATTTACTAAAGGCTATAGGAGATAAGACAAAGTTCAAGCTGCCCACAAATCCCCCACAGGGCCATTTCCATGGATTATCCTCACAAAGTAATCTTCACAAAATACATTACACACATCATGCCAGTTCCCGAACAAAGGGATATTTCCAGCGGTTTATCATCTTCCTAGATACAGTTCAGATACATTCTAAATACAGATTCATTCTGACACTCATTCTAGATTCTCTTACGGATACAGTACAAATACAATCTGAATACATATTCATTCTGACACTCATTCCAGATTCTCTTGCAGATACAGTGCAGATACAATCTAAATAGAAATTCATTCTGACACTCATTCAAATGCATCTTCCTAGATACAGTTCAGATAAAATCTAAATACAGATTCATTTTGACACTCATTCTAGATTCTCTTGCGGATACAGTTCAGATACAATCTAAATACAGATTCATTCCGACACTCATCCCAGATTCTCTTGCAGATACAATTCAGATACGATCCTGATATGGATATCATTCTGATACTCATTCAATACATCCTCATATACAATCAAGTCTTGGATTTATTTTGACATTCCCCAACTGAGTTTGGACCTCCAAAACTGAAACCTTGCAAAAGTTCTTCCCCAGAAGAATTCATTTCCCCAATAAGGTTGCCATAATACTTTCCTCAACAGGGTTTACTTCCCTAACAAATTGCAATCTTCCCAACTTGAGTCCATTCCTCAGACTACTACAAATCAATGACAAAATTCCTCTTCCCCAGTAGAATTTCCAATGTCCCCAGAAATTTGCTGCAAAGCCTGGAATCCGACCAGATACTAGTTAACTTTATCTGACAAGATGGAAGTTTAATCATCTCTTTTATCCCCAGTTAGGGTATGTAAGAATTAAATTCCCTAGTAGTGCAATGGAAAACCAAGGTTCCTGAACCCTACTCCTTAAGCAGAAATCAACATCCCTTAGAGTTTCCTCAAACAAATCAGCAGGAATCCTCAGCGAAAGTATTCCAAACAAAGTCGAAGATACACATATTCTTCATCCTCAACAACAGTCAAGGATTTATTTTTCCTAGACACACATTTCACATTTCACATTCATACATCATATCATATGCATACGAAATGCATATAGTACAATCTCATTTATGTTGAGAGCATCACTATGCAATGCATTTCATACATCATGATATCGCATACAATTAACCCTTTTCCTTTTCAGGAAATAATCAATCAACAAACAAAAGACCTCTTCTGGTTTAGGTTTACTTCTTCTAGTTAAAGAGAGGCGAAGAAAGACCTCTTCTGGTTTAGATTTATTTCTTCCAGTTAAACACAGGCGAACAAAAGACCTCTTTTGGTGTAGATTTATTTCTTCCAGTTAAAGACAGGTGAACGAAAGACCTCTTCTGGTTTAGATTTATTTCTTCCAGTTAAATACAGGCGAACGAAAGACCTCTTCTGGTTTAGATTTATTTCTTCCAGTTAAAGACAAGCGAACAAAAGACCTCTTCTGGTTTAGATTTACTTCTTCAAGTTAAAGACAGGTGAACAAAAGACCTCTTCTGGTCTAGATTTACTTCTTCTAGTTAAAGACATGCGAATGAAATACCTCTTCTGGTGTAGATTTATTCCTTCTAGTTAAATACAGGCGAACGAAAGACCTCTTCTGGTTTAGATTTATTTCTTCCAATTAAAGACAGAAGAACGAAAGACCTCTTATGGTCTAGATTTACTTCTTCCAGTTAAAGACAAGCGAACAAAAGACCTCTTCTGGTGTAGATTTATTTCTTCCAGTTAAAGACAGGCGAACAAAAGACCTCTTATGGGTTAGATTTATTTCTTCATAATAAAGACAGTCGAACAAAAGACCTCTTCTGGGTTAGATTTACTTCTTCCAGTTAAAGACAGGTGAACGAATGGCCTCTTCTAGTTTAGATTTACTTCTTCTAGTTAAAAACAGGAAAATGAAGAACCTCTTCTCTTCTAGTTATCAACATGCAAATATCATTAACATTTCTCAAATAGGTCAGAGATTAATTCGCGAAACAAGTCGGGGCAACTATCTCTACGACCAACAAGAAACGGGTTCCATATTAATACCTGAAACAAGACAGGACAACTATCTGGATGACCGGCCACATATTAATATCTGAAATAAGACATGACAACTATTTGTGAACATGAAATTAATTGTAGATTAATATCTGAAACAAGACAGGGCAACTATCTACATGAAAAAATTGAGGACTAACTCCTGAAACAGGACGGGGAAACTATATCTCTTTCTCTTTGGTCAGATAAAGATCAATTCCCGAAATAGGGCGGGGCGACTATCTTTATCACCCAGTGGTATGAACTTCCAAAATAGGACAGGTTTACCAACGAACTGATTGTAGATTAATTCCCGAAACAGGATGGGGTGATTATCTACAAAACAAACACTTCCTTTAAGACTTCTACTAGTTCAGTTTAAATCGACCAATGATTTATCTTGATTCTGTTCCGGTAGACACTTTCTCTGGTTCAATTAAATCGATCCTAAGAATTTTTTGATTCTTATCCAGTTAAAGATAATTCAAGACCTTTGCTGGTTCAGTTTAAATCGACCAATGACTTATCCTGATTTGTTTCCAGTAGGCACTTTCTCTGGTTAAGTTAAATCTCTCTTAAGATTTATGCTGATTCGTTATCCAGTTAAAGACATTGAAGACCTCCTCTGGCTTAGATTAATTTCTGATACTTCTTTCAGATATAGGCATCTGCTGGCTCAGACTAAGTTCTGATTCATATTTCAGTAGATCTCTCTCTAGCTTAGATTAAGTTTTGATACCTCGTTCGGATAAAGATATAAAGACCTCTGCTGGCTCAGATTAAATCGACCAAAGATTTATTTTGATATTTCTTTCAGTAGAGACTTTCTGGCTTAAATCAAATTGACCATATATTTATTCTGATACTTCTCCTAGTGAAAGGCAAGCACTAGACTTACCAACAGTCATTTTGGATGACATCCATAATCCCATATCTGATGACTCTCCATCACCTTTGGATGGCATCTATAAGCCCATCTCCAACAATATTCCGTCACTTTCCAAATGGCATCTTTAAGCCCATTCCCGATACAATCAACTAACAGTATTACTTTGTGCACCAGCGAGTGCAAATTTCTGGGCACTCTAGTGTTCAATAATCTTCCACCTTTAAGTTACGAACGACGAACACGCCAATCTAATTTTTTAGGTTTAAGAAGATTGAACAGGGGCAGCTATTGTACCCCAAAATTTGCCCTCCCTTTTCTTTAAGATATCCTCCTAGGGTTTTCAACTATTCAAGGCTACCAAAGGCTTCTCACGCCTCAAGACATTTCAATTTATTTTTTTGTTTCATCAAGGGTTCAGGTCTGCAAGTGTTTCAAAAGAGAATCATATTTCTCCCATCCTTTGGTTTTGAACTAGGGTTTTGACTTTTGAATGCGTTCGTGAAGCTTTATCTTATTTTCATCACACAAGCCATCTTTGCGCAAGTGTTCTCATATGTGGCATTTAAATATGGTAATCCATCAAATGGGGTTCATTAGATTTACATGTTAAAGTCGATCTAGGTCATTATTTCCCCGTGTCTCAAGTTCCATATTCATTTTCGAGGGATTCCTTAAGGCATAGTCGTTGTGTCATAAGATACGATTTATGGATTATAAACATCATCATTATCCTTTTAATTGATTGTTGCTTGTAAATACAAGTATTTGGTTGCTTAAGGTTTGAAGATAGGGCTTGTTTTGAGGAAATGGACAGATTTGGATGCTTTATTTGATAATATTCATTCAATTTGTCTAAAGATTTCAAATGAATCAAAATGGCATTTAGTGCTTGGCATGGCTCAAATTCAACTTAGTAAAAGAATTCATCATTGACCATCAAAAGTTCTATCAAACCACATTCATAATTATTTCCACCATAATTCATTCAAGATTTTGTTATTCTAAATCTTTTTCATTCATGCTCAAGAACTCAAAATGATACAATTTTCATCGCTACAAGCATACATTTGTTTCTAGTTCTATTACCAATTATAAGTCCTCAAGCCTTACAAAGTTCAATTATAATTTTAAAATACAAACTACAATTTTCCTATTTTGTTCTATACAAAACAAAAATATTTCTTTATTATTCTTGGTCCATCTTCAAGTGTCTTGTTCCCACTGTCTTCAAATATTCCTCTTTGATATTGAAAACTCATCCAAATACATGAAACAAAAAAGAAAAAAGATTAGTTGGCAAACAATCAAATTTGAATAAGAAAATTTGCAAAGTATTGTAAATTCATCATTAGGGTTTGGCTTAAGGAATCAGATTTTTAGGGCCTAGCTTAGCCGCAAATCACAAATCTAAGTTTTGTTCACAAAAAGACAAAGAAAATCAACAAATCCAAAACAGAATTTTTTAAAACTCAGCATCATTTTCAAGCATACAAGCCTCATATAATTTTGTTTCACAAATCGGATTATATCATTATCTAGGGGCATTTCTATTGTAAATCACAAAACAAAGTTTGGTTCACAATAAGAAAAGGAAAATCAAAGGAACCAAATCAGAACTGTACAAAAGACAACAACCAGCACAGAAAACCAGACAATTTATCAAGGCCAACAAGCAACAGAGTACAAAAGCCACCAACAAGTACAAGTTCGAAAAGAAGCAACAGAGTACAAAGGCCAGCAAGAAACAAAGTATAAAAGCCATCAACTAGTACATAAAGTCAAACACAAGCACAAAGGAAACACAACAAAAGTCACGAAGTACCACATAATGGATATCAGAAAAATCAGAAAAGATAACAAATCCAACAAGGCCTGAAAACCGAGCAAGAAAAGTGACGAGTCCAACAAAAGCAATTTCTCTCAAGTTAGTATAAAAAATTTACAGAAAAGAGAAAACAAAATTCACAGTATAAATCCAACCGAGCCACAGTTCAAACGGGGGAAAGAACCACAAACCCCTTCAAAAAAATTCATTCACGGATAGAAAAGAGAGATATACAAACAGAGTTGTAACAACCCTCAAAAACCTAAATCTAATTCATCATTTTCCCCAATCCGTGACCCTTCAGAAATTAGAAAAGAAGAAGAAAAATAAAGATCTCACCCGAAGCCACGCAAAAAGGGAAAATCGAAACCACTAGAGTTTTGTTCACCCCCTTTAAGATCTGATCAAAATCGTGCACCATCTGCAAGAATCAACCACAAATTAATACTCAGGAGAACAAAACGAATCCAACAATGTAAAAATTTTCACGATCGAAGCGTCGCCACCACCTTCGCCGCCGTGAAGGCGATTTCTGACACAACCATTTTCTCTTCTCTAACAAGAGTATTTCAGAGAAGACGGAGAGAGAGTTTAGAAATGAGAGACAGAGAGAGTTTAGAAATGAGAGACAGAGAGAGAGCGAGAGTTTGTGACAAATAATCCACATGTTTTCTGTTTTGTTTCATTTCTTGAGTGGGCCTTTACAAGCTTCCTGCCAACCCAATTTCCTTCCTCACTCATGCACCCCCCCCCCCCCCCCCCCCAAATTCTGCTTGATCAACAACACTTGGGCCATCTACAAACTCCTCCCTCCAGCCCAATTCTGTTCCATTTTTGCGCACACCCCCAATACTGCTACTAAAAAACAAACCCTATTGGGCCTCAATCAAGCTTCCCTCTCTAGGCCCAACTTCACTTTACTCACTAACACCCCCCTAATTACTCATACCTCGCAGGCCCATATTCCCTTTTTCATTTATTTTTACTTCTAACAAAAATCTGTTTGGGCCTATTTGCTAACACCCTTTCCTATTTCTTAAACCCCTTGCACATATGCTTTATTATTTTTTTTTATTTTACTTTTTATTTTTTTTCTTTAATATAAAATATATAAAAATATATTTTCTTTCTAAATAATTATATTAAAACTTTTCCTATTTCATTTTTTTATTTCTTATTTTATTTTGTATAGATAGAATATTAAAAATACTTGTTTTAACTATTTAATTTTCTTTTCTTGTTTAAACTATTATTTAATTTACACTTTAGGTTTATTTAAATTTCTTGCATTTAATTAATTAGTTAGGTTAAACCCTTTTCCGTGAAAACACAAAAACAATATTCTTTTCAATTTATTTTCTCATTACATTATCTTTACATTTTTTGCACATTTTATTATTTCACATTATAATTAATGTAACTGTCAAAGCCTTGTAATAGTTTGGGTTTACTTTACTTGTTATCCCCGTTTGTAATTTGTACCCCCGTCCCCTAAAGTATTGTAATAGCGTAGGACCTTTAACTTCTTCAATTTATCGCTTTCAATATTATTGCTAGTAATTAGGGTTTGTATGGCAAGACTTAAATTCAAACAATAGATAACCCTAATTCAAGACAAATTAAACGAAAACAATACACATTGCACACTTGCACCTCTAGGGTCAACCCACACTTTTCCTCGGATAAAAAAGAGTCATGTCCCTCGAACATGGGATACTTTAGCAAAGACCCTCAATTACAAGATCATGGTCCCTCGATGACCCTTCGATGTCGCCTTCTATAAACGATCTTAGATCCTTATGAAAAATTGCTAAGGTATCCTACAATGTTGCCTTCTATTATTGTATGATGACCCACGCCTGTCCTTTCACATCCAATGATATGGTTTCTTACTAACTAAATGGTAAGATAACACTATCTAAAGGAAGAGGAAAAGAACAAAGACTTCTTTTGAGTAGGTAGAACGTTTGTAGTTTCTTTCTCACAAACATTTCAAAAACAACATCTTTTTAAACACACCAACACTTTCATGAAATATTTTCAAAAGTCAACACTTTGTATACATTCTTATAGAGACGAGAATCATTACAAAGTTCGCCTAAACGAAGGCACTTTTCAAAAATACTTTCAAAACAAACACAAACACATTTTACAAAGTATTTCAAAGTGAGCTAGCAACTAAGAGACCGTAGATAACTACAGATGAAAAGGGTGGTAACACCTTCCCTTTTCATAACCTACCCCCGGAACTCAAGAAAATTCTCAAAAGGTCTTTCGTTTTATTTGCACCCTTTCCTTTATTAGATAAAAGAAAAGTCGGTGGTGACTCTTGCTATCCGCAACAATTACGATAAAATGCAAAACACCTAAGTTAGTGCTCCCATCATGTTACACCGTCAAATAATGAAGTACATTATATTGAGTCAAATGCTAGGACCCACTCGATATGGTGAGCTTGATTCTCATAGAATGACATTCAACAACACGAAGGTCTTCAGTCAAAGCGACACCCAGACTCTACTTCTAACACTATTTTTCTGTGTACCTTGCAAGATCCTTGAAAACATTGCATTTACATATCATTCATCACTACATAACAGGTTTTCCATACATATTTTCTCATCTACTTACTGTTTATTTCAGTATAGATGACCCTCGAACAAACTGTTAAGGATCTCCAAGCTCAACATGTATAATTTCAAGAGACTCTTCTGAATCTGGCACAAGGATAAAAAGATCTGATGGCACTCGTCGCCAAGAATAAGAAGACTAAAAATCCGACTGTTATCCTCAATATGGGGAGAAGATTCAAAGGTCCTACTCAACCGGTTCAAGTGGACGATATCTCCTCTGAGGAAGACGACAACCAAGAAGAGGATGGTAGAAGCATCAAGTTTAAGGGAAGAAATAACTAGGGTTTTAAGAATATCCATGAAGATGAAGACTACTCCAACGAACAAAACCCTTCCGCAGATGATAAGTACAAGCAGTTGGAAGATCGTCTCAAAGCTATGGAAATCTAGAAAGTGCCTGGTTGAATTTTGGAGAACTAGGTATGATCCCGGGGGTGGTCATCCCTCACAAGTTCAAGGTCCCCATCTTTGCGAAATATGACGGTGTCTCTTGCCCCAAACTCCATCTGAGATCGTATGTTAGAAAGATTCAACCTCATCCTGTCGACAAGAAGTTATGGGTCCATTTCTTTCAAGAAATTTTGTCTGGTACTCAACTCGAATGGTTCTATCAGTTGGAAAGAACCAACATCCATACATGGGAAGACTTGGCTTCTGCTTTCTATAAGCAGTATCAATATAATGTTGACCTTGCACCGACTTGTGTGCAGTTGTAAAACATGTCCATGGGCTCGAATGAAGGGTTCAAGGAGTATGAACAAAAATGGAGGGATTTAGCTGGAAGAGTTCAACCTCCTCTGTCCGATAGGGAGCTGGTTGATATGTTCACGGGCACTCTAACAGGTCTATTCTTTAACCATCTGATTGGAAGTTCCTCATCTAGTTTTACTGAGCTGATTCTAACTAGGGAACGCGTCTAAGGTGGTGTCAAGAGTGGAAAGATTCCGGTGGTTGTATCTTTAAATGTTGTGAAGAAGACATTCAGTGATAAGAAGGAAACCAATTCCATCTATGGCCAAAAGGGTCGTCTTAGGAGTAACTGCAACCAATCTGGTGGAGTTGTACTAATCTCCAATCCCGCACCAACGTAACATTAACATCAAGGCAATCAACATAGGCCAGATGCACCTTGGAGACAATTTACTAAGATTAACATGCCATTGTCCCAGGCACTTCAACACCTGTTGAAGGCAGAGCTGATAACATTGAAAGGGTCCTCCTCAGAATCCCAACACCTCCTCTCCTTAGTACAATCCTAATGTGAGATGCGCCTATCATTCTAATAGTCCCAGACATAACACAAATAACTGTTGGGCTTTGAAAATTAAAATCCAAGATTTGATTGATGCTAAGGAGATTGAGTTTGACCCTCCTGAGACCCCCAATGTGATCACTGCTCCCATGCCAAATCATGTCCAAGATTGAGAGCGTTATTTCATTTGAATTTTCAATTGTAATTTCTTTTGATTGTTCGAACACTTATATCATGTCAAACTTTGTTGTTCCATTAATCCATTGCATATGTTTGGCTTGAAGTAATCTGTTTGTTTTGACTATATTTAAACTATGATTGTACTTCCTTTTATGATATTCAACTCTCAATTAAAAGCTGTAAGCCTTTAGAGGGAGGATGACGAAAATAATACCATAATCTCTAAAGTATGCTTTTGAGTAGACCTTGCTGACGATGTACAGGCGTTGTTTTAAATCCTAAATAGTGGAGTTATAAGGAAGATAATCTCTAGTCAACCCCGTTGAGCCTAAGAAGTAGGAGTTTTCTTTTTCAAACAAATTGAAACCTTTAATAATAACCTGGGGCAGGGTAGTTTCTCAGTTAATTTAAATGCGCATTCAATCGCAAGCTCTATCTTCATACACGACGAATAGTGTCGAAGATGCTCTTCTAAATCAAAAGACAGTGATGGTTCCCCGTAATCACTAAAACAGGCAGTCATCATCTCTTAAAAGAAAAGCCCGCTAAGTTAAAACCTTTGAAGGAGACTTATGACAAACTGGGGCGTCCCGCTGATTGTGATCTCAAAACAGTTCAGGAAAAAAATAGGGATAATAAAGTCAAAAAAGAGGTCGATATGAGTCCTCAATAAAAAAAATATATTAAAAAAAGAAAGTGATGGATGCCTTCTCAAATAAACTTTCAGTATCCGAACCATCACCAGAATATCAGGGCAAAGATTCCAGACTCAATTGGAATCTAACCACATAATTAACTGAGCATAGCACTGAAGAACATCACAGACAACGAGTGGGTACAAATAAATTTAGAGCCTTTATCCTTTGTTTCTTAAACCGTGAACCAGGCCACGTTACAACCTTTAAAAGTCCTAGATGAAGCATGGGTTAGTTCGAAAGCATATTGATACAAAAGGTATCCTGACTACTGTAAGGTTTACTATAAATCCTGAGTTGAATTCATACTCTTACAAAATTCTATTTGTTTACTAAAAATGCATTTTCAAAACTTAAAGACAGACATAAGCTTTGCATTTTTAATACCACTGTTTGCATATGACTAATTGTTTGGCAGTAGAAAAATTCGCACGATGAGTGTTCGATAAACGAAAATCCATTCAATATGACAAAATCTCTTCAAATGAAAAGACATTTCCAGTAACAGGCCTTTCATAATTAAGAGACATGACATGGTGTCTAACTGATCTGGGGCAGTCAAGTCAAGATTCAAAGAATCTCTCAAAGGTGCTAAATAGCCAGGGGCATATCTCCATCTGAGTCACTTGTGGCATTAAACATGAATTTCAACAAAGGGTCACATACGATCAATCAAATATTTTATGGCAGTGCTACAACACTTACTACTATGGATATTGACAATTTTTTGCACCCTGTGAACGCGAACATAGTTGGAAAATACTACGCATGAAAAAAGACCCGCTAGGTTGACTGACCTAGGAAAAAATAAGGACATCCCAGCAAACCAAAAAGGTTCGAGAAAAATTAGGGATATATATATATATATATATATATATATATATATATATATATATATATATATATACATAAATTGTACACCCGACAAGTCGAAAGCCTGAAAAGGCGGCTTGGGCAAAGAAGGGTATCCTGGTGGGCTGAAAATCTGAAAAGACAGTCTAGGAAAAAGTCAGGGATTAAAGCGTACGACTATGTCCCGTCATCTCATCACTTATCTATCAGTGGAAGGATTATCACCCCGATCAGCATTTCCCGAGGGCTCTAGAAGTGGAGATAATGTTCAAGTCATCCATAAATTCCCACAGAGAAGTTTCCACGGAATTATCTCTACAGAGCTATCTGCACAAGCTTATCTTCAACAAGGATACATTCCCCGCAAGTATAATATGTCTTCAAGACAAAAATTGGGGCATCTTCCAGCTGTTAACATGATCATACTCACCAGTAGATCACCCTAGCGGATAAAGGAATGTGATATTTTCACTGATAATATTGCAACCCACGGAGTCCCAATCTCCATCGGAGATTACGACATCAGTACGATTTATGGAAATTATCTTCCCCAGCTGAGCTTATTCCTCCAAAATTGTAAAACCCCCTGCAGGTTTCTTTCCTCCAATAGTGCTCATTTCCTCAGCAAAGTGTTTCTCCAGTAGATTTAGAGTTTATTTCCCCAATGGAATTCAGCCTCCCCAACCTGAGTCTATTCCTTTAGCTTCTGCAAAACACCAACAAAACTCCTCCAGCAAAGGACAGTCTGGGTTGCTATCCCCATAGAGTTGCTACTGAATCTGAAATTGGATCATATATCGTTCAACCTTATTCTTTCCAAACGAGTCGGTGTCCATATCAAAAACTCGGTCAGGCAACACCTCTAAAGGTTATCTATCTCTTCTATCCCCAGTCAGGGTATCTAAGAACTAAATTCCCCAGTAGAACAGTGAACTACCAATGTTCTTGGACTCTTCTCCCCCAAACAGGAATCAACATCCTCCAGCGGAGTTTCCTCAAACAGAAAGCATGAATCCCCATCAAGATCGAAGATACACATACTCTTCATTCCCAACAACAATCAGAGATTTATTTTCCCAGACAAAGATAATGCACGGGTTTACAAATACACTTCAACAACATTTCACATCCATACATCATTTACAAACATCATAGCATATGCATACGATATGCATATAGCACAATCTCATTTATTTTGAGAACATCATTACACAATGCATTTCATACACCACGAAATTGAATACAGCTAAATCTTTACCTTTTCAGGAAATATCAATCAATAGACAAACACCATCAACTACTTATATGATCAGGCAGTCTTCTCAAAGTCCACATCTGACAAATGGCTACTTAAGCAGTTTTCTCAAGAGGTCATTCTCAAAAAGATATCTTCTGGCTCTGATTAAATCGAGCATAGATTTATTCTGATACTTCTTCCAGTTGGAGTCGATTCAAACATCTTCTGGCTCAGATTAAATCGAGCATAGATTTATTCTAATACTTCTTCCAGTTGAAATCAGGCGCAAACACATTTTGGCGCAGATTAAATCGAGCGTAGGTTTATTATGATACTTCTTCTAGTTGAAATCAGGCGTAGATACCTTATAGATCAGATTAAACCGAATTTAGATTTATTCTGATACTTCTCCCAGTTGAAATCCGATGCAAACAACTTCTGGCTCAAATTAAATCGATCGTAGATTTATTCTGATACTTCTCTCAGTTGAAATCCGTCGCAAAAACTTTCTGGCTCACATTAAATCGAGCGTAGATTTATTTTGATACTTCTCCCAGTTGAAGTCAAGCATAAAAATCTTCTTGATCAGATTAAATCGAGCATAGATTTATTCCGATACTTCTTCCAGTTGAAGACATTTTATAGCTCAGACTAAATTGAGCATAAATTTATTCTGATACTTCTTCTAGTTAAAGAAGAACATAAACATCTTATGGATCAGATTAAATCGAGTGTATACTTATTCTGATACTTCTTCCAGTTAAAGACAATCGTAGGCATCTTCTGGCTCAGATTAAATCAAGCATAGATTTATTCTGATACTTCTTCCAGTAGACATTTTCTGGCTCAGATTAAATAGAGTATAGATTTATTTTGATACTTCTTCCAGTTAAAGACGGTCATAGACATCTTCTGGCTCAGATTAAATCAAGCTCAGATATATTCTGATACTTCTTCGAGTTGAAGACGAGCATAAGCATCACCTGGCTCATATAAAATCTAGCGTAGATTTATTCTGATACTTCTTCCAGTTAAAGTCGAACATATACATTTTCTGGCTCAGATTAAATCAAGCATAGATTTATTCTGATACTTCTTCCATATTAAACCAGGCATATACACCTTCTGGATCAGGTTAAATCAAGCGTAGATTTATTTTGATACTTCTTCCAGATTAAACCAGACATAGCCACCTTCTAGCTTAAATTAAATCTAGCGTAGATTTATTCTGATACATCTTCCAGTTGAAGTCGGGCGTAGACTTAGTCTAATTTCTATCAACAATTGCTTTGGATGGAATCTATAATCCCATCTCCGACGACTCTCTGTCACCTCTCTAAATGGCATCTATAAGCCCACTCCCATTACAATCAACCAACAGTGTTACTTCGCGCACAGGTGAGTGCAAATTTCTGGGCACTTAAGTGTTTAATCATCTTCCACCTTTAAGTCACGAATGGCGGACAATGCCAATCTAAATCTTCAAGTTTAAGAAGATTGAATAGGGGCAGCTATTGTACCCCAAAAGTTTCCCTCCTATTTTCTCCAATACACTCTTTTAAAGGCCTCAAGTAATCAAAGCTACCCAAGAGTTGACTGGTCAAACCTGCTCCTAAGCAATGGGGCTACCACTAGGGTTTTTAGTTTCTCAATTAAGATTGAGTTGCAAGGGTCTCAAATGATTTCCATGGTTCTCCATAGGTCTTCAACAATTCTTATGTCAAGCTTCAAGTCTTGCATCACAAGTTTGCTCAGTCAATGGCTCAGATGATTGAAAATCAACTGTATTGGGTAAAAAGTCAACTATGGTCAACATACAGTCAAACTTCAAGATTTTTTGTCAACATCAACATTTTGAAGTGATATTTATAATTTCATCAAGGTTTGATCATGATTAATCAAGGAAAGCCCTCAAATCATCAAAGGTAAAAAATTTCCAAATTAGGGTTTCCTTAGGAGAAGTCAACTGAACTTTGACCAAGCATAAATTTCACATGCTTCATCAACTTTTCCTCAAACAAAGCCCATTTTGAAGGAAATTTAATTCTCTACAACTTTGTATTTATTCTCAAGTCAAAAAAGGCTTCATTTGAAAGATACGAGCTAATACATTACAGGTCATTTTCAAAAGTCAACAAAAGACACTTTTTGTCAAGGCAAGTTACATCAAGATAAACTTTCCAAATGCAAAAATGAGAAAAATAGAAATTGTATAGGACATATTTAGATTTCCAAAAAGTAAAAGATCTCTTTGAAAAGATGAAAATTGATAGAGTTATGACCTGTGCAAGTTGGGGAATTTTGAGAAAAATGCATGAAATGCAAAGTAAGGAAACATGAAGTTTTGAACTAATGGGCCTAACTTTTGATATTCAAACATGTTCATAAGGTGTTAGAGGACCTCTAAATCCATTCACATTTTTTTTTATTTTATTTCTTTTATTTGAAGTTTTATTCATTTAAATACAAATAAAATCACATAAAATGTGAGATAATAGTATAAGGGCTTGGACTTTTGTTTCTATCAGCTAAAGGCCCAATATAATACATGCTAGACTGTCATAAAGCATGCCAAAATCGTGCAAGAATCAAGAAGGCAAGAGATATTTAAAATATGGAAGGTATTTAAAGTGTTTGATTCTTGGCTTGGTAACATGATTTCTTGCCATGTTATTTGAGTTATTTTACTTCCCTTATATAAGTACAAGCAAGTCAGACCAAGAGGACACAAAATCTCTGCTTGAAACAACTTACAAAACTCTCACATTTTATAAAAAAAACCTAAGTTCCACAACAACCTCTACCGGCCTTCTCTTTCCACGATTCTAATTCCATTCATCTCCTGGAGCATCAAAGGGCAGGTTTGGATTAATCATGATGATCGTGCACGCATGAAATTGCATATCATCACCTTGTTGGTTTCACGTTTTTTAGAAAATCATATCTTTAATCTTGCCATATTTTAATTCGATTTGATGTTTCTAATGTGATCTCAAGTGTTGTCTGAACAGGTTTAGATCCCCAACATGGCCCCATACATGTTATCTGGCTAGGAGCCATTTTTTCCTCCGATTGGTGTAACTTGTTTCAAAATGCATGATCCAAGAGCTTCTAGCCAAAAATAAGGCCGGATTCGGATTCATGAGGGTCATATTAGGGGGGACACAATGTTTTCCTGAAAAATAGATTTTTATGCATTTTGTTATTTTGCAGGTCGCCGGAGAAGACGACTGGAGCTAGGGCTCTGGCGCTTCTCCGGCCATTAGTGTCTTGTTTCCTTTTTGTTTTTATTATTTGATTCGTGTTACCGGATGTAAAGACACTATTATACCAGGGCACGAGTTCGACCCCTGCCCCTGGTATATTTTGTTTTATATTTTCTTGTTCACGGATTCAGTGCAAGCAGATCAAGCGTGTTCACCATATGTCCTCATGTCGCGACCTTTAGATCTCAACGGATGCAAATCTAGCACTCCAGACCTGAGCGCTCATGATAGGCTTCATTGATGAGATACACAGGATTTTGAAAGCCTCCATCCAGTGCCTGGGCTTAAGATGTTGGGCTTGGAAATTTCTGATTTTGCACCCCCCATTTACTCACATTGCAGGCTCATTTGTTTTCTATTTTTTGTTTTAATTAATTATTTACCTTTTAATTAATTTAATTTTAATCATAAAAGATCACAAAATCATAAAAAAAATAGATTTAGGTTTTTGACTAATTAATTTAATTTTTATTAAATAAAATTATTTAATTGAATCAAACTTTGAGTTTATTTTATTGATTAATTTCTAAATTGATTAGAATTAGGTTTAATTGTTATTTTACACTAAAAATATTTTTTATAAACAAAAACACCAAAAATACTTTTCTAACACTTAGAATTTTTTTAAGTTTTTTTATAAATATTTTTCCCTTTTTCAATCTCTGCGCGTTTATTTATTTTTGGCACTATTATTTTCCAATATTGTAACTGCTAATGGTCTGTAATAGCTTTAATTAGGGTTTCTTTACCTTCTCTCCGTTTTATGGTTTGTACTCCTCATCCCCGAAGCATTGTAATAGTGTAGATTTCATTTCCCATATTTTTACTTTCCGCATTTACGTATGAATGTATGTATATATTTAATTGCGAGATTAATAGGATTGTATGGAAAATACTAAAAGCAAACGCTAGATAACCATAAATCCAAGATTAAAATAACTAAAACACAACACACTTCGCACACGCGCACCTCTAGGGTGACCCTCACTTGTTGCCTCGGATAAAAGAACAGACATGTCCCTCGAACGTGGGACGCTTTAGCAAAGACCCTCGGTTAAAAGATCGTAGTCCCTCGATGACCCTTCAATGCTGCCTCGGTAAATGATCTTAGTCCCTTACAACAATTTCTGAAGCGTCCTACGAGTTGCCTTCATAACTCTACGATGACCCACACCCGTCCCTCAAACATCTAATGATAGGGCTACCTGCTAACTAATGATATAATAGCACTATATAAAGAAAGAGGAAAAGAACAAAGGCTTTTTGAGTAGGTAGATAGCTCATAGTCGCTTGCTCACAAACAAAAAAAACATTTCTCACACATTCACTCTTTTCTAAAATATTTTCGAAGACAAACACTTTGTATGTGTTCTCAACGATATAAGAATCATTACAAAGTTTGTCGCACTTAGGCATTTTTCAAAATATTTTTCAAACACACAAACACAAATCATTTTCAAAGTGAGCTAGCGATTAAGAGTCAGTAGATAACTACAGATGAAAAGGGTGTAACACCTTCCCTTTTCATAACATACCCCGTTACTCAGAAAAATTCTCAAACGGTCTTTCCTGTTCTTTTCACCATTTCCTTTATTGGATAAAAGAAAAGTCGGTGGCGACTCTTGCTATCCACAACATTTACGATAAAACATAAAACCTAAAAAGTCAGTTCTCCCACCGTATTACAAGTTCCATCAGATATTTCTGCCACTACGCCAGATTCAGAAGAGTCTCTTGAAATTGTGCATGTTGAGCTTAGAGGTCCTTAATAGTCTGTTCGAGGGCCATCTTTTACTGAAATGAACAGTAGGGGTGATGAGAAAACCTTTATGGAAAACCTGTTATGTAATGATGCATGATATGTAAATGCAATGTTTTCAAGGACCTTGTGAGATTTAAATTCATTAACCAAAAGGTAACAGAAACAAAAGCTTTTATTAGTAAGTCAAAATTATAACTGCATCTTAGGCTTACAATGAACACAAGAGGGTCTCAAAGAGACAACAATATGAACTCCTAAAACCTAAGAATCAAGTCTCCCACGGACGCTTCCTCTTTGTGTTGACATATGCATTAAGGTTCTGTTATTCTTGAAGTTGTTTTATCAGCTCCAACACCTTCTTCTCGCTAGCATATAACTGAGTCTCAAAGGTGTCCCTTTCTTATTTCAGTTGAATCCAAGACTTCTGCAACTCGTCAAGGTCAGTAGGAATATCTGGATGAAGAATGGTGTAAGGAATACCCCCCTCGGTAACAGGATCCACAGTAATTGGTAAGACAATGGGATATGGCATTATAAGGTTTTGAGCACGAGATCGTACCTATCTGATGTAGGGCTCTAAAGGGATGGAATTATTCTGTCCTAAAGTATTTCTATTGATCTTATTTACCATTCCCTAAGCGTGTATAAACTTTCAATGATAATCTTGAGGATTATTTTCGTAATCGAATACAATACCCTGGATAAGTATGTCATGAGGAACGTCTCTTCGAGCATAACCAAATTGACGTAAAGCTAGATAAGGGTTGTGAGTGGTACCTCTCCTAATGCCCAGGAGTGGAACATTAGGGATTTCCCCACAACGGTCAATGATAGTAACGTCTTCCTGAGATTGGGAACACCAATAGATATCTGAATGAGAGAGCGACATCATCCTTTGAGACCACCTTGAACCTTGTTCATTCTTCATTAATGATTGGGGAAGGTTCAAAATAAACCACCTGGATATCAAAGGTGTGAAACATATAAGAGTCCTTCGCTTCCTCATAGTACGAGTGTGAAGAGAATGCAAAACATCTCCAAGCAAAGTAGGCACAGGGTTACGAGTGAGGAAAATTTTGACATCATTCACATCTATGAGTTGGTATGGATTAGGGAATAGTACCAAACCATAGATCAACAAAGCTAAGATTTCCTCTAAATCCTGAAAACTCATAGCATCCAGAAACAACTGAGACTTCTCTAACAAAAATTTAGCAAGAAAGCCCTTGACTCCATTTCTTCTTTCCCAATTAGATATAATGTCGGACCGTGTCAGATGTAAGGCTGCTGCAATCTCTTCAGGTTGTGGAGATTTCTCTAAATTGGTGAAGGGTGTATGATCAAGAACAGGTACTCCCAGTAGCTTAGAAAACTCTTCCATTGTGGGTACCAACTGATAATCTGGAAAGGTGAAATAGTGATGTACAGGGTCAAAGAACTGGAATAGCACACTCATCATGTCTTCTTCAAAACCTGAGGTAACCAAACTGAGTAGATGACCATGCCTCTTGGTAAACTTAGAGCTTTAGGGAACCTTTGAGACTAACTCTTTAAGCTGAGAAGGTACCCTTACAAAGTTGACCCAAATAGTGTTTCTGCGAGCGGAAGCCATAACCTACAACAAAGAAAGAAGATAAATCCCTTGGTCCTTGAAATTGTCAGTGAAAATGATGATGTCATGATGTTTTGATATCATGTTCTAACAATTTAATCAAACATAAATAAGACATGCAAGGCCTTAGGTTCAGGCTTGCATGGAGTTTATAGGTAAGTAACCTCTTGAGTTTTAGTTGGCTCAACATGTCCTAAAAGAAGTAACCGGGTTCTAGGAGTCTCATATCACTGTTCTTTCTCTCAAATATTGTTTTAGCACAACATCTGATTTGCGACCAAAATATCCCGAGAGTCCGATCTCAATGAGTGTACTATCGAGTATCAACCAACTTCAGTCTGCACCAAAGCCGACCATCTCACTACTTTCTAATGGATAAGTTGTGTCAACTAAGGTTATAAGGTCAATTAGTGCTTTATGACACTACATGGCAACCCAACATTCTCCTTCATTGACTCAAGGGACACCGACACCAACCAATGTGTTGCACTAACGTAGCCATCGCTTCAACCATATCAGTCTATGTCGTACAATTTCTAAGATATATAGCTACTTACCTAAAAATTCCCCCAGATCCGGTATAGGATCTATGTAGAAATAAGCCCAAGCATATCCCGAAATATAAAGCATACAAAGCAAACAAGTAAAGCAATAAAGGTGATCTAGCTCTAAAGGTAACCCCACTTTAAGTTATCCCTAGTGAAGTCGCCAGTTCTGTAATACGGTGGGAGAACTGACTTTTGGTTTTGCATTTTATCGCAAATGTTGCGGATAGCAAGAGTTGCCATCGAATTTTATTTTATCCAATAAGGAAAAGGTGAAAAGAATAGGAAAGACCTTCAATAATTTTCTAAGTTTTGGGGGTAGGTTATGAAAAGGGAAGGTGTTAGTACGCTTTTCATCCGTAGTTATCTACGGGCTTTTAATTACTTAGATCACTTTAATTTTCTTTGTGTGTGCTTTGAAAATGTTTTGAAAATGAAAATTTAAAGTAGTCAGCTTTATAATAACCCTTGTATCACTCCTCAAGAGTGTTTATAAAGCATTTGAAAAATAGTTGTTTTTGAAAGTGTGAGGTGTGAAAATTATTTTGTTTGCGAGCAAGCAATTAAGGTTTTTCCTTACCCACTGAAAAGTCTTTCTTATTCTTTTCCTTATCCTTTAGGAATAGTACTATCAATACCAATAATTGGTAGGTAGCCCCATCCATTGGATGTGAAGGGACAAGCGTGGGGTCATCGTTATGGTCATAGAAGGCAATTCGTAGGAATACCTTAGCAACTTTGAAGGGACAATCATCATATGTTCGTAGGCAACAATTAGGGACAAGATCATATACCATAGGAAACTTTGAGGGACATTAAGGGACTATGATCTTTTTGATGATTTTAACTGAGGGGATTTTACTAATGGTATCCATACGTTCGAGGGACATGACCGTGGTTTTCCGAAGGCAACAAGAGGGGGTAACCTAGAGGTGCAAGATGTGAAAAGAGTGTGTTGATTCAGTTATATTATCTTGTATATTAGGGTTTTCTAGAATTTGTTTTTAATCTTTCTATAAAAGCCTAGTTACTAACAATTAAATAACAAAGTTGCAGGCGTTGGGGCTTGAACCCACGCCCTTCCTCTCACCATCCTCCACCCTTTCCATATGAACCAAGTTGCTTAGTTGTCAATGAAACACAAATAAATCATTATATAACAAAAACGCGTCAAAAACATAAATTCAAATGCCAGTCAACTGTGGGACCCTGTTGTTAAGAGAGGAGCCAATCACGATGCTCCATAGTGCCACACTAGCTCTCAGGCGAGTCCAACCACCCCTCACGGTGCTCAACTCCTTCTTCTCCGATCAACCAAAATTCCAAACCTGTAAAATAACAAAAATCAAAGCCCAAGATTAACCCTAACCCCCCTAAATCAGGGTTTGTGAATCGAATGATGCTGTCTGTTTGCCCTAAAGATGCATGTACACGAAGATACGAAGAACACAACCCTTTATGCCCTAACAATGGTGTTTTCTGATTCATGCACCAAACCTTACATGTAATGTGTAAACCATGTTCTAATGATGCATATAAACTGATCTGATATGTTAGCAATGATTGAAACTGTAAGAAATCAAAATTTTGAAACTCACCACACTTACCAACCGGCGTAGATGAAATGAGGTGTTCTGACGTGCTTCAGGCTTGTGTGAGGACTGGGAATAACTCCTGGGATCTTCAGAAGTATGTTTGGATGCTTAGTTTTGATTGATGCAGGTTCCAAGCAAGGGTTTGTGTTTGCCCTAATTCTTTGGATTTTTGAGAATTTTTTTAAAGGGTATAGGGCTGCTTCATACGTCCCTTTTGCATCTGATAGACTTGTGTATATATAGAGCAACACATTAGGTTAACATTTGTGGTATAATATCATGTGAAATAATGGTATGATTTTCTTCCAAAATTATTTGAAAACTTGCTAAAACCATAGAGATCTCCTCCCAAAAATAGATTACATGGCTTTTGCATGGTTGTCACGAAATCTTGGGCCTCTAATTTGGTCATAAACCAAGCCCACATACCTTGGTCCATCATTTATTATTTTATTTAATTTATTTTGTAT
This sequence comes from Vicia faba, assembly GCA_948472305.1. Lineage (NCBI taxonomy): Eukaryota > Viridiplantae > Streptophyta > Magnoliopsida > Fabales > Fabaceae > Vicia > Vicia faba. Next base: position 1,584,705,530 of record OX451738.1, read on the forward strand.
TTAATTGAATAAAAACCAAAATAAATAAAATAAAAATAAAAGATAATGCATGAATGGACTTTTGGGTCCTTGAACATGTCATGAACACGTCTGGACCTGAAAACTTAGGTCCAATAGCCCAAAATTACAAATTTGCTCAATTTGGAGTTCATGTATTTTCTCAAAATGGCTCAACTTGTACTGGTCATAACTCTCTCAATTTTTATCATTTGGAGGTGATCTTTGACTTTTTCGAAAACCCAAGATGTACTTTACAATCCTTATTTTTATCATTTTTGCATTTGAATACTTTAATTTGACGTAAGCCTTGACATATGTGTCTTTTTGTTGACTTTTAAAATGACCTGTAATGTATTAGCTCATATCTTTCAAATGAAGCACTTTTTGGACTTGAGCATACATATACAAAGTTGTATAAAATTGAATTTCCTTCAAAATGGGCTTTGGTTATGGAAAAGTTGATGAAGCATGTGAAATTTATGCTTGGTCAAAGTTCAGTTGACTTCTCCTAAGGAAACCCTAATTTGACAATTTTTGACTTTTGATGATTTGATGGCTTTTCTTGAGGAATCATGGTCAACCCTTGATCAAATGATGAATATCACTTCAAAATGTTGATGTTGACCAAAAATCTTGAAGTTTGACTGTATGTTGACCACATTTGACTTTTTACCCAATATAGTTGACTTTCAATCATCTGAGCCATTGATTGAGCAAACTTGTGATGTAAGACTTGAAACTTGACATGAGCACTATTGAAGATCAATGATGAACCATGAAAACCATTTGAGACCTTTGAAACCCATTCTTCCTCGTGCAAGATGAAACCCTAGTTGTGGACCCATTGCTTAGGAGGAGAGTTTGTTTGATCAACTCTTGAGAATCCTTGAGCATTTGAGAACCCTAGATGATTGTCTTGAAGAAAATGAGAGTGAAAATTTTGGGGTACAACAGTAACTCTTAACATATTCATATGAATTCATGCATTCACAAACATTTCATTTTATAACTTCATACAAAAAAAAACTTATCACCTTTTTTTCAAAAACCTTCTCCAGTTAAATCATTGGTAAGAAAGCACCATCTCTCCGACCGCCATATCAAACAAGAGCCCACCAAAAGAAAGTGATGGAACAAATCAAATAAATTTAAGCTGCATTCAAAGAAGATTTGGAGCAGGTTAAAGGCAACATCCACTCGATGAAGGGAGATATGAGCCAAGTTCTTCTAGCCTTGAAAAAAATTATCGAAAGGTAAGAACAAATTCCTTGGGAAGCCTTTGAAGAAGTACCACAAACTATTGGTACATCGAGTGGTCACCAACCAAGAAAATAACCAAAAGCAGGACCTCAAAAGTCAACTGTAGCACAACAAAAGGTCAGACAAGCTAATATTGAAGGGTTTGTCCCACCTCTACCGAAGGTAGGGACATCCCATACTTTGCAGATTCCAGTCAACAATGCGGACAACTACATAGACTTGTAGTATGGAGACCATGAATTAAAAGATGCCAATCAAGTACCTCAAAGGATAATCCATACCCATGTCACTGAAAATACCTTGGCGCTCAATCAGATGTGGAAGGTTACGATGCTTTCAACGTTGATGCTCATGAAATGGGCCTAGTACCAGATGTGGTGATCCCTCCAAAATTCAAAGTACCTGACTTTGGGAAATATAATGGGATTACATGTCCAAGGAACCATCTACGCATGTATTGCAGGAAGATGCACACATATGCTCAAGATTAAAAGCTGATGATCCATTGCTTCTAAGACATTTTAAGTGGGGAATCCTTAGATTGGTACATGCAATTAGAGAGAGTTTATATCCAGACATGGGAAGATCTTGCCAATGCTTTCTTGAGATAGTACAAATATAACTTGGGCATGGTGCCTAACCGTGTGAAACTCTAAAACTTGTCTCAGAAGAAGAAGGAGTCTTTCAAGAAGTATGCTTAAAGATGGAGAGAAATGGCAGCCCGTGCACAACCACCGCTCTTGAAGAATTAGTCGATATTTTCATGGGCACTTTACAAGGGTTGTACTATGATAAGATGGTAGGGAACGTATCTTCCATATTTTCTGATTTGGTGAATATTGGTGAAAGAATTGAAGAAGGTATAAAGAGTGGGATTTTTGTAATGTCTTTTCGAAAAAGAAAAAGGAGAAATTAATGTTGTCACATCACACCCAAGGGCACAACAACCATTGTTAATTACACGAGAACAACAATAGAAAAAGTTTGAAAGACCTCCAAGAAGATTTGAACCTCTCCCTATACCTCATAGTCAATTACTGCAACATCTACTCAAGGCATATTTGGTGGAGCAGAAGCTTCCAGCTCCTCCAATTGGGGCACTCCCACCAAAGTACGATGCAAATGCTAGGTGCGAGTATCATGCCAATTCTCTGGGGCATACCATATAAAAATGTTGGGCCTTCAGACATAAAGTTCAAGATTTGTTTGATTCCCAATATATCACTATTGACAAGCCAAATACCAAGACAAACCCCATGCCTCCGCATGGTGAACCAGCGGTGAATGCAATTGAGATGGTAACTAACTTTGGGGTAACCAGACAAGTAAAGGCATCGATAAACCTTTTAAAAGAATATCTATTGGAGTGCGGGTTCTACTTGGAACATAATGAACCTTTTGAAAAGACATTACAAAAATTAGTGGATCAGGGGATAGTCCAATTCAGGCAATACCCTAAAGAAGAGTACGTAGCTGCGAATGATGGGAGAACGAAGAAGCCATTGGTAATTCCGTGCCAAGGACTGATGGGGGATTCCACAAGTGCACGGACCTATCGAAGTAATATAAAATATTTGTCGAACCCATAAAGATCAATTGTCAAACCTATCGTTACTAATTGTTACGGTGTAATTCACATCAATTAACAATACTCTAATTGTCTCTACTAAGATTACTTATGGGGAAGTATTTCTGGCTTCGAAAAGAATCAATTTAACGGGAACAGTCGCTTTCGCGTATTCAAAACCAAATTTACACTCTAATTAATGCCCTCCATTGTCACTTATGGAAGATGCTTATCACGCTAAAGTAGTAAACCTATTTTTAAGAATATAAACTCTTAACTCAATTGAAAAGTGATTTTGATTAGAAAGTCTAACTTAAAATGGTTTCTGTCTTTTGCTCAAGAAATCTGATCTTAAATGTATAAACGAAGTGCTTTCGTAAATAGTTTTAGAATCACTTTCTAGAAATATTATACTCCCTAATTAATTAAAAAATTGATTTCACAGTATTTGTTAATTAAAAACAAACCAATTTTAGTCTTTAGTGTCAGACGACTTTCGATCTTACCCGATGTTTTCACTGCGTCACTTTCGTGGAGGCTGATTAAGATAAGTTCAAAAAAATTGCTTTTAAATCAAAACATCCCACAAAGATAATCCTAAATAGATAACATGTAGAGCACCGTCTGTTGACGATCTTCACATCCCAACACTAATAAATTAGCCGTAAATGTTTAATAAAACGTAAATGGTTTTAAGTGAGAAATTAAACATAAGACAGAGAGAAGTAAATGCAAGGTAAATAAACATGAATGTAAAGTCAAGATAAATAAATTGTAAATGCAGAATGAATTAAAGACCTGCTCCAAACGAAGACTTGAATCTGGTACAAACTTTATTTAAACTTGACTTAAAAGTAAAATGGTGGCAAGATTAAACCTCATATCTACTATGATCCAACTCGTTTAGAACCATGGTATGATAATCCATCTATGTGACAAATTATCTCTTTTACAGAGTAAGTTTATGCCTAATGTTGCAACTAAGAGTGGATGATCCAAATGAGACAATCTAAGGCATATTTATAGGAAACAAAAACCTTGGGAAGTATAAAACTATCCCTCCTCTATCAATGGAGTTGGTTTCAACTACCTGGAAAAAACAAAGGGTGGAGGGTGCCATATAGGGATGGTGGGTGACATCTGCCATTTGTGGGGTAGTGGGTTGGATTTTGCTACTTCCAATAACTGTTTCGCTGTTTTCAAAAATGGCGGCCGCCATGTAGGGGATGGTGGGAGCCATTTTTATTGGTGGATGAAAGGAGTCCATTTTCCATGATGTAGATCTCCGTGTTAGCTTTCTAACGCTTCTAACAAGGCATTATTCGGACTTACAGATCAAAAGTTATGGCCAAAATCGTCAGACAACACCACAAGGGAAAACAACATCTTTTTATTTCACTAAGACTTCAATCGACTATAATCCTATAATGAGAGTTTTCACTTGTCTTTCTTGGACTTTTCCTTATCTTTTCTCATTTTTGGCTTTCTCCATAGCAAACGCCATCTTGAACATGTTGTGTGCAAATTGCTGCATTTCTTCCGTTTTTCATCTTTTTGCTTCGTTTCTTTGCGGAAGGCTCTCAAACAGCTAAATAAATGAAAACAACCAAAACACCAGAAAAATAGGGAAAATGTAAACTAAAATGACAGTAAAACATGCATAAATTGAGTCAAATAAATGGTGTAATTTCGTGATATCAAACTCTCCCACACTTAAACCTTTGCGTGTCCTCAAGCAAACTCTTATGAGCACAAAAAGTAACACACAAGTATTCAATTTAGGATAAAAGAATTTAAGTTCGATCAAGGCTGTGTTGATAGGTACTGATTAATGAACCAAGGATATTGTGGTAACACTTTCCGCAATTGCAGTCATAAGTTTCCTTCATATACAAACAAATCCATATCATGCAACTATACATAGGTCTACCTTATTCATCCCTCTTAAATCCCTTTTCATTCAGGTGCAATCACATTAAGCCTATTATCTGTACATACTCATAGTAAGGTGATCGATTAGTGATTCTGATCATATGCATAGGGCTCTGGTACATTAATTGGTGCAACCCCTTTATTTTCCCTATCGTAGTTATGGGGGATCAGACCGTAATCCGCCCTACCATGTTCAACACCAGAAACCTCTGAACTAACTAACAATGGGTATTTTATTTTATTTTTGCAGGTTTTATAGCAGTTGGGTTAAGTGACCGTGTGAGGGTCACTTAGCTCAGGAGTTACAATCCCTATTTTTGATTTATTAGCAGAGAAGAAAAAATTAGGATCATTCACTTATTTTCATCAGCTTCCTTACGTAGAGCATGCTTAAGTCGGAGATGACTGCTAAAATAAACTACTTAAGGGTTTATTTGGGATGATAATTAAGTCCACAACATAGTAAGTATCAGGATTGGTTCCCATAATCAAGAAACTTGTGGTGTTAAGACGATATCGATTTTTCAAATGTTTTCCCAAGTCTTTGCATCCTATCTTAAACTTGTCTAATAGCCCAAATTTTCAAAATGAGAGTTGTCTTCTCTGTCCAAAAATTTTTGGTGTGCCTCAAGAAAAGGAAGAAATTTAATAGATAGAAAAATCCATATATAAAGACCCGATAACACATGTAATGACTTGATAAAATAAATTAAAACAACAAAATACTAGAAAACAATAAATCTAACTAGAAAACAAGGAAACGAAAACTATAAAGTTTCTCTCCCACACTTAAACCAAACATTATCCTCAATGTTTTAATGAAAGGTGGAAAAAAGGAAAGAAAGAACCTAGATAATGCTACTGCTGGCCCCTGAGGCCATCTATTCTATGATTTGGGTCTTAGTGATCATGTATGTAACCACGGTTTATGATTCGGTAGATCTGAGCTAAAGTTAGCTTCCTCATCTATTATTTCAATGAAACATTTAAATCCATCAGGTAGCGTATGTTACCAAGCATGCATGATTGGTTAGCTTACACAAGGTTGAAGTTATTCATTAGGCGACCATATGCAGCGTGTTAGTGTTATGTATGAGCCGCCTATGTGAGTTGGGTGTCTAACACTGATCAAAAGGATTTGTGTCTGGGTATGAGATGCTTGCACAAAGCCGATCACATCTTATTGGTGCTCATACATAGTGTTGTACCCTAAAATTTGACCTCTCACTTATCAAGAATTTGCTCACAAGACACCTCCTTAGGCACTGATGACCAAAATTAAGGTTTGAGTTCGCACAAGGATTTTTGAACTATCAATGCTTCATATTAATTTCATGGACCATTATGGACCCCCAAGATTACCCATGTCAAGTTTCAAGCCTTGGATCACTTTTTTGATCAGTCAATTGAACAGTTGACCTAAAAATCAGATGTATTGAGGAAAAAGTCAACTATGGCCAATTTACAGACAAGCTTCATAAGTTTTGATCCACATCAACATTTTAAACTTGTATGTATCATTTGATCAAGTTTGGACCACAATTCCTCAAGAAATTTAATCAAATCTCCAAAAGGGCAAAATGGTCAAAATTAGGGTTTTGATTGGGAAAAGGGCAATTTCTGATTTTTGACCTAGCAAATGGTCAATTTGTTTAAGGCATGATATCAAGAGTCCAATTGCATCATTTGACCTAATTACATGATTCAAAACATTGCAAATCTATTGGATTGACAAATGAATTTTGCAGTCAACTGATCAAAAGTCAATTGTATAGTAAAAAGTCAAACTTTGACTTTTTGGTCAAATTTAAGAACCAAAGATCACAATTCATCAAAACATGTCAAAATATGAAACGTATTCATCAAGAAATCAAGAAATCAAGATTTCATTTTGAAAAGTCAAAATTTCTAAACTTAGAAATTTTTCTAAGTATAAAAAATTTCTTATTTTTTCATAAATTTGAGCAATTTTTTCATTATGATGCAAGATGATTCAAAGGAAACTTACAACATGAAAGTTGTAGATCTCCATGAACTTTACAACTTTTCTTCACACAACTTCTTCCAAAAGTGCTTGGATCTCGATTTATAATTTTATGAATACATGCTCATGAACTAAAAAAGACTTAGTGAAATTTTGCCCTAGTTAGGCATGTTTTTTGACCTAACTTCATGGCAATTTTACACATAGTTCTAAGGGGAATATTCAAAATAAATTCAAATATGGGTTGTAGATAACATTGCAAGCTTTCCAAAATGTCCAATAACTCCTTGAGATAATTCTTGAGTATGGAGAATCGAAGAGATGAAGTTGATGTTTTGTCACTTGAATTACAAGACATTTTGTGATGAACAAAAATCCAATTTCAAACCTATGCTGCACAATCTTGTTTTGCAGGCTTCTAAACCTCAAGATCTCTCCATAATCAGAAGATTACACTTGCTTTTGAGCTATTATCCAAGTGTTCCAAGTATTGTCCAAGCCAATTTTCCATTTTTGGAAGAAAGCTACCATTCCATTCTTGAAAAGTTGCTTTAATCACAAAGTCAACTTGTCTTGAGCTTCTAACTTGTTCTTTCTGCACACATAACTCCTATAAACCAAAAGCAATGTGTCTAAGACCTAAAAAAGCTCAGAACATGCTTGTACAATACTTGAGATATGTCATTTCACTTTTCTTCAAAAGCAAGTTATAGAGCCATAACCCTATAACTCAGAAACCTGGAGTAATTTTGTGTTCTAATATTTTCCATACATATTAAAAAGTTTAGTGCAAGCTAAGGCGCGATTTCAAGCATCCTAAAACTCTCCCAAACACTCTTGTTGCACAAGACTGCTCAACTTGACAGTTTTTAGCCAAAACTCTCCATCTCCATTTCCACTCGTGCGTTTTGATTCTTAATCATTCAAACACCTTACATACATCATACACAAGTGATTCAGGCCCATGTTTCAAGACTGTAACCCCTCCATCACTATCCACCATTTTCAAATATCAAGCTTGCAGGTTGACTTGAGTAGGGAGATTCAGGGATTTTCAAAGCAAAGTAAGAGTTGGAATACACTCAAGGAGGTCCAAACAAGCTAAACAGGTCATCAGGCCATCTCCAAAGTTGCTCAAACTCCATTCACGACTCTAGCTACAAGAGGTAAGTTTTCAAACTTCCATCTCTTCATACAGGAATCATTTGTTTCTGATTTGTGAAGATAAAATGTAGATATCATTGCTCTAAAACTGGCCATGTTCGTAGTTTTCATTTATATTGATTGTATGTAGAGAATTTCAGATTTGAACTTTCTGAAAAAATTAGGTTTCAATTTAGGGCCAACAAAATTAATCTTCATATTTGACTTTTATCTTACATAATTTATGTGGTTAGATTCGTGAGAAAAAGTAACACATCTTTCATGTTTGCATTTTCTATTTTTGTTGAGAAACGAATGGATACAGGTGGTCCAGCTGGCTGAAGGTGGAAGACAAAGTACAGGTCATGGAGACGTTTTACCTTATGTATTTATTATTTCATTTGTATTAACAGATGTACAGCCACCCCATTGGCAAAGGTAGCGCGTGTGTATGGAGGGTCATGGGTTTAATACCCAGCGCTACCTTTTGTCATTCTTTTTCAGCATTTTTCCTGATTTTTGTTCAACTAGGCGTCTGGGCTTCCAATAGGTGGGCTTTGTGTTTTTTTTATCTTTGCTGACTCCCATCCTGACTTTTGGCACCCCTGGCCCATTTGTATTTATTTATTTATTTATTTCAATTTTATTTTTAAATATATTTTCTAAAATACTAAAAATCATAAAAAATATAAAAATAGTAGATTTATGTTTTGACATAATTTAAATATTTTTCTCACACAAAAAATTATTTTATTCATCATACTTTATTTATCTTTACTAATCATCTTGTAAATTTAATTAAAACTAGGTTATTATTTATTTTCTTTTATACCTATTTAAATATATTATTTTAATATAAAAAAGGCCAAAACTATTTTATAATACTATAATTTATTTCCAAGACAAAAATAACAAAAAAAATGCTTTTCTTATAAACTTAATTTCTTTTTAATCAATTAATAGATTTAGGGTTTTTATTTAAAATCTTTTCTTAGTAAATTAGGTTTACTTTTATTATTTTAATTAATTATTTTCTTTTAATTAATTAGGTTAAAACAAATTCCTTTTTCTCTTAAAAAATCGAAACAAAAAGATCCATTTTCTTTGCATTTACATTCTTGTATATTTATTTTTGTACATTTATTTATTTCAATTATTGTATAAATTCAATATGGTTGTAATAGACTAATTAGGCTTTAAATTCTTGCAACCCCCATTCAATTTGTACACCCCCTTCCCACAAATCATGTAATAGCTTAGTATTTTTATTTTCTGCAATTTAAATGCTTTATATTCACATGCTAGTAATTATGGTTTGTATGGAAAGAACAAAATCAATCAAATAGAAAACCCTAATTCAAGACAAAATCAAGCATGAAAACAATACACTTGCACACAAGCACCCCTAGGGTTATGCCACTTGGTTACCTTATACAAAATGGCCATATTACGCATGTGAGGTATCTTAGCAAAAACAAACGAATACAAGATCATAGTCCCTCATGACGCCATCTAAGTTGCCTTACAAGTGATCTTAACCCCTAAAGAAAAATGCTAAGGTACCTTGCAATATTGCTAATCATGGTTATACGATGACCCACGCCCGTCCCGTTTACATCCAAAGATAGGGTTTCTTACCAAATCAAGGGTAAGACAACAATGTCAAGGGAAAAGGAAATGAACAAGAAAGACATTTGAGTATGTAGATTGCACCTAATTACTTGCTCCATTTCAAAACAAACATCCTTGCTATTTTCAAAACAAACACATACACTTTCAAATATCTTACAAAATTGAAAACATTTTTAAAAGATCAAACATCTTTGTATACATTCTTACAAACAAGAATCATTACAAAGATTGCCTAAACAATGGCCTCTTTACAAAGTACTTTCAAAAAAACACACAAAGCACAATTTCAAACAAAAAGCAAGTGATCTAGCAAGTAACTAAGAGCCCATGGATAACCATGGATGAAAAGGGTGCTAACACCTTCCCTTTTCATAATCTACCCCCGAACTCAAGAAATAATCTCAAAGGTCTTTCCTGTGCTTTTTCACCTTTCCTTTTGGATAAAAGAAAAGTCGGTGGAGACTCTTGCTAACCGTAACATTTGCGATCATACGCAAAACCTTCAAGTAAGTTCTCCCACCGTATCTCACATAGCATATATCATGGAATCACACCCATCCCAGGGATTCTCTTCAATGTAGGTCTAATAACCAGAGGAAGTACCTGCAAAAATGGTTAATAAAATCTAGTGTGGTGTGTGCAAGTGAATCATGGATGTGAGGTGAGTGACATGCAGGTGAAACTTGCTCTAAATGGTCATAATCATCATTTGTGTCACAACTGGAATTGACATTCTGAGGAATGTCCATGAGTCTTGGACTGGTAGTTGGGAGAGCAATAAAATCATAGGTACAATTTTCTCTTTCTCATACGATGATATGATCTCCAAATGAGATGTACCCCTTTTTAGCGGTAACTGCACTCGTGTGGGCCATCATAATAGGGTAGAGTTTATCAATCTCTTTATTTTCTGCAAACGCGAACAATAAAAGGAAAACATTAAATTAAAAGTTCGTGGGTTGCCTCTCAAACAACACTTTGTTTAATGTCGATAGCTCAACGGATAATGATCTCCGGTTTCCATGGCCACTTATCAAGCCATCTTTCATATCCCTCACCTTTATTTTCTTCCTTCTGTAGGGTGGTTCAGACTTCTTAACTTGTGGGGGTGGTTCTGGATCTATCATGAGTATTAGCTTCTCAGGTTTGGGTTTATTTCTTTCATCCATCATCTCAAAGGTTAAATTTTGCCTCTTAACAGTAATGACTTCCCTAGTTTCATAGTCCTCTGATTTTCTATTTTTATGTAAGTCTTCATAAAAAAGTGTATTAGTATGAATATTTTCCAATACCACAACATACCTTTTGGTTTGGGAATCTATCTTAGTTTCTACTAAACTTTGCGGGAGGAGAATCAGTGGGTTGTAGAGAAGAGGAAAAACATAAGGTGATACCTTCTCTACCTCTTTGACAATCTCCCTTTCGGGTGGTGGTGGATTTTTCTTAATCTCTACTCTTTTTTCACGAAAAATTTCCTCAGCCTCATTATCACTCTTCTTAGGGTTTTCAATTTGTCTTTCACTACTGGTTGTTACAACATCCACATGCTCTTCGAGGAGGGGTCCTAGAGGTTTTTGTTCAACCAGAGAAATTTGAGTCTCCAAGGCCATGTTGTGAGTCGTTAGGAACTCGACCATAATGTTCAACTTCCTAAGGGTCTCATTAATATGGAGATTTTTTTTTCTAAACTCTTCATCTTGGAAAGTTTGCGTCGCTACAAATCACTTCATCATAGGTTCTAGCCTAGAGAGATTTTGCGCCTCAAGGAAATTCTCCATTATCATTTCGACGTAGGATTTATGAGCATCTTGTGGTTCCTCAAAATACCGAGAGTGTTAATTGTAGATAAAGTTTTGGTGATACATAGTAATAGAGACAAAAGTGCCTTAGTCTATACGCTGTAACAACAGGGTACGAAATTTGACGTAGTTGATCCCCGACAACGGCGCCAAAAACTTGATGGGGGATTCCGCAAGTGCATGGACCTATCGAAGTAATATAAAAGATTTGTCAAACCTACAGAGACCAATTGCCAAACCTATCGTTACTAATTGTTACAATGTTTATCTAAGGCGATTGAATTAAGAATAAGAATGATGAAGTAAATAACTTTAATAAATTCATATGGATAACAATACTGAAATGTAATTCACATCAATTAACAATACTCTAATTGTCTCTACTAAGATTACTTATGGGGCAGTATTTCCTGCTTCGAAAAGAATCAATTTAATGGGAATTGTCGCTTTCGCGTATTCAAAACCGAATTTACACTCTAATTAATTCCCTCCATTATCACTTATGGAAGATGCTTATCGCGTTAAAGTAGTAAACATATTTTTAAGAAATTAAAATCTTAACTCAGTTGAAAAGTGATTTTGATTGGAAAGTCTAACTTAAAAGGGTTTCTGGATTTCGCTCAAGAAACCAGATCTTAAACCTATAAACGGCGCACTTTAGTAAATAGTTTTAGAATCACTTTCTAGAAATATTATACTCCCTAATTAATTAACAAAGTGCTTTCACGGTATTTGTTAATTAAAAACAAACCAATTTTAGTCTTTAGTGTCAGACGACTTTCGATCTTACCCGAAATTTTCACTGCGTCACTTTCGTGGAGTTAAATTAAAATAAGTTCATAAAAATTGCTTCTAAATCAAAATAGCCCACAAAGGTAATCCTAAAGAGACAACATGTAGAGCACCGTCTGTGGACGATCCTCACATCCCAACACTAATAAATTATTCGGACATGTTTAATAAAACATAAATGGTTTTAAGTGCGAAAGTAAACATAATACTGAGAGAACTAAATGCAAGGTAAATAAGACAGAAATGTAAAGGCAAGATAAATAAAGCATAAATGCATAATGAATTAAAGACTTGCTCCAAACAAAGACTTGAATCTGGTACAAACTTGATATAAAATTGACTTGAAAGTAAAATGGAGGCAAGATTAAATCTCATATCTACTATGATCCAACTCGATTACAACCATGGTGCGATAATCCATCGATGTGACAAATTATTGCTTTTACAGAGTAAGTTTATGCCTAATGTTGCAACTAAGAGTGGATGATCCAAATGAGACAATCTAAGGCCTATTTATAGGAAGAAAAAAACCTTGGGAAGTACAAAACTACCCTTCCTCCACCAATGGAGTTGGTTTCAACCTCCTGGCAAAAAAAGGGTGGCGATCGCCATATAGGAATGGCGGGCGCCATCTTCCAATCTTGGGGTTGTGGGTTGGATTCTGCAACTTCAAATAACTGTTTTCCATTTTCAAAGATGGCGGCCGCCATGTAGGGGATGGAGGACGCCATGTTTGGAGGACGCCATCTCCTACCCCTTACAAAAGCAATAAAGCGGTACTGTAGAGTTATGATTCTACTAGTTATGTCAAGGGTTTAAAGTAAGAATGTGAGCCATCGACAAGTCAAGGACCTACGATCGAAAATATAGCTGGAACAGGGGGCATGGAACGCAGTGGTCGAATTTATGGTCCCGAACAATAAAATAAGAATAATGTTATGGTTAGTGATAATAATGATGTCGTGGGTAAGGATAAGGGGAAAGTTATGATAGAGGCAACCCAAGAACAAGAGCCTCCGAGCAAGAATATTTCTGACCAAGAGGCGGAAGAATTCCTGAAAATAATCAAGAGTGATTATAGGGTGGTGGATCAGCTACATCAAACCTCAGCCAAGATTTCGATACTCTCGTTGCTCCTCAACTCAGAAGCGCATCATGGCTTACTAATGGAGGTTCTAAGTTCTTCTCATGTCACGGAAGAAATTACAGTAAATCAGTTTGACAATGTTGTAGCAAATCTGACATCTGGATCATATCTAAGTTTTAATGACAGTGAGTTGCCTCCACAAGGCAGAGCTCACAACAAGGTGTTGCACATTTCTATTCAAATAGGTACTACAAGCATGTCCAGGGTACTCACTGATACTGGTTCTGCTCTTAATGTGTTGCCATAATCCAGCTTGATGAAGTTAAGATTGGATGGTGTTGTAATAATGCCAAGTTCTACATAGTCAAAGCTTTAAATGGTTCTAAAAGTACAGTGTTTGGAGAAGTGGATCTTCTTATCAAGATCCGCCTGCATATGTTTTATATCACTTTTCAAGTAATGGATATAGAACCAGTGTATACATGTTTATTTAGACGACCTTGGATCCATGCAGTAGAGGTTGTTACTTCAACTCTACACTAGAAATTGAAATTCTTCATTGAAGGAAGATTGGTTATAATCAACGGTGAAAAGGACATCTTTGTAAGTCACATAGAGTCCTACAGATACATCAGTGTTGACGAAGACTGTATAGAAACATCATTTCAAGTCTTAGAGGTTGCTTCAATGGTAACCCTACCGGTGGAGAAAATCAAGAAACCTAATGTGACTTCGTGGAGAGACTTACAAACACCTGTGGAAGATGGTACCTCAAAATATTGGGGTAAACTTATGGAGATACCTGATAAGGAGAATCATTTTGGTTTGGGCTATGAATCATCAAAGGCTACCCTGAAAAGCAAGGCGCGGTTTCCTCCTATCTGGAAAACCTTCATCAATAAAGGAACAGAGCATGAGGAACAAGTGGCAATTATATCTAACAAGAACAACACCAAGAGAGCATCTGACTTCATCCGCGAATGTGTTGTAGGCAAAGAGATCAAGAATTGGACAGTCGTGGAGATTCCAGAAATCTTTTTATTTCCAAAGTAATTTTTCTTATTTTTGAAAGAACCTATGTCAAACCCGAGGCATAGGGGTAGCTTGTAAGGGTCCCCCAATTTGCTTCAGACAATATTCACAATTAATAAAAAGTTATATTTCACATTCAATTAAGATCCTTGTCTTTCTCTTGCATTTATTTCTTATATTTAAAAATGGCAATACTTTTCTTCATATGCATTTTCCAAATTCACATACTAAAACTACACCAAAACATGATAAATGTGCAGATCCATGCCTAAAATCACCGATAATGTTACTGCTGATATCCGATATAATTTTGATGCACCCATCAACCAAGCAGGAGAGGAGGAGGATGAAGATCTTAAACTCTCAGAAGAATTGGCGAGGGATATAGAGCAAAAAGTTGACAATATACAGCTATACCAAGAATCTATTGAGACCATTAACCTTGGCACAAAGGAAGATCCAAAAGAGATCAAGCTAGGGGAAACGTTAGAGAGAAGCATCATAGAAAAATTGATCAAGCTCTTACATGAATATATGGATATATTTTCCTGGTCTTACAAAGACATTCCAGGACTATTTACAGACATTGTGGTGCATAGACTACCTCTTAAGGAAGGTTGTTCTCCAGTTAGACAGAAGCTCAGAAGAACTCGGCCAGACATGTCCAGCAAGATTCGAGAAGAAGTTATTAAAAAATTTGATGTAGGGTTCTTAGCGGTGGTGGATTATCCGCCTTGGATAGCTAACATCGTGCCAGTGCCCAAGAAGGACGACAAAGTACGCATGTGTGTAGATTATCGGGATCTGAACAAAATGTCACACGAGGATGGTTTCTCCCGATAAGGTGGAGGCCACATAAGAAATGCCAGCTCCAAGAACAGAAAATGAGGTTTGTGGTTTCTTAGGAAGATTTAACTACATTTCGAGGTTCATATCACACCTAACTGCTACGTGTAAGCTGTCATACCCCAAATTTTCCCTACTGGTTCCTAATATTTTATTCCTAAAAAGTATCATTTTGCTTCATATGTTCACGGGGGTTTAGTTTTTGAAAGGGGATTTTAATGGGATTTTCTAAATTTTTAAGGCCCATGTAAATTTTTAAGGCCCATTGTGTTTTGAGTAAGATTTTTGTTTTGGTTTCAGCCCATTTTCAAACTTTGAAGGAGACCTTTTTTTAGAACTCTTGGGCCTTTCTAAATCAGAAAGGCCCATGCGAAGTTTCTGGTCCATTTATAATTCTATATAATGGGGGGGGGGGGGTATGATATCATCACTTGAGATATTTATTGATTAAATCAGGACCGGCCCACTAGAGTTTTGAGGTCCGTTTTAAAATAAGTGAGGGGGTGTTTGCTCTAGTCCGGGAGGTCCATAAACAAGTCGGTTTTATTAAGGCCCAATAAGTAAACAATATGGCCCATTTTAGTTTTTGTTGTCTTTATTGATTATTGATTTAAATTATTATTATTAACATGTTTGTTTTATTAATTTGGAAAAAAGGTTGGCTGAGATAAAACTGAACTTACAAGCCCAAAACTTAGATAGGCCCAATCCAAGAAAAATGCATGTTCCAAAGCAAACAAACGCGCATTGTACATATCATTGGAAAAAATAACGCACGAACTATTATTGTTCAAATCAAAAAATCAAAAATCAAATCAAATCTTCCCCATTGTATTATCTAAAAGTCTTACAGAAACTAAATCAAATTGTAATATAAAACGTAACAGAATCAATATAATGAAAACTAAATCAATACAGAATCAAAAACTTATACAGATCGTATCAAAAAAACTTATTTTACAGATCCATTACAAAACATAATTCCCTACAAATTACAAACAAATCAAAATGAAATCCATAATTCTGCTAAGTAATGACAATCGTAAATTTGTTTCCTAAAACATCTAACCTTAACACTATAAGAAGACCTAAGGTTCTAAGACAAGGGGGGGGGGGGGGGGGGAATTGGACAGAAGAAGGAGAAAAAAATAAGTTGAAAAAAGGAGAAAAAAATTGGACAGAGGGAAGAACAGAGAAGGCATGAGATCTAAGAACCGCCATCGTAGGCTCACACATTGTCGCTCCGTGTGAATTAGGGTTTCAACATCTGAAACCCTAGCTTGTATTGTCGCATCGCCATTTCTTTCTCTGTCACCACCATCCAAGTGTCTGCCAAACAAAAAGGAAGAAGGGGAGATAAAAAAAAACATATCCAAATCCGAAGAATTGACAGAGATCCACGGCGAAAAAGGTAAGCACTTAACTTTAGGTTTCTTTGTTGTTGTTCTGTTTTGTTTTTGGAAATTTGAGGGTTGGGGTTATTTTTGGGTTAGTTATTGTGGTGGTTGCGTCGGAGAAGGAGAGAAGCGATCGAGCGCCACCACCGCTTAGGAGTTTGATTAGGGTTTCAGTGTTAGAAGAGAGAAGAGGAAGATAGTTCATAGGGAGAGAGAGACGAAAATGATAGAACGTCTTGTAAAAATGGAAAATATAATGTTTTTGTAATCCTATGCATACCATCCCACGCGTGTTACCATGCTCCTTCCATCATAACCATGTGATCCCCATCAAACGCCCAAAATATACGCCCATGGAATTACTGTGTACCCTTCCACATGGAGTCCAAACAAACTCCCAAACCCTTTAGGTCAGTCCTGTTACTAATCACGCCCCATCTGTTTTTGGTTTTACTAACCAAATGCAAACTCATACCCCTCCCCCCAAGCCTTATGGGCCAAGTCTAATATCTGGACTTGGACCCTTACTGCCTACCCCCTATCTTTTACTGCATAGTTCTAATTCAAACCCCCCTGCGTTGAGCTTGAATTCAATATTTGAATTCAAGGTCCTGCTACACGCACCCCCTATTTTACTAGCCTAACTTAATTTACACCCCCTACGTTTCATTTTTATTTTATTATTTTTAACTTTTATATTTTATATTTTTTAATATATTCATAAATTCTATTATTATTATTATTAAATCAATTTTTTTTCTAAAATCCATTCAAATATTTATTTTATTGCATTAAAATTGTTTATAGTCATACATTTAATAATATATTTCACAATTAACACATTATAAAATATTCAACAGACAATAAACCTTTTTTCCATAAATTAATTAAATTAAACAACAATCAATTTTTGAAAAGGATTACGAGAATATTTTAATTAATTGCACACTTCGTCTAACAAACTTCGTTATTCATACACCTAGACTAAGTGCAAGGGGAATTCAAATATCTTCGTAATCTATAAAAAACACCAACCAACTGTGAACTACAAATTGAGAATCTGATTCCTTATAAGAGGATACATAGGCATGCAACTAAGATTGTGGCGAGTTCCCCTAATAAAAATTAATACCCTATTTCTTAAAGATCGCGCTTCTAAACCTTAGTATCCTTGTGAATAAGGTAGATGAAGGGTGTCTAACACCTTCTCTTCATCTCAAAACGAGTCCAATAACTTAGAATCTCTAACTTATTTAGGGTTATCCTTTATATTCCCTTCCTTAGGATAAAAATTAAGGGTGACGACTCTCAATTTAAAACTGGTTGCAACAGTTGGCGACTCTGCTGGAGAATCAAGCCTAGGGTTTAAAAGCCCTTCCTTTTGGTTTTAGGGTTTTTTAGTTTTGGTTTTTTTTCTATATTTTCTTTATTTATTATTTATTTACTTTTTTTTATTTTTATATTCATTGTATTTATTCATCCGTGGTGGGATTTTATTATTTTCAAAAATTATTTTCAAAAACCCTTAGAAAGAAAGTTCTTCAATTATCCAAGGGGATACATCAGCCCTATGAGTTTATGTGATGACTTCTCCTAGAGTCGGGAGAATTCCGCGAAAGGAATATGTCTCAAGAGACATTCTCTTGGGGGGTAGGACTTTGGAATGAAACCTATGACTCTTTGTACAACCCTTAAAACCAAAAACTCATTATGAGACCTTTCATGACCTAGAGACGAAAGTTTCGGTCTGCAAAGAGGCTCTTGTGCCTTTCCCTCTAGTGTTATTCATGATACCCTTAAGGAAACCACCTTGTAGGGTGGGTAGAAAATCCGTAGACCAAAACTAGGAACCTACATTCTAAGGGTACCTATCATAAAATCCCGTCACTAAGCCCTACATTCATGCATTCATACATTTTTGCATTTCATATATTCATCCTCCATTTCTTTTTTGTTTGTCTTATTCGCAGGGATAAAAATTTATAACAAAAGGTATTTTGGTGAAATGTCCTAAAAATGAATACCAAAGGGAAACAACTTATCCGCATCAATACCGTCAAGCCAAATATGACAAAGATAATAATCATTAAGGAGAAACTAAGAGCCGTGAAGATGTTAGTGCTTCTAATAGTTGCTTTTTTAGTTTGAATATCTTTCAATATCTGAAATCTATTCCCTTTTAAGGATGATTATTATTAATGAAAGCACTTTTGTTTCCATATTCAAACTACATATTCATTTCAAGGTACTCACCAGTAAAAAAGAAAAACCTAGAAAATAAAAATATATATCCAAGTGAATAAGACATTCAAAACAAAACCCTTAGCATATTCATATGTATTCATGCATTCACGAACATTTGCATCTGCATAAAGCTCACATTTATTCCACTTCCAGAGAACTTTCAACCATAATCCAGCAAGGTGATTCCCGGATACTCGAAACAAACTCAAAATAGCTCACGAAGCAAGTGTAACGTTCGTTATAGCAACGAAAGAAGGTCAACAAGCTGCAATTGAGGACATCATTTAGCCTCAAGAAAACACTCAGGCTCGACCTTGGCCTATACAAGCTTCAATTGAGAACCTTGGTGTACAAGAACACGTTGTTTTCTAAGATGGGTATACTCCATCTCATGAATATGTTGAGTATCATCAATTTGTATTCCCTATGCCAAAACCCCAAGGGGAAAACCCGAACATGAATATTAAAGATCCACAAGATGTTGAGGAGACCAAAAGATACCGCATGCTGGAAAAGAGACTTAGAGCCAAAGAAGGACATGAAACTCATAGCTTTGATGCTTCTAATTTATGTTTGGTTGAAGACGTGGTATTTCCTCTGAAGTTTAAGATGCCAGATTTCGAAAAGTAAAAAGGATCTAGTTGTTCTAAGACTCATTTAAAGATGTATGTCAGGAAAATGATAACATACCCACGCGACAATAAATTTCTTACCCACTGTTTTCAAGACAATCTTAGTGGAGTATCGTCAGAATGGTATACACAGTTAGACAGAAACCATTTTCCCACCTAGAATGACTTGGCTTTGGCATTTCATAAGCATTATCAATAAAACACTGACATGGATCTAAGTCGCATACAACTACAAGATTTATCTCAGAAGAGTAATGAATCCTTCAAAGAATACGCACAAAGATGGAGGGAGTTGGCTGCTCGAGTATAACCACCATTATTGGATAAGGAGTTGGTAGACATGTTCATGAGCACCCTAAGAGTTCATTACTATGAAAAAATGTTGGGCAGTATATTGTCACGCTTTTCTGACCTAATAATAGTTGGGTAACGTATCAAGAACAACATCAAAAATGGAAAAATCCAAAGCATCTTGAATAACCTGACTAGTGAATCCCTTAGAGATTTCTAAAAGGAAGAAGAAAATGAAATGAATGAAATATGGGAAACTCACTGAGCTCCAGAAGCTCCATCTCCTGTGCCTTATCATCAATATTCGTATGCAGTAGATGCCCAATACCAACAACCACTCTCTGGTCTTCAACACCAGCAGTCATGGCCTATACTGCATAACCAACAATTTAAGATTTCACCTCAGCGTAAATGTTAGAATTAATAGGCTCGGAATCAAAATAATCACCATCAACACTAGAAACAACATAAGCGTCCAAATAGCCAAGAAAGGGAAACTCACCATTTTGACCAGATCCCTATGACATACAATCAATTATGGTCATATCTGGTCCAAAATTCATCAATGAACCCTAGATAAATTAGATCCGTGAAGTCTTCATTTCGTCCTTGGTAGAACTTGGATGTTCAATGTGAGTTCCATGATGGAGTATCAGGGCATTCGATTGAAGAATGCAATTCATTCAAAGAAGTGGTATAAGAGCTAATTTACAACTAGCAATTGACTTTTGAAGAAGATGGCCCGCATATGGTGGAAAATCCCTCGGCCTGATAAAAGCACAGACCTTAGAAAGCCTCTCGAAAAACTGGTGGATCACTAAAGAAGCTCTTCCATAGGATCATTAGGCTTTACCAATTATAAATTGTAATTTGCTATTTGCTAAGTTTCATTTGTATCTTTGGATCAGTAATTCTAATAAAATAATCATGCGTGTTTTTGAAATTAGTTCATTCGTATTCACTCTTTCATCACTTTCCATTTCACTTTTCACTCTTCCATTCTCAATTTTCTTTAACAAACTTCAAGGGAGAATGATGAAAATACAAAATAATTTAATTTTACTGACGTATGATTTTTAATAGTAAGGCTTAGCTGATGATGTAAGGCATTGTTTCACTTCTTAAATAGTGGGAAGTAAGGAGATAATTCGTAGTTAACCCCCTCGAGCCATAAGTTGGAGTTATTTCTATTTTCTAAAAACCCCTAATCTTAACCAGGGGCAGCGTAGATTTCAATTAATTCATGAATGCATTCTAATCTCAAGAGAATCAGTCTATCTGCGCAAAAGGTTCAAGCACATCATATTCCTCGCATACATCATCCAAGATCGAGAAAACTATGAAGATAAAGCTCACAACATCTTCTTTCTCACTTATGTCATACAACATCGAGGGAGCAATAAAGATGAAGCTCATAAAAATCAAACATGGCAGTCACGACTTTCCTGAATAAAAAAATCTCAAAAGAAAAAAAAAAGAGATCCCGCTAAGTCAAAAACAAAAAGCAAAAAATTTTGACTTAGTCAAAAGTTAGGGCATCCCAATGGACCGGAAAATTCAAAAAAATCGGTCAATGAAAAATAAAGGATTGAAAATAAATAAATAAGAGAATAATCTTGTGATTTCCATCTCAATAAACATCAATGCTTCTCATCAAGTGCTTAAATCTTATCAATGCTTCAACTCATCAACGTGATTGCGAAAATTCTCTTGCAGACTGAACACATTCATTGGGTTAATTGAATTTAGGAACGAAGAATATCAAGGAGAATGGTGATGGGATAAATAAAGTTTCAATCCTTATATAATTTGTTTTTTAAACCGTGAACCAAGCTACGTTACAACCTTCAAAAGTCCTAATTGAAGCTAGGTTAACTATGAAGGCATACTCAGCAAAATTTGTGTTAAAGTTACTCTTAATGTTTGTTAAATTATCACTAAGCCACGTTGCCACTTATTCATCTATAATCATCCATTTATTTTTCAATAACCAATTTCGATTTCAAGAACTTGCATGTGCATCACATTAGGATTAATTTTCAAAGGGGACAATTTTACTTACAAGTCAATACTTAGCATCAAGGAGATTTCAAAAATGGTCTGATCAAAGGCAGCATTTCCAAGATGCTTCTAACTAGGGGAAAAACATCTAAGAGGACCCCTATAAAGAGGGGGAAATTCTAATGATAATAGAGGCACATCATCTGAGGATCATGTTGACTAGAGGAACTCATTCTAAGATTTGGTTAACTTGGATCACTTCTCAAAACACCAGTTGATAAAGGGCCTACTTTTCAAAATTAAGACACTTGGGGTAACCTATATCAAAACCTATATCACATAATGGCGGGATTTAAGTTCCTTCTTAGGATACTCCTATGAATCCTAAGTGTAGCGGTAGAAATGTTGAGACTAAGCCATTGGATTGATTTAACTCGCACAGATCAAATAAAAATTGCCACTGCGCTTTATTGTTTCTAGAGGAATGGGAAAAGAGCGAATAACCCAAAAAGAGGGGGAGAGAATCTAAGTTCGGGGGTTGGTTATGCAAAGGGAAGGTATTAGAACCCTAAACATCAATGATACTCCACAAGAACCTCTTTATAAATTTGTGTATTTTGGCTATAAGGGTTGTATACAAAATAAATGGTGGAGATGAGAAAAGAATTATATTTTTTACAATTTTGCACCCACCGCGGTTGCGAACCTTTAGTGCCTACGTACCACCTTTCGCGCAATAGGGGATCAGGGTACTCGTAGTTGACCTTTAAAATTTTTAAAACACAAATGTTTTGTTTAATTTTAAGAGATGAGACATCATCGTCTTATTCGAGTGGAAAACATACTTCCCACGATTATGAGAAAGGAGAATTTACATCATCTCAAAGTGGAGGATTTAGCTTGGATTTTAAAATCAACAAAGCCTCTCTCAATACCTAAGTGGAAAATATATCACTTCACTACATATTAGGTAGAAGTATAGTAGCTTGCATCACTACAAGGATTGACAAGAGTCTAATCTTTTGAGAAAATTTTAAGGTAAAAAGAGTCAAAATGGCAAAATGGTTTGAATGAGATTGATTGACTTTTAGTCTTCTCACAAAAAATGTCAAGGTATTATTAAGTTGATTAAAGTTTGATTAAGAAAAGATTTTTGAAAATGCATGGACCTAAGTCCAAGTTTATTGTGAAAGTGGTTCAAGTTTAGAAAATAAGAATAGTTTTGAAAAGAGGGAGAATATTTTTAAAATTAAAGAAGATGGGGGGAGATAAAGGGGTTATCCTAAAGCATAAGGTAAAAGCTAGGGAAAAGAATCGTCTAACCAACAAGAAGCCAACACTTGACATAATTAGTCAATGTAGAATTCCCATACTTTGGATTGAAAACAAGCAAGCAAAGATACTAAACCTCTTAAGAATACCAAACTTCAAGTGCATTAAGTCTTCACAAAAATTGGGCAGAGTAACGACTGTATACAAACGAGTTCCCAATTACAGACAAAGTATCGTACCCCAAATTTCCCCTACCTTTATGATCATATTTTCAAGATTAAAAATGGAAGAAAGAATGTTCTAATTAAGGATGGTCCAACAATATCTGATGGCTCATTCTTAAATGCAAGTCAACAGAGGGGTGTATCTTAATTCAAGGGAGTGGGGATTTCTAAATCAGAAAGATCCCATATACCCATAGTCCCATTTGCGAAACATGTTGGCCGATGGCCCATGAGAATCGAATATTAGAACCATGCTTCAAAAGGAAATTAAGTTCTTAATTATACAAAGCCCAATAGAGATTTGTTGTTTTTACTAAAGAGAGGAGGTGAAACTTTAAATTAAAAGCCCATCAGATTTCGTTTGGCCCATTTCTTTTGGGGGTTGAATAGCAAAAGATAGGGTACGAATATGGAATTACATGCCCATTGAGATTGTTATCAGCCTATTTGACGTTTTTATTACTGTTTTATTTTAAAGAAGAAAAAAAAGCATTGTCATTATTAAAACTTTTGTTATTATTATATATTTCTTTATAAATTATTAAGAAAATATTATATTTACTGTTAAACTATTTTTTAATCTTTAAGAGATTTTTTTATATATAATAATGACTCATTATTAAAAAGTATTACGTTAAATATTTTTTATATAATTTATTAAAAGTTTTTGTTTAATGAAAACAATTGTCATTGGGTCAGGAAAAGAAGGCCAATTGGGCCTAGTCCGTATAAAGAAATGTGTTTGTTGTAATAAAAAATTTTCTGTCGTTGGATAGAAAGATTTTGTCACAGTACAAGGCCCAAAAACCA
The DNA here is from genome assembly GCA_948472305.1 of Vicia faba. Taxonomy (NCBI): domain Eukaryota; kingdom Viridiplantae; phylum Streptophyta; class Magnoliopsida; order Fabales; family Fabaceae; genus Vicia; species Vicia faba. The sequence continues at coordinate 1,584,729,475 of OX451738.1, forward strand.
GTTTGTACAGATTTGTTTGGAAAAATAACGCAAGCCCAATTTACTAATGGATATTTTATCAATCATCCATAAAAAACGCATGTTTTCACCAATTAACAGATACTGTACAAATTGATTGAAAGTCAAATCTTTTTACAACAAAATGATACAAAATCAAATATTACTATGAATCAAAAGCCCATAATTTCTACAGTTCAAAACAAAGTAATACAGAATCATCATTTTTTCACAAAATCCAATCTGATCTAAATGAAACTAAATCAAATCTCATATTACAGTAAGACTGAATCAATTACAACAAATTACATCTATAATTATCCTGAATCTAAGCTCTAAAAAACTATAGAGATTCCCTAATTTCTTACAAAACAAAGGCCTATAAATAGTAAGCAAGAAATACATAGGAGGGGGAAGAAAATTGTTGAGATATCGGAAGAGATTTTGGGCAAAGGAAGAACGAAGAAAGAACATAGACGTTATATCGAGCAGTTGTTGAAGACCGAAGAAAGAGGCATTTAGGGTTTCAACATCTGAAACCCTAAGCGTCGCTGACATGTCAAGGCTCTGTTGCCATTGCTCCCCCTTCTAATACCACCATCACCGGGAACAAGAAGAAATAGGGGAAATCAGAACTGATCGGATAAGCACTTGAAGTCAGAAAACAAAATCGCACGAAGGGTAAATGAACTCAGCTCTTTTTTCCTTTCTTTGGTTGTTCTTGTATTGGTTTGTGGGTTTATTGGGTAGGATCAATGTCGCGCAGCCGTGGGAGAAAGGGGGTTAGGGTTTGAAGAGGAAGAGTGAAGGGTTGTATTGAATGAGAGAGAAAGAGAGCAAGCTGGCTGTTTGTAAACGAAAATGGGAGATAAAAATGTTTTGTAAAGCGAAATATTCTGTTATGATCATGTACCTGTGTGCCTACCGTAAATAACATGCACCCTTTTATATATCCGTTTGATCATCGTTGGACGATCGTAAGGCGAAGTCCACTATATGCTCCATGTGCTCCCATACATACGATGAACCAGGCCCTTCCAAATAAACGCGTAATGGGCCAAGCCCATTCATTTCCACACCACCCATGTTCCTATAATTTCTAAACCGGTGTAAACAATACCCCTACCTCTGGGCCCAGTTCAATATATGAACTTGGGCCCAATTTCATAACATACCACCCTGTTTTGCTTATCACTTTGCAAATACACCCCAGGCCAACTTGGCATAAATTCAATATCTGAATTCAGGCCCTGACTATTCACACCCTACCCCTTTTACTACTCAACTTAAAATGCACCCCCTTAAACTAATTCATTTTTTCTAATTTTCTTTTATTATTATTTTCTTTTATTCTTTATGGTAAATTCTTATTATTTATATTATTTATTTATTTATTTTCTTTTCTTTAAAATATAATAAATTTTATTTTTAATATTAGAATATTGTTATTATTATTATCATTTAAAATAATTATTTTCTTTAAAAACTCATGTATATATTATTATTATTGCATTAAAATTTTAAATCATGCACTAATTAAGAAATTTCATAGTTAATATTATAAAAAAAACATCTAACAAATGTTAAATCTATTTTTCGCAATAAACTAATCTAAACAACAATTTTTTGCTAAAGGGTTCCAAATATATTTGGACTAATCGCGCATTTAGTCCAAAATTCCGCTATCTCTACACCCGGTCAAAATGCGATGTAATTCAAAATACTTTTGCAACCCCTAAAAAAACACAAACCCATACGAACTACGAATTGGGACTCAGATTTCTCATAAGAGGATACGTAGGCATGCGACTAAAATCCTGGCGAGTTCGCCTATTAAAATAAAACCCCTTTTCCCCTAATTAAAAAACAAACCCTCTAATGATAATCAAAATCAAATAATAATAATCTATCAAGGATCTAACCTGGTGATGGTGAGACGAGGGCGTCTAAAGAAATTGGTTCCACCGTCATCCACCACCGCCTGCTCTGAAGCTTCACCGGTCATTTTCTCATGGTGTCTTTGATGAATCAGGAACCATCGTCAACTGAGAGTTCAAGTCTGAAGAGATCTTCGGAAATAGCGTCAACTGAAGAAGAAGGAGTGAAATCTACAAATCAGGAAGCCCCTATGAAGTTGTGGGTTGACATTTTGAATGAGAATAGAAACCCAGCTAATGGACTGGCTATGGCGTTTATTGCTCCGGTAATAGTCAATGGTGTAGCGGAGGCTAAAATTGCTGAAGAGGATATCCTGCTAGATATTAGGTTCTGGGAATCGTCCCTGATTATGTATGTACTAGGTGGAGAACTCGATATGAATATGGTTAAGCAGTTCATGACAAAGAATTGGAACTTTGTTCAACTCCCTGATATCTATTACAATGATGAAGGCTATTTCCTGTTGAAGTTCAAAACCCTGTCAGATTGGGATATTGTGCTAATGAAAGGTCAGTATATGATTCGTAACTTCCCCATGATTCTGCATGAATGGAGACCATAATTTTATCTCAAAAATGATCTTCTGCGTACGCTCCCAATCTGGGTTAAACTCCCATAATTTCCCCTTATCCTCTGGGGGATTTCAGGTCTAAACAAAATTGGAAGCATTCTTGTGAACCCTATTGTGACAGATGAATGTATGGCGAATAAACACAGGGTGTCGTATGCTCGTATCCTGGTAGAAATAGATATTACTAAGGAGCTTCCTAATGAGATTATGATTAGAAATAGTCATTGAGAGAAATTGTCACAGATAGCTGAATATGAATGGAAACCTCTTTTCTGCAGAAAATGTCAGAAGCTTGGGCATAATTGTGAGAAACAGAAAGTTAAAGATAAATTTGGGTTCCAAAAACCACTAATGAAGATCCAGAGGAAGTAACATCAGAGGTGTAGGTTATGGAATCATTGGCTCCAGTAGAGAAGTTTCCTCTTGTAATTATGCAGCATATTAAGTCTCAGGAAAAAAGGAGGCTAGCTCCTGTCTCCATTCCCTTAATGCAGATATTAATATTTTGATTGAAACTAGAATTAAGATCTCCAAAGCTAACTCTGTTAGAAAGAAGTTGAATATTGGGAATAATTTCTTAGATAACTATCAATGCCATGAAAATGGAAGAATTTGGATTAACTGGAGGAATAACAGCGTAGATGTCTGGAGGGTTACTAGCATCAGCCAAATGATTCATTGTGGTGTGTATGACAACAATGGTATCTTCAAATACTGGTTAACTTGCAAACCAATGGAGCCTGGTGTCTCATTGGTGACTTTAAAAATGTTCTTAGTGCTCATGATAGGATTGGTGGGAATATGGTCTTGGAATCAGAATTTGAGGACCTGCAGGAGTTTATGGATAAGAATGGTCTACATGAAATGGACAGTAAGGGGATCATTTCACTTGGTCTAATAGACATTCTGTTGGCATGATTTACTCCAGGATTGACAGACTTTTGGGGAATGTTGCTTGGTTTCAGGCTCACCTGTCCTATTCTCTCAACATTTTTCCTCCTTTAATGTCTGATCATGCTATGCTTCTTTTTTCTAATCAGCAAGTCAGTAGTAACAAGACCCATAGATTTAAATTCATCAATTGTCTCACTGAAGTGGATGGTTTCCTGGAGGTTGTTAGAAATAATTGGAATGCTCATCTAGATGGTAGGCCTATGTATGTATTATGGAACAAACTAAAGAGATTACAACCTACTTTATATAAGTTGCAACTACCCCTTATTCAAGCTAGTAAGCATATTTCCATTTCTAGGAATAATCTTGAAATTGCTCATGTCAGACTCCAGGGGGATAGGATGAATAAAGATAAGATGAATGATGTTAAGAATTTATCTTGGAATGATATAGATGCAGCCATTTTGAAGCAAAGAGCCAAAGTCAACTGACTCAAATATGGTGATGATAATTCCTCTTTCTTTCATGCTGTTGTGAAAATAAAGCAGGATTCTTTAGATCTGAATTGTCTTGTTAGAGAGGATGGCTCTAGCAGTTCTTCTCATGATGATATTGAGGATGAAGTCCTATCCTTCTATGGTGGCCTGATGGGAAGCAAGGAGGATAAAATTTCTGGTATTGACTTGGCTGTTATGAGGAGGGGGTCCCAGCTTAATAATGCTTAAAGATGTTTCCTGGAATCTGCCATTAGTGAAAAAGAAATTTATGAAGCATTAAAGGATATCAATGATATTTCAGCCCCTGGTATAGATGGGTTTAACTATGTTCTTTAAAGCTACCTGGGATATCATTAAAAATGACCTAATTGCAGTTGTTCAAGAATTTTTTGACAGGAACTATATATACAAAGCTTTCATCTGCTCTATCATTACTCTTCTGCCTAAGACTAAGGCTGCCAGGAAATCAAAGATTCCAGGCCTATCCCTGTCAGCTCGACTGTTTACAAAATCATTTCTAAAATTTTGACAAACAGATTGGGGAATGTGATTGGGAACATTATTATCCCTAATCAAGCAACATTCATCCCTAGGCAGCAAATTCACAATCAGGTTCTCCTTGTGTATGAAATCATAAAGGGATATTCTAGAGAATATGGTACTTTGCGGTGTATGATTCAAATTGATATGCAGAAGGCTTATGATATGGTTGATTGGAGGGCCCTTGAAAGTATTTTACAGGAAATTGGAATTCCCAGCAAATTCAAAAAATGGATTATGGTTACTGTTACTACTATATCTTATCGGCTCAATGTCAATGGGTCCCTTTACAGTTTGTCGTAGGCTCAAATAGGCATAAGTAAAGTGGACCCCATTTCCCCTACCTCTTTGTCATCACCATGGAATACATGCACAAATGCCTCCACCAGATGCAGATGAACCCTAACTTTAATCATCACCCAAAATTGAAAATCTCCATAATACAAATCTTGCTTTTGCAGATGATTTGCTCCTATTTTCTAGAGGTGATATTGGTTCCTTAACTCTGTTGATGCAGGCTTTCCATCAGTTTACTCTCTCCACAGGTATGAAAGTTAATCCTATTAAAATTAAAATATATTTTGGAGCTGCGGACTGCGATACCAAACTGCAAATGCTCAAGTTGACTACTTTCCTTGAAGGGAGCCTCCCAGTCAGATATCTGGGAATGCCTCTCACTTCTAAGAAGCTGCCTGCAAAGTGTTACTTGCCCCTTGTTGAAAAAATAGTCAGCAGGATTAGGCATTGCTCTTCCCCTTTATTGAGTGCAGCTGGTAGACTGTAACTCATAAAATCAGTTATTCTTGCTATGACTAATTATTGGTTTACTTGTTTCCCTATTCCTAAAGTGGTGTTGCATAAGATTAATGCTATTTGCAGATCATTTTTCTAGGCTGGTACTGACAGGGTTAGTAGGAAAATCCTTGTGGCCTAGAAACATGTTTGTGTGCAAAGAAAACCAGTGGTCTTGGCTTAGTTGATTTGCTTATCTGGAATGAGGTAGCGATGCTTAAGTTGCTCTAGAATTTATGTGCTAAAAAGGATAATTTGTGGGTTAGATGGATACAATCCTATTATATGAAGAATGTTTACATAATGGAGTGCAAGGTTTAACACAATAGCACTTGGATTATGAAACAGGTTATGGGAAAAAGAGAGCAGATTCACGACATTCAGGCCTTATGGAATGGTATGCTGGTTGCTGGAAAATTCTTAATGGAATCTGTATATTCCCAGTTAAGAAGAGAATATCTGGTGGTCAGTTGGAAGTCCCTCATCCTCAATAACCCTGCTAGACCTAGAGTTGTTGTTTCCCTTTGGTTGGCCTGTCATCGCAAGCTTGCTACAAAGGATAGTCTTGGTAGGTTTGGGTTTATTTTGGATTCTACTTGTTGTTTTTGTTCTAATGCTAAAAATATTAATCATATTTTGTTTGATTGTATTGGGATGAGACGGTTTTGGATTGATGTTCTTAAGTGGATTAATGTTAGTCATGTCCCAAAGCCTTGGAATGAGGAATTGTTGTGGTTTATTGAGAAAAGCAAGGGAAAAGGATGGAGGAGCGCTCTATTCAAGCTTGCTATCAGGGAGACAATCTATGGTATTTGGATGTATCGTAATGAAGCTTGTTTTGGGAAGAAAGTTGAGTATTTGAAAGCCTTGAGACATATCATGGATGTCGTCATCTATAGGGGGTGGCATTGTAGAATTCTCAAAAATAATATTGTTTATCTAATGATGTAATAGTGTAATATTTTCTCTCTTGGTTTTGTGGGTTTGATTTATTTTGATCACCTTGTAATTGATGCTTATTTTAATCAAAGTTTTGACATGTTCAAAAAAAAAACCTCTTCCTAAAAAACGCACTTCTAAACCCTAGTATCCTTGTGAACAAGGTAGATGAAGGGTGCCTAACACCTTCTTTTCGTCTAAAGAAGTCTGAAACTTAGAATCTCTGTTTTGCAAACTAGGTTCTCTATTAGATTCCCTTTCTTAGGATAAAAACTAGTAGTGGCGACTCTGATTTTAAACCCAGTTGCAACAACTGGCGACTCTGCTGGGGACCTCAACCCTAGGTTTTAGGTTTTATTTTGGGTTGTTATTTTATTTATTTATTTATTTATTTATTTATTTCATTTATTTATTGCATTTATTTATTCTTGTCTATTTTTTTATCATTATATATTTATTGCATGGCGGGACTTTTATTTCAAAAAAAAATATTTTCAAATAACCATTAGAAAGAAGGTTCGTCTATTAGCTTAGGGGATACATCATCCATGTGAGTTTATGTGACGACTTCGCCTAGAGTCGGTGGAATTCCGCAAAAGGAATACTTATCGAGAGATGTCCTCTTGACGAGTAGGACTTTGGAATACCACCCATGATTCTATGTAACGACCCTAACCAAAATCTCATGACGAGACCTTTCACGACTTTGAGACGAAAATATCGGTCTGTAAAGGGGCTCCACCTAAGGGAGGCTCTTGTGCCTTTTCCCTCTGGTGTTATTCATGATACCCTTAAGGAAGCCACCTTTTGGGAGGGTATACTAACCGTAAGTCAAAATTAAGAGCCTACCTTATAAGGGTACCTATCACAAAATCCCGTCACTAAACCATACATCCATGCATTCATACATTTCATATATTCATCATTTGTTTATTTTATTTGTCTTATTAGCAGGGTAAAAAACAAAAAGCGATAAACTCAAGATTTTGGTGACTATCTTTGAAAATGGATACCAAAGGGAAACAACTATTCCGTGTCAATGCCCTCAAGCCAGACATATCTGAAATCAAATCCATAAAGGGGAAATTATCCGAAAGAGCTCTGAAGATGTATGCTCGCCGCTATAGGGATACCCTTGACTTGAACAAAGTAGAGGTTCAAATAGATGTTATTTCTGCCCTCGTTCAGTTCTATGACCCACCGCTAAGATGCTTCACCTTCCAAGACTTCCAGCTAGCTCCGACTCTGGAAGAATTTGATAGAATTATGAACTTTTCTAAAGAGAAGGCCTGTGTGGGTATCAGGCAGACTATTGAAGTCAAAGTCTTGGCAAAGGGCTTAGGGATCCCTTATTCTAGGTTAGTTCAAAATTAGCAAAGAGAAGGCCCAATACAAGGAATCAAAAGAATATACCTAGAAGCCAAGGCACTCGAATTTTCTAATTATAAAGAATGGGGGCCTTGTGTCGATTGTTTAGGATTGGTTGTGTTTGGTGTAATTTTATTCCCACAGACTGTGGACTATATTGAACTTGCGGCCATTAGCATATTTTGGGGGTGCGAAAGTCTTTAATATGGATCCAACTCCCGCTCTGCTTGCTGACATTTATTACACCTTGCATACAATGTACGAAAAAAGAAAAGGCACTCTAAATTGTTGCATTCCACTTCTGTATACTTGGTTCATGACCCATCTTTACAAATAAGACTATATGATTCCAAACTTTACCAAACGCGAGTGGCCTTAGAAATTAAGGTCTCTCACTGCAAACTCGGTATTATGGTACGCAAGGAAGCATGATATTTGTGATATCATTATTAGCTGCGGGGAATTTCCTAATGTCTCGTTGATCGGATCTCGAGGATGTATTAATTACAACCCTACTTTGGCCCTATGACAATTAGGGTATCCTTTGGAAGACAGACCTTCAGATGAACAACTCCAACCATTGGTCATCCACGACATGGGTATAAATGACTAAGGGTTGCTCAAAAAGGTTATCCGGGCTTGGAATAAGGTTAATAAGAAGAAAGCCGAAAGAAATAATTCCATATCAAGAGAACCCTACACTAGATGGGTCCGGGATAGTGTATAAGTTATCAAGCTGCCCTTTGATGTAGATCCAGAGTACAAGTCAGAGGTCCCAGAGGTCACACCTATATCCTTGGAAGAAATTGACGATCTGAAGAATGCCCTAAAGCAAGCTCAGAGGGAAAAAGAAGAACTAGAACTCAACCTTCTCAATCTGACCAAATAAAAAAAGTAGATGCAGCTCATACTTGAGTCAAAGGACCAACAAATTGAGAGAGATCAAAATGAATTGGAAAAGGAGAGTCTCAAATGGAAGCGTAAAACTGAAGGACTTTTGAGTGTGACTTTCAACCTATATTCCCATAACCAAAGGTTAGAAGATGCTACTACTGAAATTGGGAGGTTAACCAGATGGTACGAAAAGGTAACGCGTGACAAGAACGTGCTAGAGGAAGAACTAAGAGCCCAACTCCAAAGTTTAGCGCAAGCGTCCTTAGATCAAGAAGAGAAAATAAAGTACCTCACCACCAGACTTCAATACAGCCAAGAATCACAAATCAAGGAATGCCTTGAGAGGATAGAGGTAGAAAGACTCCTGGTTCAGAGAACTGAAGAATATGAGCATATGTGCCTAGAGCTAAAAGGTCTCCAAAAATATTTCCTTATCCAATGGAGGCTTTATACGAAGTTGAGGGCTGAAAAGATGTATTGGGAAGAGCAGTATACAAAGATTTCCCAAGTGGGGAGAGATAACCATAAGATAATCATGCATCTTTATCAAGAGTATTGGTACTACAAAGACAAACATGATATGCTCGCCTTCCTAGCCAATAATCTCATTGAGGTTATCCCTAGAAGTTTGAGAGACGCGGAAAGTGTAACGGTTCCTCTTCCAAAGGACATTGAAGATTTCATCTAGCTTTGTTGAGTAATGATTGATGGTTTCAGAGAAGACATCCGCAAGCACACCTAGAAGACTTATTTCCCTTTGTTTATTTTCATACAAACAAGTTTTGATTTAAAGTTGTAATATTTTTCAATATCTGGATTATGTTACCTTCAATAAAGACATTTTGTTTCTGTATCTCGATTGCGTATCTATTTTTAAGATATTCACCTAATTAAAAAGATAAAATAAGCAAAAGATAAATATATACCCAAGTGAATAAGACATTTAAAACAAGAAACCATTACATGTTCATACATAATCGTACGCATGCATGCATTCGCAAACACTCGCATCTCATACCAAAGATCATTTTTTTCAAAATCTCTCTAGTTAAACCATTGGTAGAAGAAGATCACCACCTCCTTGGCCTCCATATCAAACAAGGGCCTACCAACAAAAAGAAATGGAACAAATAGAGGAGAGTCAGGTTGCATTCAAGGAGGACCTCGACCAAGTAAAGGTTGATGTGAGTTTAATGAAAGGAGATCTGAGTCAAGTTCTCCTAGCTTTGAAGAACATTATCGACAGACAAGATCAGATTCCCAGGGTAGCTTTGGAAGAAGTAGCTCAAACGATTGGTGCATCAAGCGGTCACCAACTAAGAAAATAGCAAGAAACAGGACCCCACAAGTTCGTCATGGCCCAACAAGAGACAAGATAAGTTGAGACTGAAGGGTTTGTCCCACCACCATCAAAAGCAGGGGCATCACATACCCTAAAAATTCTAATCAACAATGCAGACCACTACCTGGAGACTGAAGGGTTTGTCCCACCACCAATCAACAATGTAGACCTACAATATGGAGACCACGGCCCGGAGGATGTCAATCAAGCACCCTTGAGGACAACTGGTACTCATGTTGTCAATAATCCACTGGTAATGAATCAATATAAGGCTCTGGAAGAAAGGCTGAAAGTTGTGGAAGGTTTTGATTCTTTCGAAGTAGATATTCTCAAAATGGGCCTAGTTCCTGATTTGGTAATTCTGCCAAAGTTCAAAGTGCCTGAATTTGTAAAATACAAAGGGCTCACTTGTCCAAGAAATCATTTGTGCATGTATTTCAGGAAGATGCATGCCCATGCCCATGATCAAAAGCTAATGGTTCACTATTTTCAAGATAGCTTAAGCGAGGCATCTCTAGATTGGTATATGCAGTTGGAGCAAGTTCACATTCGAACATTAGCAAATCTTGCTAATGCTTTCTTAAAGAATTAAAAATATAACTTTGACATGGCACCTACCCGCATGCAACTCCAGAATATGTCCCAAAAGAAAGAAGAGTCCATTAAAGAGTACGCTCAGAGATGGAGGGAGATGGCATCCCGCGTGCAACCATCGATGTTGGAAAAGGAGTTAGTAGATATGTTCATGGGAACCTTACAAGGGCTATATTATGAGAAGATGGTAGGAAGTATCTCTTCGGGAATCTCAGACCTAATGACTATCGGAGAAAGAATTGAGACTGGAATAAAGAGTGGGAAAATACCAGGGGGGCCATCAAATGCCCCCTATAACTCAAAAAGACATGCTCCGAATTTCCCAATAAGAAAAGAGGGAGAAAATAATGTTGTAACCTCACAACCAATGGTACAACAACCATTTATGATCCCACAAGGACAGCATCAAGGCAGATTCAGAAGGCCGCAGAGAAATTTTGATCCACTCCCCATGCCACCTAGCCAATTATTACATCACTTTGTTAAGGTATCCTTGATGGAATTAAAACCTCTAGCTCGTCTAGTCGGGCGACTCACGTGAAAGTACAATGTCAACGCCAGATGCGAGTATCATGCTAATTCTCATGGACACGCCATAGTGCAGTGTTGGGCATTCAAGCATAAAGTGCAAGACTTGCTGGAATATCGAGACATCACTTTTGAGAAATCTAACATTAAATCAAACCCCATGCCTCCGCATGGTGGGCCAACAATAAATGTAATTGAAGTAGTCACCGACTTTGGGGCAGTCAGGCAGGAAAAGGCCCGTATAAACTTGTTGACGAAGCATCTATTGGAATGTGGGTTCCTGCTGGAACATAATGAAGCCTTTGAAAGAACGCTACAAAAGCTAGTGGATCAGGGGATAGTCTAATTCGGACCATACCCTGAAGAAAAATATGTAGCAGCAATTGAAGGGAAGAAGCCATTGGTAATCCCTTGCCAAGGCCCAAATCTTAACAAGAAGACTCTGGTGATCCCATAGGAAGAAGCGGCAGAAACCCCAAGGATGGAACCAAAGAAGGCTCTCCAAATATCAGCAGTTCCAAAGGCCAAAATGATAATTAAAGGACCGTCACCCATCCCTTATGAAAGTAACAAAGCAGTACCATGGAGTTACGACTCAGTTGTGTACATTAACAGAGTGAAACAGGAAGATGAGCCATTGTGAAGTCAAGGACCTGCAATTTAAAATACAGTAGGGACAGGGGGTATAAGCCGAAGTGGTCGAGTCTTTAGATCTGAACCACCGAAGAAGAAATATGAGACTTAAATAAAGGACAAGGGAAAAGCAATGGTGGAAACGAGTCATTAGAAAGAACCTCCAAGCAAAAACTTTATTGATCAAGAGGCAGAGGAGTTTCTGAAAATAATCAAAAGAAGTGACTACATAGTGGTGGATTAGCTTCACCGAACCCCAGCTAAATTTTCCATACTCTCATTGCTCATCAATTTTGAAGCGCACTGAGACTCTTTAATGAAGGTACTAAGTTCAGCCCATGTTGCATAGGAGATCACTGTAAATCAATTTGATAATGTTGTAGCAAATCTAGCATCCGAATCATACATGGGTTTTAGTAACAATGAATTGCCACCACAAGGTCGAGCTCACAACAAAGCACTCCATATCTCTATGCAAATAGGTACTAGCAACCTATCCAGAGTACTCACCTATACTGGATCTTCCCTCAACTTGTTACCTAAATCAAGTCTGATGAAGTTAACATTAGATAATATTGTGATGAGGCCAAGCTCTACAATAGTAAAAGCATTTGACAGTTCTCAAAGCTCGTTAATGGGAGAGGTGGACCTTCCAGTCAAAATTGGGCCACATCTCTTCTATATCACTTTCCAATGGGGAGACCTTAGATTCATGCAGCAGGGTCAATTACTTCGACCTTTCATCAAAAGTTGAAGTTCTTGGTGGAAGGGAAATTAATCATAATCGACAGTGAGAAGGACATCTTTGTAAGTCACATCGAATCGTACATATATATTACTACCGATGAAGATTGTATAACCACTCCATTCCAAGTCCTGGAAGTTGCTTCAATGGTGAATTTACCAGTCGAGAAAAGTAACAAGCGTAAGGTAACCTCGTGGAGAGATTTGCAAACAACAATGGAAGATGGTGCCTCGAAAGGTTGGGGAAAGCTCCCAGAAATTCCTAAAAAGAAGAATCGTTTCGGTTTGGGCTAAGAATTATCAAAAGCTACTCTGAAGGGTAAAGCACGGTTTCCTCCAATCCAAGAGACCTTTTTCAACAAGGGAATAGAGCCTGGCGGACATGTGGCGATGATATCCAACAAAACTAACATCAAAAGAGCGATTGACTTCATCCGAGAATGCGACCCAAGAGAAGAACTCAAAATCTGGACTGTCATGGAGATTCTCGAGATCTTTTTCTTTCCTAAGTAATTTTTCTTGTTTTGAAAGAACTTATGTCAAGCCCGAGGCATAGGGGTTGCTTGTAAGGGTCCTCCCGTTTTGTTTCCGAAAATAGTTACATTTAATAAAAGTTATATTTTGTTTTCAATTAAGACCTCTGTCTTTCTCTTGCATTTATCTCTTAAATTTAAAAATGGAAATACTTTCTCTTCATATGCATTTTCAAAGTTCATATACTAAAATCTACACCAAAACATTTTCAAAGAGATTTTGTTCGAAAAGACTCCGGTTCCAACTGTTCTACATGAAGATGTTGCTATCATAACCATTTCCACAAATCCTTCCAAGGTCTCCTCTAAAAGACCTGTTAGGATTACATATGCTCCAATAATTGCTCCATTAATAATCACTTTTCTTGGCCCTGTACCATACTCCTCGGACAAAGCTGTTCCTTGGAATTATGGTGCTGACGTTTACTACCATGGCGTCAAGCAGGATTTGTTAACCATTAAAGACAAAAAAACTGAAGAGGTTGATCCCGATATCAGTAACATTGTCAGGACCAGCAAAATTACTCGAAGTGGAAGGGTTTTCTCTCCCAAGATCTCCCCGAAGACTGTTGTTAAGCCTGTTGTTATTCCATCTGTTATTCTGGCTAGTACTCCTGCTACTACTCCCATCCTTACTCCAGTTGTTACCCATGCTGATGAGTCATTTGGGAGTCGGGGAAAATAAGTTGTAGGTGAGCCTGCCCAGGTGGAGGCACCTAGAGAAGTTATTTTGGAATCCTCTAAACAAGAAATGGAGGAGATTTTAAAGATAATCAAGAAGAGAAACTACAATATGGTCGAACAGCTGGGGCATATCCCTTCGAAGATATTAATGATGGCTCTCCTATTGTGTTCCGAGGCCCATGCAAAGGATTTTGTTACATTTCTCAAGACTGCGCATGTGCCGCAAGAAACCTCTGCTGACCAATTCGAGGATTGTGTGGCCAGTCTGACTGTTGATAATGAGTTGGGTTTTTCTGATGCTGATTTGACACCCAAGGGGAGAAAGCATAATGATGCTCTACATGTCTCGATCGAATGCAGGGGAAATACTATGGCCCATGTGATAGTAGACACTGATCGTCACTTAATGTTCTGCCCAAGAAGGCTCTTGATAGGCTAGTTTGTGAAGGTTTGATCTTAAAGCCCAGTAACATTATGGTGAGGGCTTTCGACGGTTCAAAAAGAATGGTGCATGGGGAGGTGGACATCCCTGTCAAAGTGGGTTCCCAGACCATTGAATCCACCTTCTACGTGATGGATATCAGGCCATCTTATTCTTGTTTGTTGGGTTGTCCTTGGATCTATGAATCTAGAGCCATTACTTCTACGCTGCACCAAATGTTGAAGTATCCAGTGAAGGGAAAGATTATCATCGTGCATGGTGAAGAGGAGTACATAGTAAGCCACCTGAACTCTTTCAGGTATGTGGAAATGGAAGGTGAGTTCATAGAGACCCCTTGTCAAAATTTTAAAGAGGTTCCCCAGACTACGGCATCAACCGAGACCATTACCAATGTGCCAAAGATCACCAGACCTCCTTTGAAGATGGCTTCTCTCAAGGACGCCAGAGCAGTAGTTGAAGAAGGTGGGTGTACCATTTGGGGACACTCCCTGATTTTCCTTACAAAATTGACAAATTTGGTTTGGGCTTTACTTTAGAGCTCAAAGGGTTGTTCGACGTGCTCGGGCTGGAGGACCTCCCCTAAGCATTAGCAATCATGCGGTCAATGCTATAGAAGACAATGATGAGGATTCTAATATTGACAGCTGGATCTACCCTACTACCAACGGTGGACCTAGTAACTGGACGGCCAAAGATTTTGTGCCAATTACCTTTGTTCAGCAGTAATTGTCTTGCTTGTTTTTCGGATTTGTAATAAACAATATAAACTTTATGGCCTTGTATCTTACCCGAGGCACAATGGTTTATTTGTGAGGGTTATTATATGTCATTATGATATGTCATCAATAAAACATTGGACGTTTTTGCATACAAATTTTACGCTCTCTGTTTTTCTTTTCTACTGTATCGATACAACTATGCTCTTACACACACTCACATATCAAACTGCAGATCCATATCCACTCTGGATCCCATTGATAATAGTTCTGCTATTGCCAGTTATAATTTTGAAAATCCGATCAACCAAGCTGAGGACGAAGGTGAGGAAGATTGTGAGGTACCTGGAGAACTTTCTAGGCTGTTACAGCAGAAAGAAAGGGCTATACAGCCTCATGAAGAGCCAGTTGAGACAATAAACTTGGGCACAGAGGTAGACAAAAAAGAAGTCAAGATTGGCGCAAATCTAGGGATTAATGTTAAACAGCGGTTTATACAAATGTTGCATGATTATGTCGAGATCTTTACCTGGTCATATAAAGACATTCCAGGATTGGATACGAATATCGTGGTTCACCGACTGCCAACTAAAGAAGATTGCCCCCCCCCCCGGTAAAGCAGAAGGTCAGTCGCATGCGCCCTGAAATGTCAGAGAAGATCAAAGCAGAGGTTATGAAGCAGTTCAACGCTGGGTTCTTAGTTGTCACCTCTTACCCCCAATGGGTTGCCAACATGGTGTTGGTGCCTAAAAAAGACAGTAAGGTACAAATGTAGGTGGATTACAGAGATCTGAACGGGGCAAGCCCCAAAGATGACTTTCTGCTCCCCCACATCGACGTTCTGGTTGATAACACCGCGCAGCACAAGATCTTTTCCTTCATGGATGGTTTCTCAGGTTACAATCAGATCAAGATGGCACTCAAAGATATGGAGAAGACAACCTTCGTCACTCAATAGGGTAATTTCTGCTACAAAGTGATGTCGTTTGGATTAAAGAATGTCTGGGCAACCTATCAGCGAGCCATGGTTGCCTTATTTCATGAAATCATTCACCATGAGATAGAGGTATACGTGGATGACATGATAGCCAGGTCTCAAACCGAGAAAGAGAACCTTGATCATTTACAAAGGTTGTTTGATTGGTTGAAGACGTACAAGGCGGGGTTGAATCCGAACAAGTGCACCTTCGGGGTAAGGTCCGGTAAATTGCTAGGTTTCATTATCAGTGACAAGGGCATTCAAGTAGACCCTTCAAAAGTAAAGGCTATACAAGAGATGTAGACTCCTCGCACTGAGAAGGAGGTCAAAGGCTTTTTGGGATGACTAAATTACATTTCCAGGTCCATTTCCCATTTAACTGCTACTTGTGAGCCAATCTTCAAGCTCCTGAAGAAAGATCAAGTAGTAAAATGGAATGACGAATGCCAGACTGCCTTCGAAAGAATCAAGGAATACCTTCAAGAACCACCAATTCGGATGCCTCCAATTGAATGAAGACCTTTGATAATGTACTTAACAGTGTTAGAAAATTCAATGAGGTGTGTGTTGGGGCAGCATGACGAGTCTGGTCGAAAAGAGCACGCAATAGACTACCTTGGCAAAAAGTTTACCGACTGTGAGACAAGATACTCATTGCTCGAGAAA
The DNA here is from genome assembly GCA_948472305.1 of Vicia faba. Classification (NCBI taxonomy): domain Eukaryota; kingdom Viridiplantae; phylum Streptophyta; class Magnoliopsida; order Fabales; family Fabaceae; genus Vicia; species Vicia faba. Next base: position 1,584,745,766 of record OX451738.1, read on the forward strand.
ACTTGTTGCGCTTTGGCATGGGCTGCTCGCCGACTGAGACAGTATATGTTGACCCACACTACTTTGTTGATATCTAAGATGGACCCAATCAAGTACATCTTCGAGAAGCCCTCTCTCTCCGAAAGAATAGCGAGATGGCAGATGATCTTAACCAAATACGATATCTAATACACGACCCAGAAAGAAATCAAGGGAAGTGTATTAGCTGATCATTTGGTTCATCAGGCCGTGGATGACTACCAGTCCATGAATTTTGAGTTCCCGGGCGAGAATATTATGCTAGTAATTGACTATGAAGAACCTGGACCGGATGAAGGACCTGAAGAAGGATCCTGATGGACTATGATTTTTGACAGAGCTTCGAACGCACTCGGTAATAGCATTGGTGCTGTAATCATATCCCCCGAGGGCTGTCACACTCCTTTCACTGCCCGACTATGCTTCAACTGTACCAACAACATGGCGGATTATGAAGCATGCATCATGGGTCTCAAAGCTGCTATTGACCTGAGGATCAAGTTCTTGAGCTTTTTTGGGGATTCAGCCTTGGTGATAAGTCAGATCAAAGGAGAATGGGATACGAAGCACCTGAATCTCATCCCGTACAAAGAGAACATGCTGACATTGCTTCCATACTTTGAGGAGGTAACCTTTGAACATTTTCCACGAGAAGAGAATTAGTTAGCGGGCGCGCTAGCTACCATGTCCTCTATGTTCAAGGTCAATTGGGACAACGAGGCTCCTCGGATCACTATTGAGAGATTGGATGAACCAGCATACTGCTATGAAATCGACACGGAAGGAATAACATACAAACCTTGGTTCTATGAGGTGAAAAGATATCTCGAGGCTCAAGAGTATCCTGAGGGGGCATATGTCAATGATAAGAAGTTTTTGAGAAGGTTCGCCGCGAAATTCTTCCTCAGTAATGGAATCCTCTACAAGCGCAACCACGACTCTATTTTACTTCGGTGCGTAGACAAGAGCGAAGCAGAGAGGATTATGACAGATTTACACGAAGGTACCTTCGGAACCCATTCAAGTGGACATACCATGGCTAAAAAGATCCTACCGGCAGGATACTATTGGTCCACTATGGAAGCAGACTGCTATCAGCATTCCCGAACTTGTCATAAATGCCAGATCTATACTGATAAGGTGCATGTACCTCCGGTTCCTTTGAACGTCTTGACAGATCCTTGGCCCTTTACAATGTGGGGCATTGACATTATCGGAGAAATTAGACCTACCGCTTCCAATGGGCATCGCTTCATCCTGGTGGCCATTGATTACTTCACGAAGTGGGTTGAAGCTACCTCTTTTGCTACTGTTACCAAGAACTTTGTGGCGCGGTTTATCAAGCATAACCTGATATGTCGATACGGTGTACCAGAGAAAATCATCACTTACAATGGTACGAATCTCAACAACACGATGATCACCGAAATCTTTAAACAGTTCAAGATCCAACATCATAATTCTTCCCTTTACCGACCGAAGATGAATGGCGCTATGGAGGCTACTAACAAGAACATCAAGAAGATCATACAGAAGATGACGGTGACATACAAAGACTGGCATGAGATGTTACCATTTGCTCTTCATGGTTATCGCACCTCAGCACGAACATCGACAGGGGCAACACCCTATCCTCTGGTATATGGCATGGAGGTTGTCCTGCCTGTTGAGGTCCAGATCCCTTCTCTGAGAATCATAAAGGATGCAGGTCTGAATGAAGATGATTGGATCCAGACTCGACTTGATCAATTGAATCTGATCGATGAAAAGAGACTTATTGCTGTCTGTCATGGTCAAATATATCAAAAATGGATGATCAAGGCTTTTAACAAAAAGGTCAGACGCCAAGTATTTCAAGTCGGGGATCTAGTGATCAAGCACATCATACTGCCACAAGGTGATCCCAGGGGCAAATGGACTCCCACATACGAAGGGCCATTTGTGATCAAAAGTATATTTTCTGGTGGACCACCATGGACGGTGACGACCTTCCTCACCCTGTCAATGCGGACATAGTGAAAAGATACTACGCATAAATAAGTTCCGCTAGATTGACTGGCCTAGGAAAAAATAAGGGCTTCACGGCGAACCAAAAGGGTTCGGGAAAAAATTAGGGATGAAAACAAAAAAAAATTGTACACCTGGTAAGTAGAAAACCTGAAAAGGCGACTTGGGCAAAAAAGGGTATCCCGGTGGACTGAAAACCCAAAAGGGAGGTCCAGGAAAAAGTTAGGGATTTAAAGCGTATCACTATGTCCCATTGGATCACCTTGCGACCAAACTTCAGTATCAACTATCAGGCTCGAACGACACCGATCAATCCAGTCAGCTTCAGACAAGCAGCAAAGTGATGAGACACTCGAAGACATAGCGGCAATAGAAGAATTGAAACTCAATGGTATTATTACACATAGCTGTTTTCTTCTCGTTGTATAGAATATTGTATAGATTTCATTTTCACGCCGGCTTCCTCTTACTAGAGCGTCATCTTCCTTGTACAAAAACGCCTGTTATAGGCCAACTTCAAAATTAATACAAGTTATTTTTACAAAACCATTTGTTTTTCTTTTTCTGTTTTGTTATGCAAAAACGTACAATGATTTATTCTTGATATATTCATTTTGATATGATTTCTATTCACAAATATTTGCATAAGAAACAGAAAGACAGTTGCTTATAACTTAAGAAACAATGGCAAAAACTAAAAAACCATGGCAATCCCGACAGTTACTCCTTCCGGCAGGTACAGGGGCAGGGACAGCTTTGAAACGAAGTCACCATTACATGTGCCCATGTGACATCTATACTCCCCACAGAGTAGAGGCAACCAAAGCTTTGACATCGGCTTCCCCAAACAAGAGCTACTTTCCCCAACAAAGTTCCTTTAGAGAACCAACGTCTATATTCCTCAACCGAATTTTATAATCGCAAGCGATTCATAAAGTTTTCTCCCGAACAGAGTTTATTTCTCTGAATACAGAAGCTCAATCCCCAACATAGTTTATTCCTCCAGCTACAGAAATTCATCCCCCTGCGGATTTCATTTCCCCGAATCGGAAAAATATTCCAGTAAAGCATCTCCTCTCGTAAGCAGAGTTATTCCCCCCGCAGATTTATTCTCAAGCAGAGTCTCTCCCCGGCTGAATATTCGTAAACAAGGAGCAAATCCCCAGTATAGTCATTTCCATTCACCATCCCCAGTAGAAATGAAGAACTCGGCTTCCTAATAATTTTCAGCAGCAGTTCGGGATTTACTTTCCACGACTAAGAAATACCTTAATAGCATCCCATATTCATACATCATGGCATGCACATACATATTGCATACGACACAATCTCATTCATTTTGAGAACATCATCACAATGCATTTCATACATCATGAAATTGCATACGACTAGCTCTTTACCTTTCAGGAAAATACCAAATCAGCAAGCTACGTCTAACCAAGGACTATTCCAGGATTTTCCTCAGAAAGATAATCCAAGATCTCTCTGCTCACTATGCCGGTAGAAGAGATTCTAATACTTTCGTCTGGATCAGTTGAATCGCTTCTAAGATTCTCCTAATTACTATGTTAGTCAAAGTTACCCAAGATCTCTCCGCTCACTATGCCGATGGAAGAGGTTCCAAGACTTTCGTCTGGGTAAGTTGAATCACTACTAAGATTCTCCTGATTACTATTCCAGTCAAAGTTAACCCAAGATCTCTCTACTCACTATGCCGGTAGAAGAGACTCCAAGACTTTCGTCTAGGTCAGTCGAATCGCTACTAAGATTCTCCTGATTACTATGCCAGTCAAAGTTAACCCAATATCTCTCTACTCACTATGCTGGTAGAAGAGACTCCAAGACTTTCGTCTGGGTCAGTTGAATCGCTACTAAGATTCTCTTGATTACTATGCCATTCAAAGTTAACCTAAGTCTTTCCCTGGGTCAGACAGGTCAACACTAAGATCTCTCTGATTATTATGCCAGTGGAAGATGTACCAAGACTTTCGTCTGGGTCAGTTAAATCGCTACTAAGATTCTCCTGATTACTATGCCAGTCAAAGTTAATTCAAGGCCTTTCCCGGATTTAGTCAAATCGATCCTAAGATTTCTATGTCAGTCGAAGTTAACCTAAGATTTTCTCTGGGCCAGTCAAATCAATACTAAGATTTCTATTCTAGTTAAAGAAGTTATGAAGCCCGGAAATTGACCGGATAATAGTCAACCAATAATTCAAGACATTGTGAAGCCCGAATCCTGACCAGATAACAGTTTGATCTCATTTCCCCAGTAAGTCGTTGTGAAGCCTGGAATACAACCAAATATCAGTCAGCCTTATCATCATCAATAAGTCACTGTGAAGCCTAGATCTTGACCAGATAGTAGTTCACTTCCGTCTCTTCAATCAAGAGATGACTCCCCAGTAGAGTAATGGACAAACTGAAGCTCCTAGACTCTATTCCCCAAGACAGAGACCAACATTCCTTAGTGAATTCCTCCCTAACAACAGGAACAGGAATTCCCACGAAGGAATATCTCACGAAATCATCATCATTCTAGATGGAATTTTTAAGCCCATCTCCGACGACTCCCCGTCACATTCTCTGGATGGCATCTTTAAGCCCATCTCCGAAGACTTTCAATTATCTTCTCCAAATGGCATTTGTAAGCCCATTCCCGATGTCATCAACCATTAGTATTACTTCATGCGAGTGCAAATTTTTGGGCACTCTAGTGTTCAATCATCTTCCACCCTCAGATCACGAAAGACGGACAAGCCAATCTAAATCCTCTGATTTAACAAGATTGAACATGGGCAGCTGTTGTAACCTAAAATTTTCCCTCCCATTTTCACACAAGACTTACTCCTAGAGGTCCTTAATGGCTCAAGTTGACTAAGGATTGACCAAACAAATCCTCCTCTTAAGACAATAAGCCTTAAATTAGGGTTTCACTCCTCATCAAGATGTTTGAGTTCCAAGGGTCCCAAATGGTCCCCATTGCCCTAATATGTCCTCAAGATCATCCATTCCAAGTTTCATGCCTTGCACAACAAGTTTACTCAATCAACTGCTCAAATGCCTGAAAATCAAATGTACTAGGGCAAAAGTCAACTGTGGCCCAAATACAGTCAAAATTTAAGATTTTTGTCAACATTAATATTTTGAATTATTATCCATCATTTGATCAAGGGTTGATCATTATTCCTCAAGAAATGCTCATAACTCATCAAAAGTCAAAAATGGCAATATAGGGTTTCCATAAGAAAAGTCAACCAAACTTTGACCAGGCATAACTTTCTCATACTTTTTCAGAAAGTTTCCAACCAAGGCTCATTTTGAAGAGAATGTAATTCCCTACAACTCCTCTTCAGCCCTCAAGGTCAAGAAATGCCTCAATCAAAAGATACAAGTTCATACATTATAGGTCATTTTAAAAAGTCAACAAAAACACCATTTGGGTCAAAGATCCTTACATGAACACGGAAGATCCAATTGAGATGATACCAAAAGGGTTGTTTAGAGGACATCCTAAGCTTTCTAAAAAGTCCAAGAACACCCTCTTAGGGTTAAAATTGATAGAGATATGCATTGTCAAAGTTGGTCATTTTTGGAAATTTGCATAAAGTCAACCATGCCCAAATTTGCATTTTTTCCAAATGGGCCTAACTTTTTATACTTGAAACACATTCCTAGCCTGGTCCACGACCCAAACACATTTCCATGCATCATTGGCTTTATTTATTTAATTTATTTTGATTTTAATCCTTTAAAAATCAACTTAAATCAAATAAATGATATAAAAATAATGAAGATTTGTTTTGATTTGATTTTGCATTGAATTACAATCTAAATATGTTGTATAACACCAAGAAAAATCGTGAAATATTGAAAAGAGACAAAATCTCCACATATGGAAAGATTGGAAGCAAAATTGAAAAGGCATTATTTGTTGGATTCTTTCCATACATAGTGACCTAATTTGATTCACATATTTATACACAAGCATTCTCACCCACGAAATAGGGGGTAGGATACCATTTGCACCTTTATTCGTCGTGTTTTACAGGTTTGGTATTTTGACTCAACCGGAGAAGGTGACCGGAGTTGGACTCTGGCACCGTTGACTGGCTTGGACTATGGTGGCTTAATTGTCATCCTTTCATTGGTCCAATTAAAATCTAATCTGGCGCGTTTTGAAAATTTGATACTTTGACTGAATTTGTCATTATATTATTTGCATTTTATTATATATATGAATGGATTGATAGTGCAGTTGGCAAAGGCACGGGTTTGTGAGGGGGGGGGGGACTTGGGTTCGATCCCAGAAATATGTATTTTGCATTTTATAACAAGCTTATTTCAGATCCAATGCTCCAGGGTCAGGCGCGTGCACTATGTGTCATCAAGTGTTCATCGTTGGATCTATGCAGCCCTAGATCCAACGTCCCAGATCTAAGATCCAATGATGGACCCTCAAGAGCAGGCAACGTGAGATCTACTTAGGACATTGGGCTTTGCATGTCATGGGCCTAACAGATTTTCAGATTACACCCCCCAACTGCTACCTAATATCAGGCCCATTTTCCCTTTTTTATTTAGTTTATTTTATCTTTATTTATTTATTTATTTATTTATTTTATATCATTTTTTAAGAAAAAAAAAATCATTTTCTCATTTAATCATAAAATCAAAAAATCACAAAAAAATAGATTTAGTTTTTTTTTCAATTAAACTTAAATTTTTGTAAATTAATTAACTTAATGACTTTAACTTGATTATTTCATTAAATAAAATTAATTAGAAATTAGGTTAAAATTTCCAATATTTTTCTCAATAAAATAAAAAATATTTTTCTAAATCAATTATATTTTTAGGACTTTTCAACTTGTTCCCGTCTTGATCTTCGCGTGTTTATCTTTTTCCATTTTATTTCCAATTATTGTAATTGTTGATGGTTTGTAATAGCTTTTGAAATAGGGTTTATTTACTGCTTTTGATTTTCGTACTCCCCAAAGTTTTGGTTATGCATCCCCCTCCCCGAGGCCCTGTAATAGCTAGGTTTAATTTCTGCATTTTAAATTCTTGCACTAATATTTGAACTGCTAGATTAATAAGATTGTATGAAAAGATTCTAAAAGAAAATGATTAGATAAACCTAAATGCGCACGATAAATAAACTGAGTCAATACACTTGCACATGCTCACCCCTAGGGTATATCTCACTTCGGTTGCCTTCGGTAAACGGTCATGAAGTATAAGGAGTTTTAGTGGTTGCCCTCTAGTCCCAAAAGATAAAAAATGACCCATTCGAATGTTGCCTCAGAAAGATCTTTAGGACTCTAGGGTAAGTACTAAGGTTTCCTAACCATTGCTTTAATGACCGTACGTTCCTTTCGATAGTCCCTCAAAAATCCAACGACTAGGGTTACCTACTCATTAGTAGAAGGATAACACGGTCTAAAGGATAGGAGGAAAAGAACGCCTTTTTTCGAGTAGGTAGATAACTGTTAGGTACTTGTTCAAAATAATCTTTTTACACCATACACTTTTAAACATACTTTTCAAACAAAAGTTTTCAAAACACTTTATCACACTCTTGAGGACTGATACAAGAGTTATCATAAAGTGAAGTGCCGCACTAAGGCATTTTCAAAGATTTTCAAACACACAAACACGAAAGAAATTTTAGAAATGAGCAAGTATCTAAGAGCCCAGGGAAAACCATGGATGGAAAGGGTGCTAACACCTTCCCTTTCCATAATCTACCCCCCGTACTCAGAAATCTCGAAAAAAGGTATTTTTCTGTTCTTTTCACCCTTTCCTTTGTTGGATAAAAGAAAAGTTGGTGGCGACTCTTACTTACCGCGACATTTGCAAACAAAAAATTCAAACCAGTATTAATAGTCGGTTCTGCCACCGTATCACATGTCTGAATAATTCTTTTCCCCGAAGGGCCTTCACTTCCTTTTGTATCTCATTGAAGTGCTCTTGATAATCATCCAAAAGGTTATAGAAACCCAGACTTTCACTTGGAGGAGGAATTGGACGATAAACTTCATCATTCACAAATGGCACAACATTCACCGAAGGAGGTGCATTATAATGTATCTCATTTCTAGAAGCAGGAGTAACATGCACCACATGAGGTGTGGGAGTAACAGCAGCTTGAACAATTGGAGCAACTTGAGCGTCAATATTGTAACCTTCTGGCATGAAATTTTCTGGCATTCCCCATGGGTAAACCTGAGGCATACGATTCTGAACAACATTAACTAGAGTAACAGAAACAAGAACTAATGGAGCTTCGGAAGTGATCGTTGTTTGTTATGGTTGAGAACGTGGTAGTTGATTCTGAGTAGCCACCAACGATTCCATCAAAGCAGTCAGATCAGCCATATCAGCCTTCAAAGCAGTAACCTCTTCGTGCAGCTCGTGATTCTCTTGTTCAAGATTATCCATTTTCTTCCTGGAATTAGCCCGAGTATTGTACTGGTGAGGCAACTTGCTGAAAAAAGTAAAGAAGCACAGTAAGACACCTGGGTATGAATAGAAATGCAAGAAGTATGTACAAGATGATGTATGATATGTAATGCATATTACTTATTTGATTATTATTAATATTTCAAGGGACTCAAAGATTTATAGACAATTTGCAAATATTAAAGTACTAACACATTTTAAAATACTAAAAATCTCATTATAATAAATTTAAAATGGATTACAACTTTTTTAGTACAACTTTCAAAAATACCAAGTACAAAAGAAGATAGAATCTAAAATCCTAAGAAGGCAAACTGATGAAGATCACTCCACACACTGGCGCTTTCCCGTGAGTCTTGCAATCTGAGCCTTCAACTGCTTGTTCTCTTCTACGTCTATGTCGGCAACCTCTTTCCAATCACCAGAGTTAGGAAGTGAATGACTAAGTACTGATCAAGCTCTAAAGTAAAATAAATCCCCTTGCTTCTCCATCATCTCTACAGCACGACTCTCAAGAATATCAATCAGGTCATCTTTCTCTTTCAAGTCTGCTTGGTAGGACATCTCTAAAGTCTGAAACTTGTTCTTCCAGACCTCCTTCTCCTGCTGCATCCTAACTAGGGAAATCTGAATCTCTTTCACATCATCTAAAAGGGGAGGAGTGGTCTTCACAAATATATCAGGCATAGGTTCCTCACGGGAATATGGCATCTTCAACTGAATGGCCCTTGCTTGTACCCACCGGAGATCGGAGATAAGGCTCCAAAGAAACAGCTCATCTAGGTCCCAAGTCCTTTCTACTCTTCATGTGAATATGGAGTTAAGCCTTTGCAATATCCTCCTTAACTTTCTTATGATCCTCTCCCTCTTTGAGAAAGAAACCACTCAGATGAATACCATTTGGCTCATCTCTCGTCGGATACTCGAGCTGACGTCGTGCATGAACAAGATTGTAGTTAATTCCTCCCTTTGTACCAAGAAGAGGTACATTGGGGAAACTACCACAACTATCGATAATATCCACATCATAATAAGCCTGATGATACCAAACAATATCTAAATGAGTGAGGGTCATAATCTTCTTAGCCCAACGAGGTTCCTCCTTGATATCCCAGAAAGCATCAGACCGAGGTAAGTGAGAAATAAACCACTGATACAACAAAGGCGTGCAACAAATGATCATTCCTCCATGATAAGAATCCCAAAGATGAATGGATTAATAAGCATCTCCTAATAATGTAGGGACTGGATTCCGAATCAAAAAGATCCTGATGGTGTTGACATCCACAAATCTGTCGATGTTCGGAAATGAGAATAACCCATAAGTAAGTAGAGCAAAGATAGTCTCAAAAGCAACCATACTCTTCATCCTAGCAAAGTATTAAGCTTTCTCCAATAAAAACTGAGCGATTAAGCCTTTGATTCATCCTTTGGTAGTCATGTGAGCCTCAATCTCAGACTTCCCCAAATGAATCATAACAGCAATCTCATGAGACTTGGGCTCCCCCTCCAAACTGGTGAAAGGAACACGATCGGTAATAGGTAAAACCAGTAGATAAGAATACTCCTCCAATGTAGGAATCAACTGATAATCAGGGAAAGTAAAGCATTGATACATCAGATCATAGAACTGAACCAAAGTCAAAAGAATACCCTCCTTCATCCTTAGCTTCATAAGGGACACGATGGATCGATATTTCTTCTGAAAATATGTAGAACTGTCGATCTTGGGAACCAGACTCACCAAATCATCTATCTTGGGATCCTTGAAACTGTACTTTCGAGTTTTTCTTTTTCCAGAATCCATGGTCAAAAAGTACCTGAGATATTCACAAAGAGTTAACTTTAAGTCCCTTGAAACAAAATGTTTTACAGGATGCTCATGGGTGCATGAATGCATGATGCAACAACCATACACAAGATCATAAACATGGGGGTTCATAGGTTCAACATCATGAGCATGAGGTCAAAGGTACTACCCACAAGGTATGGTCTAAAATTTTATCACCTGCCGAACAAGGTTCTAAGAGGTTCCCAGAGTCTACATCCTTCCTTCAGATATTACCAACGTCCCGGTTGACTCGATAATTAGTAATATTCTTAGGAAAAACTCATCTGAGTGTAGTATCGCGTGACAAACATTTCCAGATTACTCCATCATAGTTTATGCACTACACCTAAAAGGACAAGACGGGTTAAAGGTTCTACGGTCCTCAGTTATAGCAGGCTCCCAGGTCGAATGCAGCATGTCTTCCCGATTACTCAGTAAATGATACTACAGTCAAAGGGGCCTCCACTGAGTGAGGGATCTCATTCCTCCTTTTTTGGGACTACTCCCTCAAAGTTAACATGACTATACTGCCCATCCTATCTTAAGTTTTCCCAAGTCTGGGTATAGGACTTATGAGAAATGACCAAGCATTATGAAAACCAGGAAAATCCAGACAAACATATACAACACATAATATACAAACAACAATAACACATACACAAACAAACAAAGATAGGCTCAACCCACTTAGAGATGGACCAGTATTTGGTTGGAACTTCCCCAGTAAAGTCGCCATTTTTTTTCCTGTAGCGGTAGGATTGTTGAGACTAAGCCATTGGATTGACTTAACTCGCACAAATCAAATAAAAATCACCATCGCGGTTTATTGTTTCCATAGGAATGGGAAAAGAGCGAATAACCCAAAAAGAGGGGGAGAGAATCTAAGTTCGGGGGTTGGTTATGCAAAGGGTAGGTATTAGTACCCTAAACATTTAAGGTACTCTGCAAGAACCTCTTTGTAAGTTTTTGTATTTTAGCTATAAGAGTTGTATACAAAATAGATGGTGGAGATGAGAAAAGAAGTATATTTTTTACAATTTTGCACCCGCCGCGGTTGGGAACCTTTAGTGCCTACGTACCACCTTCCGTGCAATAGAGGATCAGGGTACTCGTAGTTCACCTTTAAAAAATTTAAAACACAAATGTGTTGGTTAATTTTAAGAGATAAGACATCATCATCTTATCCAAGTGGAAAACATACTTACTACCTACGATTATGAGAAAGGAGAATTTGCGTCATCTCAAAGTGGAGGATATAGCTTGGATTTTAAAATAAACAAAGCCTCGCTCAACACCCAAGTGGAAAATATCTTACTTCACTACATATCGTAGAAGTCTAGTAGCTCGCATCACTACAAGGATTGACAAGAGTCTAATCTTTTGAGAAAAATTTAAGGTAAAAAGAGCCAAAATGGAAAAATGGTTTGAATGAGATTGCTTGACTTTTAGTCTTCTCACAAAAAATTAAGGTATTATTAAGTTGATTAAAGTTTGATTAAGAAAATATTTTTGAAAATGCATGGACCTAAGTCCAAGTTTATTCTGAAAGCGGTTCAAGTTTAGAAAGCAAGAATATTTTTGAAAAGAGGGAGAGTATTTTTAAAATTAAAGAAGATGGGAGGAGATGAAGGGACAATCCTAAAGCATAAGGTAAAAGTTAGGGAAAAGAACCATCTAACCAACAAGAAGTCAACACTTGACATAATGAGTCAATATAGAATTCTCATCCTTTGGATTGAAACCAAGCAAGAAAAGATACTAAACCTCTTAAGAATACCAAACTTCAAGTACATTAAGTCTTCACAAAAATTGGCCAGAGTAACGGCTGTATACAAATGAGTTCCCAATTACAGACAAAGCATGTAATCAAAATAGCCTGCACACAAAGAAAATAAACAACCCAATGTCTTGGGGTAAACCTCAAGAACTCCAGACAAAATAACAATATAGGTCACAAGGTCTCAAGGTAGGTCAAGGCTTCTAATCATAAATCCAAGAAGTCCACAACTCCATTATGCTAGGGATAGTAACCAAATAGTCCAAGTAACCTTAAAGTTTTTTATTGTTCAAGTTGATTATTAGGTATCTTCAAAAAGTAAATGAAATGCTTAAGTGAGCAAAAACAAAATGACATAAAGATAAATGCTCATTTGAGCAAAGATGAAAAAAAGCATGAAATGAAAATTCTAAGATAAATGGTGCTTAAAGTAAAAAGCATAAAGTAAAAGCATAAAAATAAAAGTCAATTGTTAATGAGTTAGAAATTAGAAGTTAGTTGAATGACCATCTTGAAACTTGCATTTGAAAACTCATTAGAAGGTTGATTAAATCAAAGCCTCTCAATAACAAGTTTCATTTGCTTTTTGTCAAGTATATCATTTATTTCAAAATCTCAAGGCAACAACAAATGATCAATGATGTTTAAATGATTCACTTAGTCTAAAATTTATGATGATTCATTAGAGGATTGATAAGACCAAAGCCTCCTAACAATGAACCTCAAGTTTATTGGATCAAAGGTTTCAAATTAAACATACTTGGGCTTGCAAACATAGGTTTGGGCCACGAATGATCATTTCTCGAATCGGGACAAAATTTAGTGCTATGTTAAGAAATTGTAAGTGGACTTATATAGAAGTCGCACATATTTTGGGGCCGGTCAATAGCAATCTATATGTCATATATTTGGAGAGATGATATGTAGATTATCGTTTAACAAATGTAACACAGTGAGAAAGGGATAAGATGAAGAGGGAGGGGAAATATTTAAATCAAAAAATTTAATCAAATTATCATAAAAATTATCCATCCATTTTGGTAGAGTTAAACTCAACACCCAAGATCCAATGATGTTAATGAAGTTTATGATCAACCATCATATAACCAGAATATATTTAAAAAATAGCATTTAATGAATAAAATAAAAAAGAAAAATGACTTTTAAATTGTTTTTTTAAAATGAAAATAAAAGGTAAAATAGCAAACTATATTCAAAGTATCAAAGAAAATTTTAAAAAGACCATAGAAAAATCTGAAATGACCTCAAATATTTTTATAAATTTTTTGGTAAATTTTTTAAAACAGAAAAACATTTTTAAATTGATTAAAATCATTCGAATAAATAAAAAAAGATAAAAAATAGTAGAAGTCAAAATAAAATTCTAAAAAAATTTTAGAAAGTCAGAAATGATGAAAATGATTTTTATAACATTTTTTAGAATTTAAAAAATATCAAAAAGTATTTTTAAAACAATTAAAATAAGGCAAACAAAACAAAAATTATGAAAAATATCAAACATAAAAATAAAAATATAAAAAAATATTCAAAAAGTCATAAATAATTCAAAGTATTTTTGTATATTTTTTTCATAATTTTTGGATAAAAAATAAAAGAGTTATGAATTTTTAAAAATAAAAGAAATTAAAAAATGATTTTGTAAAATAGAAATAAATCAGAAAAACCACGCACGTTGGATCTCTCTCACTAATACACGCTGTCAGATCCAATGGATCTGAGGTGAGGGAGCATCATGGGTCTAAGCTGAAGCGCGCGCATACCACACAAGAAAGTCCAACCAATCAAAATAAAACAATTGTCGCAGTTTCATTGGTTGAAGAATGGCATGTAGGTCATCTTCAAGCTCCAGCCTCCTGCAAGTATGGAAAATCCAAGATCCTTAAATCTGTAAATTTATGCATTCATAGTGGTACCGTTAGATGCGTCTATTTGAGACGATCACAACCATATGCTCGCGAAAAATTTATGTAAAGCACAACGTAGTCGATTTGGAAAAATCCAGAGATGTTTAAAAATGTCAAAATTGAAAAATCCAAAGTATCAAATGCATTGTTTCACCAAATTTGAGTTAAGAGCAAGCATCAATGAACATCATAGACCATTCCAGTAATTTGAGTTAGAGGATTTGGTGCCTTAAACTACCTGAACAAAGTCAGATGAACTTACTCTGCAAATGGAATTGGATAGCACGATTCAGGGTATCTCAAGGCTTGATTCTTCTTCTGTTAGCTTCAGGGAAGTTCAAGGATGAAGGATCAATGAAGAAATTGGATTGAAAAGTGGAGAAAATAGGAATTCAAAATCTCAGAAAAGTGAGTTATGGATGGAGTTTGACAGAGTGATTTTGGTTGTTCAAGATTGAGAAAATGAGTGAGGTATGACCCTCTATTTATAGGGAAGCAAATATGATGCTCAAGCGTGTGGAATGATGAAGTTTGGAGGGAATTCGTGTGATGATGCAAGCATGAAAAGTGTGACTCATATTTTGCTCAAAACTCAGCCAAAACTTGCGCTTCAAGGTGTTAATCACTTCTGGAAGATTGTCAAACATGATTAGAAGTAAAAATGTGCAACAATTTAGTGATTAGAAGTTGAATTGTGCATTTCAAATTCTGACTTGGAGGAAAAATCAGTTTTAAGTGATTGTCTTTGAACTCATGGTGTGCATAATTTAGGGAACCTTAGGGAATGATTCTTGAAGCATTTGAAAGATAAGTTCACAAACTTTACAATGTGCAAAGAGTGAGATCAATTGGATGCTTGAGCTGAAAGTTGTGATGAGTCAAAATTGAGAAAAAAGAAGTTGATTTTTTGTACTTAGAAAAATTCTAAGTTTTTCTTCAAACGTGACCTATAATGTTTTGAGATCAACCAAGGCTTTACTCCAAAATTGAGCTTTGATTAATGATGCTAGCTGGAAGTATACTTCCCAAAGATCATTTTGAAACTTGAATTACTCATAAATACCAAGTATTGAAAAAGTTATGGCCTTGTGAAGTTGGTGAAAATTCATGAGATGACCTATAATCTTTTGCATTCTTAGGGCATCTTCCATCCATTTTCAAGCTTTGCACACAAAATTAGATTTGAATTTCACATCTTTAAGATCATTTTGGAAAAAGAATGGGATCAAGGAGATACAAATTGTCCAAGTTATGACCTTTTAAAGTCACGTGAGAGAATTTGATGGCATATCTAGAGGACATGTAATCTTTCTTCATCATTAGGCATCTTCCACATAAAACTTTCTTTAAAATTTTGAAGTGATTTGTTGATAACCCTTTAAAGAGAAGCATGTCTTTGGAATCAATCAAAAATACCAAAATATGAGCAAGATACAACCCTTAGAAGTTCAAAACCCTAGCTCCTAGAAGAACAAAATGCCTTGGAAACCCCTTTCAATTTTGACAAACTTTCTTGTACAAATACTTTTGTCATGTGAACAGAAATTGTTGATGATGATAATGAGAAACCATAGCAATTATAACCACTTCCAAATATTAATAATTGAGGGAATTATGCACTTGTAATCAATGAATCAAGAACTTGTCCAATTAGGTCAAACCTCTTCAATAAACCTTTGCATCCTTTGAATTTATTTGACAAATTGAGGTATGATGAATCATAGTATACCCCATCATGATGTTTCTTTGAAGTACTCTCAATGTTGAAGCTTTAATCTCAATAAAAATCTGTTTGAAGAAACCATGGACACAAACTCATGCACCTATGAATCACCTGATGAGATGTGTTGTGCCTTCACCTATAGGATCATCAATTAGAGAAAATATTCATTGTATTTGTTAGTTGTGAGTTAATCAACACAAGTCAAATATGACCATAATATAAAAATCAAGGTGCTTGGTGATTTTCTCATGGGCAAACCTAAATATAGGGAGAAGAACCCAACCCAATTGTAATCTTGGTATGGTTGAATTGATATGAGATGATAGAGGAATCTTAGGGGAAAAAATTGGGGTACAACACTAAGGATAGTGGCATACCTTTCAAAATTCAAATGTTGGGGTAGACCACTGTGAGACTCAGAAACTGGTTCTAAATGGTCCATCAAGAAAAACCATTCCAAGGGTTAGTTAATCAAGGGAATGGTGTTTCAAAATTCAAATGTTGGGGAAAGATAGGCCATAAAAGGCAAACCCCTTTCATACTTTCACAATCCTCAGGGGACCTCTCTTATACATCCATAATCTTCGAGTTCAAAAAGAGTATCGGGAAGTCATATCAACATAATACCCTACCACTTTTTCAATAATCATCCTTGTTACATAGGCAACCTCTCTACGTCTTAACCATCTTTGATCCCTCACAAGGACACTCGTTAAAATCATATGAGGCTGCATAAATCATTCATTAGGTCTCTTCAATCTATAATCGAGCTATACTTATCATCTCATCCATCTGACGAATTCTGACAGCATGGATCTAGCATATCTCAAAAAGCTCAATTATGCATTTGCATTTCAAAATCCAACCTTCATTGATACATATTTGTGTCACTCATTACATGCATCAATAAATCATTACATTTCATGCATAATCATAAATCATAATGCATAATATAAATCATGTCACATGTGAAGACAATCATCATTGACAAACCAAGTTATTTATTCTACGTTGAATCTCGATAATAGATTCTCTTGGTTAATCTCGACAGATGATTATCCAGATCACCTCGGCATAAGGTAATTTTACGTTGAATCTCGACAGAAGATTCCCATGGTTGATCTTAGCAGTTGATTTTCCAGAAGACCTCAGCAGAAGGTAATTATACGTTGAATCTCGACAATAGATTCTCCTGATTAATCTCGGAAAATGATTTTCCAGAAGACCTCAACAGAAGGTAGTTCATAATTGAATCTCGTCAGTAGATTCTTCTGGTTAATCTCGATAGATGATTTTCCAAAAGACCTCGGCAGAAGGTAATTATACAGAATCTCAACAGTAGATTCTCTTGGTTAATCTCGGAAGTTGATTATCTAGAAAACCTCGGCAGAAGGTAATTTTACAGAATCTCGGAAGTATATTACTCTGGTTAATCTCGACAGTTGATTATCTAGAAGACCTCGGCAGAAGGTAATTATACAAAATCTCGGAAGTAGATTCCCCTGGTTAATCTCGACAGTTGATTATCTAGAAGACCTCGGCAAAAGGTAATTATACAGAATCTCGGCAGTAGATTCCCCTGGTTAATCTCGGCAGTTGATTATCTAGAAGACCTCAGCAGAAGGTAGTTTCCCAACAAAATCTCGGCAGTAGATTCTCCTCGTTAATCTCAGCAGGTGATTATCTAGAAGACCTAGGCATAAGGTAGTTCTCAATTGAATCTCAGCAGTAGATTCCCCTATCCATAAGACCTCGACATAAGGTAGTTCTCAATTGAATCTCGACAGTAGATTTCCTTATCCAGAAGACCTAGGGAGAAGGTAGTTCTCAATCAAATCACGACAGTAGATTCCCCTATCCAGAAGATCTCAACAGAAGGTAGTTCTCAATTAAATCTTGGTAGTATATTTCCTGTTAAAGAGCCTCACATCAAGCATGACGTACACATAGCCATATCAAAAGTCTCAAATACATTCATAGCATTTGGTGCATCTAACATACGGAAATACCGAAGAGCATTTAATAAAACATCAAAGTTTATTATGGTTAGAAAAATGATGAAAGAGGTCCACGTCTACGTCCGTACCCACACCTACACCTACAAATGTCGAGATCATTCGAACACTTTTCATCATATTCAAATCAATTCAAAGATACCACAAAAACACGATGTCGGGGAGTTGGTAACACAAAATCAATGGTTTAAACGGAGGAAATATAAAAAAAAAAATCATTACATTTTAGGGCATATACACACATTTGGTACATATGTAAATATTTGGGGCATACACAAACACTCAATACATATACATTTATGGGTTCCATATCAATCTAGGACATTATGCAACATACATGGCATTTTTTCAAACATACTTTGGGTAAAACCAATATTTTGGGGCCCTTTGTCAGATCATCAAAACAAGCATTTACCTTGGTTGAGAAAAAACACAACCGGTAAAAAAATTCGGTCTCATATTTGATCTAATTATCTAAAATTTGATCATCAAAAATGGCTTTTTTATCAGCGATATAACTCATTGCATCAGTCTTCATGCATCGATGTGTTATCAAGCTTTTTCAATCATATACCCCCTAGGTTGTGGTAGATGTGAAAATTTCTGGATTCATATTATTCATTCCCTAGGTTGTAATGAATATATGAATTCATCCTGGATCTGTTTACTCCCTAGGTTGTAGTAAACATGACGAAATCTGCGATATAACTCATTGCGTCAGTCGCCATGCAGTAATGTTGTTATCAATCCTTTTTCAAATATTTATCCCATAGGTTGCGATAGATATGAGAATCTTCAGGGTCATATTATCCATCCCCTAGTTTGTGATGAATAACGTAAGCCCATCCCTGTTGTCTTTTATCCCCTAGGTTACGATAAAGGCACTGGTTCATCCTCGTACTATTTACTTCCTAGGTTGTAGTAAACATAACGAAAATTGTATAATTCATTGCATCGGTCTCCATGCAGCAATGTGTTATCAAACTTTGTTTCATTCATCCCCTAGGTTGCGATAAATAGACAAAATTTGTGTGAAAACTTATTATATTAGTCTCCAAGAATTAGTAAGTCAGCTTTTTAAAACTTTTACTATTTTACCTCCTAGGTTATGGTAAATATGCAAGAATATACTATCTCCTTTAGATACTGATGAGTTATATGTGTCATCATATCTAAGTCAAATCAAAACTTACTATATTAGTCTCCAAGCATTAGTAAGTCAACTTTTTCAAAACATATATCATTTACCTCATAGGTTATGGTAAATAAGCAAAAAAAAAATCTAAAATCTCTCTTAGATACTGATGAGTTGTCTGCGTCGTCGTGTCTAACTTAAATCAAAACTTTGGTTCAAACTCTGGTAAGATGATGCATCATCATTTATGCCTACACTTCATACCCATGGGAACGTTGTACATGGTATCCTTATAATCTTTCAGATAAATTTTGGAGTCTTCCAATATTTAATACTTCCAATCAGACCGTGCAAGACCTGTGTATTCTCGTACTATTTAATCGAAAGGAAATTAAATAGGGCCAGTTTTCATACCCCCAAATTTGCGCTACTGGTTCCTAATCTTTTATTCCTAAAAGGTATCATTTGGCTTCATATGTTCATGGGGGTTTAGTTTTTGAAAGGGGGTTTTAATGGGCTTTTCTAAATCAGAATAGGCCCATGTAAATTTTTAAGGCCCATTGCATTTTGAGTAAGATTTTTGTTTTGGTTTCAGCCTATTTTCAAAATTTGAAGGAGAGCTTTTTTTAGAACTCTTGGGCCTTTCTAAATCATAAAGGCCCATGCAAAGTTTTCGGTCCATTTTGAATTCTATAGAAGGGGGTATGCTATCACTTGAGAGGTTTATTAATTAAATCAGGACCGGCCCACTAGAGTGTTGAGGCCCGTTTTAAAATAAGTAAGGGGTGTTTGTTCTAGTCAGGGAGGCCCATAAACAAGTCGGTTTTATTAAGGCCCAATAAGTGAACAATCTGGCCCATTTTAGTTTTTGTTGTGTTTATTGATTATTGATTTGAATTATTATTATTAACGTGTTTGTTTTATTAATTTGGAAAAAAGGTTGACTGAGATAAAATTGAACTTACAAGCCCAAAACTCAGATAGGCCCAATCCAAGAAAAACGCATGTTCCAAAACAAACAAATGTGCACTGTACAGATCATTGAAAAATAACTCATGAACTATTATTGTTCAAATCAACAAATCAAAAATCAAATCAAATCTTCCCCATTGTATTATCCAAAAGTCTTACAGAAATTAAATCAAATCTTAATACAAAACATAACAGAATTAATACAATGCAAACTAAATCAATATAGAATCTAAAACTTATACATATCGTATCAAAAAAACTTATTTTCCAGATCCATTACAAAACAAAATTCACTACAAATTACAAACAAATCAAAATAAAATCCCTAAATCTGCTAAGTAACGACAATCATAAATTTGTTTCCTAAAACATCTAACCCTAAACACTATAAGAATACCTAGGGTTCAAAGACAGGGGGAGGATATTTGACATAAGAAGGAGAAAAAAGGAAGTTGAATAGAGGAGAAAAAATTTGGATAGAGGGAAGAACAGAGAAGGCCTGAGATCTGAGAACTGTCGTCGTAGGCTCACACATCGTCACTCCATGTGAACTAGGGTTTCAATATTTGAAACCCTAACTTATCTTGTCGCGTCACCGCTACTTTCTTCGTCACCACCATCCAAGCGTCTGCAAAACAGAAAGGAAGAAGGGGAGATCAGAATAAAACATATCCAAATCCGAATAATTGACAGAGATCCACGATGAAGAAGGTAAGCACTTAGCTTTAGGTTTTTTTGTTGTTGTTGTTGTGTTTTGTTTGTGGAAATTTGGGGGTTGGGATTATTTTTGGGTTAGTTATTGTGGTGGTTGCGTCAGAGAAGGAGAGAAGCGATTGAGCGCCACTGCCTAGGGATTTGATTAGGGTTTTGGTGTTAGAAGAGGGAGATAGTTCATAAGGAGAGAGAGAGAGAGAGAGAGAGAGAGAGAGAGAGAGAGAGACAAAAATGACAGAACGTCTTGTAAAAAAGGAAAATATAATTTTTTTCTAATCATGTGCATACCATCTCACGTGTGTTACCATGCTCCTTCCATCATAACCATGCGATCCTCATCAAACGCCCCAAAATGCATGCCCATGGCATTACAGTGTGCCTTTCCACATGGAGTCCAGACAGACTCCCAAAACCTTTGGGCCAGGCCCGTTACTAGTCACACCCCCTCTATTTTTGTTTTTACTAACCAGACGTAAATTTATACCCCCCCCGGGCCTTATGGGCCAAGTCATATATCTGGACTTGGACCCTTACTGCCTACCCCCTATCTTTTACTGCATAGTTCTAATTCAAACCCCCCTGCATTAGGCCTGAATTCAGGGCCCTGCTACACCCCCCCCCCATATTTTACTAGCCAAACTTAATTTACACCCCCATGCGTTTTGTTTTTATTTTATTATTTTTAACTTTTATATTTTATGTTTTTTAATATATTTATAAATTCTATTATTATTATTAAACCAAATATTATTTTTTCTAAAATTCGTTCAAATATTTATTTTATTGTTTTTAATCATGCATTTAATAAGATATTTTACAATTAACACATTAAAAAATATTCAACCAAAAATAAACCTTTTTCCATAAATTAATTAAATTAAACAACAATCAATTTTCAAAAAGGATTACGAGAATGTTTTAATTAACTGGGCACTTCGTCTAATAAACTTTGTTATTCACACACCTAGACTAAGTACAAGTTGAATTCAAATATCTTCGTAATCTATAAAAAACACCAACCAACTGCGAACTACAAATTGGGACTAAAATCGTGGTGAGTTACCCTAATAAAAATTAAATGCCTATTTCTCAAAGATCGTGCTTTTAAACCCTAGTATCCTTGTGAACAAGGTAGATGAGGGGTGCCTAACACCTTCCCCTCGTCTAAGAACGAGTCCAATAATCTAGAATCTCTAACTTATTTAGGGTTATCCTTTATATTCCCTTCCTTAGGATAAAAATTAAGGGTGGCGACTCTCAATTTAAAACTGGTTACAACACGAGCCTATATTTAAATTACTACAGAAAGACCAGACAGTGGTGTGGAATGATGATTGTCAGACAACCTTCGAGACAATAAAAGAAATATTTACAAGAGCCACCAATCTTAATGCTACCGGTACCTAGAAAACCGCTCATCATGTACTTAAAAGTGCTTGAAGGGTCAATGGGATGTGTATTAAGGAAACATGATGAAGCAGGTAAAAAAAGCATGCAATCTATTATCTCAGCAAGAAATTCACCGACTACAAAACCAGGTACTCACTTCTCGAGAAGACTTGTTGTGTTTTGGCTTGGGCTACTAAACGGTTAAGGCAGTATATTTTAACTTACACCACATGGTTAATAGCAAGAATGGATCCTTTAAAATACGTGTTCGAAAAACCAGCTCTTACAGGAAGAATTTTCGGATGGAAAATGTTACTATCCGAGTACGACATCCAATATGTTACTCAAAAGACCATCAAGGAGAGTGTATTAGCTAACCATCTATCTCACCAGCCGTTTCTAGAATATCAACCAATGAAGTTCGACTTTCCAGACGAAGACGTCATGGTTATAGGTGACTACGAAATACCAGGGCCCGACGATGGACCTGAACCAGGGGCACATTGGACACTCATGTTTGACGGGGATTCAAATGCACTAGGGCACGGTATTGGGGAAGTTTTGACTTCTCCGAAGAATTTTCACAAACCTTATACCGCGAGGTTATGTTTTGATTGTGCCAACAATATTGCTGAATATGAAGCTTGTATCTTGGGTCTGGAAGCTGCTATCAATCTAAGAATTAAACATCTCGAAGTGTATGGAGACTCAGCATTAGTCATATACCAAGTCAGCGATGAATGGGACACTAAACATCCCAAATTGATTCCATATTAGGATCATGTTTTGAAGCTAGCTATGGAATTTACCGAGATCACATTCAGTCATATTCCGCGAGAAGAAAATCATATGGCAGATGCCTTGGTAACTTTATCAGCTATCCTCAAAGTAACCTGGCCAAATCAAGAACGCGCATTACAATTAGACATTTTGAAGAACCAACATAAAGCCTTGCCATTGAAGAAGGACCAAATAACAAGCCTTGGTTCTATGACATCAAAAGGTATCTCAAGAAACAAGAATATCTAGAAAATACCTCTGTGATTGACAAACGAACTCTGTGGAAGCTAGCTTCAAAGTTTTTTCTGAATGCTGATGTGTTATACAAAAGAAACTACGATATGGTATTACTCATGTGCATGGAGAAACATGAAGCAGATACACTTACGAGAGAAATCCATGAAGGCACTTTCCAAACTCATACAAATGGACATGCCATGGCTAGAAAAGTCTTATGAGCAGGTTGTTATTGGTTGACAACAGAAGTTGATTGCTACCATTATACAAAGGCGTGTCACAAATGTAAATATACGCCGACAAAATGCAAGTGCCACTGACTCCTTTGAATGTCCTAAGTTCTCCTTGGCCATTTTCAATATGGAGAATTGATATGATAGGAATGATTGAACTGAAAGCCTCTAATGTGCATTAGTTTATACTAGTTTCCATTGACTACTTCACCAAATAGGTGGAAGTTGCGTCCTACACAAATGTGACAAGACAAGTGGTTACTCGATTAATCAAGTAGAATCTTATATGCAGAATTGGGGTTTCTAGAAGAATCACTACAGACAATGGA
Source organism: Vicia faba (assembly GCA_948472305.1). Classification (NCBI taxonomy): domain Eukaryota; kingdom Viridiplantae; phylum Streptophyta; class Magnoliopsida; order Fabales; family Fabaceae; genus Vicia; species Vicia faba. The sequence goes on from OX451738.1 coordinate 1,584,769,315, forward strand.
TCCAACTTGAACAACAAAATGATGAAGGAGTTGTGCGATGACTTCAAGATCGAGCATCATAATTCCTAACCATATCGACCCAAGATGAACGGGGCCATTGAAGCTGCCAATAAGAATATCAATAAAATCATTAAGAAAATGATGAAGACATACAAAGATTGGCATGAAATGTTTTCCTTTGCTCTACATGGCTATCGTACTTCTGTACATACATCAACGGGTGAAACTCCCTTCTCTCTAGTATATGGCATGGAAGCAGTACTCCTTGTTGAAGTAGAGATTCCATCGCTACGGGTTCTAATGGAAACAAAGCTTAAAGAATCAGAGTGGGCTCAGACGCGACTTGATTAACTTAACATCATTGAAGAAAAATGCTTGACAACTTTGTGCCACAGTCAATTATACCAAAAGCGAATGAAGAAAGCATTCGACAATAAGGTTCACCCTCTAGTATTCAAAGAAGGAGATTTGGTGCTCAAGAAGATTCTACTACCTCGCCTTGATTCATGTGGTAAATGGACACCCAACTACGAAGGTCCATACGTGATAAAAACAACATTCTTGGGTGGTGGTCTTATCCTCATGACAATGGATGGGGAAGAACTGCCACATTCGATAAATTCAAGCGCAATCAAAAAATACTATATATAAAAATATCGCTAAGTTCGAACCCTAAACGGGCGACTTAGGCAAAAAGGAGTATCCCGGTGGATTGAGAAACCCTAAAGGGTGATCCAGGAAAAAATTAGGGACATAAACAAAAAAATTATTATTATCCTGGTGGATTAAAAACCCAAAAGGGTGGTCCAGGCAAAAGTTAGGGGTCTTACTCAAAATAAAGAACAAATAGGCTACGATCAAAGAACAATGACTACAATCACGAAGGAAAAGGATTAATCCAAATCATTTGACTCAGAAGCAAAGGAGATTGGATCTATCAAAAGGACATTGGAGAAATAGTAGTAGCAATTATCACTTTCATTGCCATTTTCATTTTTTGTTAAACTTTCTGTAATTACCTCTTTCAAAGAATTATATTTTGTACTTTAGCCTATTCAAAGGCATGTTTATCAAAAAACATTTACTTTTTCAATCTTTTCAAATTATATTTTCCTTTTTGGACTTGTTTACAAAATACTAAAATTATTTCTTGTGAGTAGTGCGTTAAAATCATTTTAGGGATTGGACAAACAAAAGCATTTGATATAACATCAAAAAAGCATTTTGGTTAGAAAAACGTCGAAAGAAAATCCACGTCTACGTCCACGCCTGTGATCATAGCCATATCCACGCCTACATCCGCAAACTACGTCCACGTCTGCGCATGAGATACAAATATCAAAAATCCTGTTGACACCATTCATCTTGTTCAAATCAATTCAAAATACCACGAAAATGCAACATACAACATTGGAGAGTCGATGACACAAAACAAATGGTTTAAAAGGAGATAAAATTAAAAAACTTTACAACGAGCATGTGGTGCATATATAACCATTTGGGGCATATACACACACTTGGTGCATATACATTTGGGGCATATATAAAATTCAACGCATATACACTTGGGGTTCCATATCAATCTAAGACATGATGCTTATACATCGTACATGGCATTTTCCAAATACATTTTTGGTTAAACCACGAGCTTTATTAAGGCTCATCATTGGATTCTCTGATCCACAAAATAAACGAATACCTTGGTTGAGAACATACACAACTGGTAAACTTTGATCTTATCTTTGGTCTAGTTATCTAAGATTTGATTACCAAAGAAGTCTTTAAATATATATCCTCTAGGTTGTGATAGGTATGATAATTTTCAGGATTATGTTATTTATCCTCTAGGTCGTGATAAATATGTAAGATTACCTCCGTGCCGTTTATCCTCCAGGTCATGATAAACGCACAAACTTTTCAATCATCTATCCTCAAGGTTGTGGTAGGTGTGCAAATTATCGGGTTTATATTATTCATTCTCTAGGTAATAATGAATACATAAATTTATCTTCGTGTCGTTTATCCTCTAGTTCGTGATAAATACATAAACTTTTTCAATTATCTATCCTCTAGGTTGCGATATGTATACGAATTTTCAGGGTTATATTATTAATCCTCTAGGTCGTGATGAATACATAAGCATATACATGTGTCATTTATCCTCTAGGTCGTGATAAATGCACAAGTTCATCCTCGTATTGCTTACTCTCTAGGTTGTAGTAAACATAATGAAATATGTGATATAATTCATTGTGTCAGTCTCCATGCGGAAATGTGTTATCAATCTCTATTTTAATCATTCTCTAGGCTATGATGAATACACAAAATTTACGTTATAAGCTTACTATATTAGTCTCAAAGCATTTGTAAGTAAATTTTTAAACTTGTGTTATTTACCTCCTAGGTTATGGTAAATACGTGAAAAATATACGATCTCTTTTAGGTATCGACAACTTATCTGCATCGTCGTATCTAAGTCAATCTAAACTCTCTGTTCAAATTCTGGTAAGATGATACATCATCATCTGCGCCTATTGTTCATACTCTGGGGAACACTGTACAGTGTACCCCTATAATCTCTGGTCAAATTTTGGGGTCTTCCATTATTTAATAAACCTCTGATTCGAATATGTGAGACCTGCGTATTCTCGCACCCTTCAATCGAAGAGTAATTAAATAGGGACAGTTGTCATACACCAAATTTTCCCTACTAATATTAAATGGTTAATTCATGATAACTAATCATATTTTATACATATTCATATTTTGTCATTTCTAAAATTTTTGAGAGAGGGTGTATATTAATTTATTTTTGTTAGTAGGGGTATATTTTTATAAAAAATGTTTGGTTTTAAAAGGGGCGTGGGTTTCACAAAATCTGCATTAATTTGGGATGGCCCATTAAGCTAAATTGGAGGCCCATTAGGCTTATTGAGGTTGACCAAAGTCAATAGCAGACTATTATTATTCTTATTATATTATTATTATTATTATTATTGTTATTATAATTACTATTTATCACTTATTGTTATTAACCATTTATTTTATTTTTATTATTATTACAATAACTATTATTATTATTATTCCCTTATTATTATTAATATTATAATTGAGTTTTTAATGATTTTGTTGACTTGTTGACCGAGTCAACTCTAGGTTTTTCAACCTAGCTTCCCCAGTGGCGCAACCTCCTTCTTCCCTAAGCGACCTAAGCCCAGAACAACCAAAATCAATAATTTTCGAACCAAATCTACCTAGACAAATCAAATCTGATAAACATATTTGTTTTTATTGACTAGAAATGAATTACACATACAATTTGGACTAAATACATCACAAAAACACGAAACCTAATTTTAAATTTACAAATATAATCAAAACAAATCAAAAAATACATTTACAAATCAATTGCAATCTAATATAATCCCTAATTTCTTCAATCAACAAATTGTAACGACAATTACAACATATTTTCCTAATTTGTCTAAATACTAAACCTATAAATAGAGCCCTAAAAATTCTAAGGAATGGAGAAGAAATTATAACAGAAAAAAGAGGAGAAGAAGCAGAAGCTACGAATCAACCTTTTTGCTTGGGATCTGGGTTTCAATTTCTAAAACCCTATATTTGTGTTGCATCATCATCGCCTACAAGACATCACCATCGTCGCAGCATCATCGCACGCACCTGCCAAACAGAAAAGAAGGTGAAGGAGATTAGAAGGGAGAATCGGAAAACCATAAAAGAATTAAGACAACCAAAACCATTGCGGAAAGGTAAGCCTAATACTGAGCTTAAAGTGTATATATCGTTGTTGTCAGTTGATGTATGGAATCATTTTTTTATTTGAATAAAGGTTTCTGGGAAATTTGGGGTTTAGTGTTAGGTTTTGGGGTTAGGGTGCTAAGGTTTTGGGGTTAGGGTTCTTGGGGTTAGGTTATGGTTATTAGGGTTCTAAAGGGTTACATTCCTGGGTTTAAACAATTTTTAGGGTTCTAAGGTTTGGCTGAAGATCTTCAATGATTCTGGGTTCCTTGTGGTGTTTCTTGGTTGAAGGTGGTGGTGCCCTGAAGCGGCCACCGATGGAAGCGATTTCCGGCAGGCGGCGCCCAGGGCGGGGCGATTTCCGGTGATCGCCTTTCTAGAGAGAGGTGAGAGAATCTCTCTCTAGAATACAAAGAAGGGATTTTTTGGTTCTATTAGAGAGAGAAAGAAGAGAAAAATGGCCCTCAAGCCCATAAATCTTCTTTTATAAATACTCTTTGTATCCTGTAAGTTACTCATATCGTTCACCCTCAACCTACGCCTTCTGATTTTAATAAAAAGTTCACAAACCGCGCGTCTATCATAACTCTCAATACTCACCCACGCTCTGTCCAATGGATCAAACACATTTGTTTTGGGTCAAGCTCGTTCTATTGACACCCCTCAAATTGCTTCCTCAATGTAAAACTGTACCCCCTGCGATATCGGGCCAAGTCCAACATCTGGACTTGAGCCCTTATTTACTACACCCCCCAGTTTTGCTACTTATGTCAAATGTTCACCCCCCCCCCCATGCGATTTGGGCCTAAATCCAATATCTGGATTTAGGGCCCTGTTATTCATACCCCCCAGGATTACTAACCAAATTGATTTTGCACCCCCTGCGTTTTTAATTAAAATTAATTATTTTTGTAATTTATTTTATTTTATTTATTTATTTATTTTCTATCATTTTGCATAATTAGTTTTTTAAATATATTTATTTTAATAATAAATTCTAAATTTTTTTATTTTTTATTCAAATTCCTTTTTAAATACTAACTCATTCAAATATTTTAATTGCATTAAAATTCTTTTTTTTTTCCATGCATTAAAAATATTTATTTTCTTTATATTACAACATACTCGAAAACATCTAACCAATCAAATTACTAGCAACTTTCTACTAACTTAATAAACCCAATATATTATTTTCAAAAAGGATTATGAAGATATTTCTCACTAACTGTGAACTTCATCTAACAACTCTGTAATTTACAAACCCAGACTTGGTTCAAGGAGAATTCGAGATCTTTCCAAAATCTATAAAAAACACCAACCAACAACTACGAACTAAGAATTGGGACTCTGAATCCTCATAAGAGTATACATAGGTGTTGTTCCTAAAAAATTTCCCTCTCTTTTCTTCAATACATTTCTCACAAAAGATCTCAAATGCTCAAGGATTCTCAAGGGTTGATCAAACAAGCTCACCTTCTAAGCTCTGAGTCCATAAATTAGGGTTTTGGTTTTCTCAAAGCTAATTGGACTTTTAGTGCCTCAAATGACTTTCATGATTCATTATAGGCCTCCAAGAGTGCTCATACCAAGTCTCAAGTCTTGCACCACAATTTTTCCCAGTCAATTACTCAGATTACTAAAAATCAGTTGTATTGAGTAAAAAGTAAATTATAGTCAACATATAGTCAAACTTCATGATTTTTGGCCAACATCAATGTTCTGAGGTCATATTCATCAATTGATCAAGGATTGATCATAATTCCTCAAGAAAAACACTCAAATCATCAAAGGGGAAAAATTATTTAAATTAAGGTTTTGACTGAGAATGACTGGTCATTGACTTTTGAGCTAGTACATGACCTAATGGTTTGAAGAATGATCTTAAGGATTCAAACATAATATCTTGACCTAATTTCATGGCTCAAATAATTTCTCAAGATCAAGGGATTGATAGTTGAAATTTGGATCAACTGATGAAAAGTCAACTGATACACAAAAAGTCAAACTTTGACTTTTTGGTCAACATTGAATTTCAAAGATAAAGATACATCAAGACATTCAAAAATATCAAACTTGATCATCAAGAATCAATAAAGTCAATAAAAGTTAACAAAATTCAAAGATTTCCAATACTTAGAAAATTCTAAGTGTTTTTTTTTACCTTGATAATTTCACTACTTCATGACAATTTTTCACCAAGATGTAAGATGATTCAAGGAAAACTTTCAAAATGAAAGTTGTAGATCTTGATGAATTCTAAAACTTTGTCTCTTATGGTTGATATCCAAAAAATGCTTGGATTTGAAGATATATGCTCATGAATTCATGACATTTTTGTATAAACACTTAGTGAAATTTTCAACAAGTTTAGGCAGATTTTTGTCCTAACTTATTGGCCAATTTTCATCAAGTTCCAAGTTTATTTAGCCAAAGTGTTCAACATGAAGGTTGTAGACAATGTTTCAATATTTCCAAAATGTCCAAGAACTTGAAGAGATCATGCTTGAGCTAGAAGTTTCGAAGAGAAGAAGATGGCATCACAAACTTGAATTTTAGGTCATTTTGTGATGAACCTTATGATCCAATCTTCAAGCATGCTGCATAATCTTGTTTTCATGCCTTCAAACTTGCAAATCACTCAACAATTAAATTTTTACACAAATTATTGATCCATTTTCCATGCATTTGAGTCATTGTCCAAGTGATTTTGCCATTAATGGAACAAAGTTCACACTTCCATTTTGAAAAAGTGAATTTAATCACAATGTCAACTCTCCTTGAGCCTATACATTGTTGCTTCTGATTCCAAAACATTTCAAAGCAAGAAGAAACCATCTACAAGCTTGTCAACCACCCTACAAGCCCTTGTACTATGCGTTGAAACCATGATTTTCAAGATTGCTTCAAAATCAAGTCACATAACCATAACATGTGATCTTTGATTTTTGATCACTAGAGCCTTAAAAACCTTTCCTATATAAATAGAGAAGACATTTACAAGCTAAGACACGGATTAACAAGCCATGAAAAACTCTCATACTCCCTCAAACTAGAATTTGCATAAGAAACTCCATAACTTGTGATTTCTGACTTTGAACACCAAAATCATAATCCACTCGTGCATTTTCCATTTTAATCAATCAAACATCATTTGTACACCATATTAAAGTGATACAAACCCTTGAACCACTTCTGTAATCCCTCCATCACCATCCACCAGTTTCAAAACTCAGCTCTGCAACTTGACTTCTCTAGAAGAATCCAGCCACTTTCAGCTCAAAGTAAGCATTGTAATAGCTTCCTAGGAGTTCAGTGAAGCTATCCAGATCATCACAACATCTCCAGAAGTGCTCAAACTCCAAACACGATTTCCAGTTTTGAGGTAAATTTTCTCCACTTTGAACTCCTTATACAAGCATCATTAATGGTTACTTTGTGAATGAAAAATGTAGACATCATTGCCCTGAAGCTAACCATGCCTTTAGTTTTCATTTATGTTGCCTATGTGATGCGAATTTTGAAGTTGAAAATTCTGGAAAAAATTAGGTTTTAATTTGGTACCAAAAAATTCTAATACATCTTTGATTTATAGCTTATGAAATTTATATGGTTTAATTCAGGGTGAAAAATGGAACAACTATCATGTTTACATTTTCTGATTTGATTGAGAAATGAGCAAATTTGAAAATTAAAAAATGGTGTTGAAGAGGTTGGCGCGAGGAAGAAGATGAAATGTGTTCAGGAATGAGTTTATTTTAAATTTATTGCAACTTGTATTATAAACGGATGAAACAGCCACCTCAGTGGCAGAGAAGCACGCATTAAGGCGTTGATTTATAGGGACCTGGGTTTGAGCCCCAGTGGTACCCTTTTGTTTTATTCACATTATTTCCTTGTAGATTTAGTACATCAAGTGCAGTGCGCATGCTATACATCCTTGTGACTGGACCATCAGATCTTCCAGCCATTTCATCCAACACTCCATAATTCAAGCCCATGGTGCACTCACAGAAATCAATCACACTGGATCAACAAGCGCTAGACTTTGTTTATGGGCCTTTGACTGAATTTTCTCCATACCCCCCCCCCCCCCCCATTTTACTAATAGCGCAGGCCCATTTTGATTTTTTTTGTTACAAACATTTTATTTTATTTTCTAATTTCAAAAAAAGTCTCATTTGGGCCCCCAAAAAAAATATTTTCTCACACCCCCTTTTTACTTTTTAAAACCCAAGCCCAACTATTTTTTATACTTTTTATGTTTTATTTGTTTACTTATTTTTATTTAATCAAAAATACAAAAAATATATTTTCTTAAATAATTAAATTAAAAATATTTTAATTTAAACACTTATTTTATTTTTGTTAATATTTATAACTAGATTTTGTTTATTTTCCACACTTTAAAATATTTTTCTAAATTAATATTAACCTTCAAATTACTTTCTAAACAAATTATTTAGACTTAGGTTTTATTTTCTTATTAATTTCAATTAACTTAGATTTTAGGTTTTGTTAAAAGTTAATTAACTTCTCTTGTAATTAAAATTAATTAGTTTAATTAGGTTAATTATCAAAACTTTTTTATATCAAAAAACCACAAAAACAATTTCTTTATTCTTCGTCTCTATATTTTGTACATTCTATTATTATTCATGTTAAATGGCTTTTAATATATAATTAGGGCCTTGTTGCTTTCATCTCATCATTACAAACTTGTACCCCCCATTCCTAAAGTATTGTAATAGCGTAGGACATTTAATTTCCGCAATTTATCGCTTTCCTTATTATTGTTAGTAATTAGGGTTTGTATGACGGGACTAAAAGCAAGCATAGTAAAACCCTAATTCAAGATAAAATATTTGAAATCAATACACTTTGCACACATGCATCTCTAGGGTAACTCACACTTGTTTCCTTGGATATAAACAGTCATGTCCCTCGAATGTGGGATGTTTTAGCAAAAGACCCTCGATTAAAATATTGTAGCCCCTCGATGACCCTTTAATGTTGCCTTTGGTAAACGATCTTAGTCCCTTACGACAATTGCTAAAGTGTCTTAAAAGTTGTCTTCTATAACTGTACGATGACCCACGCTCGTCCCTCACATCCAATGATAAGGCTCTCTACCAATCAATGGTAAACTAGCACTATCTAAAGGAGGAGGAAAAGAGCAAAGAATTTTTGAGCAGGTAGATTGCTCGTAATTGCTTTCTCATAAATCAAAACAATCTTTGCACCTCACACTTTTAAAACATCTTTCAAACACTTTCCAAAAACAAACATTTTGTATACATTCTCAACGATACGAGAATCATTACAAAATTTCCTTAGATTGGCATTTTCAAACATTCCCTTTTTCAACAAATATTTTCAAAACAAAAACTTTGTATGCATTCTCAACGATACGAGAATTATTACAAAGTTTGCCTAACTAAGGCGTTTCCAAAATATTTTCAGACTTACACAAACACAAAGCATTTTAAAGTGAGCTAGTAATTAAGAGGTATTTCCTACACCCCAAACTCAAGAAAATTCTCAAAAGGTCTTTCATGTTCTTTTCACCCTTTCCTTTATTGGATAAAAGAAAAGTCGGTGACGACTCTTGATATCCACAATATTTGCGATAAAACACAAAACACCAAGTTAGTTCTCCCATCATATTACAGTAGGCATACGACTTAAAATCATGGCGAGTTCCCCTAATTAAAATTAAAACCCTATTTCCTAAACCGTAAATCTAAGCCCTAGTATCCTTGTGAACAAGGTAGATGAGGGGTCCCTAACACCTTCCCTTCATCTAAAATGAGTCAACAACTTCGAATCTCTGATCAAATTAGGGTTATCTGTTATATTCCCTTCCCTAGGATAAAAATTTATGGTGGCAACTCTTATTTTCAAACAAGTTATAACATCAGGATGCTCGTCGAGGAAGGAACCATCACTCTCCGTCATCATCGCCAGAAGAGACTGATGAAGATGAGCCTCGTGGTCCATTATTGAGAGAAATTATAGAGGCACGACTCCCGGTCGAGCTCGAGAATCTGCCCCCATTGAGATCCTACGACGACACGACCGACCCGAACGGCAATATAGAAGACATTAATGCCATGCTGGATTACCGAGGCGTGAAGGGCCCAATCAAATGCAGGTTGTTCTTGACCACTCTGAGGAAAGGTGCCATGGCTTGGTACAAAATCCTGTTCCCCGAATCCATCACTTCTTAGAAATAACTAGGAAAGATGTTTTCTTGGCACTTCACCGCCTCCCATCGACATCTAAAATCATAGGCTTCACTTGAAGTGATTATCCAGGGCATAGACGAATCTCTACATACGTGCATCGAGCGCTTCAACAAAGAAGTCATACAGGTCTCAATGACCGATTCAATAAAGAAGTACCTTCTTGAACAAGGGCTTCGTCCCCGCAATGACTTCGCGAAGGTTGTGGGTATCAAAACTGCAGCCACGCTCGAATCCCTCCTCCTCAAAGCTCAAGTGTACATTCAGTATGAGGAGAAAGAAGCAGCCAACAATGGTAGAGATTCAAGGCACCGAGAGAGTGCAAAACCATCGAGAAGCAACGATCCCTCCACATCCTGTTAGGCGGGAGAGAGAAAGTGGGAAGACAGATCCCGAGACTCCAAAGATTACAGAGGGAATGCTGGTCGGTTCCACGACTACACCCCTTTGACCACTTAAAGAGAACATATTTTGTCCGAATGTGTAAACTCTAAATTTAAACAGGTCGGGGTACCCTTTCCTTGCTAGACACCCTATAGTTGAACGAAAGCCACCTGACCTCATACGTGGGATCAGACCTCCAGGGCTTCAATGGGGCCAGTACCAAACCCTGGGGGTATGTCGAGCTGATTGTGACCTTCGGAAGAGGGGTGACCGCCAGATCCATCAAGACTCAATTTTTGGTAGTGGATTGCATGTCTCTCTATCAATGTATCATCAGGAGATCCACTCTAGCCTAACTGATTATGGTGCCTTCCATCATAAACCTCAAAATGAAATACTACACTGTAGAGGGTTTGGTCGCCACCCTCCGCAAGGAGGTCCAGGTGACAAGAAGATGTTTTGAAGCCTTAGCCAGGGGCCTAAGTTCCATAAACTCTCAACCCCGAATGACCACTAGGGATGCCCTGCCCTCCTGCTCCGAGGAGGCCAAGCCCATGCCAAGGGTCGATGCTATCGACCTCAACAACGGCTTCTCTAAGGAGGATTGCATAGAGAAGAGGAAGAAAGGGAAAAAGCCCATAGCCGAAGGTGAATGTTCATCCCTAGCTTCAAGTAGTGAGGAACTCTCAGATCCCGTACGAACCATTCCAAACAGAGACTCCGAGATCATCCCCCTCAAGAACGATCCCTCCAGAGGAGTAAAGGTCGGAGCTGACCTCCTTGACTTGGAAAAGAGGCAACTTAAAGCTTGCTTGAGGGAGAATGTTGATCTGTTTTCCTTGAGCGCAATTGAGATGCCCCGATTAGACCATAGATTTCATTATGTCACCTGACCATAAACCCTACCCTCAAGGCGGTCGCCCAGCGTAGAAGAAAGCATTCCTCCGAAAAAACATAGGCTATCGAACTAGATGTAAAAGACCTCCTAGAGGCACTGTTTATTTATGAAGCCTAGTACACAACGTGGCTCTCAAATGTAGTTCTTGTAAAGAAATCTAATGGAAAATGGCGCATGTGAATTGATTATACCTGTTGTACCCAAATTTTTGCCCATAAGATCCCTTCATCATACCATGTTGATTCATTCACAATAAGATCACATTAGGATTCGTGGTTCCCCTCCCTATATATAACTTTACTCTTTGAGGGATCACCAAGCACCTTGACTTGTGTTCTTTTGTGATCATGAATATTTTTGTCTTAATCTCTCATCTTAATTAATAAAATGAAATGTTGGTTTGTCTTGCTTGTTACTCATGTAGGTAAAGGCAATAAGATTCAGCAAGTTGCTCCATGGGTTCATGAGTTTATTTCCATGCCCTAGTCAATAAAGCTTGAGAATTTCAAACCTCGCCATTGGATTTGTTTTGGAGGAAATGGCATGGCAAGGTTATTTTGGTTCACCATATTTCAAGGTTATCAAATTTGGTTCAAAAGCACAAGGGATTGATTGGAGAAGTTGGCATGCTTGGACAAGGTTTTGTTCCCATTGGTCACAAATGCATATTTCTCTCAATTCTCAAGATATGGAAGTAGTTGTGGTTGATATGAATTCTCATTATCATCCTCAACAACTTATATTTACAAAGCATTTGTGTTGGTACAAGAAGTTTGTTCAAAATTGTAAAAGTTCCTTAAGGCATGTTTCTTGATCTAGGAGCTAGGGTTTTGAACTTCAAAGGAGTATATCTTGCTCATCTTTTGATATTTTTGAGTGATTCCAAGGACATACTTATCTTCAAAGGGTTATCAACAAATTACTTCAAAAGTTCCAAGGATTTTTCATGTGGAAGAAACTTGATGAAGAAGAAAGATTACAAGTCCTCCAGATGAATCCCCAATTTTCCATGTGTGACTTCAAATGATCATAACTTGGACAATTTTTATCCCCTTGAGCCCATTATTTTTCCAAAATGATCTTGAGGATGTTAACTTTATGCCTTATTTTATGTGCAAAAATGAGAAAATGGATGGAAGTTGCTTTAAGGATACAAAAGATTATAGGTCATTTCATGATTTTTTTCCCAACTTCAACAATCCATAACTCTCTCAATTTTTGGAGATTTTGAAAGTTTAAAGTTTCAAAATGTCATTCAAGAGATCTACTTCATGCCATCTTTTTTGGTCAAGAGCAAATTCCAAGTGGAATGCTATGTTTGGATGCATGACATTATAAGTCATGTTTGAAGAAAAACTTGAAATATTTCTAAGTATGGAAAGTCAATATTTTTTCCAACTTTGACTCGTTACAACTTTCAGGTAAATCATCCATTTGTCTCCATTATTTTTCCATTGCAAAGCTTGTAACCTCATCTTTCTAAAGCACCAAGAATCATTCCCTAAGACCCCTTGAGCTGAGAATGCCATTGGTCAGAAGTTGCCAATTTGAAACTGAATTTTTTACCAAGTCAGAAGTTTGAAATCCTTGATTTGGCTTCTAAACACTTTGTTTCTGCCTCTAAACATGTTTAATGAAGTTCCAAAAGTGATTAGCATAGCAAAACGCGTTTTTATGCCTCTAAACATGTTTAATGAAGTTCCAAAAGTGATTAGCATAGCAAAATGCGTGTTTTGGATGAGTTTTGATCAAATTAGAAGTCACACTTTTCTTATTTGCAACTTCACATGATTCCCTCCAAACTTCATCATTTCACACGCTTGGATATTCCATTTAATTCCCTATAACTAGAGGGTCATCCCCCATTCATTTCCTCAAGCTTGGATAGCCAGAATCACCCTGCCAAACTTGTTCCATAACTCAAAGCTCAGCAACTTCGAAATCCATTCTCAAGCCTTTTTCAATCCAATTTTTCCATCAATTCACCTTCCTTGATCTTCCCTGAAGCTAACCATATAATTACATTCAAGAATCGTTCCCTATATTACTCCATAGAAGTCCAGTTTCAGAGCTCTGTAATTCAACTTCAATAGGTAGATTCCTTCATCAATTCTTCAAAACTTTGATATCATTGTGATGCTCTCTTTGCCCTGGTTCTAGTTGCAACACTTGTTTTTTTACTGAAAACACGTTTTGACTATGAAATTTCAAATCCCTTTTCAAAACTTTCCTTCCAAATTGCTTGAGCTACAGTTTATATAAATTTGTCGTGAAGGTGTGGTTCTCTTCGTCTTGAAGAGACAAAGCGAATGGCATAGGTCTGAGCTTCTGATTTTACAGTTTGAGAGACCTGCAATTCACGTTGACTAGAGGTTGAAGATTACCAATGTGTCATCTTCCAACCAATTATGGCACGCCACTTGTATTTTTTGAAATCTGATTTAATTATTGATCCTATGCATTATTCACTAATGACCATGATATGCACAGCGTGCCAGATCCCTTGGATTTGATTACTAATGCGTTTTGACTCTCATCCAATGGTCCACATATTTTTGACTTTTATTTTCTTTTCTGATTTTTATATTTAATTGTTTTAAACTTCAAAAAATCATAGAAAATCCATTTTTAGTCCAAAAATTATGAAAAAATTCTGAAAAATATTTTTGATTATTCTCTTTCTGAGTTTTATTTTTTCATAATTTAATTTTTTGTTTTGGTATTTTTTTTAAAAATTTTCACTTTATTTGAATTTTTTAAAATGTTTAAAAATACTTTTATGCATTTTTAAATTCTGAAAAAATTATGGAATGATCCAATGATATTGTGACAAATATTGGTGACCTCACTTATTTTTTATTTCAGACTTTGGTATTTTTTTATCATTTTTAGTTTATTTTACTCATTTCTTTAATTTTAAAAATAGTTTCTGACTTTAAAAAATTACCAAAAAATTTATAAGATCATTTGAGTCCTTTTCTGATTTTTCTATGGACTTACTTTTTATTTCATGATCAATTTGAACATAGTTGATATTTTTCTCTTTTATTTCTACTTTAAAACTTTTTTTAAACCTTTTGTATATATATTAAATGTAATATTATTTTGTGACTATTTTCTGGCTGATCTTGGGTTAACTTTTTTATCATGAACTTTATTAACATCATTGGATCCATGGTGTTGAGTCTAACTCCACAAAAATGGATGAGTGATTTTAATAATAGTTTGATTAAATTTAATTCAAAAGTGGTTTATATATTCTCTCTCACCCCTATTCATCTCATCCCTTTCTTATTGCACTAAGTGTTATTGGAGCATGATCTTTATATCATGTCTCAAAGTAAATAGTGCATAGATTGTTATTGACCAGCCTCAAAATAGGTGCGACTTCTATATAAGTCCACTTATGATGGCTTAACATAGCACTAAATTTTGTCCCGATTCGAATAAATGATCATTCATGGCCCAAACTTATGTTTGCAAGTCCAAGTATGTTAATTTGATCTCTTTGATCCAATAACCTTGAGATTCATTGTGTGGAGGCTTTGGTTCTACCAATCCTCTAATGGGTCTACAACACCTTTGGTCAACGCGAATCACTTAAACATCGTTGATCATTAAGTGGTACTTATGAGGATTCCAAATGGATGATATACTTGACAAAAAGAAAATGCAACTTGTTGTGTGGAGGCTTTGGTTCTACCAATCCACTAATGAGTTCCAAATTCAAGTTTCAAGATGATCATCCAACTAACCACTAATCACTAATAATTGACCTTATCCTGTTTTTTTTATTATATGCCCTTTTATTTTTATGCACTATTTACTTTTAGCATTTACATTTCATGCCATTTTCATCTTTGCTCATTTGAGCATTTACTTTCATGTCATTCTTATTTTGCTCATTTGAACTTTTCTTTTTCAAGACACCTAATAATCAACATGAACCATAAAAAACTTTAATGATACTTGGACTATTTAGTTACTATCCTTCGCATTATGGAGTATTGGACTTCTTGGACTTAGGATTAGAAACTTTGGCCTATGGTTGGAGACCTTGTGACCTTATCTGATTATTTTGTCTGGAGCTCTTGTGGTTTACCTCAAGACTTTGGGTTGTTTGTTTGTTTTGTGTGCAGGTTATTGTGATTACACTCTTTGTTCGTAATCTGGAATTCACCCGTATAAAGCCGTTACTCTGTCCAATTTCTATAAAGACTTAATACACTTGAAGCTTGGTTCTTTCAAAGAGGTCTAGTATCTTTGCTTGCTTGATTTCAATCCAAATAATGGGAATTCTATCTTGGCTCATAGTGTCAAGTATTAGCTTCTTGTTAGTTAGATGGTTCCTATCCTTAGCTTTTACCTTATGCTTTAGGATAGTCTCTTCTTCTCCTATCATCTTCTTTAATTTCAAAAATATTCTTTCTCCTTTTGAAAACTCTTCTTGTTTTTTTTAAAAACTTGAACCACTTTCATAACAAACTTGGACTTATGTCCATGCATTTTCAAAACATTTTTTCATAAATAAACTTCAATCAACATTAATAATACTTTGACATTTTTTTGAGAAGACTAAAAGTCAATCAATCTCATTTCAAACCATTTTGCCACTTTCGCTTTTATCTTTAAAATTTTCTCAAAAAGATTGGACTCTTGTCAATTCTTGTAGTGATGCAAACAACTATACTTCTATAATATATAGTGAAGAGAGATATTTTCCACTTGGGTGTTGAGTGAGGAATTGTTGATTCTAAAATCTAAGCCATATCCTCCATTTTGAGATGATGCAAATTCTCCTTTCTCACGATTGTGGGTAGTAAGTATGTTTTCCACATGGACAATGACAATGATGTCTTATCTCATAAAATTAACCAACACACTTGTGTTTAAAAAAATTTAAAAGAGGAACTACGTGTACCTTGATCCCCTATTGCACGAAAGGCGGTACGTAGGCACTAAAGATTCGCAACCGCGGCGGGTGCAAAAACAATAAAAATATATTTCTTTTCTCACCTCCACCATCCATTTTTATATAACATTTTTATAGCCAAAATATACAGATTTTACAAAGAGTTTCCTGCGGAGTACCGTAGATGTTTAGGATGCTAATACCTTCCCTTTACATAACCAACCCCCTTACCTTGAATCTTTTCCCCCCTCTTTTGGGTTATTCGCTCTTTTCCCATTCCTTTGGAAACAATAAAGTGCGGTGGTGATTTTATTTTGATTTGTACAAGTCTAGTCAATCCCATGGCTTAGTCTTAAACATTTCTACCGCTACAGAAAAATGGCGACTTCATTGGGGAAGGATTGACCTCTTGTTGGTCCATCCCTAAGTGGGTTGAGCCTATCTTTGATTATATCTGTATATGTGCTATTGTTGTTTATGTGTTATATTTTGTATATATGTTTGTCTGGATTTTCCTGGTTTTCAGGATGCTTGTTGATTACTTATGAGTCTTATACCCGGACTTGGGCAAACTTTAAGATAGGACGGGCAGTATAGTCATGTTAACTTTGAGGGAGTAATCCAAAAAAAAGGAGGCATGGGATCCCCTACTCAGTGGAGGCCCCTTTAACTGTAGTGTCGTTTACCGAGTAATCGGGAAGACGTACTACTTTCGACCTGGGAGCCTGCTGAAACTGAGGACCGTAGAATACCAAACCCATCTTGGCCTTTTAGGTGTAGTGCGGAATCTATGACGGAGTAATCCGGAAATAGTTGTCACGCGATACTATGCTCGGACGAGTTTTTCTTGAGAAAATTACTAATTACTGAGTTAATCAGGAAGTTGGTAATATCCGAAGGAAGGATGTAGACTCTGGGAACCTCTAGAACCTTGTTCGACAGGTAATAACTTTTAGACCATACCTTATGGGTAGTACCTTCGACCTCATGCTCGTGACGTTGAACTTATGAACCCTATATGTGTAATCTTATGTGTGATTGCTGCATCATGCATCCATGAGAATCTTTTGAAGAGATCTTATTTCAAGGGATTTAAAAATTGACCATTTGTGAATACCTCAGGTACTTTTAACCATGGATTATAGAGAAAAAAAAGACCTAGAAATACAGTTTCAAGGATCCCAAGGTAGATGAGTTTGTCAGTCTAGTTCCCGAGATCAAGTGTTCTGCAGATTTTCGGAAGAAGTATGGATCCATCATTCCTCTCATGAAGCTTAGGATGAAGGAGGGTATTCTCTCGACCTTGGTCCAGTTCTATGATTCGATGTATCATTGCTTTACTTTTCTCGACTATCAGTTGATGCCTACACTGGAGGAGTATTCTTATCTGTTGGATTTACCTGTTACCGATCGTGTTCCTTTTACTGGCTTGGAGGATGAGCCAAAATCACATGAGATTGTTGCTTTGATCCATCTGGCGAAGTCTGAGGTTGAAGCCCATATTACTACTAAAGGAGGTATTAGAGGATTACCAACTCAGTTCTTATTGGATAAAGCTCATTACTTTTCCAGGATGAAGAGTACAGCCGCTTTTGAGGCCATCTTTGCTCTACTTGCTTACGGGTTGTTCTTATTTCCTAATATGGACAGGTTTGTTGACATTAATGCTATCAGGATCTTCATGATTGGAAACCAAATTCCTACCTTGTTGGGTGATGCTTATTACTCTATTCATCTTCGAAATTCTAATCATGGGGGGATGATTATTTGTTGCACGCCTCTGTTGTACCGGTGGTTTATCTCTCATATGCCTCAGTATGATGCTTTTTGGGATGTCAAGAAGGAACCTCGTTGGGCTCCTAAGATCATGGAACTTACTCACTCGGATATTGATTGGTATGGTCGAGCTTACCACGATATAGAGATTATTTACAGTTGTGGTAGTTTCCCCAATGTACCTCTTCTTGGTACAAAGGGAGGAATTAACTATAACCCTGTTCTTGCACGATGACAACTCGGTTATCCGATGAGGGATAAATCGAATAATATTCATTTGAGTAGTTTCTTTCTAAAGGAGGGAGAAGACCATAGGAAAGATAGGGATCATATTGTGAAGGCCTGGAGTCACGTTCATAAGAAGAGTAGGAAGGATTTGGGACCTAGGGGTGTTGTTTCTTTGGAACCATATCTCCAGTGGGTCCAAACGAGAGCTATTCAGTTGAAGATGCCGTATTCCCGGGAAACACCTATGCCTGATTTGTTTATGAAGACCACTCCTCCCTTATTGGATGATTTAGAAGAGCTACAACTTGCTTTAGTCAGGATGCAACAGGAAAAGGATGCTTGGAAGAACAAGTGCCAAACTTTAGAGATTTCCTATAGAGAAGACTTGAAGGAGAAAGACGACTTGATTTAGATTCTTGAGAGTCGAACGGTAGAGACTATGGAGAGGAAAGGGTATTTATTTTCTCCTAAGCCTCAATTAGATGTTGATTACTCACTTCCTGATTCAGGTGATTGGAAGAAGGTTGCCACCAGGTATGAGGAAGAAAACCAGAGGTTGAAGGCTCAGATTTCCAGGCTTACAGGGAAGCGCCAGCGTATAGAGTGATCTCCATCATCTTCGCTTTTAAGGGTTTTAGATTTTATTTTTATCTGGTACTTGGGATCGTTAAAACTTGTAATCCATTTTGAAGTTGTTATAATAAAATTTTCAGTATTTTCAAAAGCGTTATTACTTCGATATTTGCAATATGTCCATAAACTTTAAATCCATTGAAATATTAAATAACAAAATAAAATCATGTGCATTACATATCATGAATCATATTGCACATATTTCTTGCATTTGTTATGCCTATCCAGGTGTCTTACCAAGCTTCTTTACTCCGTTCAGCAAGCTGACTCACCACAACAACACTCAGGCTTATTTCAGAAAGAAGATGGACAACTTAGAATAAGAGAATCGCGAGTTGCGCGAGGAGGTTTCTTCTTTGAAGGCCGGCATGGCCAATCTTACTGTTCTGATGGAATCTCTGGTGGCTGCTCAGAATCAGCCACCGAGTGTCCAACCTCAACCAATAAGGGCAATTACTGAAGCTCCAACTGTTCCTCTATCTGCTACTCCAGTTGTTATTCAAAACCGCATGCCTCGAGGTTATCCATGGGGAATGTCAGAGAATTTTGCACCTGAAGGTTTCAATATTGGTCCTCAAGATACTCCAATTGTTCAGACTATTGTTACTCCGGCACCTTCTGTGGTGCATGCTGCTCCTACTGCACCTCCTTCGGTGAATATGGTTTCGTTTGTTAATGATGATGTGTGTCGTCCTTTCCCTCCACCGAGTGAAGACTTAGGTATTTATGACATAATGGATGATTTTCAAGAGCTATTCGACAGGATGCAGAGGGAGATGAAGGCCCTCAGGGGAAAAGAGTTATTCGGGCATAATGTGAATGAGTTATGCTTGGTCCCGAATGTTAAGATACCTGCTAAGTTTAAGGTCCTGGATTTTGAGAAGTACAAGGGAAACACTTGCCCTCGTGCTCATCTGGTGATGTATGTAAGGAGAATGTCTACCCATACCGATGATCAGCGTCTGCTGATTCACTTTTTCAGGATAGTTTGACCGGTGTTGCGCTAAAGTGGTATATGAGTTTGGACAGTGTCAATATCCATACTTTCAATGATTTGGGAGAAGCGTTCATCAAACAATACAAGTACAACATGGACATGGCGCCTGGCCGTGATCAACTCAAGGCCATGGTTCAGAAAGATAGGGAATCATTCAAAGAATATGCACAGAGATGGCGTGAGGTAGCCGCCCAAGTGATTCCTCCCATGGAAGAGAAGGAGATGACTAAGATTTTCTTGAAAACGCTGGGTGCTTTCTACTACGAGAGGATGGTAGAAAGTGGGCCAAGTGACTTTACTGAAATGGTAGGAATGGGAATCCGCTTAGAAGAGACTATAAGAGAGGGTCATTTAACGAGAAGTGAAAGCTCTGGAGGTGTGAAGAAGATATCTTATGGGTTTACCCAGAAAAAGTAAGAGGATGCAAATATTGTTATGTAAGATAGGAGGGTTAATACTCCTAGAAGGAATTATCAGCGTCATCAGCAAGTCGCCTTAGTTACTCCAGTTGTGGGTGCAGCTCCAACTACCGTTACTTATCAGAGATCGTCCCAGCAGGGGCATCAAGGGTATAATCAGAGAAGGGAGAGTTATGACCCTATTCCTATGAGTTATACAGAGTTACTACCAGCATTGATTCAGAAGAAGTTGGTTCAGACCCGACCACCTCCCGCTATACCATCACCATTGCCTTGGTATTACAAGGCAGACCAAACATGTGCTTTTCATCAGGGAGCACCGGGGCATAATGTTGAGAATTGTTATCCTTTGAAGACTGAGGTGCAGAAATTGGTGAAGTCTGGTATTCTATCTTTCAAGGATGTGGGACCTAATGTGAAAGACAATCCTCTACCCAAGCATAGAGGAGTAAATGTTATGAATATGGTGGCAGGTTGTCCAAGAGACTTCCAGATTTTTGATATTAATCTGGTTAGAGGAGATTTGGTAAAAATTCATGGAGACCTCTGTGAATTTAGCTACTATACGCATGACCATTCCAATTGTGTTATTTGCAGTACAGACATACAGGATTGCGATAAGATAAAGGCTGATTTACAGGAAATGATGGATGAAGGCCTCATCCACATAATCAGGCCTAGGGAAGAGTATGAAGAGGAGGTGAATATGGTTTCTGGATGTCCTGGAGAATTCATAATTTTTTATGTGGAGTATATGAATGAGGATCTTGTGCAATTGCATGCTACTTTCTGCCATATGGCTGGTCAGGTAGAACACCAATATGGATCTTTCCGAATTTGCTGTCGGGACTCCCGAGGATGTTTAATCATGAAGAAGGGTGTTCAGTTGTTGTTAGATAATGGAATTATTAAGGTTACATGTCAAAGGGATGATTACCATAAAGTTGATTTGATTGAGGTTTGCTTGACTGAAGAAGAGTCTGATGGAGAGTATGCCTCTGTAGATGAGTATTTCTCCTCAGATGAAGATTTATTTTCCAGAAATGACTCAATAATGACTGATTGTGTTGAAGAAGGGGTAAACTTCATTGTACCTTGTTTTGGGGGCACCCACCCATCTTGAAGTTGAATATTATAGCAAGCCAGTTGTTACCCCATTGGTTATTAGTTTGCCGGGTCCTATCCCCTACAAGTCAGATAAGGTTGTACCCTACAAATACAATGCTACAATCTTAGAGGATGGAGTGGAAGTTCCCATCCAGCCAATGCTTGATGTTGGAAATACTGCAGAAAATAGCAGGGTGACCCGCAGTGGTCGTGTGTTTGCACCCATTGTTCAAGGAGATGTTAGTGTTGGAGAGAAAATTGCTGAGAACATTGAACCTAAGAAGGCTATGGGTGAGACTAGTGGGGATACGTTAGAGAAAGAAGTGGATGATATTTTGAAGATAATCAAGATGAGCGACTACAGAATCGTAGATCAGCTACTGCAGACTCCTTCAAAAATGTCTATCTTGGCTTTATTGATGAACTCATCTGCTCACAGAGAATCCTTGATGAGGGAATTGGACCTAGCTTTTATGGAGAGTGATATGCCTATATACCAATTCAGCAGCGTAATAGGGAACATTACATCATGTAATAATTTAAGTTTCTGCGATGATGAATTACCAGATGAAGGAAGAATCACAACCTGGCCCTCCACATCTCTATGAATTACAAGAATGATTCACTATCCAATGTGCTGATTGATAATGGATCCGTTTTGAATGTTATACCGAGGAGTACTCTTATGAAGTTGAAATATCAAGGAACGCCTATGCATCAGAGTGGCATCATTGTGAAAGCGTTTGATGGATTAAGGAAATCTGTTATTGGTGAAGTGGACTTGCCTATTCATATAGGACCACATTTGTTTCAAATAATTTTCCAGGTCATGGATATTGTACCCGCTTATAGTTGTTTTCTAGGAAGACCGTGGATACATGAGGCAGGGTTTGTCACTTCAACTTTACACCAGAAACTGAAATTTGTACGTGAAGGGAAAGTGGTAATCATAAATGGGGAACATGCATTATTGATATCTCATTTGTCCTCTTTCAGCATCGTGGAGGCGGATGAAGTTGTTGTTGGAACCCAGTTCCAAGCCTTATCCATTGACAACATAAGAAGAAATGAGAATTCCATGGTTTCGCTTAAGGATGCGTAGCAAGTTGTGCAAAAGGGTCATAGCGAGGTATGGGGACAGATTGTGGATCCACCTGTGAATAAAAACAGAGTTGGCTTAGGGTTCTCTTTGAAGAATGATAAAGGTAAGAGCATGAAGCTGAAGTCTGCTGCGAGCAAGTATCAAGACATCTTCTGTAGCGGGGGTTATCTTCATCTAACTGTTTCCATGATTAACTCCATTGTGGAAGATGAGGCAGAGCAGGAAATGTCGAATTATGTGATGCACGGAGTTAGGGTTCAGAACAGGATCACCATTGATGTTCCCTCTTGCATACATGTTTTAGAGTAATTTGTTTTGTTAATCTTTTTTAAAATATTTCATTCTGCCTAAGATGGAAGTATTAATGTTGTAAGGCTTATCTATTTGCTGTGACTTTTAAAATCAATAATAAAAGTTGTCTTTGTTTCCCAAAATTGTGTCTTTATTTTCTGCTTTTTCTTGGAAAATGGTAATCAGAAAAAAACCTTCAAAATAAATAAATAACTGAAATTCAATATGCATGAACACTTGTTATATGTGTCAGTTTCTAAAAGCAATCATAAATCATATGTGCAGATTAATTAAAAAATCTGTTGAATACAATGACCCTGCACCCTCTCCCAACTTTGAATGTCTTGTGTATGAGGCTGAAGAAGAAGATTATGATGAGATTCTAAAAGAGGTCTCACGGTTGCTTGAGCACGAGGAAAATACCATTTAGCCATATAAAGATCCATTGGAAGTGATCAATTTGGATTCAGAAGAAGATCTGAAGGAAGTCAAGATTGGAGCATTGATGCATCCTGATGTGAACAGCAGGTTGATTGAGCTGTTGAAAGAGTATGCGGATATTTTTGCTAGGTCTTATCAAGATATGCCTAGTGTGGATACAGATATTGTAGAGCACCATTTTCCGTTGAAGCTAGAGTGTCCACCAATCAAACAGAAGTTGAGAAGAACTCACCCACATATGGCAGTGAAGATCAAAGAGGAGATTCTAAAGAAGATTAATGTTGGTTTTCTTGTGACATCAGTGTATCCTCAATGGATTTCCAATATTATCCCAATACCGAAAAAAGACAGAAAAGTCCGCATGTGCGTAGATTACAGAGATCTAAATAAAGCTAGTCCAAAAGATGATTTTCCATTGCCACACATTGATATGTTAGTGGATAGCACAGCAAAATTCAAAGGATTCTCATTCATGGACGGATTTTCCGGGTATAATTAAATAAGAATGGCTCTAGAGGACATGGAAAAAACAATGTTTATTACACCCTGAGGAACATTCTGTTACAGAGTGATGCCCTTCGGGTTGAAGAACGCTGGTGCAACGTACCAGAGGGCTATGACAACCTTATTCCATGATGTGATGCACAAGAAAATCGAAGTATATGTTGATGATATGATTGCTAAATCCCAGAATGAAGAAGGGCATGTAGAATATTTGTTGAAGTTGTTTCAGCGTTTGAGGAAGTATCGTCTCTGCTTGAATCCAAATAAATGTACCTTCGGTGTTCGATCAGGAAATTTGTTGGGTTTCATTGTTAGCCAGAAAGGAATTGAAGTTGACCCTGATAAAGTCAAAGCAATTCAAGAGATTCCAGCTCCAAGAACTGAAAAGCAAGTTAGAGGTTTCCTCGGGCATTTGAATCATATTTCCAGATTCATTTCCCACATGACTGCAACATGTGAACTGATCTTTAATTTGTTAAAGAAAGATCAAGGTTGTGTGTGGACGGATGACTGCCAAAGGGCATTTGAAAGTATTAAAGAATATCTTCTTGAACCTCCTATCTTGCTCCCTCCTGTCGAAGAAAGATCGTTGATTATGTATCTGATAGTGTTAGATAATTCCATGGGTTGTATTCTGGGATAACATGATGAAACAGGGAAGAAAGAGCTCTCCATTTATTACCTCAGTAAAAATTTCACTGATTGTGAGTCGCGGTATTCCATGCTGGAAAAGACATGTTGTGCTTTGGCTTGGGCGGCAAAGCGTTTGTGGCAGTATATGTTGAATCACACTACTTGGTTGATCTCCAAAATGGATCCAATCAAGTACAATTTTGAAAAGCCTGCTCTTATTGGGTGAATTTCCTGCTGGCAGATATTGCTATCTGAATATGATATCAAATACCGCACTCAAAGAGCTATTAAAAGTAGTGTGTTGGCAAATTATCTTACTCACCAACCAGTGGAGGATCATCAGTCTGTAGAGTATGAGTTCCCCGATAAGGATGTGATGTTCCTGAAAGTGAAAGATTGTGATGAACCATTGCCTGAGGAAGGTCCTGACCCTGAATCTCGTTGGAGTATGATATTTGATGGAGCTATGAATGCTTATGGTAAAGGAATTAGTGTTGTGATTGTCACTCCACATGGATCGCACATTCCTTTTACTGCAAGGTTTATATTTGATTGTACTAATAATATGGAAGAATATGAGGTTTGCATTATGGGTCTCGAAGAAGCTATTGATCTCAGAATTAAAATTCTAGATGTGTATGGTGATTCAGCTTTGGTAATAAACCAGATTAAAGGAGAATGGGATACTCGTCACCCCGGCTTGATCCCTTACAAAGATTATTCTAGAAGGTTATTACCATTCTTTAATAAAGTTGAATTCCATCATATTCCAAGAGATGAAAATCAAATGGTGGATGCTCTGGCAACTCTGGCTTCTATGTATCAAGTAAATACTTGGAATGATATACCTCGAATTATGGTTCGGAGACTGGATAAACCCGCTCATGTGTTTACAACAGAAGAAGTAGCAGATGAAAAACCTTGGTATTATGACATCAAGCATTTTCTTCAGACTCAAGAATACCCGATTAGTGCATCGAATAAAGATAGAAAGACATTGAGAAGATTGGCAGGCAGTTTCTTCCTCAGTGAAAATGTGTTGTATAAAAGAAATTATGACATGGTCTTGCTCAGATGCATGGATAGACACGAAGTAGGCATGTTGATGCACGAGGTTCATGAAGGTTCATTTGTCACTCATGCCAATGGACATTCGATGGCTAAAAGGATGCTAAGGGCAGGTTACTATTGGATGACAATGGAATTTGATTGTTATAAATTTGCAAAGAAGTGTCATAAATTCTAGATTTATGCGGACAAGGTTCATGTGCCTCCGACACTTCTCAATGTGATCTCTTCCCCATGGCCTTTCTCTATGTGGGGTATTGACATGATCAGGATGATAGAACCCAAATCTTCGAATGGACATTGTTTTATCTTGTTAGCAATTGATTACTTCACCAGGTGCGCTTCATCAAGAATAATCTTATATGTCGGTATGGTTTTCCGAGCAGAATTATCACCGACAATGGCTTGAATTTGAACAATAAAATGATGACAGAATTGTGTGAAGAATTCAAGATTGTCCATCACAATTCCTCTCCGTTCAGGCCAAAGATGAATGGGGCTGTTGAAGCTGCTAATAAGAATATCAAGAAGATTATCCAGAAAATGGTCGTTACTTATAAGGATTGGCATGAAATGCTCCCTTTTGCTTTGCATGGATATCGAACATATGTCCGCACTTCAACTGGAGCAACCCCGTTCTCCCTGGTATATGGAATGGAAGCGGTACTCCCAGTCGAGGTTGAGATTCCCTCTTTGCGTGTGATAATGGAAACCAAGTTGACAGAGGCTGAATGGATCCAGAACAGGTTTGACCAATTAAGTTTGATCGGAGAAAGGAGAATGACAGCTTTGTGTCATAGACAGTTATATCAGAAGAGAATGAAGAAATATTTTGATAAGAAGGTCAAGCCTCGTGAATTCAGAGAAGGCAACCTCGTGCTCAGGAAGATCATGTCTTTCAACACTGATTTTAGGGGCAAGTGGACTCCCAATTTTGAAGGCCCATATGTTGTCAAGAAAGCCTTATCTGACGGTGCATTAATTCTTGAAACTATGGATGGCGAGGAGTTCCCACGTCCCATGAATGTTGATGCAGTCAAGAAATACTTCGCCTAAAGAAGTAAAAGAACAGCTCGCTAAGTTGAAAACTCGAAATGGAGGCTTAGGCAAAAAAGAGCGTCTCGGTAGGCCAAAAACTCGAAAGGGTGGTCTAGGCAAAAGTTAGAGACATAAACAGAATAAATTTCCCGCTAAGTTGAAAACCCACAAGGGCATCTTAGGAAAAATTTAGGGACTTTCTTGGCAAGTAACTTCATCGTGCAAGATCTGATCATTAAAATAACAATCTTCTCGAATCCTCATCATACTTCAACGAAAGCTGCTACTCAGGATTTCAAAAATTGTTAGAGGGGATAGTGGTCATTGTATCTCAATGTATCTTTTCCATTATATATTACCATTTTCCAAACTTTGTAATCATTTATGGAGTCTCGCCGTTCGCAGACTACCATTCTATTAATAAAGTTTGAGCGTTTACCCAATTCTTTGTATTTCTTATTTTATTTAGCTTGCAAATACTCCATTTATTTTTTATAATAACTTTCAAAGCAAAAAGATTAAATAACAAAATCGAATTTTCAAAAAGAATTTACAATTTACTGTTACTTTAAAAAAAATTGTGACGCAATAGGAAAAACAAAATGGTGGTCCTAGGAATGGACAAACTCCAGTTGTTTTAAGAAGTTTTTGTTCCCCTCGGGAAATTTTACTCAGGATGATTCACCGTATTGGGTTCGAGACTCCGGTATCCTCGGTCAAGTTTGGATTCATTTCTCCTCTTTTCTGAGTTTTCATGATGTAAGGTTTTAATCCGAGCTTTCTCCAGTAAAGTTTTTGTTTGGTCTAATGGAAGTTCTTTTTTCCAGAGAAGTCGGTACCATAATCACTCTTGAAGAACGCAGGTCCCCAGTTTCTCTAGTGAAGAATGTATTGTGGTTTTCCCTTTAAGAATGTGGTGATTAACCTTACCAATGAAGTGGGCCTGAATTCCCCAATGAATGTTTTGATGATTTGGTGTCCATCTACTTTACTTGAGATTGGTTTTGCAATCCCCAGTAGAAGTGTTACTCTTGAAAACATTTGTTTCCCCGGTGAAGCCTGGACAAGGTTGTTCTATACATGTATTTGTACTATTCTTCCACTTTGTTTTGTTTACTTCCGGATTATGTTTCTCCTCAATAAAGCTAAAGCATGCAGTAGGTTATGTTTCCTCAGCTAGCATTTACCTTTTTTTTGGAACAATCATCTTGGATGTGATTTAGCCGAGTGTTGTTTGTGCCCGAGGTGGTTTTGCCTGGTTACTCCCAGTGTTGTATATCTGTTTTGTCGGCATACACACAATAACACTCATACACTCATACACTCATACATTCATACATACATCATGCATAGCTAAAATTGGCAAATTATTGCTCATTAACATTTGTTAATATTTTTATTGACATATCACCTTGTTTTGTAGAGTTATGTTGTCCTCTCTTCAATAGAGTGTTGGCCTTAAGCAGAAAGCATATATTCTTTCAATTTTCCCCACTGAGTTATCCCTCGTGGGAAGATTTTTTTCTTTAGCCTTCCCTTACAGCTCCTTGTTTGGATGGATTTTGTTTTCTCTCTTGAGTTTGTTTCTCAAAGGATGTATTGTGGTTGACTGTTTCATTCCAGTTTATTTCTTATTTGAATATTTGTTTCCCAACAATATTATTTACTTTGGATTTCTGAAAGCTTCGAGTTTTGGGTTGTGCATTTATTTTGCACTAGAAGACTTTATCTCCTCAGCAGGAATATCGTGGCATTTCTCCAGGAAGTCATATTTCATTCCCGAGGAAGCCATACTGTTCTTCCCATAAAGTCATTTATTTTTATAATCCTCCATGATAACAAGTGACAGGCTTCTTTATTTTAGCAACTTGTGCTTCCCTGTAAAAGTCGATGTAACTTTTTTTCTATCTCCTCTATGAGTGGATAGTTTGCAGTCCGTTGTCAGTTTACGCCAGCGGATGACAAGACTTTTAAATTCGCAGAGACAGTTTGTGTGAAATCTCGGCAGGTGGAAGTCTCTTTATTTGAGACATCTTACCCTTTCCAGGAAAAGTGCCTCGGTTAAAGAAGAAGTTGAGACCCGTTCTAGGAGAAATGCCAGAATTTTAAGGAAACTTGTTATCTTTTTGCTACCATCAGTGAACGTTGGTAGTTCATCATCAGTGAACGGCGATGCTATGATATATTTTCTCTCTACCTTCAGCGAAAGTTGGTAGATCACCATCAGTGAAAGTTGGTGTTTGTTATCTTTTTGCTACCTTCAGTGAACGTTGGTAGTTCATCGTCAGTGAACGGCGGTGCTATGATATATTTTCTCTCTACCTTCAGTGAAAGTTGGTAGGACACTATCAGTGAAAGTTGGTGATTGTTATCTTTTTCCTACCTTCAGTGAACGTTGGTAGTTCATCGTCAGTGAATGGTGGTGCTATGATATATTTTCTCTCTACCTTCAGTGAAAGTTGGTAGATCACCATCAGTGGAAGTTGGTGTTTGTTATCTTTTTGCTACCCTCAGTGAACGTTGGTAGTTCATCGTCAATGAACGGCGGTGCTATGATATATTTTCTATCTACCTTCAGTGAAAGTTGGTAGATCACCATCAGTGAAAGTTGGTGATTGTTATCTTTTTGCTACCCTCGGTGAACGTTGGTAGTTCATCATCGGTGAACGGCGGTGCTATGATATATTTTCTCTCTACCTTCAGTGAAAGTTGGTAGATCACCATCAGTGAAAGTTGGTGATTGTTATCTTTTTGCTACCTTCAGTGAACGTTGGTAGTTCATCGTCAGTGAACGACGATGCTATGATATATTCTCTTTCTACCTTCAGTGAAAGTTGGTAGGTCACCTTCAGTGAAAGTTAGTGTTTGCTATCTTTTTGCTACCTTCAGTGAACGTTGGCAGTTCATCGTCAGTGAACGGAGGTGCTATGATATATTCTCTTCCTACCTTCAGTGAAAGTTGGTAGGTCATCGACAGTGAATGTTGATGATTGTTATCCTTTTGCTACCCTCAATGAATGTTGGTATTTCATCGTTAGTGAACAGTGATGCTATGATATTTCTTTTCTTTCTACATTTAGTAAATGTTGGTAGCTCAACGTCAGTGAATGTCGGTGTTGTTATTTCTTTTATCTCTACCTTCAGTGAATGTTGGTAGCTTTACCTCTAGTAGAAGTTGGTGAATCCTTTGGCCATTTTATCACACTCTATAAGTTAGGTGTTTTGATCCAGCGGTGAATTATTTTCCGGGTCAGGTTTCTCTTTTGTTTCTGTATTTCCTTTGCTACATCCCCAGTGGTGTTTTGCGT
Organism: Vicia faba; assembly: GCA_948472305.1. Classification (NCBI taxonomy): domain Eukaryota; kingdom Viridiplantae; phylum Streptophyta; class Magnoliopsida; order Fabales; family Fabaceae; genus Vicia; species Vicia faba. The sequence goes on from OX451738.1 coordinate 1,584,799,061, forward strand.
CTCTTTAGTCTTCTTCATATGCATTCAAGCTCATAAGCATTGCATGGCATCTTAGAGCCAAAAATAGGGTTTATTTTATATTTAAGTATCTTCGATCGCGTCGACACAAATATTTTCAACCTTCATATCTTCGGATAGAAGAAACTTAAATAAGGGCAGTTATTGTACCCCAATTTTTTCCCCTAAGATCCTTTCATCATACCATGTTGATTCATTCACAATAAGATCACAATAGGATTCTTGGTTCCCCTCCCTATATATAGCTTTGCTCTTTGAGGGATCACCAAGCACCTTGACTTGTGTTCTTTTGTGATCATGAATATTTTTGTCTTGATCTCTCCTATTAATTAATAAAATGCAATGTTGGTTTGTCTTGCTTGTTACTCATGTAGGTAAAGGCAATAAGATTCAGCAAGTTGCTCCATGGGTTCATGAGTTTATTTTCATGCCCTAGTCAATAAAGCTTGAGAAGTTCAAACCTCACCATTGTATTTGTTTTGGAGGAAATGGCATGGCAAGGTTATTTTGGTTCACCACATTTCAAGGTTATCAAATTTGGTTCAAAAGCACAAGGGATTGATTGGAGAAGTTGGCATGCTTGGACAAGGCTTTGTTCCCATTGGTCACAAATGTATATTTCTCTCAATTTTCAAGATATGGAAGTGTTTGTGGTTTCTATGAGTTATCATTATCATCCTCAACAACTTATATTTACAAATCATTTATGTTGGTACAAGAAGTTTGTTCAAAATTGTCAAAGTTCCTTAAGGCATGTTTCTTGATCTAGGAGCTAGGGTTTTGAACTTCAAAGGAGTATATCTTGCTCATCTTTTGGTATTTTTGAGTTATTCCAAATACATCCTTCTATTCAAAGGGTTATCAACAAATAACTTCAAAAGTTCCAAGGAGTTTTCATGTGGAAGAAACTTGATGAAGAAGAAAGATTACAAGTCCTCCAGATGAATCCCCAATTTTCCATGTGTGACTTCAAATGATCATAACTTGATCAATTTTTATCACCTTGAGCCCATTCTTTTTCCAAAATTATATTGAGGATGTTAACTTTATTCCTTATTTCATGTGAAAAATGAGAAAATGGATGGAAGTTTCCTTAAGGATACAAAAGATTGTAGGTCATTTCATGATTTTTTTTCCAACTTCAACAATCCATAACTCTATCAATTTTTTGATATTTTGAATGGTTCAAGTTTCAAAATGTCATTCAAGAGATCTAATTCATGACATCTTTTTTGGTCAAGAGAAAATTCCAAGTGGAAGGCTATGTTTGGATGCAAGACATTATAAGTCATGTTTGAAGAAAAACTTGGAATCTTTCTAAGTATCGAAAGTCAACATTTTTTTCCAACTTTGACTCGTTACAACTTTCAGCTCAAGCATCCATTTGTTTCCATTCTTTTTCCATTGCAAATCTTGTAACCTCATCTTTCTAAAGCATCAAGAATCATGCCCTAAGACCCCTTGAGCTGAGAATGCCATTGGTCAGAAGTTGGCAATTTGAAACTTAACTTTTCACCAAGTCAGAAGTTTGAAATCCTTGATTTGGCTTCTAAACACTTTGTTTATGCGCGTTTATGCCTCTAAACATGTATAATGAAGTTCCATGAGTGATTAGCATAGAAAAACATGTGTTTTGGATGAGTTTTGATCAAATTTGAAGTCACACTTTTCTTGTTTGCAACTTCACACGATTTCCCTCCAAACTTCATCATTTCACACGCTTGGACATTCCATTTAGATCCCTATAAATAGAGGGTCATCCCCCATTCATTTCCTCAAGCTTGGATAGCGAGAATCACCCTCCCAAACTTGTTCCATAACTCAAAGTTCAACAAATTCGAAATTCATTCTCAAGCCTTTTTCAATCCAATTTTTCCATCAATTTACCTTCCTTGATCTTCCCTGAAGCTAACCATATAATTACATTCAAAAATCGTGCCCTATATTTCTTCATAGAAGTCTAGTTTCAGAGCTCTGCAACTCAACTTCAATAGGTAGATTCCTTCATCAATTCTTCAAAACTTTGATATCATTGTGATGCTCACATTGTCCTAGTTCTAGTCGTAACACTTGTTTTTACTGGAAACACGTTTTGACCATGAAATTTCAAATCCATTTTCAAAACTTTCCTTCCAAATTGCTTGAGCTACAGTTTATATAAATTTGTCGCGAAGGTGTGGTTGTCTTCGTCTTAAAGAGACGAAGCGAATGGCATAGGTCTGAGCTTCTGATTTTACAGTTTGAGAGACTTACAATTCACGTTGGCTGGAGGTTGAAGATGATCAACGTGTCATCTTTCAACCAATGATGGCACGCCACTTGTATTTTTTGAAATCTGATTTAATTATTGATCATATACATTACTCACTAATGACCATGATATGCATAACGCGCCAGATCCCTTGGATTTGATTACTAACACGTTTTGACTCTCATCCAATGGTCCACATATTTTTTACTTTTATTTTCTTTTCTGATTTTTATATTTAATTGTTTTAAACTTCAAAAAATCATAGAAAATCCATTTTTAGTCCAAAAATTCTGAAACAATTCTAAAAAATATTTTTGATTATTCTCTTTCTGATTTTTATTTTTTCATAATTTAATTTTGTGTTTTGGTATTTTTCATAAATTTTCACTTTATTTCAATTGTTTTAAATGTTTAAAAATACTTTTATGCATTTTTAAATTCTGAAAAAATTATGGAATGATCCAATGATATTGTGACAAATATTGGTGACCTCGCTTATTTTTTATTTGAGTTTGGTATTTTTTTATCAATTTTAGTTTATTTTACTCATTTCTTTAATTTTAAAAATAGTTTCTGACTTTAAAAAATTTACCAAAAAATTTATAAGATCATTTGAGTCCTTTTCTGATTTTTTTATGGACTTACTTTTTATTTTGTGATCAATTTGAACATAGTTGATATTTTTCTCTTTTATTTCTACTTTAAAACTTTTTTTAAACCTTTTGTATATATGTTAAATGTAATATTATTTTGTGACTATTTTTTGGCTGATCTTGGGTTAAATTTTTTATCATGAACTTTATTAACATCATTAGATCCATTGTGTTGAGTCTAACTCCACAAAAATGGATGGGTGATTTTTATAATAGTTTGATTAAATTTAATTCAAAAGTGGTTTGTATATTCTCTCCCACTCCTCTTCATCTCATCCCTTTCTTATTGCACTAAGTGTTATTGGAGCATGATTTCTATATCATGTCTCAAAACAAATGGTGCATAGATTTCTATTGACCGGCCTCAAAATAGGTGCGACTTCTATATAAGTCCACTTACGATTGCTTAACATAGCGCTAAATTTTGTCCCGATTCGAATAAATGATCATTCATGGCCCAAACTTATATTTGCAAGCCCAAGTATGTTAATTTGATCTCTTTGATCCAATAACCTTGAGATTCATTGTGTGGAGGCTTTGGTTCTACCAATCCTCTAATGGGTCTACAACACCTTTGGTCAGCACGGATCACTTAAACATCGTTGATCATTAAATGGTACTTATGAGGATTCCAAATGGATGATATACTTGACAAAAAGCAAATGCAACTTTTGTGTGGAGGCTTTGGTTCTACCAATCCACCAATGAGTTCAAAATGCAAGTTTCAATATGATCATCCAACTAACCACTAATCACTAATAATTGACCTTATCATGTTTTTTTTTATTATATGCCCTTTTATTTTTATGCATTATTTACTTTTAGCATTCACATTTCATGTCATTTTCATCTTTGCTCATTTGAGCATTTACTTTCATGTCATTCTTATTTTGCTCACTTGAGCTTTTCTTTTCTTTTTCAAGACACCTAATAATCAACATGAACCATAAAAAACTTTAATGATACTTGGACTATTTGGTTACTATCCTTGGCATTATGGAGTATTTGACTTCTTGGACTTAGGATTAGAAACTTTGGCCTATGGTTGGAGACCTTGTGACCTTATTTGATTATTTTGTATGGAGCTCTTGAGGTTTACCTCAAGACATTGGGTTGTTTGTTTGTTTTGTGTGCAGGTTATTGTGATTACACTCTTTGTTCGTAATCTGGAATTCACCCGTATACAGCCGTTAATCTGTCCAATTTTTGTAAAGACTTAATACATTTGAAGCTTGGTTCTTTCAAAGAGGTCTAGTATCTTTGTTTGCTTGGTTTCAATCCAAAGAATTGGAATTCTATCTTGGCTCATAGTGTCAAGTATTAGCTTCTTGTTGGTTAGATGGTTCCTATCCCTAGCTTTTACCTTCTTCTTTAGGATAGTCTCTTCTTTTCCTCTCATCTTCTTTAATTTCAAAAATCGTCTCCCTCCTTTTGAAAACTCTTCTTGTTTTTTTTTTAAAACTTGAACCACTTTCATAATAAACTTGGGCTTATGTCCATGCATTTTCAAAACATTTTTTCATAAATAAACTTCAATCAACATTAATAATACTTTTACATTTTTTTTAGAAGACTAAAAGTCAATCAATCTCATTTCAAACCATTTTACCACTTTGGCTTTTATCTTTAAAATTTTCTCAAAAGGATTAGACTCTTGTCAATCCTTGTAGTGATGCAAACAAATATACTTCTACAATATATAGTGAAGAGAGATATTTCCCACTTGGGTGTTGAGTGAGCCATTGTTGATTCTAAAATCTAAGCCATATCCTCCATTTTGAGATGATGTAAATTCTCCTTTCTCATGATTATGGGTAGTAAGTATGTTTTCCACACGGACAATGACGATGATATCTTATCTCATAAAATTAACCAACACACTTGTGTTTAAAAAAATTTAAAATAGGAACTACGTGTACCTAGATCCCCTATTGCACGAAAGGTGGTACGTAGGCACTAAAGGTTCGCAACCGTGGAGGGTGCAAAAACCATAAAAATATATTTCTTTTCTCACCTCCACCATCCATTTTTTATACAAAAATTGTATAGCCAAAATATACAGATTTTACAAAGAGGTTCTTGCGGAGTACCGTAGATGTTTAGGGTGCTAATACCTTCCCTTTGCATAACCAACCCCCTTACCTTGAATCGTTCCCCCCCTCTTTTGGGTTATTTGCTCTTTTCTCATTCCTTTGGAAACAATAAAGTGCGGTGGAAATTTTATTTTCATTTGTACAAGTCTAGTCAATTCTATGGCTTAGTCTTAAACATTTCTACTGCTACAATACCGACCTCAATTAGTATTTCTCGAAAGATGTTTATCCTCTCCCCAATATTGACAAACTAGTCGATAACTCAGTCGATTTCAAATTATTATCATTTATGTACGCATATTCTGGATACAACCAGATTCCCATGGCGAAAATGGACAAAAAATATACTACTTTCATGACCGAGTCAGGCAACTATTACTACAACGTAATGCTCTCTGGCCTGAAAAATGCAGGCGCTACATATCCGCACATGATGAACAAAGTCTTCTGCAATGAAATAGGCGACATGCTTGAAGTCTACATTAACAACGTGATCGTCAAATAGACTGAAGAAATCGACCATGCCCTCACTTGAAGAAAGTTTTCGAGCGGGCCAGAAAGTGTTAGATGAGATTTAACCCAGAAAAATGAACCTTTGGCGTACAGGAAGGAAAATTCCTCGAATTCTACCTTACAAAATGAGGGATTCAAGCAAACCCCGACAAATGCCGATCATTTTTTGAGTTTCTAATTCCCACTAGGAAAAAGTCCATTTAAATCCTAAATGATATGCTCACTTTTCTCTCTCTCGATTCATGGAAAAATACGCCCAGCACGCGCTCCCCCTCTTCAAACTCCTCCGCAAGGAAGCTACCTTCAAATGGACGGTCTAATGCGAGCAGGCTCTCACCCACTTTAAGCAAGCACTATCACAACCGCTCGTCCTTTCTCGACCAGAGAAGGATGGATTCCTCTATCTCTATCTGGCTGTCACCCCCGAGGCAATAAGCGTAACACTAATCAGAGAAACCCCGGAAGAGCAGAGGCATATCTACTTTACGAGCAAGGCCTTGCAGGTCCCCAAAGTAAGATATCAACAAATTGAAAAGGTGGCCCTAGCCCTCATCAATTTGGTGAGGAGACGCATGCACTATTTCTTGGTGCATACCGTAATCGTTCAAACAGATTGTGATACGGTGGGAGAACTGACTTGGGTGTTTTGCGTTTGATTGCAAATGTTGCGGTTAGCAAGTGTCGCCACCGAATTTTCTTTTATCCAAAAAGGAAAGGTGAAAAAGCACAGGAAAGACCTTTGAGATTATTTCTTGAGTTCGGGGGGGTAGATTATGAAAAGGGAAGGTATTAGCACCCTTTTCATCTATGGTTTTCCATGGGCTCTTAGTTACTTACTAGATCACTTGATTTTTGTTTTAAATTATGCTTTGTGTGGTTTTTGAAAGTATTTTGTAAATAGGCCATTGTTTAGGCAATCTTTGTAATGATTCTTGTTCAGAAGAATGTATACAAAGATGTTTGATCTTTTGAAAATGTTTTCAATTTTGTAAGATGTTTGAAAGTGTATGTGATTGTTTTGAAAATAGCAAGGATGTTTGTTTTGAAATGGAGCAAGTAATTAGGAGCAATCTACCTACTCAAATGTCTTTCTTGTTCATTTTCTTTTCCTTTGACATTTTTGTCTTACCATTGATTTGGTAAGCAACCCTATCTTTGGATGTAAACGGGACAGGCGTGGGTCATCGTATGACCATGATTAGAAATGTTGCAAGGTATCTTAGCATTTTTCTTTAGGGACTAATATCATTTTTAAAGGCGACTTAGATGGCGTCATCGAGGGACTATGATCTTGTATTTGCTTGTTTTGGCTATGATACCTTACATGCGTAATCTGGTCATTTTGTATAAGGCAACCAAGTGGGATAACCCTAGGGGTGCTTGTGTGCAAATGTGTTGTTTTCATGCTTGATTTAGTCTTGAATTAGGGCTTGCTATTTATTGGTTTTAAGTCTTTCCATACAAACCCTAATTACTAGCAATTGTATATAAAGCGATAAATTACGGAATTTAAAAGTTACTACGCTATTACAACATTTGTGGGAGGGGGTGTACAAATTACAAATGGGGATTACAAGAAATTAAACCCTAATTAGTCTATTACAACCAAATTGAATTTATACAAGAATTGAAATAAATAATGCACAAGATGAATTAAATATACAAAAAGATAAATGTGAAGAAAAATGGATATTTTGTTTGATGTTTTATGAAAAGGAATTTTACCTTAACCTAATAAAATAAAGAAAATAATTTATTAAGTTTGAAATTATTGAAAAAAAAATATTTTAGATGAAAACCCTAATTCTATTAACCAAAAGAAAATAAGTTTAAGAAAAGTATTTTTTGCATTTTTTATCTTGAAAATATTTATAGCATTATAAAATATTTTTAGTCTTTTTGGTATTAAAATAATATATTTTAAATGGTGTGAAGAAAAATAAATAAATAATACAATATTAATTAATTTTATAAGATTTACTTAAATAAATAAATAAAGTATGAAGAATAAAAAATATTTTTATTTATAGAAAAATAAAATAAAATAAGTCAAAATATAAAATATCATTTTTTTTGCATTTTATGATTTTTTGTATTTTAAAATAAATATATTTAAGAAAAGATAAATGAAATAAATAAATAAATTGGGCCAGGGGGTGCCAAGAGCCAATATGGAGGTTAGTCAGCAAAAACAAAAAAAAAACAAAAACTAAGCCCAAAAGGCCCAGCGCCTATTTGCTGGAAAAAATGACCAAAAAAGTGTAAAACAAATGCAAAAAGGCAGCGCTGAGGTTCGAACCCATGACCTCTACCAATAATGTGCGCTGCCTTACCACTGGGGTGCCTGTACATCCGTTAATACAAATGAAACAATAAATACATAAGGTAAAACGTCTCCATGACCTGTACTTCATCTTCAACCTTCAGCCAGTCGGACCACCTGTATCTCATTCATTTCTCAACAAAAATGGAAAATGCAAACATGAAAGTTGTGCTATTTTTCCTCACGAATCCAACCATATAACTTATGTAAGCTAAAAGTCAAAGATGAAGATTAATTTTGCTGGCCCTAAATTGAAACCTAATTTTTTTAGAAAGTTCAAATCTAAAATTCTCTACACATTGTCAATATAAATGAAAACTATGGACATGGTTAGCTTTAGAGCAATGATATCTACATTTTTACTTCAAAATGTATGCACAGAGGATGCTTGTATCAAGATATTGAAGTTAGAAAAATTACCTCTTGCAGATGGATTTGTGTATGGAGTTTGAGCAAGCTTTGAGGTGCCCTAAGAATCTGTTTAGCTTGCCTGGACCTCCTTGAGTGTATTCCAACTCCTACTTTGTTTTGAAAGTCCCTGAATCTCCCTACTCAAGTCAATCTGCAAGCTTGATGTTTGAAAATGGTGAATAGTGATGGAGGAGTTAGTCTTGAAACAGGGGCTTGGATCACTTGTGTATGATATATGTAAGGTGTTTGAATGATTAAGAATCAAAACGCACGAGTGGAAATGGAGATGGAGAGTTTTGGCTCAAAACTATCAAGTTGAGTAGTCTTGTGCAGCAAGGGTGTTTGGGAGAGTTTTAGGATGCTTGAAATCGTGTATTGTGTTGCAATTGACTTGTTAATATGTATGGAAAAGATCTCAGCATAAAATCACTCCAGGCTTCTGAGTTATAGGGTTATGGCTTTATAACTTGCTTTTGAAGAAAAGTGAAATGACAAATCTCAAATGTTGTACAAGCATGTCCTGAGCTTCTTTGGGCCTTAGACACCTTGCTTTTGGATTATAGGGGTTGTGTGTGCAGAAAGAACAAGTTAGAAGCTCAAGACAAGTTGAGTTTGTGATTAAAGCAACTTTTCAAGAATGGAATGGTAACTTTCTTCCTAAAATGGAAAATTGGCTTGGACAATGCTTAGAACACTTGGATAATAGCTAAAAAGCAAGTGTAATCTTCTGATTATGAGAGATCTTAAGGTTTAGAAGCCTGCAAAACAAGAATGTGCAGCATAGGTTTGAAATTGGTTTCTTGTTCATCACAAAATGCCTTGTAATTCAAGTGACAAAACACCAACTTCATCTCTTCGATTCTCCCTACTCAAGAATGATCTCAAGGAGTTCTTGGACATTTTGGAAATCTTGAAATGTGATATACAACACATATTTTAATTGCTTTTGAATATTCTCCTTGCAATTATATGAAAAAGTGCCCTGAAGTTGAGTCAAAATCCTGACTAAATTAGGGCAAAATTTCACTAAGTGTTTAGTTTCATGACCCTATGTTCTTGAAATTATAACTTGAGATCCAAGAACTTTTGGAAGAAGTTGTGTGAATCAAAGTTGTAGATTTCATGGAGATCTACAACTTTCATGTTGGGAGTTTCTCTTGAATCATCTTGTATCATGGTAAAAAATTGGCTCAAAGTTATGAAAAAACATGAATTTTCAACAATAGAAAATTTCTAAGTTTAGAAATTTTGACTTTTCAAAATGAAATCTTGACTTTTAGATTTCTTGATGAATAAGTTTCATATTTTGACATGTTTTTATGAATTATGATCTTTGACACTTGAATTTGACCAAAAAGTCAAAGTTTGACTTTTCAGTATACAGTTGACTTTTGAATAGTTGACTGCAAAATTCATCTGTCAATCCAATGGACTTGCAATGTTTTGAACCATGACATTATGTCAAAATGATGCAAATGGACTCTTGAGATCATGCCTTAAACCAATTGACCATTTCCTAGGTCAAAAACCAGAAATTGCCCTTTCCCGATCAAAACCCTAATTTTGACCATTTTGCCCTTTTGGGGATTTGATCAAATCTCTTGAGGAATTATGGTCCAAACTTGATAAAATGATACATATGAGTCTAAAATATTGATGTGGATCAAAAATTATGAAGTTTGACTGTAAATTGGCCATAGTTGACTTTTTCCCCAATACAATTGATTTTTAGGTCAACTGTTCAATTGACTGAGCAAAAATGTGATCCAAGGCTTGAAACTTGGCATGAGTAATCTTGGGGGTCCATAATGATCCATTAAATTCATATGAAGCATTGAAAGTTCAAAAATCCTTGTGCAATCTCAAACCCTAATTTTGGTCATCAGTGCATAAGGAGGTGTCTTGAGCTGATCAAACCCTAGTGCAATCTTGAGCTCAAGGAGATCTTGTGAGAAAATTCTTGATAAGTGAGAGGGAAAATTTTGGGGTACAATAGTTGCCCCTGTTAAATCTCCTTAAACCTGAAGAGTTAGATGGGCATGTTTTGCCATTCGTGACTCGAAGGTGGAAGATGATTGGACACTAGAGTGCCCAGAAATTTGCACTCGGCAATGTGATGGTAGAGGGAATGGGATTAAAGATGCCATTTGGAGAGGTGATAGAAAGTTGTTGGAGATGGGCTTGTAGATGCCATCCAAGAGTGATTGTTGAATTGTAATTTGTAAGCTGAAATAATGAGTATCAGAATGGCGTTCGTGTCTGGAGCGTATCTGAACTGTATCTGAAAGTTGAATCTGAATGAGTATCAGAATGGCATCCGTGTCTGGGGTGTATCTGAATTGTATCTGAAAGTTGAAACTGAATGAGTATCAGAGTGGCATCCGTGTCTGGAGCGTATCTGAACTGTATTTGAAAGTTGAATCTGAATAAGTATCAGAATGGCATCCGTGTCTGGAGCGTATCTGAACTATATCTGAAAGTTGAGTCTGAATGAGTATCAGAATGGCATCCGTGTCTGGAGCGAATTTGAACTATATCTGCAACTTTGAACATTGTTAATGGTAGCTGTTAACCTTATCCTGAAAAGGGTAAAATATTAGCTAAAATGCAAAGTCATGTTGTATGAAATGTATGGTATGATGCATTTGTGTTAACAATGTTTATGATATATGGATGTGATGTATGTGTATGTGAGTTAATCTGTTGCACTGTTGTTGGATTGGAAAATAAATCCTTGAATGTTGCCGAGGATATGTAAGTATTCATGTCTTGAATTCGAAGTGTTGATGAATTTCCGCTTAGAGAAATAAACTCTGTTGTAAGGGAAATGCCATGTACTGCTTGAAAAATCTGTTTGGCGGATCTGGAGAAATTGGATGATTTATACTTTGTTCCGTTGGGGATTAAATTGTATACTGCAGGGGATTTTTATGAAAAATAACTTAGAGAGATTTCCCTATCTCTTAAAGCCGTCAATAATTGTCTTTTATTTTGTTTATTTGTAAACAGTAATTATGTTCAAATGCATATGTTCAACAATGAATCATTGGACGTTTTTGTAAACAAAACACAAGAGTAAAGAAAAACAGATAATTCTGCACTTTCAAAGGAATATCTTTGTATTGACTTTGAGTAAGTATTTTTGTACAGTGATACAAACATTCTAGTAAGATAATGTCATCGTAAAAAATGAAAATTTTAATACAAAGAAAAGATAGCTATGTGTAATAATCCCATGGGGTTTCCATTCTGCTATAGCCTTTGTATCTCTGAGCATCTTGTCTATTTGTTGCTTTGTCCGAAGATGATTGAATTGGTCGGAAATGTCGAGTTTGCAAGTTGTCCGTAAGGTGATCCAACGGGACATAGTCATACGCTTTAATTCCCTAACTTTTTCCTGGACCTCCCTTTCGGGTTTTCAGTCCGCCGGGATACCCTTTTTTGCCCAAGTCGCCCTTTTGGGTTTTCAACTTGTCGGGTGTACAGATTTTTTTGTTTTTGTTCCTAATTTTTGCCCGAACCTCTTTTGGTTCGCTGGGATGCCCTTGTTTTTCCTAGGTGTGTCAACCTAGCGGGTCTCTTAAGCGTAGTATCTTTTGACTATGTCTGCGTTCGTAGGGTGTGGCAGGTCGTCACCATCCATGGTAGTCAAGATCATTGCTCCACCAGAGAATATATTTTTGATTACAAATGGTCCTTCGTACGTAGGAGTCCATTTTCCCTTGGGATCACCTTGCGGTAGTATGATACGTTTGATTACAAGATCCCCAACTTGATACACTTGGAGTCTGGCCTTTTTGTTGAAAGCCTTGATCATCCATTTTTGATACATTTGACCATGGCAGACAGTAGTAAGTCTTTTCTCATCAATTAAGTTTAGTTGATCGAGTCGAGTCTGGATCCAATCGTCTTTATTCAGAGCTGCATCCTTCATAATTCTTAGAGAGGGGGTCTGAACCTCAATAGGCAAGACAACTTCCATGCTGTATACCAAAGAATAGGGTGTTACCCCGGTCAATGTGTGAGCTGTAGTACGATACCCGTGGAGAGCGAATGGTAACATCTCATGCCAGTCTTTGTATGTGACTGTCATTTTCTGTATGATCTTTTTAATGTTCTTATTTACAGCTTTGACAGCACCATTCATCTTCGGTTAATAAGGGGAAGAATTGTGATGCTGAATCTTGAATTTCTTGCATAGGGAAGTGATCATCGTATTGTTTAGATTCGTACCAATGTCTATAATGATCCTCTCCGGGATACCATAACGACAGATGAGATTCTGCTTGATGAACCGGGCAACAAAATTCTTGGTAACGGAAGCAAAAGAAGTTGCCTCTACCCACTTTGTAAAATAGTCAATGGCTACTAGGATGAAGCGGTGTCCATTGGAGGTCGTTGGCTTTATTTCCCCAATCATATCAATTCCCCATATAGCAAAGAACCAAGGAGCCGTCAAGACATTCAGAGGAACCGGAGGTACGTGCACTTTGTCAGCATAGATCTGACACTTGTGGTAGGTTCAAGAGTGTTGATAGCAGTCTGCTTCCATGGTAGACCAGTAATAGCCTTCCCGTAGGATTTTCTTCGCCATGGTATGCCCATTGGAATGGGTGCCAAAAGTGCCTTCATGTAACTCGGCCATGATCCTTTCAGCTTCAACCTTGTCTACGCACCGAAGTAACACAGAGTCATGGTTGCGTTTGTAAAGAATGCCATTACAAAGGAAGAACTTAGCAGAGAATCTTCTTAAGAACTTCTTATCATTGACTGAAGCTCCTTATGGATATTCTTGAGCCTCGAGATACCTCTTGACCTCGTGAAACCATGGCTGGTCCACTACTTCTTCAGTATTAATCTCGTGACAGTGTGTTGGTTCATCCGTCCGTTCGATGGCGATCTGGGGAGCCTCGTTATCCCAATTAAGTTTAAACATAGATGACATTGTAGATAGTGTGTCTGCTAGATGATTTTCTTCTCGCGGGAAATGCTCGAAGGTAATCTTCTCAAAATGTTGTAGTAATGTCAAAACATGTTCTTTGTAAGGGATAAGGTTAGGGTGGTTGGTCTCCCATTGCCCCTTTGATCTGGCTGATAACTAAAGCTGGGTCTCCGAATACATTCAAGTATTTGATCCCCAAGTCTATGGCAGCTTTGAGACCAAAGATGCATGCTTCATATTTTGCCATGTTATTTGTACAATTGAAGCAGAGTCTTGCAGTAAAAGGAGTATGACATCCTTCCAGAGATATGAGTACAACACCGATACCATTGCCAAGTGCGTTGGATTCCCCACTTAAGAACAGAGTCCATCGGGATCCTTGTTCAGGTCCGTCATATGGCCTAAATTCTTTACAGTTGTCTAACATCATGATGTCTTCACCCGGAAATTCGAACTTCATGGACTGGTAGTCTTTTACAGCTTGGTGAGCAAGGTGATCAGCTAATACACTGCCCTTTATTACTTTCTTGGTAGTATATTGTATGTCATATTCCATCAGGACATATGCCATCTTGCTATTATCCCAGAGACAGTAGGCTTCTCGAAGATATATTTTATTGAATCCATTTTAGATATCAACAAGGTAGTATGGGTCAGCATATACTGTCTTAATCGACGAGCAGCCCATGCCAGGGTGCAGCAAGTTTTCTCGAGCAGTGAATATATTGTTTCACAGTCGGTAAACTTTTTGCTCAGGTAATAAATAGCATGCTCTTTTCGGCCAGACTCGTCATGTTGTCCCAGCACACACCCCATTGAATTTTCTAAAACAGTCAGATACATGATCAATGGTCTTCCCTTGACTGGTGGCACTAAAACAGAAGGCTCTTGCAGGTATTCTTTGATCTTGTCGAAAGCAGTTTGGCATTCATCATTCCATTTGACTACTTGATCTTTCTTCAATAGTTTGAATATTGGCTCACAAGTAGCTGTCAGGTGAGGAATGAATCTGGAAATGTAGTTTAAACGTCCCAAGAATCCTCTGACTTCCTTCTCAGTACGAGGAGTAGGCATCTCTTGTATCGCTTTTACCTTGGCAGGATCTACTTCAATACCCTTGTTGCTGACGACAAAGCCTAGGAGTTTATCAGACCTTACTCCAAACGTGCATTTATTTGGGTTCAACCTCAGCTTGTACTTTTTTATCCTCTTAAATAGTTTCTATAAATGATCAAGATGCTCTTCTTCTGTTTGAGATCTAGCTATCATGTAGTCCACATAGACATCTATTTCGTGATGTATCATATCGTGAAATAGAGCTACCATGGCATGCTGATAGGTTGCCCCAGCATTCTTCAGTCCGAACGACATCACCTTGTAGCAGAATGTGCCCCACTGTGTGACAAATGTTGTTTTCTCCATGTCCTCAGGCGCCATTTTGATTTGGTTGTAACCTGAGAAACCGTCCATGAAGGAAAACACTTTGTGTTGTTCCGTATTTTCAACTAGGATGTCAATGTGGGGAAGTGGGAAATCATCCTTAGGGCTTGCCCTATTCAAATCTCTGTAGTCCATGTATATTCGTACCTTGTCGTCTTTCTTGGGAACAAGAACAACATTGGCAACCCATTGCGGATAGGAGGTGACGGCCAAGAATCCAGTGTTAAATTGTTTCATGACTTCTGATTTAATCTTCTCTGACATATCTGGTCGCATTCGATGGACCTTTTGTTTTACTAGTGGACAATCCTCTTTTGTAGGCAGACGATGTACCACAATATTTGCATCAAGTCCTGGCATATCTTCATACGACCAGGAAAAGACCTCAACATACTCGCGTAGCAACTGAATCAGACGCTCCTTGACACTCGGTTCTAGATTGGCACCCACCTTGACCTCTCTTTTATCTTCTTCGGTACCCAGGTTGATTGTGTCCACTGGTTCCTCGTGGGGTTGAATGGTTCTCTCTTCTTGCAGTAGTAATCTGGCAAGTTCCCCTGGTACTTCATAATCTTCCTCACCTTCGTCTTCGGCTTGGTAGATTAGATTTTTAGAGTCACAGAAAGCCATAGCAGAACCATTACCCGTGGGATCCCGAATGGATGTATACCTACATTGTGAGTGTGAGTGTGTGTAAGAGTATAGCTATCTTTGAAAGAAATTAAAATGTAAAAAGGCAAAACAATGAGCACAAAGTTTGTATGCAAAACGTCCATGATTCATTGATCTCATATGGAAATGAGATAATAACCCTTACAAATGGACCATTGTGCCTCGGGTAAGACACAAGGTTTTAAGAGTTTGAATTGTTTTAATATTACATATCCAACAAAATGTAAAGACAAATTACTGTGGGATAAAAGTGATTGGGACAAAATCTCTAGTGTCCCAATTGTTGAGCCCTCCACTGACGGTTGGGAAGATCCAATCCTCCAGGTTGCAGCCATCTTCATCATCCTCTACCGCGTTGACTTCACGGTTACTGATCTTCAGGGGTGGTCCTCCAGCACGAGCGCGGTGTACAGCCTTCTGAGCACTTGAAGTGAAACCTAGGCCAAATTTATCTGACTTGTATGGAATATCCGGGAGTTGTCCCCAGATAGTGCACCCACCTTCTTCTATCACTGCCTTTGCATCCTTCAAAGATGACATCCTGAGTGGAGGCCTTGTGATCTTGGGAATAGCCTTAGTCACTGCCACATCTTGCGGGACTTCTTCAAAGTGTTGGAATGGAGTTTCAATAAATTCACCATCTAATTCCACATATCTGAAGGAATTGAGATGGTTGATCATATATTCTTCTTCTCCATGAACGGTGATAATCTTCCCTTGAATCGAATACTTTAGAATTTGGTGCAACGTAGAAGTGACATCGCCAACATTGTGAATCCATGGCCGGCCTAGCAAGCAGGAATATGAAGGGCGAATATCCATTACGTAAAAAGTTGAATCAAATGTTTGGGTTCCAACCTTTATGGGGATATCCACTTCCCCATGCACCACCCTTTTCGAGCCATCAAAAGCCCTTACTACTATGTTGCTTGGCTTCAATGTCAATCCCTCACAGTCAAGCCTATCAAGAGCTTTTTTAGGCAATACATTCAGAGATGAGCCAGTGTCCACCAAAACATGAGCCAGGGTTGTGCCACTACATTCAACTGAGACATACAATGCCTCATTATGCTTCCTTCCTCTTGGCGTTAAATCAGCATCCGAAAAACCTAGACCATTATCTGTAGTCAAGATAGCTATGCAGTCTTGGAACTGATCGGCAGATGTCTCTTGGGGTACATGGGCATTTTTCAGGAATTTTACCAAGGCTTTCGCATGCGCCTCAAAACATAGTAGTAAAGCTAGCATGGAAATTTTAGATGGAGTTTTCCCCAGTTGCTCAACTACATCGTAGTCGCTTCTTTTTATGATTTTTAGAATTTCCTCCATCTCTTTCCGGGAGGTCTCAGGTATAGCCAATGATTGTGTCTTCATCTTGACAGACTCAACCATAACACCTTTTCCTCGAGTCTCGGTTAACTGGGCAGTAGGAGTGTTAGTAGGGATGATAATAGGGATTGTAACAGCTTTGTCAGTTGGAGTATTAGTCGGGATGATTGTAGGACTGGGAACAGCTTTTGGAGGAGTAACAACAGGAATGATTACAGGTCCAGAAACTTCTTTTGGGGGAGAAATTTCTGGAGAGAATATCCTTCTGCTTCGGGTAATCTTGCTAGTCCCTGCAATATTACTGATATCGGAGTCGACTTTCTCAGAACTTGAATCTTCGGCGGATGGCCAATCTTGCTTGATACCGTGGTAGTAGACATCCCCTCCATAATTCCATGGTATGGTTTTGTCAGACGAATACGGGACTGGTCCAGGAATTTTAATTATCAAAGGAGTTGCTTTCAGAACTGATGTAATTCTAACAGGTCTTTTGGTGGAGACCCTGGAAGAATTGGCAGAAATGGTAATGATAGAAACATCTTTAAAAGGAACAGGTGGAACATAAGTCTTTTCAAACAAAATTTATTTGTTATCTATTAGGCACTGAATGCCTGTTTTCAACAAAGGACAGCTGGTTGGTGAGGACAAACAGAAATGACAGCCTTCATCACAGCCCGGGAAAACACCGGTATTCAACAAGTTCACTTTAATAGTCAGGAGTGGGGTCATAAGTTCATCAACTGAAGTAAAAAACATGTCTTCTTCAATGGCGTTGGTATTATGACCATGTTTGGGCATAGGGGCAGAAATGACATTTGGCTTTTCGGGCGCATCAAATTCAATCTCTTTGGCTTCAATGAGGTCTTGTATTTTGTTCTTTAGAGCCCAACAGTTATTAGTGCATGGTCGGGACTCTCAGAGTGGTATGTACAGCATGCATTAGGATGATAGTGAGGAGATGTTGTATTAGGATTCTTTGGAGCTTCTTTCAAACTCACCAGGTTGGATCTTAACAGATGTGGCAATACTTGAGATAGGGTCATGTTAATTCTGGTGAATTGTCTAACTGGCCTTTCCATCCTTGGTTGGTTGTTTCTTTGTTGATCAGGCGCAGGTTTAGGAATCATAACATCCCCTACCATTGGACGGCGTTCGGCCCTATCTTGATTTCTCTGAGGATAAACAGCAACCACTTATTTCTTTCCGATAAATGGCTTCCTTATAGCAGCATAGGATGTATCTTTCTGAATCTTTCCACTCTTTATCCCGGCTTCTACCCTTTCTCTGGTCAATATCAGTTCAGTAAAACCCGCCGATGAACTCCCAATTAGGTGATTGAAGAAGGGACCAGACAAGGTGCCTAAAAACATGTCCACTATTTCTCTTTCAGATAGGGGAGGTTGGACTCTTCCAGCCAAGTCTCTTCATTTTTGCGCATAGTCCTTGAAACCTTCATTGGAAACCATGGCCATACTCTGGAGTTGAGTACGGGTAGGTGCAAGATCATAATTGTATTGGTATTGTTTGTAAAAGGCTGCGGCAAGATCTTCCCAGTTATGAATGTTGGCTCTTTCTAACTGGTAAAACCAATCAAGTTGAGTTCCAGACAGACTGTCTTGGAAGAAGTGTACTTATAAGTCTTTGTCAGTGGTATGGGGCTGGATTTTCCTCACATAGGAACGGAGATGCATTTTGGGGCATGAAACTCCGTCATATTTGGCGAACACAGGTGCTTTAAATTTTGGAGGAATGATAATCCCCGACACTAAACCCAATTCCTCAAAGTCCAAGCCAGGCACTTTTTGGATTTCCATTGCACTCAACCGCTCTTCGAGATGTTTATACTTGTCATCAGCTGGAGGGTATTGTTCTTCAGAATAGTCTTATTCTTCCTCTTCCTCTTCTGATTCCGACGGGACTACTATTTCCTTACCTTTCCCATCTTAATTGTCTCTCTTGCCGGATGTCGTTGCAAAATCTAGGGTCCTTCTTGTCTGCCCATGAAATCTTCTTCCCATGTTTAGGACTCCGGTTACCTTCTTTGTCTTCTTTTTCTTTTCCTCAGCCAACAAAGTCTTCAACTCTTCTTGTCCTTTGGCTAGGGTCAAGAACAACTGTTAAAACTGTGCATTCTGAACTTGGAGGTCCTTCACTGTTTGCTCGAGATCCATCTTACTGAAATAAACAGTAGAGAGATGAGGAGACTTGTTGCAAGAAACCTACTTATGTTATGATGAATGATAAATGCGTATGCAATGATTTCAATGATTTTAAGATTCAAATTCATTTTTAGAAAAAAAAGGAAACACACATTATATTAATAGATTAAAGCTTGAGTACAATAATGCCTTCTTGGGCAAAACAAATACAAGAAACTCTAAGATAAAAAGGTAGTGCGCATCCTCTTTGGTGCAATGTAGGCATTCAGAGTCTGCTCCTCATGAAGTAGCCTAGTGAGTTCCAAAACCTTCTTCTCGCTTGCATAGAATTGGGCTTCAAAAGTATCTCGCTCCCCCTTGAGTTGTATCCAATCTCTTTGTAGGTCTTCAATAGAGGTGGGTATGTCAGGATGTAGGATAGTATATGGAACATCTCCTTCCATGACAGGCTCAATGATTACTGGGAGGATGGAGGGATAAAGCATCATAAGGTTCTGAGCACGAGTTCATACCCATTTGAGGTAAGGCTCAAGAGGGATGGAATTCTTGTGCCCCAAAGTCTTGCTATCTACCTTGTTCAACATCCTCCAAGCTCGGATAAATCTCTGGCGAAGACCTTGATCGTCGTTGTCATAGTCAAATACCAAACCTTGAAACAACATCTCGTACGGGCCATCCCTTCGGGTGTAACCAAACTGTCTCAAAGCTAAGCAGGGGTTGTAGGATATACCTCCCCTAATTCCAAGTAAGGGGACATTAGGGAACTCTCTGCAACGGTCATCAATAGTAACATTCTCTATGGATCGAGAGCACCAATGAATGTCTGAATATTTGAACATCATCAACCTTTATGACCACCTTGAACCTTGCTCGTTCTTTAATACAGATTGGGGAAGATGCGAAATAAACCATCTTGCCAAGAAAGGAGTGCAATACATAAGGACACCTCTTTTCCTCAATGTGCGAGTGTGAAAAGAGTGTAGGATATCCCCTAGCAATGTTGGCACCGGGTTGCGTGACATGAAGATTTTGACGGTGTTCACATCTATGAGTTAGTCAGGATTTGGAAACAGAACCATCCCATAGATGAGGAGAGCCACAATTTCCTTAAAGGCTTGCAGATCCAAGGAATTCCAACAACTTTGGGCTTTCTCAAACAGGAACTTTGCTAGGAAACCTTTGACACCACTCCTTGTTTCCCAATGAGTTGTGATATCAGATGAGTGCAAGTATAGAGCTTGAGCAATCTCTTCTGGCTTTGGGTCTCTTTCCGTATCATTTAAAGGTAGTTGATTGAGAATGGGAATCCTCAAGAGTTGGGAGAATTATTCCAAAGTTGGCACAAGTTGATAGTCGGGAAATGTGAAGCAATGGTGTAAAGGTTCAAAGAACTGAAAGAGCACATTTATCATGTCTTAATCAGTGTTGGAGATGACCAAGCTGAGTAGGCGTCCATGTCTCTTGGTGAATGAAGAAATCTCAGGAATCCTTGATGTTAAATCTTTAAGTTGTGGAGGGATTCTTACAAGGTTGACTTGAATAGTTTTCCTGCGAAGTGAATCCATATCCTACAAAACAAGAACAAAGATGAATCCCAAAATCCTTGAAATGGTTAGTGGATGTATATGATGTTCATGATGTTATGTACAAGTATGTATATACAAACAAAGAAAACAAGTCCTTAGGTTTAGGCTTGCATGGAGTTTTATAGGTAAGTACCCTCTTGAAGTTTAGTTGGCGCAAACCTATCCTAGTAATAGTAATCGGGTTCTAAGGAGCTCAGTATCACTGGTTTGTTTCCTTGGTCATTGTTTCAGCACAAGCCTCTTTAATGGCTACCGAAATATCCCAAGAAACCAAACCTCAATTAGTGTAGTATCGAGTATCTACCAACTTCGGACTGTACCAAAGTCGTTCATCTCACTACATGCTAAAGGCCAAGTTTGTCAAGTAAAGATTCTAAAAGTTCATAAGTGCTTCATGGCATCACTCAGCGGCCCCATATTCTCTTTGATTAACTCAAAGGCTACCGGTACCCACAAATATGTCGCACTAACGTAGCTATTGCTTAGACCATGCCGGTATACCCCGTACAGTTTCCACAATGTATTGCTACTTACCTATAATGTATCCCAAACCCGGGTAGAGGATTTAAACCCAAACAAAGAACCATAATCTAAAGCATACAAGTCAAACAATGTAAGCAAGTAAATGTGATATATCCCTAAGGTAACCCCACTTTTAGAATTGTCCCCAGCAGAGTCACCAGTTCTGTGATACGTTGGGAGAACTGACTTGGGTGTTTTGTGTTTGATTGCAAATGTTGCGGTTATCAAGAGTCGCCACCGACTTTTCTTTTATCCAAAAAGGAAAGGTGAAAAAGCACAGGAAAGACCTTTGAGATTATTTCATGAGTTCGGGTGGTAGATTATGAAAAGGGAAGGTATTAGCATCTTTTTCATCCATGGTTTTCCATGGGCTCTTAGTTACTTGCTAGATCACTTGCTTTTTGTTTGAAATTATGCTTTGTTTGGTTTTTGAAAGTATTTTGTAAAGAGGTCATTCTTTAGGCAATCTTTGTAATGATTCTCGTTCGTAAGAATGTATATAAAGATGTTTGATCTTTTGAAAATGTTTTCAATTTTGTAATATGTTTGAAAGTGTATGTGATTGTTTTGAAAATAGAAAGGATGTTTTTTTTGAAATGGAGCAAGTAATTAGGAGCAATCTACCTACTCAAATGTCTTTCTTGTTCATTTTCTTTTCCTTTGACATTGTTGTCTTACCATTGATTTGGTAAGCAACCATATATTTGGATGTAAATGGGACGGGCGTGGGTCATCGTATGACCATGATTAGCAATGTTGCAAGGTATCTTAGCATTTTTCTTTAGGGACTAAGATCATTTTGAAGTGCAACTTAGATGGCGTCATCGATGGGCTATGATCTTGTATTTGCTTGTTTTGGCTAAGATACCTTACATGCGTAATATGGTCATTTTGTATAAGGCAACCAAGTGGGATAATCCTAGGGGTGCTTGTGTGCAAATATTTTATTTTCATACTTGATTTAGTCTTGAATTAGGGCTTTCTATTTATTAGTTTTAAGTCTTTCCATACAAACCCTAATTACTAGCAATTGTATATAAAGCGATAAATTGCGGAATTTAAAAAGTTACTACGCTATTACAACATTTGTGGGAGGGGTGTACAAATTACAAATGGGGATTACAAGAAATTAAACCCTAATTAGTCTATTACAACCAAATTGAATTTATACAAGAATTGCAATAAATAATGCACAAGATGAATTAAATATACAAAAAGATAAATGTGAAGAAAAATGGATATTTTGTTTGATGTTTTATGAAAAGGAATTTTACCTTAACCTAATAAAATAAAGAAAATAATTTATTAAGTTTGAAATTATTGAAAAATAAGATTTAGATGAAAACCCTAATTCTATTAACCAAAAGAAAATAAGTTTAAGAAAAGTATTTTTTGCATTTTTTATCTTGAAAAATATTTATAGTATTATAAAATATTTTTAGTCTTTTTGGTATTAAAATAATATATTTTAAATGTTGTGAAGAAAAATAAATAAATAATACAATATTAATTAATTTTATAAGATTTACTTAAATAAATAAATAAAGCATGAAGAATAAAAAATATTTTTATTTATAGAAAAATAAAATAAATTAAGTCAAAATATAAAATATCATTTTTTTTGCATTTTATGATTTTTTGTATTTTAAAATAAATATATTTAAGAAAAGATAAATGAAATTAATTAATTAATTAATTAATTGGGCCAGGGGGTGCCAAGAGCCAGTATGGAGGTTAGTCAGCAAAAACAAAAAAATAAATAAAAACTAAGCCCAAAAGGCCCAACGCCTATTTGCTGAAAAAATGACCAAAAAAGTGTAAAACAAATGCAAAAAGGCAGCGCTGAGGTTCGAACCCGTGACCTCTACCAATAACGCGTGCTACCTTACCACTGGGGTGGCTGTACATCTGTTAATACAAATGAAACAATAAATACATAAGGTAAAATGTCTCCATGACCTATACTTCGTCTTCAACCTTCAGCCAGCCGGACCACCTGTATCTCATTCATTTCTCAACAAAAATGGAAAATACAAACATGAAAGTTGTGCTATTTTTCCTCACGAATCCAACCATATAACTTATGTAAGCTAAAAGTCAAAGATGAAGATTAATTTTGCTGGCCCTAAATTGAAACCTAATTTTTTCAGAAAGTTCAAATCTAAAATTCTCTACACACTGTCAATATAAAGGAAAACTATGGACATGGTTAGCTTTAGATCAATGATATCTACATTTTTACTTCAGAATGTATGCACAGAGGATGCTTGTATCAAGATATTGAAGTTAGAAAACTTACCTCTTGCAGATGGATTCGTGTATGGAGTTTGAGCAAGCTTTGAGGTGCCCTAAGAATCTGTTTAGCTTGCATGGACCTCCTTGAGTGTATTCCAACTCTTATTTTGCTATGAAAGTCCCTGAATCTCCCTACTCAAGTAAACCTGCAAGCTTGATGTTTGAAAATGGTGAATAGTGATGGAGGGGTTACAATCTTGAAACAGGGGCTTGGATCACTTGTGTATGATGTATGTAAGGTGTTTGAATGATTAAGAATCAAAACGCACGAGTGGAAATGGAGATGGAGAGTTTTGGCTCAAAACTGTCAAGTTGAGCAGTCTTGTGCAGCAAGGGTGTTTGGGAGAGTTTTAGGATGCTTGAAATCGTGTATTGTGTTGCAATTGACTTTTTAATATGTATGGAAAAGATCTCAGCACAAAATCACTCCAGGCTTCTGAGTTATAGGGTTATGGCTCTATAACTTACTTTTGAAGAAAAGTGAAATGACAAATCTCAAATGTTGTACAAGCATGTCCTGAGCTTCTTCAGGCCTTAGACACCTTGATTTTAGATTATAGGGGTTTTGTGTGCAGAAAGAACAAGTTAGAAGCTCAAGACAAGTTGACTTTGTGATTAAAGCAACTTTTCAAGAATGGAATGGTAACTTTCTTCCTAAAATGGCAAATTGGCTTGGACTATGCTTGGAACACTTGGATAATAGCTCAAAAGCAAGTGTAATCTTCTGATTATGGAGAGATCTTGAGTTTTAGAAGCCTGAAAAACAAGATTGTGCAGCATAGGTTTGAAATTGGATTCTTGTTCATCATAAAATGCCTTGTAATTCAAGTGACAAAAACCAACTTCATCTCTTCGATTCTCCCTACTCAAGAATGATCTCAATGAGTTCTTGGACATTTTGGAAATATTGCAATGTTCTCTACAGCCCATATTTGAATTGCTTTTAAATATTCTCCTTGGAATTATATGAAAAAGTTCCATGAAGTTGAGTCAAAATCCTGACCAAATTAGGGCAAAATTTCACTAAGTGTTTAGTTTCATGACCCTATGTTCTTGAAATTATAACTTGAGATACAAGCACTTTTGGAAGAAGTTATGTGAAGAAAAGTTGTAGATTTCATGGAGATCTACAACTTTCATGTTGGGAGTTTATCTTGAATCATCTTGTATCATGGTGAAAAATTGGCTCAAAGTTATGAAAAAACATGAATTTTCAACACTTAGAAAAATTTCTAAGTTTAGAAATTTTGACTTTTCAAAATGAAATCTTGAACTTTTGATTTCTTGATGGATAAGTTTAATATTTTGACAAGTTTTGATGAATTATGATCTTTGACACTTGAATTTTACCAAAAAGTCAAAGATTGACTTTTTAGTATACAGTTGACTTTTGATCAGTTGACTGCAAAATTCATATGTCAATCCAATGGACTTGCAATATTTTGAACCATGTTATTAGGTAAAAATGAGGCAAATGGACTCTTTAGATCATTCCTTAAACCAATTGACCATTTTCTAGGTCAAAAACCAGAAACTGCCCTTTCCCAATCAAAACCCTAATTTTGACCATTTTGCCCTTTTGGGGATTTGATCAAATCTCTTGAGGAATTGTGGTCCAAACTTGATCAAATGATACATATGGGTCTAAAATGTTGATGTGGATCAAAAATTATGAAGTTTGACTATAAATTTGCCATAGTTGACGTTTTCCCCAATACAATTGATTTTTAGGTCAATTGTTCAATTGACTGAGCAAAATCGTGATCCAAGGCTTGAAACTTGGCATGAGTAATCTTGGGGGTCCATAATGATCCATGAAAGTCATATGAAGCATTGAAAGTTCAAAAATCCTTGTTCAATCTCAAACTCTAATTTTGGTCATCAGTGCATAAGAAGGTGTCTTGAGCTGATCAAACCCTAGTGCGGTCTTGATCTCAAGGAGATCTTGTGAGAAAATTCTTGATAAGTGAGAGGGAAAATTTTGGGGTACACACACGATCAACCATTAAATTAGTTGCTCGGTAGGCCTGACATGACAGGTAGAATGTTGAAATGGTCACTAGAACTCTCTGAGTTTGACATCCAGTACGAAGGAAGGAAAGCCCTAAAAGCTCAAGGACTGGCCGACTTTGTGGTTGAAATGGCCTCGCCCGCACCCTAGGACGGGGCGTACTGATGGATAATTTTCGTCGTTAACATCTCCAGTTCGACAGGAAGTGGCGCGGGCATTATATTGAAAAACAAATAAAGAACCCTAATCGAGGTCTCCCTTGCATTATCCTTCCCAACCTCAAACAACCAAGCTGAATACGAGACATTCCTAGCAGGTTTACGCCTAGCCGAAGATCTGGGAGCCGGGGAGGTGAAAATCTTCATTGACTCTCAACTCGTTGTATCCCAGGTCTGGGGAGAATATCAGGTGAAAAATGACCACTTCGATGAGTATTGGGCCCTAGTCAAAGATAAAAAATAAATTCAAATTCGTGGATGTACAACATGTTCCTCGCGAATATAACGCTCGGGCAAACATTCTATCCAAGCTAGCAAGCACAAAGAGGAAAGGGGGAACAAGTCGGTGATATAGGAAATTCTTCCTCGAACGAGCACCCAAAGACCCCCTCGACTTTGGGAGTATTCGCCATAGGAGACGACGACTGCTGGATGAACCTTATACACAAATACCTAATAAGAAGAAAGTTGTCCAACGACTCAAAGGAAGCGGTGGTGGTCAAGCGAAGAGCGTGTTCCTATGTTTTATTCGAAGGCAAACTTTACAGGAGAGGGTTTTCCATCCCCCTCCTCAAATGAATCGACCAAAGCGAAGCGGATCGCATCCTGCTCGAGATCCATGAAGGGATAAACGGCCAACATATGGGCGGAAAATCCCTCGCCAGAAAAGCTCTGCGAGCAGGGTATTATTGGCCCACCATGCATCATGATGCAAAAGAGAATGTAAACAAATGAGACAAATTCCAATGGCATGAGGACATACATTTGGCTCCCCCAAACGAGCTTAGGTCCATCTCTTATCCCTAGCCCTCTTCCTGGTGGGGGTTAGACCTCCTCCATTCGTTCGTGGTAGGTACAAATCAAAACAAATATTTGATAGTAGTCGTCGACTACTTCACCAAATGTATATAGGCAGAAGCATTGGCCAAAATTACCACCCAAAATGTCCTTCACTTCTATAAAAGAAACATCCTTTCTCGGTTCGACATCCCACAAGCAATAGTCATCGATAACGGGACCTAGTTCATAGATCAGACCTTTCAGGAATTCGTCGTCAAGTTGGGCACCACCCAACACTTCGCCTCTGTCCAACATCCCTAGACGAACGACCAGGCCGAGTCTACGAACAGGATGATACTCATGGGTCTCAAATAAAGTTTAGACTAAACTAAGAAAAGATGGGTTGATGAGCTACACGATATACTTTGGGGGTACCGAATAACAACGCACTCGTCAACTGGGGAGACTCCTTTCCAACTAACTTACAGAACGGAGGTCGTCATTCCCGTAGAGATCGAAGAACCCTCTAGGCAAACTGAAGCTCCCCTAGTCGAGGAGATAAACAATGTCGCCCTACGGGAAGAACTAGACTTGGTCGAAGAGATCCGTATAGGAGCGACCCGACGATAGGCCTCTCTTAAACAAAAAATAGCCATGCGCTACGACACCAAAGTCGTGCGAGGAGAGTTCAAGATCAGAAACCTTGTCTTAAAGAGAAATCATAAAGAATCTTGTGAAGGAAAACTCACAGTGAACTGGGAAATCCCTTATCACGTCTACGCAAAAATAGTGACCAGGGCGTACTACTTAGAAAATATACAAGGGGAAAAACTTGATCGACCATGGAATGCTAAAAAGCTAAAACAATATTACAGTTAAAACAGTTAGCAGTCAGCGAGCTTTATCAACAAGACAGACTCATCCAGGCCCGACCATGCACGCATGCATGCATGCATAGATACAAGCATAGCACCCAAAATATTTTGAAGGGGCGAGACTCCACTCTTTTAACGAGCGTGTCCTCAGCCCGACATGGATAACTCGACCGAGTTCCATCGTCCTCGTACCATGACGGTAGAAAACCCGGTTGGCAACGGGAAGTTCACACCGCCAAGCTCAGGTCCTCGAAATGAGACCTGATTTCCGACCCATGCCTGATATTCACCCTGGCTATTTGTCCAGTTTCCCCACACTGACGAACATACAAATCAAACGAGCAAATCCACGCTATAAACTCTTAGCAAAATAAAATATGTCTCAAGAAGACAAGCATAACAATAAACATGCAAAAACAAGTCAAATATTTGGAACAAACGACCACCATGGCTAAAAAATTAAAAGATACGACCGCCAGGGCCGCTATTGTACAAATATTACAACAAGGGAGGCCTTTAGCCCCCCGTCCAAAAGAATAATTTGGTGACCACAATGGCCACACTTGTTCAGAACTTACATAAACAGGCAGAAGTTCGGAAAAACATGATTACAATGTTACGTCACGTAGGTCGGAGCGGAATAAAAAACTATCAATCATCATTTTTTAGTCTCTTCCTCGACAACGGGCGACAACTGAGAGGGTCCCCCCACGGGCTGGACAGTGAATTCCTTAACATAGTCAGGAACCAGGATCATTCTGGTGGCCACATAGTAATTGACCCCCATCCTAGAGGTACTAAACTCGACTCCAGGGTTCAAAACGCAAAGCTTCTTCAGCATATTCTAGAAGCTCCCCTTAGAGGCGACATGTGCGTCATCCATCACTAGTTGAAAACGAGTAACCAGCTTAACTCGGGTCTTCAAGTCCTTCATATCCTTTGGCTCGTCTTCAGCAGGCGCAGGCTCGGCAGCCAAAACACACTACCTCTTCAATTTTTGAAGCTCAAACAACCAACTAAACATCTCCCCGCGAGAAAGGCAAAATGGGCGACGCTCACGCTCCCCGTAAGAAGCACCACATTCCACGAGCAGGTGTTAAACTCATCACTCTTGTGCCCAGAAGTAACAACTTAGAGGTTACTATTCTGGACTGGCCCAACGGCTAGAGTGGGATCAGTTGACCTCCTCTTTCGGCATGGCCTGTACAACCATGGCCCAGGCTCCCCCGCCCTCCGTCGGACACCATCAATTGTTTTCCCTCTTGGACTAGCGCTGACCTACAACAATTGATGAGCGCCTCTCATTCTGCCCGACCTCAAGTCGGCCAGACAACCAAGAGTTGACCAGACCGCTGCCTGTAACCTAACTCCTCCTCATAACTAACGGCTAGTTGCGGGCACACCTGCCCGGTTTGACCAAGTCCTAGCAGTTACCTCTTTTTGTGGACCTGCATATCTAAGCCCAAAAATAGGGATAATTGGCCAAGCGTCAGGGCCAGGTATCGATTATCCACTGTTATCACTAAAACCCTAATACTTTGCTTGTATCTCTTTTTTCTCCCACACTTACTTGATCGTCGGAGTGCCTTGCAGGTACAACCCCCCTTTTTCCTCCTCGACTTTCCATCTCGTCTGAAGATCATCATCTAGCCACCTTGCATATTCTGATCAACCGGTAAGATCAGGAAGCATGTTAGCTCAAGAGGATGATAGTGATGTCTAAAGACGCATTTATTACCTTAGTCAAGTATCAATATATGCAGAAACTAGGTATAGTCTGATAAAAAATTATGCTTGTGCTTCTACTTATCATGTGTGAAATTAAAACAATGTATTAAACCAGTTGATGTATATGTTTCGTCTCACTTTGATGTTATTAAACATATGTTGTCTAAACCCATATTGCATAGTCAAATTGGGAAATGGGCACTGGCATTAATTGAGTTTTCTTTGTCATATATACCATTGAAGGAAATGAAATGTCAAATTATTCCAGACTTTATTGTCGATCACGCAATAGTCGAGCCATCTGTAAATATGGTAGATACAAAACCCTGTAAATTATATTTTGACGGGTCGAGCCACAAAAATGGAATTGGAATCGGAGTCTTGATCTTTTCTCCAAAAGGAATGCTAACAAAATTCAAATTTAGAGTGGATGGAAAATGTTCCAATAACGAAGCGGAATACAAAGCCTTAATTATTAGGCTCAAAATCTTGAGAGATTTGGGCACAAAGAAAGTCGAAATAAAAGGAGACTCGGAGTTGGTGGTCAAACAGATCACACAAGAATATAAGTGCATCAAGGAACATTTGTTGGTGTACTTTGCAATTGTGAATCGATTGCTGGACGGTTTTAAAAATTGTGAACAATAAACATGTGCCCAGAATGGAGAATCGAGAAGCTAATGAATTAGCACAAGTTGCATCTGGGTATAAAGTGTCAACAGAAAAGCTAGGAGAGTTTTTTGAGGTAAGGCAGAAGGTCATCTCGACACCATCTTCAAATATGTCAATCCCAAAAAAAAATTGGGGGGGGGGGGGGGGGGCAGAAAGTCTAGAGGAAATTTTTTAAAATTTTTCCATTGACAATTTGTTAGATACAGATTGGCGAAAGCCAATTGTGAAATATTTAGAAAATCCAGTTGGAAATACTGACAAGAAAATAAAATATAGAGCATTGAGTTATATCTGTAGGGGAAATGAATTGTTCAATAAAACTTTCGGAGGTGTATTGTTTAAATGGCTAGGAGAAATAGAAGCATACTTAGCAATGTTTGAAGTTCATAGTGGAACTTGCAGTGCTCGTCAAGCTGGTCACAAGATGAAATAGTTGTTGTTTCAATGGCGTATATTGGCCAAGCATACTAAAAGATTGCATAGATTTAGCCAAAGGGTGCCAGGAGTGTTAAAAGCATGCAAACCTTCAACATGTGTCGGCAAGTGAATTGCATACAATTGTCAAACCTTGGCCTTTTCAAGGACAGACATTAGATATCATAGGTGAGATTCGACTAGCTTCATCAAAACAACAAAAGTTTATTCTGGTCAGAATAGATTATTTCACGAAGTTGATTGAGGACATACCTTTGATGAATGTAGATCAAGAAATAGTGATTGAATTTATTCAAAAATACATCATTTATAGGTTTGGAATTCCTGAAACCATTACAACTGATGAAGGTTCAGTTTTCACTGGCCAAAAAGTACAGGAGTTTACATCAGAAACAGGATTCAAATTACTCATATTTACTCCTTATTATGCTCAAGTAAATGGACAAGTCGAAGTTGCTAACAAGGTCGTTATAAATTTGATCAAGAGGCGTGTTAGCAAAAAACCAAAAAATTGACATAAGACATTAGAAGAAGTGTTATGGGCTGGTCGACCATCCCCTAAAGAGGAAACAAGATCGATCCCTTTTCATTGGACATTTGGTCAAAACATTGTGTTGTCAGTTGAGATTGGTTTGTAGTAAATAAGGATACAACGTTAGAATGAACTTGCGTCAAAACAATATTGGAGCATGATGTTCAGCGAGACAATGCATTTGGATGAAGAGAGATTGGTTACACTAGATTTATTGATATGTCATAAAGAGCGACTTTCCAGATCATATAACAAGAAAGTGAAAGCAAAAAAAATCTCAATAGGGGAGTGTGTCTGGAAATTAATCCTACATGTGGGTCGAAGAGATCGGGTGTTACGTAAATGGTCACCTAACTGGGAAGGACCACTTCGAGTTACTAAAGCATTTACGAATAATTCTTATGAGGTCAAAGAACTATCGTCTGGTCGTCGAATCTTAAGAGTAAATGGGAGATATTTGAATCTTGTTTCTGATGCAAACTCCTGTACATTTTGGCGAGTGAAAATAGAACCTTGATCAGTTATAATGGGTTCAAAAATTCCAAACCTATAGATGATGTATTTTTGAATAAATTCAACCATTTTTTCTTGATCTACATTCACCAAAGGTACGACCTCAATCCACTTTGTGAAATAATCTATTCCGACTAGAATAAAAAAAAATTGTTTTGATGAAGCTGGTCGAATCTCACCTATGACATCTAATGCCCATCCCCGAAAAGGTTAAGGTTTGATAATTGTATGCAATTCACTTGCTAGCACATGTTGAATGTTTGCATGCTTTTGACACCCCTGGAACCCTTTGGAAAAATCTATGCAGTTTTTTAGCATGCTTGGCCAATATACGCCCTGTCGAAACAACAAACATTTCATCTTGTGACTAGCTTGATGAGCACCACAAGTTCCATTATGAACTTCAAACATTACTAAGTATGTTTCTGTTTCTCCTAGGCATTTCAACAATACACCTTTAGGAGTTTTCTTGAACAGTTTATTTCCCATATAAATAAAGCTCAATGTTGTATATTTTATTTTCCTGTCAGTATTTTCGAATGGATTTTCTAAGTATTTTACAATTGGCTTTCTCCAATCTGTATCTAACAAATTGTAAATGGAAAAAATTTCAAAAAATATAAACCTATGTTTCAAGAGATTAAAATTAACATGGAATAAAGTATGATCATATTCATTATCCAAAATGGTAAGAAAGCCAAAATGGAATATTACAAAATAGTGTTAATGTTAAAGCCACAAGGGCCAAGTAGTCCTACAAGCATCCAAAAAATTACAATAAAAGGTTGAAGCAAGCTAAGCTGGGAATCTGGAATTGAAATCTTCAAAATGTGTTTGTTCATAGAGAATCTTATGATCTAACCGGGATTTTCTCCTTTGATATGCTTCGATTGTTTCATTGAGTTTCAGGGCCTTTTCTCCATGAAAAATTCCTTTAAAGATCTCATTGTTGACTTCTTCCTGAGTGGGAGGGTTTTTGCCAGCATCAACAGCAACCTACATCTGATTGGCCTCTATGATTTTCTTAATGAGTTCGTCAGTCTGAGCTTGATAGCGGGAAATTTCTGTGTCGATTATTTGGTGTTGGTCGAGACGTTGTTTTTTCTTGGCCTCGAATTCAGTTAGCTTCTTCTCACAAGCTTCACTGAAATACCACTCCAGAGCCATCTCATTGATTTTATTTTTGATTTGGAGATCAAAATTTTTCCTGATGGAAAAGTATTGATTAAGTTGGCTGAAGAAAGCCTCAAACTCAATCAGATATTAGGCAGTGGATTCGAGAAGGTCATAAGGGTTGAGTTCGTCAATCAGCTTGAGAACATCTCTTCCCAAGTCGACTTCCTCTTCGACCACAGTGAGAAAATCACCCTCAAGGAGATAGGTTTTGAGTTGTTGTAACTTAAGAGTTGGAGTATAATGGTACTTATCAAATTTTCAGGGAATGATGGCCGAATCAGGAATGTTGGAGTATAATGGTACTTGTCGAAGTCTCTGAAGATGCCTTAGGGTTTCAGTTGGGTTTTGATTCTTAATAACCAATATTTCCTCTTGACTAAGGGAACTATTGGAATCAACATCATGGGCGTTTTGAAAAGAAAAACATTCATCAACAGAGGTTAGAAATTGGGTTTTTCAACGCCTGTCTATTCAGTTGGAATCAGATGCGGCTCTTCAATAGAATTTTTAAGATGTGACTGAGGATTATGTTCCTTCGAACAAGCCGTGTCGACAAAATCATCTTGTCGTTGGGGACTCAGAGTAATATTTTCATCCATACTGATGGAGTCCAAGAAGGGATCTTGTCCAAGCCTTGTGTCCTTGTTTGATCCTGATGTCATAATCAAAAGTTAGCACAAATTGGAAGCTTAAATTCAAAATGTTAACTATTTTAAACAAGAAGAATTGGTACCTTAGGGATATATGTTTGTTGTTCCTATGGGGGCAGTTTAGGAGAATCTGAATCTTTTTGTGGGGAGTTGGGTGGAGAGTGTTCTTTCTCGAATGTAGTAGGAATGGGAAGAGTAGCATTTTGAGTAGTGTTGCACAATTTTATTGTCCTCTTTAAAGCTTTTTTTGGGTTTATTCGGAGTTGGCACTTTGAAAAGTAGAAAATTTGAGTACGTTCACTATCAGAATTTCCTTCTCCTTCAAAGGATAGTTGAGGTGTTGTCTCAAGAACCTAAAAGTAAGATTAGTGTTGTACCCCAAAATTTTCCTTCTCATGTTCTCAATATTTCTTTCACAAGATGTCCATTGGTTCAAGAAGGCACAAGGATGGGTCAGCTCAAGACGCCTCCTCAAGCACTGATGACACAAAATTAGGGTTTTGAATTTGCACAAGTACAATTGGACTTTTAAGGCCCCATATGACTTTCATGGATCATTTTGGACTCTCAAGATATCTCATGTCAAGTTTCAAGCTTTGGATCACATTTTTGCTGAGTTAATTGATCAATTGACCTAAAATTAACTATATTGGGCAAAAAGTCAATTATGGTCAATTTACAGTCAAACTTCATAATTTTTTATCCATATCAACATTTTGAACTCATATATGTCAATTGGTCAAGTTTGGATCACAATTCCTCAAGAAATTTGATCAAATCACCAAAAGGGCAAAATGGTCAAAATTAGGGTTTTGACTAAGAAGGCTCATTTTTTACTTTTGACCAAATATATGACTTATTAGTTTGAGACATGATACCAAGGATTAAAATTCATCATCTTTACCTAATGTCATGGTTCAAAACACTTCTCAAGATCAATTGATTGATAATTGAAAATTGGTCAACTAATGAAAAGGTCAACAGTACACTGAAAAGTCAAACTTCAACTTTTTGATCAAAATCAAGTTTCAAAAATCATATTTCATCAATACATGTCAAAATATGAAGATTGTTCATCAAGAAATCAAGAAAGTTAAATTTCATTCTAAAAAGTCAAAATTTCTAAGACTTTGAATTTTTCTAACTGTTTTAAACATGTTTTTTTTTCATAACTTTGTACCAAATTTTCACCATGATGCAAGAGGATTCAAAGAAAACTTCCAACAAGAAAATTATAGATCTCAATGAGATTTAAAACTTTTTAGGACAGAACAAGTTCTATAAATGCTTGGATCTCAAGTTATTAATTTATGAAGACATGCTCATGAAACTAAAAACACTTAGTGAAATTTTGGGCATTTTAGTCAGGATTTTGACCTAACTTCTTGGCCAAGTTTCACATAGTTCTAATTGGATTTTCCAAAAATTATAAAAAGAGTAGTTTTAGAGCATGTTACAAGATTTCTAAAAATTCCAAGAACTCCTTGAGATCATTCTTGAGCAAGGAGAATCGAAGATATGAAGTTAGGGTTTCAAACTTGTTTTTAAAGTCAGATTTTTGTGATGAACATGAACCAAATTCGTGCTCGGATGCACAATCTTTGATTTGCATGCATTAAACTTGTTTGTAACTCCATAATTAAATGTTTACACAAATGATAGAGCCATTTTCCAAGCATTTAAGCCCTTATCCAATTGACATTTCCATTAATGGCACAAAGTAACATTGTTATTTTAGTAAAGCTGCTTTAATCACAAAGTCAATTTGTATTGAGCCTCTAACTTGCTCCCTTTGCACACACTTAACATATAAAGTCAAATAAACATGTTTAAAGTTAGTAACCACTCTAGATAGGCTTGTACCATGCCTTGGAACCAAGTTTGTCAACATTGCTTCAAAAACAAGGCAAAAATCCATAATATGTGATCTTTGTTTTTTGACCATCTCAAGTCCTCAAACCTCTTACCTATAAATTGAGATATCATTTGCAACCTAAAACACGAGATGACAAGCATAAAAATACCCTCAATCTTCCTCAAGCCAGAAATTGCATAAAACATCCATCTTTGTGTCATGTCTAATTTTGAATACCCAACTCATAATTCCCTCGTGCATTTCTTGGCCAAACCATTCAAAAAGCTTCTAATACGCATATAGAGACTATCCTAACCTCTGTTTTCAAACTGTAACATCATCTTCCTCGTTCTCCATAACCAAAAATAGTGGACTTCATCTTGACTTCTCCAGGCCATTTCAGCTACTCTCAGTTCAAGCCAATGATTGCATTAGCTTCCTAGGGACTTGAGGAAGCTAACCAGATCATCACAAAATCTTGAAAAGTCCTCTAACTCAAAACACGATATTTAGCTGCAAGGTGATTTTTCTGACTTTTCATCTCATTATTTAGGCATTGTTAGGCTTGCATTTTCAAAGACAAAATGTAGATATCATTGCCCTGAAACTGTACATACTTATAGTTTTCATTTATATTGACTGAGTAGGGAGAATTTTAGACCTGAACTTTCTGAAAAAATTAGGTTAGATTTGGTACCATTCAAAATTCATGCTTGTCTTTGATTTATAGTTTTAATGAGTTACATTTCTGCCATAACTTTCATGTTTATATTTTCCATTTTGGTTGAGAAATGAACAAGATACAGTTGATCTGGCTGGCACGAGGTTGAAGATGAAGTTCAGGCCTTGCACGTGTTTTGTAATGTAATAACATGGTTTTGTTTATAACACCGGATGTATAGTCACCCCAGTGGTAGAGAGCGCGCGCGTAAGGCTTTAGTGTCAAGGGTCCTGGGTTCGAGCCCCAGGAGCACCTTTTGCTTATTTTCTTAACATTTGTTGTTTATTTTTTTGTTTGATAGCAGCGCTTGGGCTTCCTTCTCTAGGCCTTCCTCCTTTTACTAAGCATCACCCCCCTTGTCTCTTAACACCACGCAGGCCTCATTCATTTTTATTATTTTTTCTGACTTTACAAAAAAACTTGGGCCTAACAACAAAAATTGTTTTTTCCTCTTAACCCCATAATTTCTTTTTAATCCTCCCCCCCCCCCCCCCCCCCCCCCCCCCCGACATTTAATTTTTATATTTTTATTTTATTTATTATTATTATTATTATTATTATTATTATTATTATTATTATTATTACTATTATTATTATTATTATTTTTATTAATTAAAAGACAAGAAATAATTTATTTTTATTTTAGACTTATATTATTTTTCAAGACAAATAAAACATTAAAATATTTTGTTATTACAAATTTAATTTCTTTTCTTAAACAAATTAATATTAGACATAAATTTTAATTTCTTTTAATTAAATTAACTTAGAACTTAGGTTTTCTTCTAATTAATTTTTTTCATACTAGTACAATTAAATTAAAGCTATTTTCATACAAAACCCTAAAAATGCTTTCTTAATTAATCTTTTTTCTCTCTTAAGCTTAGGTTTAATTTTTATTCTAATCAATTATTTTTATTTTAACTAATTAGGTTTAAATTAAAAACTTTTCCTTAACAAAACCAAACAAAGATCCATTTCATTCCCATTTATATCCTTGTACATTATATATTTCAATTCTTGTACATTTATTCAATATGGTTGTAATAGATAATTAGGTTTAATTTCCTGCAATCCCCATTTGTACATTTGTATCCCCCATCCCCCAAATGATTGTAATAGCGTAAAATTTACATTTCCGCAATTTATCGCTTTCATATAAATTCTAGTAATTAGGGTTTGTATGGCAAGATAAAATCAATCATTAGAAAACCCTAATTCAAGATAAACCAAGCATGAAAAATAAACACTTGCACACTTGCACCTCTAGGGTTAACTCCACTTTGTCGCCTTAACTAAATGGTCATGTTATGCATGTGAGACATCTTAGCCAAAACAAATCAAAAAAACAAGATCATAGTCCCCCGATGATGCTACGAATGTTGTCTTACAAGTGATCTTAGTCCCTTAAAGAAAATGCTAAGGTATCTCACAACATTATTATTCATGACTATACGATGACCCACGCTCTTCCCTTTACATCGAAAGATAGGGCTACTTATCGACCAATGGTGAGATAGAAATGTCAAAGGAAGAGAGAAATGAACAAAAGACTTTTGAGTAGGTAGAACATTCTTAGTTGCTTGCTCACAATCCATCTTCAAAACAAACATTTTTCAAAATACACCAAACACTTTCAAAAACATGAAATGTTTTCAAAAGTTTAATACTTTGTATGCACTCTTATAGAGACGAGAATCGTTACAAAGTTTGCCTAAACGGAGGCAATTTTCAAAAATACTTTCAAAACCCACCACAAACACATTTCAAACAAAGAAATTTCAAAAGTGATCTATCAAGCAACTAAGAGCCCATAGATAACTATGGATGAAAAGGGTGCTAACACCTTCCCTTTTCATAAACTACCCCCCGAACTCAAGAAAATATCTCAAAGGTCTTTCCTGTTCTTTTCACCATTTCCTTATTGTATAAAAGAAAAGTCGGTGGCGACTCTTGCTATCCGCAATAATTGCAATCAAACATAAAACAACCAAGTCAGTTCTCCCACCGTATTACAGAACTGGCGACTCTGCTGGGGAATATCTCAAATGTGGGGTTACCTTAGAGCTAGATCACATTTAATTGCTTTCATTGTTTGATTTGTTTGCTTTACATTTATGGGTCCTTGCTTGGGTTTGTATTGACCCTCTACCCGGATCTGGGAACATCATTAGGTAAGTAGCAATAGATTATGGAAATTATATGGCGTAGACCGATATGGTTGAAGTAATGGCTGCGTTAGTGTGACACATTTGTTGGTACCGGTATCTCTTGTGTTGAATCAAGGAGAATATGGGGTCGTTGAGCGGTGTCATAAAGCACTAACTGACCTTAGAACTTTTAATTGAACAACTTAGCCATTAGGAAGTAGTGAGATAGCCGGTTTCGGTGGAAAGCTGAAAATTGGTTGATACTTGATACTACGCTCATTAAGATTGGACTTTTGGGATATTTTATCCGCAAGAAAAGATTGATTGTGTTAAAACAATGCCCAATGAAGAAAGAACAATGATCTTGAGATTCCCTAGAACTCGATTACTTTGTAGGACAGGTTAAACCAACTAAACTTCAAGAGGGTACTTACCTATGAAACCCATGCAAGCCTAAATCTAAGGTTTTTATGTGCTTTGTTTATGATTATTATTCATGTCATCATAAACATCATAACATCATAAGCATTCTCACTAACCATTTCAAGGATTTAGGATTTTATCTTTGTTTTGTTTTATAGGTCATGACTTCCACTCGCAGGAATACCATTCGAGTCAACTTCGTGAAAGTGCATCCTCAACTTCAAGAGTTAGCAACAAGAGTGCCTGGAGATTATCCCTTCACAAAAAAATATGGTCGACTTCTCAACTTGGCTACCTCAAACTTCCAAGTAGAAATGATGTGTGTGCTTTTCCAATTCTTTGATCCTATTCATCATTGCTTCACCTTTCCCGACTTCCAATTGGTGCCTACATTAGAAGAATTCTCTCAATTGTTAGGAGTGTCTGTGCTTGATCAAATACCATTCATCGGTTTAGAAGAGACTCCAAAACCTAAATTTATTGCCAAAGCCTTTCATTTGAGGAGATCTGACATTGAAGCAAATTGGGAGACAAGAAGTGGAGTTAAGGGTTTCTTAGCCAAATTTCTGTTGGAGAAGGCTCGTTTGTTCTGGGAAGATATGGACTTTCAAGCTTTTGAGGATTTTTTATCCCTTCTAATCTATGGTTTGGTTCTATTTCCCAATCTGGACCAACTCATAGATAAGAATGCCATCAAAGTTTTCCTCTCTCATAATCCCGTACCTACTTTGCTTGGAGACATTCTACATTGTTTCCACACTCGCACCATGAAGAAAAGGGGTATTCTTTTGTGTTGCATTCCGTTACTGTCTAGGTGGTTTATTTCGCACCTACCTCGATCAATATTGAAGAATGATCAAGGCTTGACATGTTCTCAAAGGATGATGTCACTCTCGCACTCGGATATCCATTGGTGTTTCGATCTTTGGAAGATATTACCATCATTGACCGTTGTGGGGAATTCCCTAATGTCCCACTCTTAGGCATTAGGGGGGGTATTGCCTATAACCCATCTCTTGAATTACGGAAGTTTGGGTATGCACGACGAGATGGTCCCCATAATACGCTCATTCAAGGTTTGGTATTTGACTACGAGGGCAACGACCAAGGCTATCGTAAAATGTTCATACGAGCTTGAAGAATGGTAAAAAAAGTGGATAGAAAGACATTGGGACATAAAAATTCCATGCCCCTTGAGCCTTACCTTAAGTCAGTACGAACTCGCGCTCAATGTATCGTGATGCCTTACCGTTTTGTCCTACCTATCATCATGGAACCTATTGTCGAGGGGGATGTTCCTTACACTATTCTCCATCCTGACATGCCAACTACTCTCGAGGAGTTGCAAAGATCTTGGATTAAACTTAAAGGGGAGCGAGACACCTTTGAAACTCATTTTTACGCAAGCGGGAAGAAGGTTTTGGAGCTCACGAGACAGCTTCATGAAGAGCGAAGTTTGAACGCCTACATTGCACCAAAAAGGATGCGCTCATGGGAAGCCTGATTCTTTTTGTTGTTTTTTGGAGTTTATTTTGTATTATTTTTTCTTCCTCCATTGTAAGCCCAAGAGGCATTTTGTAATCAATTTGAACTTATTAATGCAACTAACGCTTGTTCCTTCTTTGTCTAAACAAATTTAAATCTTCTAAAGTCCTTGAAATCATTTGCATACGCATTTCATGCATCATAACATAAGCAAGCTTTCCACAACAGGTTTCCTCATATTTCTACTGTTTATTTCAGTAAGATGGATATTGAACAGAATGTGAAAGATTTGCAAACATAGAATTCCTAGTTCCAAGAGACCTTGCTGACCCTGGCCAAGGGACAACAAGAGATGATGACACTGCTGGCGACCAAGAAGAAGACTAAGAAAAAGGCCCTCATCAACATGGGAGAAAGGTTTAAAGGTCCAGTTCGTCAGGTGCAGATAGTTGAAGAGTCATCCGAGGAATATTAAAATCGGGTAGAAGAGGCAAGGAGAACCCGTGCTGGGGGTGAAAACGATCAAGCTTTTGAGGACGAAGACTACTTTGATGAACAGTATCCACCGGCCGTATCTGGTTTGGATTTTGGTGATTTGGGCTTAGTACCTAGGGTCGTCATTCCCCATAGGTTCAAAATACCAGTCTTTGCTAAGTATGATGGAGTTTCATGCCCAAAACTTCATCTGAGGTCCTACGTCCGCAAGATACAACTACATATTATTGAAAAGAAGCTTTGGGTCCATTTCTTCCAAGAGAGTCTGTCTGGGACTTAGTTAGAATGGTTTTACCCATTGGAGGGTTCTCGCATTCACACATGGGAAGATCTAGCCACTACTTTTTATCATCAATATTAGTATAAAGTTGATTTAGCACCGACAAGAGTTCAACTTCAAGTAATGATAATGGGTACTAATGAAGGGTTTAAAGAGTACGCACAAAAATGGAGGGATCTTGCTGGTAGAGTTCAACCACCACTGACTGATAGGGAGCTGGTGGACATGTTCATGGGAACACTAACGAGACCATATTTCAACTTGCTAATTGGTAGCTCATCTTTTGACTGATGAAAGGGTCGAGAGTGGAATCAAGAGTGGAAAAATTCCCATGGAATCTGCTTCTACATCAAGCACTATAAAGAAACCTTTTACTGGAAAGAAAGAAGCCAATGTTGTTTATGGGTCAAGGGCCCATACCAAGAAGGATCACCGTCCACATTTTAATGTTATTTTGATCTCCAACCCTCCATCTACTCAAAGACAATCATCCAACCATCAACGATCCGAAATTCCTCAAAGA
Source organism: Vicia faba (assembly GCA_948472305.1). Taxonomy (NCBI): domain Eukaryota; kingdom Viridiplantae; phylum Streptophyta; class Magnoliopsida; order Fabales; family Fabaceae; genus Vicia; species Vicia faba. The sequence continues at coordinate 1,584,839,790 of OX451738.1, forward strand.
CAGTTCACAAGTATTAGCATGTCATTGTCCCAAGCCTTGTAACATCCGTTGAAGGCCAACTTGGTGACATTGCGTGATTCACCATCAAATCCAAATATTACATCACCAAAGTACAATCCAAATGCCAAGTGCGCATATCATTCCAACAGCCCTGGGCATGAAACTGATCAATGATGGGCTCTAAAGAATAAGATTCAAGACCCGATAGGCAATAAAACTATTGAGTTTGATCCACCTTCAACTCCAAATGTGATAAGTGCACCAATGTCGAACCATGGCAAAGGTGTCAACGCGATTAATGACACTACTTTTGTTTCCTCCATTGAGGATTTGACTACTCCATTGACTATTGTGAAGGGAAATTTGTTGAGAGCTGGGGTATTCCCTAGCTGTTTAAAAGACTATGATTGTTATGCTGAACAAATAAATGGATGCAAGTGGCTGAAAGAAGGTGTTCAACACCTGATAGATAGTCACGAGATCCAGTTTAAAAAAATTCCTACCATCAAGAGTTTGACCAACAAAGCTGAAGACCTTTCCATAATAACAATCTCCAACAAGCCTCTTAGGATCTCCTCAAAGGGTCCTATTAGGATTTCAAATGAATCAACAATTTCTCCTTTAATAATCACTTCCCCTGGGCCGATTCCTTACTCCTCCAATAAAGCGGTTCCATGGAACTATGGTGTCGAAGTTTACTATCATGGAATAAAGCAAGATTCATGGATCAATAAGGACAAGACGAACAATGTTACAAATATTACAGGTTCTAGTAAGGTAACAAGAACATGGAGGATCTTCTCCCCTGACATCTCACCTTCGACTACTACAACAACTCCTGTTCACATAACCAATAACAAGCCTAATGCCAACACTAGAGGCAAAGAAAAGTAAGTGAGCCTGCTAAGATAGAGGCACCTGCCAAAGATGTTGATGCTGAAGAGCCCTCTACTCGAGAGATGGAGGAAATCGTGAAAATTATAAAGAAGAGTGATTTAAAAATAGTCGAACAATTTGGGTAAACCCCCTCCAAAATATCCATGTTGTCATTACTGCTCTATTCTGATGCTCATGCCCAAGCTTTAATCAAGTTCTTGAAGAAAGCTCATGTGCCCCAAGAGACTACAATTGACCAGTTCGAGAATTGTATGGTGAGTTTAACGACTGACAACAGATTAGGTTTCTCTGACGCTGACTTGACACCAGTTGGAAGGAATCATAACAAGGCCTTGCATGTCTCTATTGAGTGCAAGGGAACTACCTTGGCTCATGTCTTTATTGATATTGGTTCCTCTCTAAATGTTCTACCTAAAGGTGCTTTGGACTGACTAGATTGTGAAGGCCTAGTGTTGAAACCAAGTGATATAGTTGTAAGGGCTTTCGATGGGTCTAGAAGGATGGTGCATGAAGAGGTGGACCTCCTCATTAAGGTGGGATCACAAATTTTCAAATCCACCTTTTATATAATGAACATACGTCCCGCATACTCTTATTTGCTTGGGCGCCCTTAGATCCATGGGGCAGAGGCAGTAACATCCACCCTTCATCAAAAATTAAAGTATCCAGTCAAAGGGAAGATTGTTATTGTTTATGGCGAAGAAGAATTTATGGTGAGCCACCTAAATTCCTTCAAGTATGTGGAAATCGATGGTGAGTTCATAGAGACTTCGTGCCAGGCTTTCGAAGTTGTTCCTCCTATGGTTGCTGCCACCAAAATATCCTCCAACATATCAAAAGCTGATGAAGTTGTACCAAGAATGGTCTCACTTAAGGATGCTAGTGTCGTGGTCGAAGATGGAAGTTGTACTATCTGGGGACAACTTCCCGACATTCTGTTTAAAGCAGACAAATTTTGGTTGGGTTTCACCATCAAAGCTCAGAAAGAGGTCAGGCGCACTCGCGTGGGAAAGCCACCTTTCCGCATCGAAAATAATGAAGTAAACGTTGTGGAAGACTCTCACGATGAATGTGATTTTTGAAGAATGGATCTACCCTATTGTCGGAGGAAAGCCAAACAACTGGCATGCAAAGGATTTCGCTCTCATCTCCTTCATTGAGAAGTAATTACTGTTTACTATTTTCTATCAATTCAAGAACTTTTGTTTATAATTTTAAATTCTAAACAGTGACTTTTAAGCCATGTGCCTTTCCCGGGGTACCATGGCCCATTTGTTAAGGGTTTTTGTTCATGTCCATTTATAATATGATCATTTAATATAAACCATTGGACCTTTTGCATTCAAATTTTGTGTTCATTATCTTTCTTTTCCTTTATTGCATTTTTCAATAGCCATGTATCTTACATGCACACACACACACGCACACTTGCAGATCTTCATCCACTCCGGATCTCATTGCCAACGACTCTACTATTGCCAGTTATGACTTTGAATATCCAATTAACCAAGTCGAAGACGAAGGCAAGGAAGATTGTTAAATACCAGGGGAACTAGCCAGACTTCTGATGCAAGAGGAGAAATCCATTCAACCTCATAAAGAGCCTGTTACGCCTCGTTTCATTTAATATTAATTATATTAATATTTTCGAGTTACCGTTTGACGTTTATTTTTGCGACGAGAATATTTATATTAACCGATATATCTGATAATATATTCGACGACGTTTTATTCGGACCGATAATTATTTTGTTCGGTCCGATATTTGTTTTGAGGGACCGGTAATTATTTTGTTCGGTCCGGTATTTTTTTTGAGGGACCGGTAATTATTTTGTTCGGTCCGGTATTTATTTTGAGGGACCGGTAATTATTTTGGTTTGGTCTGGTTTTTATTCTGTTCGGTTCGGTAAAATATTATTCGGACCGATATTTAATTATTTGGAGTTATTTTGATTATTTGGGTTAATAATATTATTTAGTATTATTTAGAGGTATTTTACAATAAGGACTTTTTAGGTATTTACTTGTGTCTTGCAAGACCAAAACCAAACACAACAATACTTGTTTTGACATAACACATAAAAACACACTTAGAGGCATAGAGAGAGCTAGAGGTCTTGGAGAAAAGAAGAAGAACACAAAGCTAGGGTTGGATTTGGTTGAAAGATCGGAATCATTTCAAGCATCTAAGGTAAGGGGTTTGATTTTCCAATGCTTATAGTTAGGGTTTGATTTGGTATATTTTGGATTTGGGATAAAAATTGATTTTTAGGGTTTATGAGTTTGTTGAGAGATCGTTGAAATAAATTAGAGGAGTGGATTTAGGTGTTGTTGTTGTTAAATTGTTATTAGGTTAGATTAATTGAAATTAAATTAGAAAAAATAAATTATATAAGTTAGAATTATTACTGTCAGTACGAAGAAACAATTATGCAGGTTAACAAAAAAAGGTGGATTTCTCAGGTTTTGGAAATATATTTTCAGATTTTTTTTTGTGAAAAAATTTGAATTATGAAACAAAAAAAAAAGAAGAAAAAATAGAAGAGCCAAGGGGTATGTCCAGCCCCCTTCTCCATTTTCCATTAAGGGACGTAAGGGACGTCCGCCCCCTTTGTGGTGTCAGGGGAGGCACTTTTTTTTTCGGTTCTCTGATATTCTCTGTTTTGACAGTTTGACAATTCTGGTTTTTCTTCCAAAAAGTTTTTGTTTCCTTTTAATTTCCATAATTTAATATACTTATTAATTATATTAATTAAAAGTAAATATGAAATAAGTTAGCCGATTTAATTTGGAACCCGATTATGTTCCGATTTCTCGATTTCGGCAATTTCGGCGATGGAGCAAGTTGCTCGGAATTGAACGAAAATTGACGTGCTAGCTAATTTTGACGTGTAGCACGTCGTGGTGAGGTTAGTTTTTCAAGATTGTGAGTTTTTAACGTAGCGACCCGAAATAAGTCAATTTACGGTTAAGTTGAAACGGGTTGCGTTTTAGTCGGTTTAAGTCGCGTATGAGCAATCCAATTGCGACGTTGATGATTATAATTGATGCCGATTATTGTGAATGACTTTTGCAACGATTATTGATGTTTGATTATTTTTCCATGTTTGGAATTAAGTGAATTATTTGAGGATGATGTTGTGTGATTAAATATGATGTTTGCGACGTTTTATTCATAATGAATACTTGATGATAAATGATGCGATGATATGTTTATCTTGATGTGGATAAATATGGCGACGTGGGCTTTATGCCAAATTTTGATGTGCGATGATGATGTTCTTTGTTGTGTCGTGTTTGTGATGCCGTGTTATCGAGTCACATACATTGCATTGGCGACGAGGGCTTTTATGCCAAGTGACGAGGGCTTTTATGCCAAAGCGATGATGGGCTTTATGCCAATGTCCCTAATTATGGACAAAGCGACGGGTACCACATGCATAACATAGTTGTGTCTCATGGAGTCAGTTATGTTTATTTTTGAGTCTTTTGGTGTTGAGTTTTATTTGATGGCTTATGATGAATTGTGATGTTATATGATACTTTGTTTTGTGATGACTTTCGTGTTGAACATAAAGTGAACATGATGTGATGATTTCATGAAAATTATGCGATGAATATAACATGACGGTAAAGCGACGATGTGAGTTTTTGGCGATGAAGTTTATGTCTTGTTTTGACATGATTATGGTGTTTATGTGACGAAATTAAAGTGTTGATTTATACACTAAAATGATGATTTAAAGTGTGTGAGATTTGGATATGTGTTGACATACTCTTATTAATCCTATATCATTTATGATTCCAAAACTATTTATATATTTTATCATGCCTTTAATTATATGTTTTGGAGTATCTCACCCTTTACTTGTTTCGCCGTTGCCTTTATATTGGTAACTTGCAGGTGATCCACGAGGATGATGAGGATTAGCTCGAGTCTCTTTATTTTGAGTCGCTCTGCTCTGATAGTAGTAACACTTGGGATTTGGGCGACGTTATTATTTTGGATAGGATAGTTTATGTATACTATCTTATGATGTTATAACTTTATGTATTGATGATAACATGATGATACATACATTTTGTGAACACATCCGCTGTGCTGTGAATATTCATATGTTGGTATATGATGATTTATGATATGAATCGGTATATCCGACTTTTGATTTTTGTGATGTGCATTATAATGCAAAGTGATGAAAACACGAATATGTGATACCTCAATTTATGTTTGGATGAAATTTTGAAACTCTGATTTTATTATTAATTGCGAGGGGTAGAATTGGGGTTTTACATTAGTGGTATCAGATCAGGTCGGTCTGTCCGGCCAAGTTATTGAGTTTGTTGTTGTCTAACAATCAAGTATTGTTATTTATTGATTCTAATCCTTGTTTTGTTGTGAGCAGAAGTTGTTATGGCTGGAAGGAACACTGGTAGGAATGATGAGGCTCTTGTTGCTGCTATGCAGGAAATGGCTCAGGCTTTCCAAAACCCGCTGAATGTTGACGAGAACGCTGGGTCTCGTAGTTTGGCAACCTTCCAAAGAGAGAATCCTCCTACTTTCTAAGGAAAGTATGATCCTGAAGGTGCTTTGGCGTGGATGAAGGAGATTGAAAGAATCTTCCGTGTGATGGATTGCACTCCTGTGCAAAGGATCCGTTATGGTACTCATAAATTAAGTGCTGAAGCGGATGAGTGGTGGGTTGAAACCCGTCAGAGGCTTGAGGTTGCTGGTGAGGAAGTGACGTGGGAAGTTTTCCGAAGGGAATTCATGAGGAAGTATTACCCGGAAGATGTTCGGGGAAAGAAGGAGATAGAGTTCCTTGAATTAAAGCAAGGAAGCATGTTTATCACTGATTATGCTGCAAGGTTCACTAAGTTGGCCAAGTTCTATCCGCATTATGATGGGCCGAATGATGAGTTCTCTAAATGCATCAAGTTTGAAAATGGTTTGCGTCCTGAGATTAAGAAAGTTGTTGGTTATCAGAAAATCCGTGTATTTTCGGATTTGATTGATAGTTATAGGATCTTTGAGGAGGACAGTAATGCTCATTATAAGATCGTTTTTGATAGGAGGAACAAGGGTCAGCAGAGCCGTGGGAAACCATATGATACTCCAACTGGTAAAGGAAAACAGAAAGCGTTTCATGGGCAAATAACTAGTGGGGGAGATGCTCCTGCTAGTATTGTTTGTTACAAGTGTGGGAAACCTGGCCACAAAAGTAATGTTTGTCGAAGCGATGTTAGAGCTAAGAAGGTTGAGGTGAGATGTTTCTGATGTGGAGAAGTGGGTCACATGACTCGTGATTGTAGGCATAAGGATGTGGTTTGTTTTAATTATGGCGAGGGATATCACATTAGTGCTCAATGTAAGAAGCCTAAGAAGACTCGAGGAGCGGGAAAGGTGCTTGCTTTGTCGGGTGCTCCGACGGAAAACGAGGATGGTCTTGTTTGAGGTACTAGTTTCATTAATAGAATTCCTATTATTAATATTATTGATACTGGTGCTACTCACTGTTTTATTGCTGCTGATTGTGTAAAGAGATTGGGTCTCACTTTGTCGTCTCTGGATAGAGATATGGTGGTAGAAGTTCCGACTAAGGGAACGGTTACTACTTCTTTTGTGTGTGCAAGTTTCCCTTTATCAATCTTTGATAGAGACTTTGTGGTGGATCTTGTTTGTTTACTGCTTGTCGGGTTGGACGTGGTTTTAGGTATGGACTGGTTGAAAGCTAATTATGTCCATATCAATTGCTATGACAACACTGTGAGGTTTTCTTCCTTAGTAGAAGAAGAACAATCTATGTTGGTGTCGACGAAGCAGTTGAATGAGTTAATGAAGGATGAGGCGTTGGTTTTCTTGTTGATGGTGACTCTTTCTGTGGAGAGTCAAGCTGTGATTGCAAACTTTCCGGTGGTGTGCGATTTTCCCGAAGTATTCCCTGATGAGATTCCTAGTGCACCTCCAGAAAGAGAAGTTGAATTTTCTGTGGATCTTGTCCCTGGTACCAGACCTATCTATATGGCATCATACAGGATGTTCGCGTCTGAGTTAGCAGAATTGAAGAGCCAATTAGAAGATTTGCTTGAGAAGAAGTTTGTGAGACCAAGTGTGTCACCTTGGGGAGCTCCAGTTTTGTTGGTTAAGAAGAAGGATGGTAACATGAGACTTTGCATTGATTATCGTCAGTTGAACAAGGTAACAATCAAGAATAGATATCCTCTTTCGAGAATCGATGATTTGATGGACTGATTGGTTGGTGCTCGCATGTTTAGTAAGATTCATTTGAGATCGGGTTACCATCAGATAAGGGTGAAAGATGAAGATATTCAGAAAACTGCTTTCAGGACGAGGTACGGACATTACGAGTATTCGGTGATGCCTTTCGGTGTCACTAATGCACCGGGAGTATTCATGGAGTACATGAATCGTATTTTCCATCCTTACTTGGATCGTTTCTTGGTTGTTTTCATTGATGATATTCTGGTTTATTCTAAATCGGAAGAAGAGCACGCAGAACATTTGCGCATCGTGTTAGAAGTTCTGAAAGAGAAGAAGCTTTATGCTAAGTTGTCAAAGTGAGAGTTCTGGTTAAGTGAAGTGAGCTTTTTGGGGCATGTCATTTCTGGTGATGGCATTGCAGTTGATCCTTCTAAAGTTGATGTTGTGTTGAGATGGGAAACTCCTAAGTCTATTACTGAGATTAGAAGTTTCTTAGGATTGGCTGGTTACTATAGAAGATTCATTGAAGGTTTTTCTAAGTTGGCGCTCCCTTTGACAAAGTTGACTTGTAAAGGAGTTGCATTTGTGTGGGATATAAAGTGTGAAGAAAGTTTCATGGAATTGAAGAAGAGGTTGACAACGGCTCCGATCTTGAATCTACCTAATCCTGAAGAACCGTTTGTTGTTTATTGTGATGCTTCTAAGATGGGTTTAGGTGGTGTACTTATGCAAAATGGTAAAGTGGTTGCTTATGCTTCTAGGCAATTGAAGATTCATGAGAAGAATTATCCTACGCACGATTTAGAACTTGCGGCGGTTGTTTTTTTATTAAAGATTTGGAGGCATTATCTTTATGGTTCTAGATTTGAAGTATTTAGTGACCATAAAAGCTTGAAGTACTTGTTCGATCAGAAAGAGCTTAATATGAGGCAAAGACGGTGGCTTGAATTGTTGAAAGATTATGATTTTGGATTGAATTACCATCCTGGTAAAGCTAATGTGGTGGCTGATGCTTTAAGTCGAAAGACTTTGCATATGGAACTTTTGATGGTGAAAGAGTTGGAATTGATTGAGAAATTTAGAGATATGAGTCTTGTAATAGAAGTGACACCGAAGAGTGTTATCTTGGGAATGTTAAATATCAATAATGATTTCCTTGATAGTATTAGAGAAGCTCAGAAGCTTGATGTGAAACTTGTTTATTTGTTGGTTGGTATTGGACAAACTGAAAATGAAGATTTCAAGTTAGATGCTCAGGGTGTTTTGAGGTTCCGTGATAGGATTTGTATTCCCGATGATATGGATTTGAAGAGAATGATTTTGGAAGAAAGTCATAGAAGCAATTTGAGTATTCATATCGGAGCAACCAAAATGTATCAAGATTTAAAGAAACTATTTTGGTGGTCAGGCATGAAAAGAGAGGTGGCTCAGTTTGTTTATGCTTGTTTGACTTGTCGGAAGTCTAAAGTGGAGCATCAGAAACCTGCAGACTTGATGCAACCGTTAGAGATTCCATAATGGAAATGGGATAGCATTTCTATGGATTTCGTAACGGGGTTACCGAATACACCAAGAGGACACGATGCAATTTGGGTAATTGTTGATAGGCTTACGAAGTCGACTCACTTTATTCCTATTAACATCACTTATCCCGTATCGAAGTTGGCGGAAATTTATACGCATGTGATTGTGAGATTACATGGTATTCCTTTGTGTATTGTTTCGGATAGAGATCTGAGGTTTACTTCTGAATTTTGGAAGAGCTTGCAAGAGGATTTGGGTTCAAAGTTGAGGTTGAGTTCGGCTTATCATCCCCAGACTGATGGTCAGACAGAAAGGACGATTCAATCGTTGGAAGACTTGTTACGAGCTTGTATTCTTGAACATGGTGGTTCATGGGATACATACCTTCCTTTGATTGAGTTTACTTATAACAATAGTTTTCATGCTAGTATTGGAATGGCACCGTTCGAGGCTTTGTATGGTCGGAGGTGTAGAACTCCTTCGTGTTGGCACGAGTCGGGTGAAAGTGTGGTGCTTGGACCAGAATTGGTTAGAGAGACTACTGAGACGGTGAAGATGATTAGAGAACAGATGAGAATTTCTCAAAGTCGACAAAAGAGTTATCATGATAAAAGGAGAAAAGACTTGGAATTTCAAGATGGTGATGATGTATTTTTGTGAGTTACTCCTACAACCGGCGTTGAGCGAGCATTGAAGTCGAAGAAGCTAAATCCTCGCTTTATTGGTCCTTACAAAATTACTAGTAAAGTGGTAAAAGTGGCTTATAGAGTGGCGTTACCGCCAAATCTTTCGAACTTGCATGATGTGTTCCATGTGTCGCAACTTCGGAAGTATGTTTCGGATCCTTCACATGTGATTGAGATTGATGATATTCAAGTTCGAGACAATCTTACGGTGGAGACGATGCCTTTAAGGATCGAAGATCGTGAGATAAAGTCTCTTCGTGGCAAAGAGATCTTCTTGTTCAAAGTTATTTGGATAGGAGCAGCTGGTGAAAGTGCAACGTGGGAGTTGGAAAGCAAGATGCGGGATTCCTATCCCGAGCTTTTCGAGTCAGGTAATTTCGAGGACGAAATTTTATAAGTGGGGGAGAGTTGTAACGCCCCGTTTTATTTAATATTAATTATATTAATATTTTTGAGTTACCGTTTGACGTTTATTTTTGTGACGAGAATATTTATATTAACCGATATATCTGTTAATATATTCGGTGATGTTTTATTCAGACCGGTAATTATTTTGTTCGGTCCTGTATTTGTTTTGAGGGACCGGTAATTATTTGTTCGGTCTGATATTTGTTTTGAGGGACCGGTAATTATTTTGTTCGGTCCGATATTTATTTTGAGGGACCGGTAATTATTTTGGTTCGGTCCGGTTTTTATTCTGTTTCGTTCGGTAAAATATTATTCGGACCGATATTTAATTATTTAGAGTTATTTTGATTATTTGGGTTAATAATATTATTTAGTATTATTTAGAGGTATTTTACAAGAAGGGTTTTTTGGGTATTTAATTGTGTCTTGAAAGACCAAAACCAAACACAACACTATTTGTTTTGACATAACACATAAAAACACACTTAGAGGCATAGAGAGAGCTAGAGGTCTTGGAGAATAGAAGAAGAACGCAAAGCTAGGGTTGGATTTGGTTGAAAGATCGGAATCATTTCAAGCATCTAAGATAAGGGGTTTGATTTTCCAATGCTTATAGTTAGGGTTTGATTTGGTATATTGTGGATTTGGGATAAAAATTAATTTTTAGGGTTTATGAGTTTGTTGAGAGATTGTTGAAATAAATTAAAGGAGTGGATTTATGTGTTGCTGTCGTGGTTAAATTGTTATTAGGTTAGATTAATTGAAATTAAATTATAAAAACTAAATTATATAAGTTAGAATTATTACAGTCAGTATGAAGAAACAATTATGCAGGTTAACAAAAAAAGGTGGATTTCTCAGGTTTTGGAAAAAGTAGATTTTCAGGGTTTTTTTTTTGTGAAAAAATTTGTATTATGAAACAAAAAAAACAAAAAAAAATAGAAGTGCCAAGGGGGACGTCCATCCCCCTTCTCCATTTTCCGTTAAGGGACGTCCGCCCCCTTTGCGGTGTGAGGGGAGGCACATTTTTTTTTCGGTTCCTTGATATTCTCTGTTTTGACAGTTTGACAATTCTGGTTATTCTTCCAAAAAGTTTTTATTTTCTTTTAATTTCCATAATTTAATATATTTATTAATTATATTAATTAAAAGTAAATATGACATAAGTTAGCCGATTTAATTTGGAACCCGATTATGTTTCGATTTCTCGATTTCGGCAATTTCGGTAACGGAGCAAGTTGCTCGGAATTGAACGAAAATTGACGTGCTAGCTAATTTTGACGTGTAGTACGTCATGGTGAGGTTAGTTTTTCGATATTGTGAGTTTTTAACGTAGCGACCCGAAATAAGTCAATTTATGGTTAAGTTGAAACGGGTTGCGTTTTAGTCAGTTTAAGTCGCGTATGAGCAATCCAATTGCGACGTTGATGATTATAATTGATGCTGATTATTGTGAATGACTTTTGCGACGATTATTGATGTTTGATTATTTTTCCATGTTTGGAATTAAGTGAATTATTTGAGGATGATGTTGTGTGATTAAATATGATGTTTGCGACGTTTTATTCATAATGAATACTTGATGATAAATGATGCGATGATATGTTTATCCTGATGTGGATAAATATGGTGGCGTGGGCTTTATACCAAATTTTGATGTGCGATGATGATGTTATTTGTTGTGTCGTGTTTGTGATGTCGTGTTGTCGAGTCACATACATTGCATTGGCGACGAGGGCTTTTATGCCAAGCGACGAGGGCTTTTATGCCAAAGCGACGATGGGCTTTATGCCAATGTCCCTAATTATGGACAAAGCGACGGGTACCACATGCATAACATAGTCGTGTCTCATGGAGTCGGTTATGTTTATTTTTGAGTCTTTTGGCGTTGAGTTTTATTTGATGGCTTATGATGAATTGCGATGTTATATGATACTTTGTTTTATGATGACTTTCATGTTGAACATAAAGTGAACATGATGTGATGATTTCTTGAAAATTATGCGATGAATATAACATGACGGTAAAGCGACGATGTGAGTTTTTGGCGATGAAGTTTATGTCTTGTTTTGACATGATTATGGTGTTTATGTGACGAAATTAAAGTGTTGATTTATACACTAAAATGATGATTTAAAGTGTGTGAGATTTGGATATGTGTTGACATACTCTTATTAATCCTATATCATTTATGATTCCAAAACTATTTATATATTTTATCATGCCTTTAATTATATGTTTTGGAGTATCTCACCCTTTACTTGTTTCGCCGTTGCCTTTATATTGGTAACGTGCAGGTGATCCGCGAGGATGATGAGGATTAGCTCGAGTCTCTTTATTTTGAGTCGCTCTGCTCTGATAGTAGTAACACTCGGGATTTGGGCGATGTTATTATTTTGGATAGGATAGTTTATGTATACTATCTTATGATGTTATAACTTTATGTATTGATGATAACATGATGATACGTACATTTTGTGAACATATCCGATGTGTTGTGAATATTCATATGTTGATATATGATGATTTATGATATGAATCGGTATATCCGACTTTTGATTTTTATGATGTGCATTATAATGCAAAGTGATGAAAACACGAATATGTGATACCTCAATTTATGTTTGGACGAATATGTGACCACTTCATATCCCACTTAACTGCTACTTGTGAGCCAATCTTCAAACTCTTGAAGAAAGATCAAGTAGTCAGATGGAACAATGATTGCCAAGCTGCCTTCGACAAAATCAAGGAATATTTACAAGAATCTCATATCCTTATGCCTCCAATAGAAGGAAGACCATTGATCATGTCCTTAACTATGCTAGAGAATTATATGGGGTGTGTGTTGGGCCAACATGACGAGTCTGACCGAAAAGAGCATGCGATATACTACCTGAGCAAAAAGTTTACCGACTGTGAAACCAGATATTCACTTCTCAAGAAAACTTTTTGCGCTTTGGCATGGGCGGATCACCGGTTAAGACAGTATATGTTAACCCACACTACTTTATTGATTTCTAAGATGGACCATATCAAGTACATCTTCGTGAAGCCCGCTCTCTCTGGACGGATAGCTAGATGGCAAATGATTCTGACTGAATACGATATTCAATATACAACACAAAAGGCTATCAAAGAAAGTGTATTGGCAGATCATTTGGCCCATCAAGTTGTTGATGATTATCAATCTATGAACTTTGACTTCCCGGATGAGAATATCATGTTAGTGACTGACTGTCCAAAACCTGGATCGTATGACGGACCTGAACAAGGATCCCGATGGACTTTAGTTTTTGATGGAGCTTCCAATGCTTTGGGAAATGGAATTGGTGTTGTGATAATTTCTCCTGGAGGTTGTCACACTCTTTTCACTACTAGAATAAGCTTCAATTGTACGAATAATATGGCTGAGTACGAAGCGTGCATCTTGGGTTTGAAGGCTGTCATTGACTTAAGGATCAAGCATTTGGATGTATTCGGAGACTCTGCTCTAGTGATTAGCCAAGTAAAGGGAGAATGGGACACTAAGCATCCTAACCTGATTCCTTAAAAGGAGCTTGTGTTAACTCTGATTCCATGCTTCGAAGAGATCACATTTGAACATTTCCCTAGAGAAGAAAATCAGTTGGCTGACGCCTTGGCAACAATGTCTTCCATGTTCAAGGTCAAATGGGACAGTGAAGCTCCTATGATTACAATTGAGAGATTTGACGAACCTACGTACTTCTATGAGCATGACACTGACAAAGAGAAACCATGGTTCCATGAGGTGAGGAGATATCTTGAGGCACAAGAATATCCTGAAGGAGCTTCCATCAATGATAAGAAATTCTTGTGAAGATTTTCAACCAAATTCTTTCTAAGCAACGAAATCTTGTACAAGTGCAACCGTGATTCTACTCTACTCTGATGTGTGGACAAGAATGAGGCAGAGAAAATTATGGAAGACATGCATGATGGCATCTTCGGGACCCACTCTAGTGGACATAATATGGCCAAGAAAATCCTGAGGGCTAGTTACTATTTGTCCATAATGGAGATGGGTTATCATCATCACTCAAGGACTTGCCACAAGTGTCAAATCTATGCTGACAAAGTCCATGTACCTCCTTTTCCTCTAAATGTCATGACTGCTCCATGGTTGTTTGCAATGTGGGAAATTGATATGATTGCAGAGGACACGGTTTCAATGGACACGGTTTCATCCTCGTGGCTATTGATTACTTCACCAAATGGTTCGAAGTTTCCGCATTTGTCTATGTCACGAAGAAGGTTGTAGCCAGATTCATCAAGAATAACCTCATCTTCCATTATGGTATCCCCAAAAGGATTATCACCGATAATGGAACTAATCTCAACAACGCTATGATTACGGAACTCTACACTCAATTCAAAATCAAGCATCACAATTCTTCTCCGTATAGACCCAAAATGAATGGTGCAATGGAAGCTGCCAATAAAAATATCAAGAATATTGTGCAAAAGATGGTGGTAACCTACAAAGACTGGCATGAGATGTTACCGTTTGCTCTCCATGGCTACCGTACTTCAGCTCGAACATCAACTGGGGCAACTCCTTTCTCCTTGGTCTATGGCATGGAAGATGTCCTACATGTCGAAGTTCATATTCCTTCTCTAAGGATAATGAAGGAAGCAGACTTAGGCGAAGACAAATGGATTCAGACTAGGTTGGATCAGTTGAACTTGATTGACGAGAAGAGATTGGTTGTCGTTTGTCATGGTCAGATGTACCAAAAACGTATGATCAAGGCTTTCAACAAAAAGATCAAGCCTCGAGTATATCAGACTGGAGACTTGGTAATAAAGCACCATGATGCTGACTACTATGGATGGTGAAGACTTCTCACATCCTGTGAATGCAAACATAGTTAAAAAATACTACGCATAAAATGATCCTCTAGGTTGACATATCTAGGCAAAAATAAGGGCGTCCCGGCAAACCAAAGAGGTTCGGGAAGAAGTTAGGGATATATGCAAAAGATTGTACATCCGGAAAGTCGAAAACCCGAAAGGGCGATTTGGGCAAAAATGGGTATCCTGGTGAGTTGAAAACCCGAAAGGGCGGTCCAGGCAAAAGTTAAGGATTAAAGCGTATGACTATGTCCCATGGGATCTCTACAACCAGCTTTATTACCAAAGTCCGAAGTTCAAATGGTTCAAGATCAATCCAATCAACTTCTTTCAACGACAAGGGATGATATTAGAGGACATAGGGGGAAATAGTGGAGTTGGAACACAATGAGATCACTTCCACGTGGCTATTATTTTGTTTTGTATTCCTTTCATTCTTTCGGAAATTTCTTCTTACTAGGATCTCTGTCTCTTTGTATAAAAATGCCTATTCATGGGAAAAACATCAATACAAATATACTTTGAAGTACAAACTTTTTGTTTTTTCTGTTTTGAGTGCAAAGGTGTCTAATGACTAAAATTGAATGAACATATGCATATGAACATGATTAAACTTTTAGCAAATGTATGCTTAAAAACAGTGACAAGCATCTCCTTAAATGCATTTGATATATCCCCACATAGTTATTTCAATAACATTATCTCCATGGATTTGGATTCATAAAATCCCCATCCAGAATTCCAATCTCCAGAAGATCCTCTCCCCAAGCTGAGTTAGTCTTAAAAGGAAGCCTTTTGGATTTCTTCCTAAAGAGACACCTCCCCAGCAATTTGTCAAGTATTCTCTTCAATGGGGTTTATTTCCCCAAAAAAACGGCAAAATTATCCATCTTAAGTTTGCCTCTCAGACTATTACAAATCAAGGAACCACAACCCCTAATCCCCAATGAAGTCGCCAACAGAGTCATTACTATCCCCGAAAGCTACTGTAAAACCTGGACCCGACCAGATAACAGTCAACTTCAAGCTAGTTGCTACGAAGCCTGAACCCAACCAAATACTAGTTCAACTCCATCAACTTCATCCTACCCTTAATTTATTATGAAACCTGGACCCGACCAGATAACAGTTAATCTCAAATACAAGCCACTATAGCCTGGACCCGACCAGATAATAGTTCAACTACTCCAAATTGTTGAAACCTAGACCCGACTGGATAACAGTTAACCTCAAGTTTAAATTACTGCAAAAGATACTAGTTTAACTTCTTCAATAACTAACAAAACTCCTCTTCCCCAGTAGAGTTTGCCACTATCTCCAGCAAGTTGTTATGAAGCCTGGAAATCCGACCAGATAACAGCTAACTTTCAAGAGATAATTCCCCACTAAAACAACAGACAACTAAAACTCTTGAATTCTAGTTCCCAAGCAGGAATCCCCAGTAGAAGAATTTTTAACAAAGTCTGAAGAAACACATACTTTTCACCTCCAACAGCAGTCCGAGATTTAACTTCTCAAAACTCCCCAGTATCTGTCAAGGATACGCTTCGACAACATGTTGCATTCATACATCATATAACATTCATAACATATACATACCACATAATCTCATTTATTTTTATAACATCATTACACCATGCATATATTCGAATACAGCTAACCCCTTGTCCCTTGTAGGAAAATCATTGATCCAAAGACCTCTTCTGGATTAGACTTAATTCTTCCAGTTAAAGACAGGCAAGACACCTAGTTTTCAGCACGAATCGACCAAAGATTTATGTTGATGTTTCTCCCAGTTTCTACCATCATCTCTCCAAATGGCATCTATAATCCCATTCCCAGATCAATACATCATCGAGTGCAAATTTATGGGCACTTTAGTGTTCAATCATCTTTCACCTTCAAACCACGAATAGCGGATCCACCAATCTAACTCTTCAGGTTTAAGAAGATTGAACAGGGGAAGTTGTTGTACCCCAAAATTTTCTCTCTCATTTTCTCAATATTTCTCTCATAAGATGTCCATTGGTTCAAGAAGGCACAAGGATGGACCAGCT
Source organism: Vicia faba (assembly GCA_948472305.1). NCBI lineage: Eukaryota > Viridiplantae > Streptophyta > Magnoliopsida > Fabales > Fabaceae > Vicia > Vicia faba. Next base: position 1,584,856,460 of record OX451738.1, read on the forward strand.
CAAGACCCCTCCTCGAGCACTGATGACTCAAAATTAGGGTTTGAGTTTGCACAAGTACAATTGGACTTTTAAGGCCTCATATGACTTTCATGGATCACTTTGGAATCTCAATATTTCTCATGTCAAGTTTCAATCTTTGAATCACATTTCTACTCAGTTAATTGATCAGTTGACCTAAAATTAACTGTATTGGGCAAAAAGTCCATTGTGGTAAAATTACAGTCAAACTTCATAATTTTTTATCCATATCAACATTTTGAACTCATATATTTCAATTTTTCAAGTTTGGATCATAATTCCTAAAGAAATTTGATCAAATCACTAAAAGGGCAAATGGTCAAAATTAGGGTTTTGACTGAGAAGGCTCAATTTTTGACTTTTCACCAAATATATGACTTATTGGTTTGATACATAATACTAAGGATTCAAATGCATCATCTTAACCTAATGGCATGGTTCAAAACACTTTCCAAGATTAATTTATTGATAATTGAAAATTGGTCAACTAATGAAGAGGTCAACAGTACACTGAAAAGTCAAACTTTGACTTTTTGATCAAAATCAAGTTTCAAAAATCATATTTCATCAAGATATGTCAAAATATGAAGATTTTTCTTAAAGAAATCAAGAAAGTCAAATTTCATTCTAAAAAGTCAAAATTTCTAAGACTTAGAATTTTTTTAAGTGTTTTAAACATGTTTTTTTTCATGACTTTGTACCAAATTTTCACCATGACGCAAGAGGATTCAAAGAAAACTTCCAACATGAAAGTTGTAGATATCAATTATATCTAAAACTTTGTAGCACAGAACAAGTTCTATAAATGCTTGGATCTCAAGTTATTAATTTATGAAGACATGCTCATGAAACTAAAAACACTTAGTGAAATTTTGAGCATTTTAGTCAGGATTGTGACCAAACTTCTTGGTCAAGTTTCACATAGTTCCAATTGGAGTTTTCAAAAATGATTAATATAGGATTCTTAGAGCATGTTACAAGATTTCTAAAAAGTCCTAGAACTCCTTGATATCATTCTTGAGCAAGGAGAATCAAAGAGATAAAGTTAGGGTTTCAAACTTGTTTTACAAGGCAGATTTTTGTGATGAACATGAACCAAATCCATGCTCGGCTGCATAATATTTGCTTTGAAGGCCTCAAACTTGTTTTTCACTCCATAATTAAATGTTTAGACAACTGATAGAGCCATTGTCCAAGCATTTGAGCCCTTATCCAATTGACATTTCCATTAATGGCACAAAGTAACATTGTTATTCTAGTAAAGTTGCTTTAATTACAAAGTCAACTTGTATTGAGCCTCTAACTTGCTCACTCTGCACACACTCAACATATAAAGTCAGATAAATATGTTTAAAGTTGGTAAGCACTCTAGATAGCCTTGTACCATGCCTTGGAACCAAGTTTGTCAAGATTGCTTCAAAAACAAGGCAAAAATTCATAACATGTGATTGAAACAACCGGCTGAAAATCATCAAACAATGAAGTCGCCATCGAACGTTTTTTATCCCACGGGAAGGGAAAGGTAAACATCAAGAAAACTTGAGAAGGGAGAAGTCACGGTCTTGCGACCGAGAGATAAGGGTAAGGGAGCCTGTTACGCGAGGGGAAGGTATTAGCACCCCACACGCCCGTAGTACTCTACGGTATCCACTCTTGTTGTCTATCTTACGGGTATGTTTAATATATGCTTATTATTTATTATTGATAAGGGGAGAATACATGCAAAAGAAATGAGAAAATAATGTAGGGAAAATAAAAGTTGTGCTCGTTCGGGCCCTACCCCGATGCCTACGTATCCCTTTTAAGGAATCAGAGCAGTCGTAGTTCGGCTTATATGTTTTTGTTTGTATTTTTTAATGAACAGTATTAATTTCACCTTCTGCTGCAACTCGACCTTCGGAGACTTACGCGTCAGCACAGAAGTGAATCAACATGTTCTTTTGAAAGATTTGGAGAAAATGTGCTTGGGCGCATAAAAGGTCTGAATTTATTTGTTTTTGGAATGAATGATATTAATTTCGCCTTCTGCCGCAACTCGACCTTTGAGGACTTACGCGTCAGCACAGAAGTGAATTAATTTGTTCTTTCTGAAAGATTTTGAGAAAATGTGCTTGGGCGCACAAAAGGTTTGAATTTATTTGTTTTTGGAATAAACGATATTAATTTCGCCTTCTTCCGCAACTCGACCTTTGGAGACTTACACGTCAACACAGAAGTGAATTAATTTGTTCTTTTGAAAATAGTTTGAAAGGAAAGCCCAAAGGCAAAAAGAGTTTGTATTTGTCGGTGTTTTTGCTTGTAGGTAACAACTAGTTAATCTCAAGGGAGAGATTTTAGCCATTTCTCTACTTATTCATGAAATGATTCTTTCAGATTTGAACCATGCCAAGGCTTAGAATGGAAAAATGATAAGATCGAGAAGAGACCCGCTTACCATCTCCCATGTTCAACAAAGGCACGATTCTCATCAGTAATTTTTAAGTACTTTTTGAAGTTTGTGAGAAAAAATAAGAAGTTTTTATTTTAATGCATATGCAAAAGGAGAAGAAAAGTCAAAGGGTGACTAACCTACTTCTAAACCTAATGTTATCGTACTTCATATGACCTATGGGAAGAGATAAATGCGAGGGTGAGGAAAAAATGAGATTGCGACGATACCGAACGGAGAAGGTCTGTTGCCTCTTCAAAACCACGCAAGCGATTGAGAAAGCTATACAGAAGTTGCTCCGCACGAGTTGATCAAACGAATTAATTCCCAGCATTCCACATTACAAAAATTACATCAATGTTCTATCACAAAATCTCGACTAAAAGCGACAACAAAATAATTTCCAAACATAAAAGTAATAATAGAGAATTCCAATAAAATTCTAAAGAGAAATCTAAAACATTCTACTATTTTCTAGGATTTTTCACATAAGGAATAAAAGAAAAAGAAATCAAATTCTACTCTAATATATTCCTAATTATAACTTCCTATTATCTCCTAAAATTCACTAATTCTATTAGCAAAAATATGATAAAAGAGAATTAAAGGATAACCTAAAGACTATGAACAGGGGGGTATAATTGTATGCAGGTGCATAACCCAGCAATGTGATTCTAGATGCTAAGCCCATACAACTCTTTTTGTTTGTACAGTCACCCTAAAAAAAACTAACGGGCCTCAGGGGTTTGGAATCGGCCCATTTCACATACCATCACTACCCATTTTCAGAAAGCACACACCACGATTAGCATGGCATATTGATCGTATCCCCACCGATGAAGGCATGTCTGGCGCAATTTGTAAACCTAGTTCATATTGTGTTAATACCTCCTCATACTTAGCATCTAAAAAAAGTTTGTCCCCTTCTACTTTTGCTTCATTTGCTTGAACCAATGCTTCATGTTTCAGTTACTCTTTGTTGATAGAAGCATCGTCAAAGGAAATGATTTTCTGATGATCACCGTGCTCCTGGTCCTGCTCTTGCTCAGTGTGTTAGTTGTGTGGATGAAGATGTTCCTGTTCTTCGGATTGATTGCACCACCTCCATTGGTGTCGACTTCGCTGCCGAGATCGGTGTCACTGGCAGTTTCAAAGTCATCGGAAGCGTCGTTACTTGTATCGGTGTTTGAGAGATTAGGGTTTCGACCCTCACTTTCCTGATGCTAGATAACTACCATTTTCTTGAAGGTTTGCAGTCAATGATTCATTTGGAATTGGATTAGCAGCAATCGGGAAAAGTGGTTCTTTGATACAATTGTTATTATTTTTTAGAAAGATGAAATTCTGGAGACTCAGTGATTGGAGATGAAATATGATGAAGCTGGTTTATAGAGATTGAGGGTTTTGTGGAAGAGAGATTGATGAAGTCGATACAATTGCACGGTGGATGAAAATTGAAGCACTGTGATGTTGAAGTTGATGAAGATCTGAGTCAATAATGATGAAGGACGTGATGTGGTTCAGAGAGATTTTCAGAGAAGAAGATTGAAGAGGGAGAGAGTTTTCTTGCGTGATTTTTTCTGTGAAATTTCAGTTGCAGATATTTTTTTGTGATTCTTCTACATGATGAAGAATATTGAAGATGATGAAGGATTCTCAGAAATGAAGAGTGAAGAGAGAAGATTGGTGCAGAGAATAAAGAGAGACCTTAGAGAGATTGAAGTTATGGAGATGGATCAGAGAGAAGAGAAGAGTTCTTGAGTTCTTTGGTGAGTTTTCGGTTCTCAGCTTTTTGTATCATTTTCTGAATAATTGTATATGTGTGAATAAATCTTTGTATGAATCCCCCTCTGTTATATAGCTCTCAAAATCTGTTAGAAATTGTGCATTCTTGGCCACTGGATTAAAATCAGTTATAGAAATAGATGGTTCGTATTGGATCTCTAATGAATTAGTTATAGTGAGTTGGAAAAAGTTGGTTAAGACAGTTGGAAGTTAGTTTAAGAGGAATTTTGTTAGTAGGTTGTTAGTAAGCTGTTGGAGACTGTTTTTTTTTTGGACTGGAAGTTAGCTTTTTCTGTTATCACTGTTAGAGTTTGTTTGTGGGATTTAGAATTTTGTTATGTGTTAGGATTCTGTTAGAAAGTTTGGTAATTGGCTTAGGAAAAAACAGTTTGGAGGTTAGTGAATCTGTTAGAAGTTTAGAGGGTTGTTTAGAAAAATTTTGTTTGACAATTAGTTGGTGAGTGCAGTTAGTTAGCTGCTAGTAGTTGTTTTTTATATTTATAAAATTCTATTTTTTGATTTAGTTAAATATTGCGAATTTAGAAATTATGTTTGCAGGGAAGTGATGAGGGATATTTGTTGATCGTCGAAGCTTGAAGGTTGGGTGTTGGAGAAGGTTGCGATAAAGATTGCAGAAAATTGATTATGGATTGCAGAGAAATTGAACTCGGTTATCGTGATGGAGAGTTGAAGGAATATGAAGGTTCAAAGGAAATTTTTTTTTAGAATAACTTAGAGGTGAGTTTTTTTCTGTTTAAGCTTTTTTTTCGGTATGAATCGTGTAGAATGAATTGTCTCTATTGGATTTTCTCTCTGAATTTCTGTTATATGTGAAATGAATCTTGGTGAATGATTAGTGAAATGAATCCTGAAAATCCTCTCTCCCACTTCTGTTATGTAGCCTGAAAAAGTTTGTTAGAGATTGAAGTGACCTCATCCCTTGATCTGATCAGTTAGTTATAAACTTGAATGGTGAGATTGATTCAGTTGAGAAACAGCTTGAGGAGCTTGAAATCTATTATTTTGACCTGTCATTTTTCTGACTTCTTTTATCTGTCATTTCGGTCACTGATGGATGCAGGTATTTTTTCATGCAGGTTGATGCGTTAATGTATGAACTGATTTGGTAATGCAGGGCCGTTGTTTTCTTGGTAATGCAGTCAATGTTGAAGATTGATGTTGGAGTCGATATGAAGAATGTTTGAAGGTTCGGTTATGCTTGAGGATGCAGTGCGATGATGAAGAGGTTGAAATCATGGTGGTTCAGTGATGCGCGGTTGTTGCAGAGGCAAATTCGTTGATGAATGAAGATGATGATGCAAGATTCAAGTATTGTTTGCAGAGAACTGATTGAAGAGGGAGTGCTGAGGTTAGTGATAGAGAGAGAATCTGATAAATAAACTCAGAATTGAGAGGTAAGTTTTGAAGTTTTTCTGTGATTTGTGAATTTTGATTGTGAATGAAATTGAAGGTTGAGATGTTGCAAGTCACTATATCTGGAAATATCAAGTGAACTTATAGGTAGAATATTCAGTGCTCTTACATCATCTAAGAATTTCTGGATGAAGAATAAAGACTTTCAATGCTTCAGGTAAAATCTCTAGAAAATGATATACTTGTTTTAAAATCCCAAGCAAGTTATATGGAATTTTTCCAAACAAGTTGTTCTGTTTTTTGGACTGGAAGTTAGTTGCAGAATCGGTTAGGCAGTTAGAAGGTAATTTATGATAATTGGTGAGGGTTGGTTAGAAAACAGTTGGTAGGTTACTCAGAATGGTTAGTTATATGTTAGGCTGATTAGGAAGTCAGTTTTGGGAAATTTTGTTTGTTGTTGTTTTTCTGGCAATGCAGGGCTGAACTGATATATACTTTTGATTTTTTTCTGAATCGGTTGGCTGAATTTAATACAGGTTGAAACTTGGAGCATGAATCTTGAAGAATACATGAAGATGGAGAACTTTGGCATGGCATGGACTTCGCTGTTTACTCATGGAATTTTAGCACCTTTAGGACTAAGGAATTTTGTTCAAGTTCATTTTGTAATAGTTTCTCTTTGTGGAATGTTGGTGTAATGGGATTGTAATGGTTTTATAATGAATGGTTAATTTGGATGAACTTTTAACACTATAGTGTGAATTGTAAATGACTTTGAGCTTGAAATGTCGGGTGATGAATTTTATGGACGGAGTTTAAATGACAAAGTCTTGAAATTTAACTTTAAAAGTGCTTGAAGACATGAAAGCCTCAAATTTTCTCGTGGGGTATTGTTACACTAGAACGAAATTGAATGGAATTGGATAGTATTTTCTTGAATCATGGATGAAAGGGTTTGAATAAACTTTGAACACATGTGAACTTGAACCTGGAATAACGATGAACATCTTTGTAATGCGGATGAACTCCGACTTGAAACAAGACCTTGCAGTCTGTACTTTACCTTCCAAGAAACTCATATGACCAATACTTAAGGCTCTTTGCCAACTTTAATCCAATCAAACACTTTAGAACATCTTGAATTCAAATCAAACTTCAAATCCAAATCACACTTGCATTCTCAATAAACTCCTAACTTCAATCTTGAATCCAAATCAACTTGTATGATAAGTAATTTAATAAGATCTTGATCTTAAAAAAATTTACAACTTTGTCTTTTGTATCATGCCTCATATTCCACGATTCAATCCATAAGTCCCTTATCTTGACAAAGTCATTCCCTAATTGACGACCTTAAATCATCAAAGATGGACATAAATGATAATGGAAGAATATGATCGAGATTAACATGGAATTTTATTTCCCCTGATCTTCAATTACTTGAACATTTATCAACGGATAGAAACCCTGGTTTTTAATGAAATTTTCCTTTTCTGAACCAATATTTCTTTTCATTTTTCCATACCATTCTTTAAATGCAACTTGAATGCCTAACACATATTAGATGAAAGTTCGAGGGAGACCTTGGTCCAAAAGTTAATTGTTTAAAGCTTACTTTAACCGAAGTCAACATATCTCATCCACGTATCTTTGAACTTGGCCCATGATTATGCATCTTAAGGCCTCATAAGAGCTTGTAAGCCCATCAACCAGGTGTGCCATGTTGAACAAAACCCTGCCTTGAATGCCTTGAACCTTGAATTATTTTGCATGAAATCTTCCACAAGAAGCCTACTTCAATCCAAAACTACTTGCATCGCAAATAACAAATGACAATGATGAGGATAATAATTGCCTTGGTTAAGGAGAAGTCCATGAATTCATATCTTAGGTCATGAACCACGCTTCACAATTCAATCCCCAGCCCTCAGTGATCGGTTATTTCATCTTTAAATTAGTGTCATAAGGAACATCTTACAGATGGATGATAAAGTCTGAATCACAGAAGAATTACCTTGATGTGAAACCCTAGTCGAACAAATGAAAACATCAGCACTTGCCAGGACTGGATAAAAGCAATTATATCTTGAAGAGAAAGAAATCCTGTTAACCACACCTCACAATCTTGATTCCTCAGTTTAGATGCACAGAGGAATATCCAGATGAAACATCTTTGAACCATGGTTCAACAAAGCTTAAATTAATTAACTGAAGAGTAGGTGAATGTCATGTCACAGCCATTAATCCTAATCAAATGATAAACATACTTATATGAAAAGACGTCATGATTCGAAGCCCATATATGCTAGGTCACACCCTGGAGTTCTTGACCAGAATGACCTACAACCAGTTGTTCATAAGAAGATATTAGCCTTGTAACCTTGTGGAGAAGAAGTCCAAAAATGAGCTTGAACCAAAACCTTAATTCCAAAACCTTGTACACCGAGAAGACCCTGGATAATCAAACTTATTCAACACATACACCTCAAATCAGCTGTAAACCCTAGCTTCCTAATTGTTGATCTTTTGAGCCTCAGGCGATCTATCTTATGAAAAATGCGTGCTATGCACATGACCCATTGGAATGATGTAGATGAATGCAAAAAGTCTAAGCCAACATAAAAGTGCAATTAGGAGGGCAAATTTTAGGGTGCAACAGCTGCCCCTATTTAATTTCCTTAGACCTGAAGGTGAGATTGGCGCCAGCCTTTCGAACCTTCAAGGTAAAAGAAGATTAAATACTAAAAGAACCCAAATATTTGCGCTCCAAAGCCAGTCAGGTATACACTATATTTTTGGTTTTCTGTATATTTTTTTTTTTTTGCTAGGTCAAAGGGGTTATCAGGGTTAGATGTATGTTTAACCAGAGTTTGACACACAGAAGAATAACTTGGTTATCAAGGAACATTTGTTGGGACTCGGTAACAAACACATGTAAGAAAGATATCAGAAGGTATATGCATGAAGTTTGTAGCAGACATACGAAAAAAAGGTATCAGAGACACATATCTGGGGTCGGTAGCGGATACGTATGCAAGAGATATCAAAGATACATATCTGAGGTTGGTAGCGGATACGCAAGAAAGGGACATCAAAAATACATATCCGTGGTCGGTATCGGATACGTAAGAAAGAGATAGAAAAGATACATATCTGTGGTCGGTATCGAATACACACAAAAGAGATAGAAAAGATACATATTTGTGGTCGGTATCGGATGTGCACAAAAGAGATAGAAAAAGATACATATCCATGGTCGGTATCGGATATGCACAAAAGAGACATCAAAGATACAAGAACACATGTCTGGGGTTGGTAGCAGACATATGAAACAAGTATCAAAAATACATATCCGTGTTAAGAAAGAGATATCAGAAATACATATTTGTGGTCGGTATCGGATACGTACGAAAGAGATATCAAATATACATATCCGTGGTCGGTATCGGATATGTAAGAAAGAGACATCAAAGATACAAGAACACATGTCTGGGGTTGGTAGCAGACATATGAAACAAGTATCAAAAATACATATCCGTGGTCGGTATCGGATACATAAGAAAGAGATATCAGAAATACATATATGTGGTCGGTATCGGATACGTACGAAAGAGATATCAAAGATACATATCCGTGGTCGGTATCGGATATGAAAGAAAGAGACATCAAAGATACAAGAACACATGTCTGGGATTGGTAGCAGACATATGAAACAAGTATCAAAAATACATATATGTGGTCGGTATCGGATACGTAAGAAAGAGATATCAGAAATACATATTTGTGGTCGGTATCGGATATGTACGAAAGAGATATCAAAGATACATATCTGTGGTCGGTATCAGATATGCAAGAAAGAGACATCAAAGATACAAGAACACATGTCTGGGATTGGTAGCAGACATATGAAACAAGTATCAAAAATACATATCCGTGGTCGGTATTGGATACGTAAGAAAGAGATATCAGAAATACATATCCGTGGTCGGTATCGGATACACACAAAGGAGATAGAAAAGATACATATCCATGGTCGGTATCGGATACGCAAGAAAGAGACATACTGGAGAAAGCTCTTACGAAGGAACACCAATCGAAGGCGAACTTACTGAGGGAAGAGACCAAACAAATTGGGACTCCTGACAAATGATACCAGTCGAAGGTGGATTTAAAAGAAATGACACCAGCCGAAGTAGGATTTTAACAAAGGATACTAGCCAAAGCGGGATTTTAAAGAAGGATACCAGCCGAAGCGGGGTTTTAAGGGACGCCAGCCGAAGGTGGACTTCAGGATAAAGAAACTAGCCGAAGGGGAATCTTCATCGAGGAATACTATGCCGAAGGTAGATTCCTAAGAAAAGAACGTCGGTCGAAGGCGAACTTACAACTGCAAAGAGACCAGCCGAAGGGGACTCTCAACAAACGATACCAGCCGAAGGTGGATTTTAAGGATGCCAGCCGAAGGTGGACTTTAAGGGCGAAGAAACCAGTCGAAGGGGAATCTTCATCAAGGAATACTATGCCGAAGGTAGATTCCTAAGAAAAGAATGTCGGTTGAAGGCGAACTTACAACTGCACAGAGACCAGTCGAAGGTGGATTTTAAGGATGCCAGCCGAAGGTGGACTTTAAGGGCGAAGAAACCAGCCGAAGAGGAATCTTCATCAAGGAATACTATGTCGAAGGTAGATTCCTAAGAAAAGAACGCCGGTCGAAGGCAAACTTACAACTGCACAGAGACCAGCCGAAGGGGATTCTCAACAAATGATACAAGCCGAAGGTGGATTTTAACAAAGGATACCAGCCGAAGCAGGGTTTTAACAAAGGATACCATCCGAAGCGGGATTTTAACAAAGGATACCAGTCGAAGCGGGATTTTAACAAAGGATACCAGCCGAAGCGGGATTTTAACAAAGGATAAAGGTATGTGTGATACGGTGGCCAGAACTGGGACGTGTTTCCCTATTTTTTAAGGAATTTGCTGGTTTGCATTTTATGTTTGTGTTCGCAAAATGTCGCGGTAAGCAAGAGTCGCCACCGCCTTTTATTTTATCCAACAAGGAAAGGAAAAAGCACAGAAAAATTCCTTTTTCGAGATATTTCTGAGTACAGGGGGTAGATTATAGAAAGGGAAGGTATTAGCACCCTTTCTATCCGTAGTTATCTAAGGGCTCTTAGGTACTTGCTCATCATTTTCCAAAATTGTTTTCTTTGTTGTTTGTGTGCTTTGAAAAGTTTTTGTTTTAACTTCGATTTAACTCTTGCTTCTGTCTTCAAGAGTGTAATGAAGTGTTTTTGAAAACTTTGTTTTGTAAAGGAGTGTAAATGTGAAAAAAAGTTTGTTTTGATTGAGCAAGTACTTAAGAACTAATCTACCTACTCGAAAAAAGAATCGTTCTATGTTCGTTTCCTTTAGACAATGTTATCCCACTATTAATGAGTAGGTAGCACCATCGTTGGAGTTTTAAGGGTCAAATCGAAAAGGGACGTACGGTCACTAAAGCAATGTTAGGACATCTTAGTAGTAACCCTAAGGTCTTAGATCAATTATCTGAGGCGACAATATCCGAGGCAACCATTCCGAGGCAACTTTGATCTTTTGGACATCTTAGTAGTAACCCTTATGCAGGATGTATGCAATGGTATGATGGTATGATGCATGGGGTAACGTAGGTAAACCCTGTTATGAGTCCCAATTAAGGACTGTAAACAAAACCTGCAAGAAACTCAGTAAACCCTGTTATGAGTCCCAATTAAGGACTATAAACAAAACCTGCAAGAAACTCAGTAAACCCTGTTATGAGTCCCAATTAAGGACTATAAACAAAACCTGCAAGAAACTCAAGTGTCAGATAACAAGCATGCAAGTAGTCAAGTTGGAAGGCACACAAGTCACACAAGAGAAGCCCTTAGAGTTTAGGCCAGCATGGGGTCTGGGTATTACCCTCTTGAAGTTGGTGGGCTCAACCTGTCCTATCAGAAGAAACCGGGTTCTAAGGGTCCTAATATCACTGGATTGCTTTCATTGTTCATCGTCTCGATTTAGCCACTGAACTGGCGACCGAAATATTCCAAGAAAAGAACCTTCAATTGAGTGTAGTATCGAGTATCAACCAACCTCGGACTGCACCAAAGTCAGTTATCTCACTACCCTAAAGAGGCCAAGATGGTTCAATTAAGGTTCCTAAGGTCAGTTGATGCTTCACGACACCATGCGGAGGCCCCGTACTCTCCTTGAATGAACTCAAGGGTTACCGGTACACACCAAAATGCCACATCAACGTAGCAGACTGTTTCAACCATGTCGGTATACCCCACACAGTTCCCTCACAGCCTTGTTGCTACTTTCTAAGAAGGTATCCCCAGATCCGGGTTAGGATCTATAGAACTCCCAAGACAGTCCCACAATTTAAAGCAAACAAGTCAAAGCAATTGAAAACACAGTGATCTTAGTCCTAAGGTACACCTCACTTTAAAAATGTCCCCAGCAGAGTCGCCAGTTCTGTGATCGGTGGATCTGGAACTGACTGTTTAATGCTGGTTTCGCGAAATGTCGCGGTAAGCAAGAGTCGCCACCGTCTTTTATTTTCTCCAATATGGAAAGGACAAAAGCACAGAAAAATTCCTTATTGAGATTAGTTCTCGGTTCGGGAGGTAGATTTATAGAAAGGGAAGGTGTTAGCACCCTTTCTATCCATGGTTATCCATGGGCTCTTAGATACTTGCTCATTTGTGTTTTCAAAATGATTTGTTTGCTTTTCAAATGTGTGTGGGTTTTGAAAAAGTTTCTTTGAAAGATTTCTGAATAACTCTTGTATCTGTCCTCAAGAGTGTTTGAAAAATTGTTTTGAAAGCTTTTTGAAAAGTGTCGGTGTGAAAAGAGTTTTTGATTTGTTTTGAATTAGAGCAAGTATCTACGAGTTATCTACCCACCCTAAGGAATTAGGCTGTGTAAATGTCCTTAAGGTAGTGCCATCCCACCATTGAGAGGTAGGTAGCACCACCGTTAGAGGTGTTCGGGTCAATTCGAGGGTTAGGGACAGTGTGGTCACCGAGCAATAGTAAGATACCTTAGAAGCTACCCTTATGCCATTGATCTTTTTATTCCGAGGCAACCGTTTCGAGGCAACTTGTTTCGAGGCAACCGTTTCGAGGCAACCGTTTCGAGGCAACTAGATCAATGGAACATAAGGACTCACTAAGACGTCATGTACTCGACGACCACGTTTCGAGGGGCAAGGCAACAGTGTGATCACCATAGCAACAGTAGGACACCTTAGAAGATACCCTTATGCCATGTTCATGGACATAAGGACTTACTAAGACGTCCTGTACTCGACGACCACGTTTCGAGGGGCAAGGCAACAGTGAGGCGTACCCTAAGAGTGGTGTGTGAATTGTGTGTCATTTTCAGTTATTATTTGTCTTGTCATGCATTGGGTGAGCTACGCTTTGATTTTATTTGGGCATTCATTCTTTCATGTGATTAGCAGTTAAAAGGGTGCGGAAAATAAAAATGCGGAAAATAAAGGTCCTACGCTATTATAAGGCGCGGGTCTACATCGCCAAATTAAACCAAGACCCGATTTGAATAAAAGTGCGGAAAATAAATAAATCTCTAATTATTATTACAAGGCCTTGGGGCAATTACATAACATTCATAAAAGAAATGAAAAATAAATGCGCGAATGGAAATAAGAATCGAGTGCGAGGGCGTTGGACCCTTTAAAGAAATTACATTAAAAATTATAAATTAATTAATGATTAAATAAAGAAAAGAGATTATTTTTATGTTTTTTTGGTATTTTATGAAATAAAGAAAGTTAATTGAAATTAGAAATTAAAATAAAAGCCTAGTTTTAAATTTGTTTTTAATTAAAAAAAATGTTTAAGTTTTAACCTAATTTATCCTAATTAATTAAATGCCATATTTATTTACAAAATTAATTAATAATAATAATAAGAAAAAGTTATTTATTGAGAAAAGAATAAAGATACTAATAACCTAATTTTTATGTTTTTTTTATAATTATTTTAGAAAAAGACATTAAAGTTAAAAACCTAAATTTAAAATAATTGTTTTATTGGAATTTATTTACAAAAACTATTTAAAAAATTAAAAAAAATTAAATAAAACATATTTTTATTTTTTAATGATTTCTGATTTTTTGGTTTTGTGTTATTATTAAGATTAATTTTGGTGAATTAAATAAAACAAAAGAAAAACAATTAAAATAAAAAGAAGAAAAGAAAAATGGAAAAATGAAAGGTGATGCAAACCATGGGGGTGTTGACCCAATTTAGGAGGGAGCACGAAGTCGCGGCAGAAGCGGATCTGGAAGCGGCGGTTGCACGGCGGAACTGCGATTTGGACGCTTCTCGTTCTTCTGTTTCTGATTCAGAGAGCCAAATTCCAGTCCTGATCTTCACAAAGAATTTTATGGATAAAGTTCAAACAATCAAAAAGAAAATTAAATAGAATAAATGAAATTGAAAATGTTAGAATTTTGTGTTGCTTGATCATGACTCAATGATGTTGTTGTGGTGATGTCAAGAGGATGATGATTTGTGGTTGCATCAGTTTTGAGCTTGTGTCAACGGTATGAACATGAGCTTGTGTAAGGTTTCTGTTTTGGTTGATGAGATTTTTGTTAAAGTTGGTTCATGGGAAATTGCACGTGAAAAGTGAATTTATAGTGCAGCAAGAAGAAAAGTGGGGGTTTCCATCGAGTGGCCTCCATACAGGATTTTGTATAAGAGAATATGAGGTTTTTTTTGTGGAATTTTTTGTTTTTTCGTTTAAGAGAGTTCTCTAGGTTGTGTTCTTCTTTTTTTTGATCCCTTGCATATGCATTATGTAATGTATTTCAATTGGAATTAAGGGCCTTGAAGCCTTGCATTCATACATAAGATTTTGCCATAAACCTCCATTAACAAACTTTCCATCTTTGTACCAATTTTGAATTCTTGCTTGATTAGGCCTTGAAACAAATTTGGGATGTTGTATAATGATGATTCAAAGCTAATCAAGACCAAATATGCCCCTTAATTAACCTTCTTGATTTTTATTTGATTTTAAAGGATTTAAAATGAATTAAATCCAATAAAATCAAATAAAAAATGAAAAAATTAATTTTAAAATTTGAAATAAAATGTGGGACACGTGGGAAGCATGGCCAAGCTGATTCAAATGGAAAAAGTGGGCCCCTTTTGTCAAAAATGAAATTTCAAGGATAAATGGTTTTGGCCATTTCACAAAAATTTCCCAACTTCTCTAATGCATATCTTGCTCAATTTTGAAGTTATGAACATGTTCTTGGACATTTTGGAAAGGTCTTGAAGTCCTCTAACCAATGCCTTTGGTCCCATGTCATTTTGATTTACCAATCTCAAGTTATGGTCTTTGACTTAAAGTTCCTTTTTGTTGACTTTTGAAAATGACCTATAATGTTGAAATTGATAACTTTTTGTGAGAGCATTTCTTGGACTTGGAATGTGAAGATGAATTGTAGGAAATGTCTTCCCCTTCAATATGAGCATTGGATGGAATTTTTCTGATGAACCATGAAAAAGTTATGCCTTGGTCAAGTTACAGTTGACTTTTCAACTGTCCAAAAATAGGAACTTTTGCATCTTGAGACTTTTTGAGCCATACTTTGAGAATCATGATAAAGCATTGATCAAATGATGTTTGTGGCTTAAAAATAAGATGTTGACCAAAAATTTTGACTTTTGACTGCCAAATGACCATTTTGCCCCTACAGTTGACTGTTGAGCAATTAGGTTTTTTTACTGTGCAACTTGACCTTGTGAGCCTTGAAACTTGACATGTAGGTGCTTGACAATGTGTATGAGCATGGGACTTGATTGAGCCCTTGAAAACCTCAACTTCCTTGTAGGAACCAAAAACCCTAGTTTGACTGGCTTAGGAGGATGGTTGACTGGGTAGCCCTTGAGTAGACTTTGAACCATTTGAGGTGATGCTTGTCAAAACTTTGAAGATTATGGGAGGGCAAATTTTGGGGTACAACAGAAGGCAACCAAGTGGGAGTGTACCTTAGGAGTGCGCATGTGCGAGTGATTCAATTTCAGATTTATCATCTTTACATATTTAGGGTGATCTAACTGTTTTAAAATTAGTCATACATTCTTGTCATGCATCCCTATATCATACATCTAACAGTTAAATATTTGCAGGATTTAAAATGCGGAATTTAAACTAAGCTATTACAAGGCTTCGGGTATTTACATAGCCAAAAACAAACCCTTTGAAAATAAAGCGATAAATGGAAATAAACGTCCTAATTAAACTATTACAAACTGTAGGCAGTTACATCAATATGATAAAAATAAAGCGCGCGAGAAAAATTAAGACGAATGCCAACTAGGGTTTTGACCCTTCTATCCTAATGAAAAGAGAAAATGTTTTTGTTGTTTTTAATATTTTTTAAGGAAAAGAAAATATAATTAAATTAGAAATAAAACCTATTTGTTCTAATTAATTTTAATTATGTACAAAAAAGAAATTAAAGTTATCTAATTAACAAACCTAATTTAATTAATTAATTTTTTAATAAAAATAAAATCTAGACCTAATTTATGAAAAGTAATATTTTTGTGATTTTTTGATAAAAAAAAGAAAATAATTTAATTGGTTAGTAAATAGATAAATAAATTAAAATAAAACAAATATAAAAAGAATTAGAAACTTGGGCCTGAATTTAGCAGCTTTGGGAGTGTGAGAAGCAATTTCTAGGCCCAAAAGAGTGAGGTCCGTTTGACTTCTGAGATCCAGCACATTGCATTGACTGAGACACACCATGGTCATCACGTCATGGCCATCAGATCTGGTGTCTAGGACGCTTGTATGGTTGGATCTTGAGGGAGCATGGTAGTCTCCTTGGCTTGTGCATTTTGAACTGCTATGTGTCGACCCATGCTGCTATGCATCGATACATAGCTTTTCCTTGATCCTTCTTGTATCGATGCGAAACGCGTATGTATCGACTCATAGGCTTTTCCAGCTTCTGTTTTGCAACCTGAAGTCAGTATGGGTCGATGCATGGGGGTTATGTGTCGACTCATACCCTATTTTTCCACCTAGAAAGGGTCGACACATGCGGATACGTGTCGACTCATCCTACATTTTTTCCTTAAACATGGTTTTTCTTGTTTGTACAGGTTAGTTTACAGCATATGATGGATAGACATAAACAACAAATGAATTGATAAGCCTAAACAATAAGCAAATGACTAGTTCAAAGGGATAATAAAACACTACATCTTATCTTCAAAAGAAAATCATCAATGATGTGTGAAAAGATATCAAGTCAGGAAGACTTACCTTTGGGTTGCACTGACTGTTTTAAATCTGAATGCTTTTCCAAATGCTATGGTGGCCCTAATGAATCTTCAGAAAGCTGCTTTGGACTGTTTAAATTAAGTTAGACTATAATGTAATGTTTTTGGTGTTTTTGATGGTGAAGATGAATAGCACTACAAGGACTGTTTTTATGTTTTTGGATGCAGGTCCTCTGTTTTTGCTCTGGTTCATGCGCCTCTTTTTCGATCCTCCTCTGTTTTTGGTCTGCCTTTGTTCTGTTTGTATCAAGGAATGGATTAGGGTTGATAGAATGCACTCAATCTTATTCCATTATTGAATTTGATTGTGATTTGATTCTCTTGAATATCCTTCCAAAATTGGCCTAAAATCAATCTTTTTGTGCACCTCATGCCTTTACACGAATCTGAATACTTGCCAACTGGATTTGAGACCTGAAATAAGTACAAAATCTTGTGTTTTCAATGTTTTGGATTTTATATGATTTGTTTTGATTTAAATTAATTTAATTCAAATAAAAATCAAAACAAATAATAAAAATAAGATATTGATAAGTGGAAAAGGCTAGAGCTCATGTACTATGTTTCCAACTCAAAACAAGTGAAAAAGATTGGGCCCATTTGGCAAAAATTGAAGTTTTAGGCATAGTTGACTTTTGGCAATTTTGCAAAAAAGGTCAACTTCACCAATGCATAACTTCCTCAATTTTGACTCTTTTAAGGTGTTCTTGGAATTTTTAGAAATATTTAGATGTCCTTTAATCAACCCTTTTGGTATCATCTCAATTTGATGTTCCATGCTCATGTATGAAGCTTTGACAAAAAAGGTGTTTTTGTTGACTTTTCAAAATGACCTATAATGTCCAAATTTACAACTTTTTGTGAGTGCATATTTTGAACTTGGGAGATTAAGATGGATTGTAGATAATGGCATCCTATTCAAAATGAGCTTTGTATGGGTCATTTATCATAAAGTATGAGAAAGTTATGCTTGGTCAATGTTGAGTTAACTTTTCCTACAAAACCCTAATTTAGCAACTCTTGATTCTTGAGGAATTATGAGCAATCCTTGATGAATCATGATCAACCCTTGATCAAATGATTAAATATAATTCAAAATGTGAATGTTGACCAAAAATCTTGAAGTTTGACTGTATGTAGGCCACAGTTGACTTTTGCCCTAGCACAGTCGATTTTCAGGCCTTTGAGCAATTGACTGAGCAAACTTTCTCTGCAAGGCTTGAAACTTGACATGGATGATCTTGAGAACATATTAGGACAATTTTGAGCATTTGGGGTCCCTTTGACTCAAGTATCTTGATGCAACACGAAACCCTAATTTGAGGTAGACTGCCTTAGGAGAGAGCTTGTCTGGCCAACCCTTGGACTACCTTGAGCAACTTGGGGATCTTTCTTGAAATGTTTTGAGAAATATGGGAGGGCAAATTTTGGGGTACAACAGTATGCATATATGGTCAGAGTTAGATACACGAGAGCAAAATTTAGCATCAAGAAACAAATGTTTAGAGTTGATAGTGAACACAAGAACAAGACTAACCGAAGAAAGCCCCAAAAAAAGGATGCACTCGCCTCAGCAAGGACGCCAGACAACTGGACTTTGAAGAGACATTGAAAGACTCTTAATCATAAAAGGTTAGCTAAGCTAACGAAAGGAGGACCCGACTAACGCGAATAAACCAAAACAAGGAACCGACTAAGCAGGACCTTTAAAGAGCATCGATCGAAGGTGAACTCTACAAGAGAAAGATATTGGTCAAAGCAGAATCTCACAAGGATTTCCAAAACATGTTGGGCTTTCGATAGGTTGCAAATACTCAAGAACTACAAAAATCCCTCAAGCCAAAGGCGGGGTGTAATTCTTCAAGAGTGGCAATTATCTGAATTACCACACACCAAGTATGGATACTCAAACACTTGAGAAGCTAGAAAGGTTATACACCGACTCTTACTCACACTCTAACGGCAAAGAAAACACAGGTAAAATAACCAAAGGCTTGCAAAGGTAAGCGCAAACCACAAACTTACTGGGGAAATGGAGAAATACCAAAGACCCGACTGATGGTGAATCAAAACAAACTCTGTTGGGGAAACATAATAGAATTACCCTAGGCTTGTTGTAGAGATAAATCAAATCCGAGCCATAACAATATGGTTACCACAGGTGGACATAATTGGCTTATACTCATGCATGTTTGAATTTTTTGTAGCGTAATGCTCCATACAATGGAAGTGCTACACGTTTTAGTAGATGCCATGTAATGATGCATGTTTAGTAATGCATTATGAAAACATATCAATAATCGGTTACTGAGAAGACAAAGAACTTCCGAGTGATTATTCTGGCACGTCTGATCTTCTATAGAGAAAATGCAATATGAACTTCCATGGGGAACCGAGATTTGGAACCACCAACCTCTAAAGATAGATATCACTGGGGAAGTGACTTCCTGGGAAGAATACTGCAAACTTAAATTGTAGTTCGGAGAAAATATTGAATTCTGATCAAACTCCCCACTTCATGAGGAACAAATTCTTTATCCTATGTTGGTAAAGAGAAAGGCTTTGCTGGGAATGGAAACTTCTGGCATAGAAATCTTGACGAAGATAACTTTCGTTGGGGAGTATAGAAATTTTTGAATAAAAAGAATTCTACTCAGACCACACTGGGAATAACGTTTCTGGGAGGTAAAAGATCCTCACTTGGGGAAGAAACAAACATCCCGGAATAGAAACTCCACTGGGGATATCTCAACAAAAACTTCTACCATTGGTAACGAAAGAATTATGACTGGAATTCTCCTGTACACCTCACCAGAGAGATAGGACACTTGCTCCATTAGGGAAAGAAGAATAGTTCCACTGGGGAAATCGGATCTCATTATACGAAAATCCTCATGTTACCCTTCTTGATTCATTTGTTGGTATGCATCTTGTTATAAAAGACCAACAGTACTTGGAAAACAGAAATTGGGGCGACATGCCCATGCTTGGAATGGAAAACCTTACTGAAGAATAGACAATTTAAACTATCAATCACTGGGTAAAAACCATGATACAAGATTGTAATATCAACATGTCGACTCCGAGGAGAAATGCCACTAAAAAGTGGACTTTAGAGAAGATGCTGCAAAAATAAATTGCAGTCCAACGAAAAGGAATCATCTTTACTTAAAACAAACTTCTACATTTCCAGGGAGAAAGAACCATTCTCCTCCTGCAGAGAAATGAGGATGCTTCACTGGGGGGGAAATGTCTCAGAAGAGAAACCCTTTGGTAGACAATTTTTTGTCGAGTAGCAACAGGTCTTTTACCGGGCGGAGGCATCCCTTTAGGAAGCAATATTTCCATCGCGTCTTGTACGAGTAAACAAGCCCCAAATGATCTTTGCGTTACAGCTCGTATCTTACTGAGGATGATAATCCAGACTTCAACTGGGGATAATAACCTTGACTTAGGACAAAGGATGTCAGTAAGTGGACTTGAGTCTCTGATAAGTCGAAGATAACAATCCTGACTTCTCGGCATGATTTTCAAATTCATAGATCATTTAGCCTGCGTATGGACTTGATCTGATCAACCCTTGAAGAGGAGAAAAGGCCCTTACATAAATTCTTGCCCCAGTCTGTAAGGATTTTGCAGAAAAATTTCCTTAAGAGGACTTTTGAGATTTATACCTGTTGAAGACAATATGCCCCAGTGTTATGAACTTTGGAACATGATGTTTAGATAACCAAAACTGGGGATGACTCCGACTATGCTTAAGTGAATGCTCATACATCTTCAAATTCAGGGAAGATTCTCCTCTGATCAATGCATTCTCAGAGAGATTTGTTAAATATTAGTATAAGTGCCCCAGTTTGTCTGCACTTTGAGGGATAAAATCTCGACTTGAATGCCTCAGATTGGCTGGATACCTACTCGATGGAGTATTCGACACGCTTGTCCTTGCTCAAAATATTCTCGATAAATCTTTTCTCTTACCTCATGCTCATGGAGAGATTTTTGAAGACAACGTAACTTTAGAGTGGTTGACTTAGTCTTGAAAGTAGGCTACTTCACAACCATACCTCTCGACTTGAACTGCTTCAATCTCTAATTAGCTACTTGACGAAGTCTTCCCCTTGGGACCAACTGAAAGTAATGCACCACTGCTTGACAGAGACTTTGGGCAACCAACTTTTGCAAACTACTTCAGATCATTTCTCAAACTGGTATTCTTTTACTCAACAGAGTCAACAGAAGGTTTGCCCCAGGTTAAGACCATTCTCACAAATGATTCGCCTTTAAATGGTATCCTGAAGCAATTTGTCCCTTCAGACGATCAAATTTTCATTTGATGCTCATTACGCAAACTTACTTGATGTTTAAGCACTTGCTCGTATGCAAAGAATGCTTATTCTAAGAATGATAATTATAATACAAAGATCACGTTTGTCTTGAAGTTTAAAAACTTGTATTGAAAAGATGTTGAAACAAAAAAAAATTGTACAAAAGATAGTGTGATACTAACTCAAAAAAAATTTTGCAAGCCTCATAGGAGTCAGGTTACCGTATTTCTGTTACAGTGTGCTCTAGAATTAACCCTTGCTTCAGTTAGGACTTTTAAGGGTTGTAACGTAGCCTGGTTCACTGTTTTAAAAAAACGATTTGAGGCTCAAAATATTTGGTGCCCACCCATTATCCATGATGTTCTCCAGTCCTAAATTCAGTTAAACCAATACGAGCACTCATCCCTCAAAAGGAGTACACTATGGTTGAGGAGGATATGACAGTCACTCACCTCTTTCATTCTTGGTGTCTGATCACACGATTTTATTCTTTGTTGAGGATTTTTATTTGGTAATCCCTTTTTTCTTTTCGCACTTTTCGCTTTCTTTTTGTATTCCTTAACTTTTGCATGGACAAGTTCCTTTTGAATTTGACTTTGAAGTCCAGCGGGATGCCCTGACTTTTGCCTAAACGACTTGTCTTCTCAAGTTTCATCTTAGTGGGGCTTTTTGTCTCTTTCTTTTATTATTACTTTTAGTTTGAACCAGTCATGTGACTTCGAATCATTTTTTTTTGACTTGCTGAAAAAGGTGTGACTGCCTCACCGCTTGGTTGACGAGGAATAGCCATTATGGTATCGGCATCTTTTGACCTCTTGATGTGCGAGAGATACTCTTTGGGATATCCTTCTCGTTGATGCATGTTATTGATAGATGAGAGTTAACCATTGTGGTCTTGTTCTTTCTCAACCTTCTGAAGGATAACCATTGTTGTATCCTTTGATGCGCACTCTTAATGAGTTTTGAACGCCCAATCCGATTAACTGAAATCTACCCTGCCCCGGGTTAAATATGAGGGTTTTCTGAAAAGAAAAGAAACTCCTACTTCAAGGCTCAAAGGGGTTGACGAGGGTTTCACTCCCTTATATCTTCGGTGTTTGGGAATTTGAAACAAGGCATGTACATCGTCAGCAGGGTCATATTCAAAAGCACATTGTTTGAATTTTTTGGCATATTACTCATCATCCTCCCTCCAGAGGTACTTTTATTTATTTAACCAGAATTAAGTATGAAAAATTCAAAGAAAAATATTAATGAGTGAATACGAATGGATTAATTCATGACAAACATATTCAGTGCATTGTGATTAATATTCAAAAATAGGCAAGTTTTGTATACAAGAAAGTACTGAACCAAGACAAGAAAGATTACAAATGAGAATGCAAATGTAATTTGAAAATTCCACGTTGAGGAGACTAGTCTCCATATGGACTTGTTGCTTCAAACGATGCGCTGGAAGTCTTGACATTCACTGAGTCAAAGGAGACTTCAAATCTGGCTGGCTGACCCGAAATTGATAGCCTTTTCATCCAACAGATATTGCATATTTTATTTGAATGGCCTGCAATCTTTAATGGAATGGCCTAGTGCCCCGGTATGGTAATCACATCAAATTCCTTCACTATATATGATAAAGGCTTTATCAAGCGAACTTGCATAAATTGCATCACAAAGTATCTTATACCATATAGAAGAAATGCCAACCATCTTCTATCACACAGAAGGGAAATCCAGCCGCTGAATTCCAGAGTGTCTCCCACTACACAAAAGAAGCGACATCTTCTATTACATAGAAGCGACATCCATCAACCATACCAAAGAATCTTCTACTACACAAAAGAGAGTAAACTTCATCTCCTACTTCACAAGAGAGAAGTTTTAGCAACCGAATTATGGAGAATCTCCTACTTCACAAAAGAGTCTTCGTCTTCTCCTACACAGAAGCAGAATTCAGAAACTGTAACAAAGAATCTTCTACTACATAGAAGAAACTAAACTCTGAATATAGCATTCGACCTTTTAGGTATTTTTCTTCTACACAACAGTAGATATCCAAGAACTCGATATCTTATACTTCTTCATCACAGAAGCATCACCCCATCTTATACTTACACATAAGAAGCGTATGAATGAGGAAAAAGAGTCTGAAACGGTTTTCCAAACATGGACTGAACCTTGGAAAAGAATAAGTACCAAACTTCATACTTCAACCCCTTGAAGCATTCAATATCCTAACTAAGTGCCCCAGAATGGGAGACACGTCTAGCATTTGCATCGAAATAAGGAGAGAAATATGTTGGAGGATGGCCCAAAGCACGAAGCTTAATCAACTGAGCTTCCAACACACGAGGAAGTAACTGGATACAAGGTGTAAAGATTTTATCAACCTGCTTCTCAAGCTTTTTCTGTCTCTGCTGGTAAGTTTTACCCCATGAGTTCACTTGGAGACCAGAAACTAGCTGCTAGCAAGAAAATCCGAGAACACGAAGCTCTGGGTGAGACCCGCAAAAGTATCTCATGATTCGGAAAAAAAAGTCCCATAGGCTGGGGATGAATGATAAATTATGTAGCAACACCATATACAAGGCCACTTTCCCTTGCTGATACTACCTTTATAAATTCCATACCCGACTCAACCGAGTCTTCAACTGGTTATCCTTCTCCTTGAGGATTTCTGACTACAGGCCATTACTTGCATGTCCATGATAAACAACCCCATCTTTTTTTTATCTCATCGAACTCCCCACGAAGTTATTCCATAGCTTTTTCGGATAATGGAGCGGTGAGAAGTCAAGATTCACTATTCTAAAGAGAAAATATCGGGCCTGAATAAGGATTCCCCATTCTGAGTACCTTCTGAGTATCTTCCATGGATGCATGAATATGCACGAGGTGAGAGAGAAAATTCTCCCTCTGATATGATTTGGACACCATAATCTCCGGATTGATCTCGTCTTGGGCCTTGTCTCTAGATGGCGTACCATCTTCAATCGAATGATCAATTACCCCAGGATAATATGCGTAGAAGATTTTTTTAGGAGAACACATGAATGCTTTTCCAAGTGAACCGATGTAAACCGGTGAAACAGAGTGTGGTAATTGGCCAAATGAGAATTGGTCCTTTAGAAGAGACGCCAAACAGGTGCTTGGCTTTATATTTCAATCCCTTTGTAGTCTTCAATATCAAAATCGGGTACCCCAGAATAGGGGATGTATCTAGCATACATATCGTAATCAGAAGAGATGTTTATGGGAGGAAGACCTCAAAGATCAGAGCTAGGAAAAGCTGGGAATAATAGGATGTAATGCATTGGGCTCGCATCAGCATGCTCATCAGGATTCTTCTGTCTTTTCTTAAAAGCTTTGCCCCATGAATTCACTTGGGGAATAAAGACTGGCTATTGTTAAACAAATTAGGGAACACAAAGTTATGGAGGATGCCCCTGAATGAATAGTCGGATGCCCCGGTGTGGCGACCACATCTGAAGTTGGTCAACAAGAACGGAATACTGATATAAGATCCTATAGTAAACGGGAATTATCTGCTGATAAGATGTTCCAAGAACTTGAGATTATGTAGCACTCCATGGTTGGGAGAAATTCCCAAAAGACAAGGAGAAGAGAGAACCCGTTGTGGTAATAAGTTTATTGGTCATTATCAGAGCTTTCATGACCTGACTTATATGATTCCTTAATCAATTATCTTCCTTCTCGAAGAATTCCCAACTACGGGACAAAGCTTGCATATATACCACAGAGTTATTCCCTAACTGATCCCTGAACATGTGGAGCAAGAAATCAAGTTGAACCTCTGAGGAGAGCACCATGCCTGAATAAGAATCCCCAATCTTCGAGTACCTATTATGAATGCATGAATATTAATGGGGTGCATGAATGAATGCCATGTCATGTTCCGTCATTTCCGAGGAATTTGTGTGTTTTGATTTTGATTTTACGTAAGTAAGGATGGAAAAGTTTGGCACTAGGCTCACAAATACGATTCCTTGGAAATCACAGAACATGTATGTTAAGCATGTGGTTAACCATGTTATGTATGCAAAGACATGAGATCAAATGGGATCAAGGTTCCATTATCCCCGAATATGATTGTTGCACTATTCTAAACCGTATGAGTATTATCAGATCAGAGGTCTGGCATGGCTTCCGCATATATAAGAACCAAGTACCATGTTGATCTCCCATTGTACGGGATCAAGGATTCTGGAACATCGAATACTGTTGAGCATTTTCTGAACCTGCTGGGAATACTAAGATCAAAGGCCTGAATGAATCTCTAAGTATACAAGTCAGGAGCTCAGAAAATAAATTTGAGAACCAAATAGTCACCAACAGAATACCATATGCATAAGTCATTGACAGGAGTCCAAAACATAATCATTAGAACCAATAGTCGCTGTCTGATCACAATCTCTATCTGAGATTGGGTAACCATCTGAACATAGTCACCAATTGTACCTGTGATAAAATTCCTTCCCTGCTCACGGGAGAAGACTAGGTCAGGGTAAGACAATGGTAACTCGAAAATCACGGGTTCGCCTGAAAGTGCTATGGGCTTACCCACAGACGTGGGTGCCGATAGTGATTCATTTGAACCTCATCCGAGCGTCGTATATGACATGATCGCACTAATCGGACCATGTCTTATAGTCGTCATGCCCCCACTCTATTCCTAGTGTCCCAGTGCACTCTGGCCTGGGTACTGGGCCTTTTACCTCAATAGTAACATCCCCACCCGACATGGAAAACCAGAATCCAGCATAATAGATAACAAATAGGGAAAGCAATAAAATGCAATGCAAACTTATGCTCAGATAAACATGTACAAATGAGTAAACTGAAAGCATAAAAATAAACACCCAAAGAAAACAAGAGCTAGGATCGACTCCGGGATGGACCAGCATTTGGTCAATCTTTCCCCAGTGAAGTCGCCAGCTGAAACAACTGGCTGAAAATCATCAAACAATGAAGTCGCCATTGAACGTTTTTTATCCCACGAGAAGGGAAAGGTAAACATCGAGAAAACCTGAGAAGGGAGAAGTCACGGTCTTACGACCGAGAGATAAGAGTAAGGGAGCCTGTTACGCGAGGGGAAGGTATTAGCACCCCACACGCCCGTAGTACTCTACGGTATCCACTCTTGTTGTCTATCTTACAGGTGTGTTTAATCTATTCTTATTATTTATTATTGCTAAGGGGAGAATGCATGCAAAAGAAATGAGAAAAGAATGTAGGGAAAATAAAAGTTGTGCTCGTTCGGGCCCTACCTCGATGCCTACGTATCCCTTTTAAGGAATCAGAGCAGCCGTAGTTCGGCTTATCTGTTTTTATTTGTTTGTATTTTTTAATGAACAATATTAATTTCGCTTTCTACCACAACTCGACTTTCGGAGACTTACGCGTCAGCATAGAAGTGAATCAACATGTTCTTTTAAAAGATTTGGAGAAAATGTGCTCGGGCGCACAAAAGGTTTCAATTTGTTTGTTTTTGGAATGAACGATATTAATTTCGCCTTCTGCCGCAACTCGACCTTTGGAGACTTACGCGTCAGCACAGAAGTGAATTAATTTGTTCTTTCTGAAAGATTTGGAGAAAATGTGCTTGGGCGCATAAAAGGTTTGAATTTATTTGTTTTTGGAATGAACGATATTAATTCGCCTTCTGCCGCAACTCGACCTTTGGAGACTTACGCGTCAGCACAGAAGTGAATTAATTTGTTCTTTTGAAAAGAGTTTGAAAGGAAAGCCCAAAGGCAAAAAGAGTTTGTATTTGTCGGTGTTTTTGCGTGTAGGTAACAACTAGTTAATCTCAAGGGAGAGATTTTAGCTATTTCTCTACTTATTCATGAAATGATTCTTTGAGATTTGAACCATGCCGAGGCTTAGAATGGAAAAATGATAATATCAAGAAGAGACCCGCTTACCATCTCCCATGTTCAACAAAGGCACGATTCTCGTCAGTGATTTTTAAGTACTTTTTGATGTTTGTGAGAAAAAATAAGAAGTTTTTGTTTTAATGCATATGCAAAAGGAGGAGAAAAGTCAAAGGGTGACTAACCTACTTCTAAACCTAATGTTATCGTACTTCATATGACCTATGGGAAGAGATAAATGTGAGGGTGAGGAAAAAATGAGATTGCGACGATACCGAACGGAGAAGGTCCGTTGCCTCTTCAAAACCACGCAAGCGATTGAGAAAGCTCTACAGAAGTTGCTCCGCACGAGTTGATCAAACGAATTAATTTCCCAGCATTCCACATTACAAAAATTACATCAATGTTCTATCACAAAATCTCAGCTAAAAGCGACAACAAAATAATTTCCAAACATAAAATTAATAATAGAAAATTCCAATAAAATTCTAAAGAGAAATCTAAAACATTCTACTATTTTCTAGGATTTTTCACATAAGGAATAAAAGAAAAAGAAATCAAATTCTACTCTAATATATTCCTAATTAGAATTTCCTATTATCTCCTAAAATTCACTAATTCTATTAGCAAAAATATGATAAAAGAGAATTAAAGGATAACCTAAAGACTATGAGCAGGGGGGTATAATTGTATGCAGGTGCATAACCCAGCAAAGGGATTCTGGATGCTAAGCCCATACAACTCTTTTTGTTTGTACAGTTACCCTTAAAAAAACTAACGGGCCTCAGGGGTTTGGAATCGGCCCATTTCGCATACCATCACTACCCATTTTCAGAAATCACACACCACGATTAGCATGGCATAATGATTGTATCCCCACCAATGAAGGCATGTCTGGCGCAATTTGTAAATCTAGTTCATATTATGTTAATGCCTCCTCATACTTAGCATCTAAAAAAAGTTTGTCCCCTTCTACTTTTGCTTCATTTGCTTGAACCAATGCTTCCTGTTTCAGTTCCTCTTTGTTGATAGAAGCATCGTCAAAGGAAATGATTTTCTGATGATCTCCATGCTCCTGGTCCTGCTCTTTCTCAGTGTGTTGGTTGTGTGGATGAATATGTTCCCGTTCTTGGTGATTGATTGCACCACCGCCATTGGCGTCGACGTCGCTGCCGAGATTGGTGTCACTGGCGGTTTCAAAGTCGTCGGAAGGGTCGTTACTTGTACCGGTGTTTGAGAGATTAGGGTTTCGACCCTCACTTTCCTGATGCTCGATAACTACCATTTTCTTGAAGGTTTGCAGTCAATGATTCGTTTGGAATTGGATTAGCAGCAATCGGGAAAAGTGGTTCTTTGATACAATTGTTATTATTTTTCAGAAAGATGAAATTCTGGAGACTCGGTGATTGGAGATGAAATATGATGAAGCTGGTTTATAGAGATTGAGGGTTTTGTCGAAGAGAGATTGATGAAGTCGATACAATTGCACAGTGGATGAAAATTGAAGCACTATGATGTTGAAGTTGATGAAGATCTGAGTCAATAATGATGAAGGTCGTGATGTGGTTCAGAGAGATTTTCAGAGAAGAAGATTGAAGAGGGAGAGAGTTTTCTTGCATGATTTTTTCTGTGAAATTTCAGTTGCAGATATTTTTTTGTGATTCTTCTACATGATGAAGAATATTGAAGATGATGAAGGATTCTCATAAATGAAGAGTGAAGAGAGAAGATTGATGCAGAGAATAAAGAGAGACCTTAGAGAGATTGAAGTTATGGAGATGGATCAGAGAGAAGAGAAGAGTTCTTGATTTCTTTGGTGAGTTTTCTGTTCTCAGCTTTTTGTATCAGTTTCTGAATAATTGTATATGTGTGAATAAATCTTTGTATGAATCCCCCTCTGTTATATAGCTCTCAAAATCTGTTAGAAATTGTGCATTCTTGGCCACTGGATTAAAATCAGTTAGAGAAATAGATGGTTGGTATTGGATCTCTCATGAATTAGTTATAGTGAGCTGGAAAAAGTTGGTTAAGACAGTTGGAAGTTAGTTTAAGAGGAATTCTGTTAGTAGGTTGTTAGTAAGCTGTTGGAGACTGTTTTTTTTGGACTGGAAGTTAGCTTTTTCTGTTATCACTGTTAGAGTTTGTTTGTGGGCTTTAGAATTTTGTTATGTGTTAGGACTCTGTTAGAAAGTTTGGTAATTGGCTTAGGAAAAAACAGTTTGGAGTTTAGTGAATCTGTTAGAAGTTTAGAGGGTTGTTTAGAAAAAATTTGTTTGACAATTTGTTGGTGAGTGCAGTTGGTTAGCTGCTAGTAGTTGTTTTTGATATTTATAAAATTCTGTTTTTTGATTTAGTTAAATGTTGCGAATTTATAAATTCTATTTGCAGGTAAGTGATGGGGGAGATTTGTTGATCGTCGAAGCTTGAAGGTTGGGTGTTGGAGAAGGCTGCGATGAAGATTGCAGAAAATTGATTATGGATTGCAGAGAAATTGAACTCAATTATCGTGATGGAGAGTTAAAGGAAGATGAAGGTTCAAAGGAAAAAAAATTTTAGAATAACTTAGAGGTGAGTTTTTTTTCTGTTTAAGCTTTTTTTTTTCGGTATGAATCGTGTAGAATGAATTGTCTCTATTGAATTTTCTCTCTGAATTTCTGTTATATGTGAAATGAATCTTGGTGAATGATTAGTGAAATGAATCCTGAAAATCCTCTCTCCCACTTCTGTTATGTAGCCTGAAAAAGTTTGTTAGAGATTGAAGTGGCCTCATCCCTTGATCTGATCAGTTAGTTATAAACTTGAATGGTGAGATTGATTCAGTTGAGAAACAGCTTGAGGAGCTAGAAATCTATTATTCTGACCTGTCATTTTTCTGACTTCTTTTATCTGTCATTTCGGTCACTGATGGATGCAGGTATTTTTGCAGGCAGGATGATGCGTTAATGTATGAAATGATTTGGTAATGCATGGTCGTTGTTTTCTTGGTAATGCAGTCAATGTTGAAGGATGATGTTGGAGTCGAGATGAAGAATGTTTGAAGGTTCGGTTATGCTTGCGGATGCAGTGCGATGATGAAGAGGTTGAAATCGTGGTGGTTCAGTGATGCGCGGTTGTTGTAGAGGCAGATTCGTTGATGAATGAAGATGATGATGCAAGATTCAAGTATTGTTTGCAGAGAACTGATTGAAGAGGGAGTGCAGAGGTTAGTGATAGAGAGAGAATCTGATAAATAAACTCAGAATTGAGAGGTAAGTTTTGAAGTTCTTCTGTGATTTGTGAATTTTGATTGTGAATGAAACTGAAGGTTGAGATGTTGCAAGTCACTATATCCGGAAATATCAAGTGAACCTATAGGTAGAATATTCAGTGCTCTTACATCATCTAGGAATTTCTGGATGAATAATAAAGACTTTCAATGCTTCAGGTAAAAGCTCTAGAAAATGATATACTTGTTTTAAAATCCCAAGCAAGTTATATGGCATTTTTCCAAACAAGTTGTTATGTTTTTTGGACTGGAAGTTAGTTGCAGAATTGGTTAGGCGGATAGAAGGTAATTTATGATAATTGGTGAGGGTTGGTTAGAAAACAGTTGGTAGGTTACTCATAATGGTTAGTTATATGTTAGGATGATTAGGAAGTCAGTTTTGGGAAATTCTGTTTGCTGTTGTTTTTCTGGTAATGCAGGGCTGGACTGATATATACTTTTGATTTTTTTCTGAATCGGTTGGCTGAAATTAATACAGGTTGAAACTTGGAGCGTGAAGCTTGAAGAATACATGAAGATGGAGAACTTTGGCATTGCATGGACTTCGCAGTTTACTCATGGAATTTTAGCACCTTTAGGACTAAGAAATTTTGTTCAAGTGCATTTTGTAATAGTTTCTCTTTGTGGAATGTTGTTGTAATGGGATTGTAATGGTTTTATAATGAATGGTTATTTTGGATGAACTTTGAACACTATAGTGTGAATTGTAAATGACTTTGAGCTTGAAATGTCGGGTGATGAATTTTATGGACGGAGTTTAAATGACAAAGTCTTGAAACTTTAACTTTAAAAATGCTTGAAGACATGAAAGCATCAAATTTTCTCATGGGGTATTGTTACACTTGAACGAAATTGATTGGAATTGGATAGTATTTTCTTGAATCATGGATGAAAGGGTTTGAATAAACTTTGAACACATGTGAACTTGAATCTGGAATAACGATGAACATCTTTGTAATGCGGATGAACTCCGACTTGAAACAAGACCTTGCAGTCTGTACTTTACCTTCCAAGAAACTCATATGACCAATACTTAAGGCTCTTTGCCAACTTTAATCCAATCAAACACTTTCGAACATCTTGAATTCAAATCAAACTTCGAATCCAAATCATACTTGCATTCTCAATGAACTCCTAACTTCAATCTTGAATCCAAATCAACTTGTATGATAAGTAATTTAATAAGATCTTGATCTTAAAAAAATTCACAACCTTGCCTTTTGTATCATGCCTCATATTACACGATTCAATCCACAAGTCCCTTATCTTGACAAAGTCCTTCCCTAATTAACGACCTTAAATCATCAAAGATGGACATAAATGATAATGAAAGAATATGATCGAGATTAACATGAAATTTTATTTCCCCTGATCTTCAATTACTTGAACATTTATCAACGGATAGAAACCCTGGTTTTTAATGAAATTTTCCTTTTCTGAACCAATATTTCTTTTCCTTTTTCCATACCATTCTTTAAATGCAACTTGAATGCCTAACACATATTAGATGAAAGTTCGAGGGAGACCTTGGTCCAAAAGTTAATTGTTCAAAGCTTACTTTAACCGAAGTCAACAGATCTCATCCACGTATCTTTGAACTTGGCCCATGATTATGCATCTCAAGGCCTCATAAGAGCTTGTAAGCCCATCAACCAGGTGTGCCGTGTTGAACAAAACCCTGCCTTGAATGCCTTGAACCTTGAATTATTTTGCATGAAATCTTCCACGAGAAGCCTACTTCAATCCAAAACTACTTGCATCGCAAATAACAAATGAAAATGATAAGGACAATAATTGCCTTGGTTAAGGAGAAGTCCACGAATTCATATCTTAGGTCATGAACCAGACTTCACAATTCAATCCCCAGCCCTTAGCGATCGGTTATTTCAACTTGAAATTAGTGTCATAAGGAACATCTTACAGATGGATGATAAAGTCTGAATCACAGAAGAATTCACTTGATGTGAAACCCTAGTCGCACAAATGAAAACCTCAGCACTTGCCAGGACTGGATAAAAGCAATTATATCTTGAAGAGAAAGAAATCATGTTAACCACACCTCACAATCTTGATTCCTCGATTTAGATGCATAGAGGAATATCCAGATGAAACATCTTTGAACCATGGTTCAACAAAGCTTAAATTGATTAACTGAAGAGTAGGTGAATGTCATGTCACAGTCATTAATCCTAATCAAATGATAAACATACTTATATGAAAAGACGTCATGATTCGAAGCCCATATATGCTAGGTTACACCCTGGAGTTCTTGACCAGAATGACCTAAAACCAGTTGTTCATCAGAAGATATTAGCCTTGTAACTTGGTGGAGAAGAAGTCCAAAAATGAGCTTGAACCAAAACCTTAATTCCAAAACCTTGTACACCGAGAAGACCCTGGATAATAAAACTTATTCAACACATACACCTCAAACCAGCTGTAAACCCTAGCTTCCTAATTGCTGATCTTTTGAGCCTCAGGCGATCTATCTTATGAAAAATGCGTGTTATGCACATGACCCATTGGAATGATGCAGATGAATGCAAAAAGTCTAAGCCAGCATAAAAGTGCAATTAGGAGGGCAAATTTTGGGGTGCAACAGTGATCTTTATTTTCTGACCATCTCAAGTCCTCAAACCTCTTGCCTATAAGTTGAGACATCATTTGCAACCTAACACACGAGATGACAAGCATAAAAACACCCTGAAACTCCCTCAAGCCAGAAATTGCACAAAATCTCCATCTTTGTGTCATTTCTGATTTTGAATACCCAACTCATAATTCCCTCGTGCGTTTTTTGGCCAAACCACTCACAAAGATTCTAATACACATATAGAGACTATCCCAACCTCTATTTTCAAACTGTAACATCATCTTCCTCATTCTCCATAACCAAAAACAAAGGAATGCATCTTGACTTCTCCAGGCCATTTCAGCTATTCTCAGTTCAAGCCAACTATTGCATTAGCTTCCTAGGGACTTGAGGAAGATAACCAGATCATTACAACATCTTGAAAAGTCCTCTAACTCAAAACACGATCTTCAGCTGCATGGTGAGTTTTTTGACTTTTCATCTCATTATTTAGGCATTGTTAGGCTTGCATTTTCAAACACAAAATGTAGATATCATTGCCCTAAAACTGTACATATTCATAGTTTTCATTTATATTGACTGAGTATGGAGAATTTTGGACCTAAAATTTCTGAAAAAATTTGGTTAGATTTGGTACCATTCAAAATTCATGTTTATCTTTGATTTATAGTTTTAATGAGTTACATTTTCGGAATCGTGATGAAATTTTCCATAACTTTCATGTTTACATTTTCCATTTTGGTTGAGAAATGAACAAGATACAGTTGGTCTGGCTGGCGCGAGGTTGAAGATGAAGTTCATGCATTGGAAGTGCTTTGTAATATAATAACATGTTTTTTTATAACACCGGATATATAGCCACCCCAGTGGTAGAGAGCGCGCGTGTAACGCTTTAGTTTCAAGGGTCCTGGGTTCGAGCCCCAGGAGCACCTTTTTCTTATTTCCTTAACTTTTTTTGTTTGATAGCAGCGCTTGGGCTTCCTTCTCTGAGACTTCCTCCTTTTACTCAGCATCACCCCCCCTTGTCTCTTAACACCACACAGGCCCCATTCATTTTTATTATTTTGTCTGACTTTATAAAAAAACTTGGGACTAACAACAAAAATTATTTTTTGCCTCTTAACCCCATAATTTCTTTTAACCCCCCCCCCCCCCCCCCCCGACATTTAATTTTTTATATTTTTATTTTATTTTCCTTTCTTTATTATTATTATTATTATTATTATTATTATTATTTATTAATTAAAAGACAAGAAATATTTTATTTTTATTTTATACTTATATTATTTTTCAAGACAAAAAAAAACATAAAAATATTTTCTTATTACAAATTTAATTTCTTTTCTTAAACAAATTAATATTAGACATAAGTTTTAATTTATTTTAATTAAATTAACTTAGAACTTAGGTTTTCTTCTAATTAATTTTTTTCATACTAGTATAATTAAATTAAATCTATTTTCATACAAAACCCTAAAAATGCTTTCTTAATTAATCTTTTTCCTTTTAAGCTTAAGTTTAATTTTTATTCTAATCAATTATTTTTCTTTTAACTAATTAGGTTAAAATTAAAAACTTTTCCTTAACAAAATCAAACAAAGATCCATTTCATTCCCATTTATATCCTTGTACATTATATATTTCAATTCTTGTACATTTATTCAATATGGTTGTAATAGATAATTAGGTTTAATTTCTTGTAATCCCCATTTGTACATTTGTATCCCCCATCCCCCAAATGATTGTAATAGCGTAGAATTTACATTTCCATAATTTATCGCTTTTATATAAATGCTAGTAATTAGGGTTTGTATGAAAAGATAAAATCAATCATTAAAAAACCCTAATTCAAGATAAACCAAGCATGAAAAATAAACACTTGCACACTTGCACCTCTAGGGTTAACTCCACTTTGTTACCTTAACTAAATGGTCATGTTATGCATGTGAGACATCTTAGCTAAAACAAATCAAAAATACAAGATCATAGTCCCTCGATGACGCTACAAATGTTGCCTTACAAGTGATCTTAGTCCCTTAAAGAAAATGCTAAGGTATCTCACAATATTGCTATCCATGACTATACGATGACCCATACCCGTCCCTTTACATCCAAAGATAGGGCTACTTACCGATCAATAGTGAGATAGCAATGTCAAAGGAAGAGAGAAATGAGCAAAAGACTTTTGAGTAGGTAGAACGTTCTTAGTTGCTTGCTCACAATTCATCTTCAAAACAAACATTTTTCAAAACACACCAAACACTTTCAAAAACATGAAATATTTTCAAAAGTCTAACACTTTGTATGCATTCTTATAGAGACGAGAATCATTACAAAGTTTTCCTAAACGAAGGCGCTTTTTAAAAATTCTTTCAAAATCCACCACAAACACATTTCAAATAAAGCAATTTCAAAATTGATCTAGCAAGAAACTATGAGCCCATAGATAACTATGGATGAAAAAGGTTCTAACACCTTCCTTTTTCATAAAATACCCCCCGAACTCAAGAAAATATCTCAAAGGTCTTTCCTGTTCTTTTCACCCTTTCCTTATTGGATAAAAGAAAAGTCGGTGGCGACTCTTGCTATCCACAACAATTGAGATCAAACACAAAACAACTAAGTTAGTTCTCCCACCGTATTACAATCAGTAAGACAAGCTTCTCCATAAAAAGGCTAGGAATTTGGAATAATTTTTATACCTGAGGGGTTGGAGGTTTGCTACTCTGTTTCTTCTTCGATGGTTGAACATGGTCAAATACCACTTCGAAGTCCGCTTGCGGCCCTAAAAAATTAGAGTGTTAGACTAATCCTTTGGCAAATAAGTCGAAAGGAAATATGATTTACCCTTTTGGTTGAATTTTCTTCAGCAACCATAGTTGATGTTTCTTGAGCATCGTTTTGAGTTTTCCCCGTGGGGTCTGTAGCTTCCACTGTGGGTCATGTGGAGTGATAAATGAACAACGGTACTATGAATGAAAATTAACCATAGTTATTGACAACTCACCTATCGAAGTAGTTGGTTGGTTTTCTAATTTGTCGAAGGCTTCTGACAGTCTCTGCAGGAAAGTGGCTACATGGAAGTGTTGTTATTGATATTTAGACCACTATGTGTCAAACTCAGTAGTGGTAAAGAAATATTTTTGAAATGGAATATCAAAATTTCCAAGTTTTGAGTTGTCTTATGGAAATAGAGGCATTCAATGTGTTCTTCAGCAGTAAGATGGTGTCCTAACCAATAGATGTTCGTATAACAGGAATACGTAGATTTGGGCAACATTTGGCTAAGACCAAATTGGCGTGCCACCAAATTTGGCTGATAGCTGGTGAAGCCATAACCCTTCGACCCTGCATTGATCCGAAAGGAAAGAATATTAGGGGTCAAGAATTCTCTCTATACAGTATTCGACTGAGCAGCAGAAGGAGGAGAGATGCCAGTAAAACGGTTTTTGAACCAGATAGGGCTAACGTGTTGACCCGTGAAAAGGGCCATGTCGGAAACAAAAGTGGTTTCAAGGAAAATATTGATTTACTTCATGAATTTAACTTTGTTTAAGTATTATTTAGGAGTATTTAAGGTAAGTCGAATGCCTTTGATGGGTAGATTGTTAGGAAAATGCATAAGGGCTTCAGAAATAGGGTAACCCGTGTGATGTTCAAAATTGGCATTGAGCCAATGTTGTAACAACCATAGGAGACTAGAGAGAAAAAGTGTTTTGGGATTTTTATAGAGAAGCCTAACTTTGAGGGAGGAAAGACCCATAGACTGATATAGAAATGCTAATAACAGTTTAGCCAAAGTGATCTTTCGACCTTCATGGATTTGGATGGACGTGTGGATATAGGCTTTGGCTATTTGCAGGGAACCTGAAAAAAATAGGTAATATGAGAGCCAAGTGTTAAGAAGCCAATGTGTTCCATGTCGTCGACACCTTTAGTGTTCTTAACATGGTGATCTTCAATATACTGGTTAAGACTAGGTTCATTAAAGTCGAACTTAAAACTGGTCGGCAATGTAGGTTCCAAGGTTTCACCTAGAGGTGAAAGACCCGTAATAGCAACAATGTCAAACAACGTGGGAGTTATCATCCCATAAGGAAGCTGGAAGTTGTTTGTCGAACCTTCCCAGAAGAAAATTGAAGCGAGAATCATATTTAGGTTTACCTTGTGAGTGGTTCTCGACAGTTGAATGGAATCTAAAATGCCATCTTTTTGCCACTGAGTTTCTTTTTACATTTGTACCTTGTTGAGCCACGCCAGCCAAGCTTTGTTACCAGGATTAGGCATAGATCGAAAAATCCTGGTGTAATTCACGAACTTCATGTCGAGAGGGCGTTTCTCGTAAGCAGTTGGCGAAGTAGAAGAAAAACAAGGAAAGTATTGTTGAACCTTGTGAGAATGAGACCTTGCGCATGTGTATGGTCCATAGAATGTGAAAAGTTTCTTAGCTACCACGAAAGGTATGAGTATTTGTTTATTCCATTTTGCTACTTTGAAAGCATTAGTAGAAGGTGGTTGAGGGATGTCATGTAAGCCTTCTTCTTTAGTAAGAACAAAATTCACATGATTATTACCAGTATTCACTTGGGTTAGAGAAGAGGATGTCATTGTTGTGAGGAAACAAGAACAAGAGAATCACAAAAAATAGGTTTTTTCTGCACTGCAAGAGACTAAGAAGAAGAAGGTAAAAGGAGAATATTTGTGAAATGGTAGAAAAAAAAAAAAATATATATATATATATATATATATATATATATATATATATATATATATATATATATATATATATATATATATATATATATATATATATATATATATATATATATATATATATATATATATATATATATATATATATATATATATATGCTAAGTTGAGGTCACCGATGGTGAACAAGTGTCAGTTAGGAAAACAAGTGGTGACTGTTCCATTTCCTTTTGTTCTGGACTGGGCCCGACAGGCCCAATAGCATTGCTAAGGCCCAATCCAAATGGACTTGCTGAGGACCACGCTGACCAAAGGGTCACAGTCGTGCCCGACGTGTTCCCTGAGGTTACTTGCTCGACCTCTACATCTCCAGCTCGACATCCTGCTATCCAGCTCGACATCACCTCGAGCACCCCAACTAGGGCAGACTCAGTCCACTGCACTCCCAACGAGACCCCGAAAAGACCGCGTCTCCGTCCGCCCGCACTTCACGCAGAACATCCAGGAAGGGGACCACGTGCGGGTCCCCACTACGCACGTAGAACCTGGCAGTTCCTCCATTGGGCCAAACCTGCCCGGCCCAAGGGAGGAACCTTGGCCCAGCGCTGGGGGCTATAAATACCCTATGTTTCCAGAGGGTCAGGTATTCATCATTCTACCCATACTTGCTATTGCCTGCTCGTGCTTCTACTTACTTCAGCATCGGAGTGTCTTGTAGGTACCCCCCCCCCCCCCCCACCTCATTCAAAACTTTCAGCTCGGAGCCAGCCGTGACGGTCCAAGTCTGATCAGGTTAGATCAGTGGCGCCGTCTATGGGAATCTAGCTTCCCCGTCTTACAAACAACTCAAAAGACCAAAGCTCAAAATTCAACTACCTGTCATGGTTGATCCAGCTCGCGATGAGCAGAACGTCCGTGTCGCCGACACCAATAACGGCACGGCGGACAAAAATGGACATCTCGACAACACCGGAAATCCTGGCCATAACACCGCTCCTGCAACAACCGTCCCCGGAACTTCCTCGTACAGGGACGGAGCCACA
Source organism: Vicia faba (assembly GCA_948472305.1). NCBI lineage: Eukaryota > Viridiplantae > Streptophyta > Magnoliopsida > Fabales > Fabaceae > Vicia > Vicia faba. The sequence goes on from OX451738.1 coordinate 1,584,895,255, forward strand.
GCATCATCCTCCTTGCTCCCACCACCACTCGAGGACGACCCGGTGGCCCTCGCCCACTACAGAGTCGTCCGGTTTCAGGAAGTCTCCGTCCCCTCTGGGGCGGATGCCACCACACAAGCGTTGTTCGCAGCAATTAACGAAACGAACTATCTCATCTTCGCCCAAGGAGAGAGATTAAAGGCGCTTGAAGACGAGCGAAGACCCACGAGGAGGCATCGGAGACCACATACTCCCCCTCCTCGGGTGACTGAAGCCCGACACCCTTCTCCCCCGCGGAGACACTACAGGGAAAACTCCAGAAGCCCTTCTCCCCAACCAAAGCAGAGGCGACCCTATTTGGAGAGAGATCCCATCATCCCCGCCGGAGAACCCAGTTGCGACCCGTCGAGGCACGACAAGAGACACGCCGGAGACAGCCGTGTAACATTCAACCAACGAGCATCACGCTCGAGGGAGGCTCAGCACGACCACTATGCCAGACAATATTACAGGTCCCCATCTCTGTCTCCGGAGAGGAGCGACGAGGACGACCCCCGCGGTCCCCTGTCGCAGGCCATCATGGATGCACCCATCCCCCCGGGCATGGAGAAGCCCCCACATCTGAAGGAGTATGACGGAGTTGCAGACCCGGTCGACCACATTGACGGGTTCGAGGTCATGCTCCATTATCATAATGTCGAGGGGCCCATCAAGTGTCGTCTTTTCCCCACGACTCTCAGGAAGGCAGCCATGGACTGGTACAAAGGGCTCGCCCCGGGCTCAATCACCTCGTGGCGAAACCTGAAGAACCAGTTCATCAGTTCCTTCACCGCTTCTCGACGCCATCCAAAGACCGAGGCGGCGCTCGAGGCCATCATCCAAAGACAGGATGAGACCTTGAGGGAGTTCATCAACCGCTTCAACCGAGAAGCGATACAGGTCCCCTGCACGGACCACATGAAGAGATATCTGCTGGAGAGAGGGCTCCTCCCCGGCACAGAATTCAGAAAAGTCGTGGGAATCGAGCCTCCCAGGTCTTTCGACGCCCTCCTCGATAAAGCTCGGACATACATGGATTACGAGGAGAGGGAAGCTGCCAACAGGGCCCGAGACTCCAGGGCTCGGGGTCCCAACAACAGCAGCAGCTCACGCCAAGAGGCTCCTCCCCGACGAATCGGGGAGAAAAGGAAAGAAGACCGACCCCGGGAAGTCCGAGAACAAAGGGGACCCTCGGGCCGTTTCACCGAGTACACTCCGCTCACAGCTTCCCGCGAGCGTATTCTGGCGGAGTATGCCAGTACAGACTTCAAGGACGGCGGCGTCAAGCGTCCCCGACCTGCTCCCGCCAAGCCAGGGGCGGACAAAAATAAATACTGTCAATACCATAGGAGTCATGGTCATCTGACAGAGGACTGCATCCACCTCAAGGACGCCATTGAAACCCTCATCAAAGGAGGGAGGCTCGCGCAGTACAGGCGAAACGACACTCCTCGTCGTGATGCCCATGAAGCCAAGGAGCCGGAAGAAGACGCCCGACCATCAGACGAGTCGGTGCCTATCCAGACCGCCTTCTCGGTGACCAGGCCCGAGGACTTCGACATTCCCGAGCACCTGCAGGAACCGCTGACAACGCACAGCATGTGGGAATACTTTCCCTCCGCCATGGTCATTAATGGGGGCGGGTTCAACGACCTCACCATCAATTCAGCTAAGAGGAAGTTGGACGAGCTGGTCGACGCGGCTCCCCCGCAAACAGTAACGTTCGAAAGGGTGAAGGGTAGGTCAGAGCCCATCACCTTCTACCTAGAAGAGCTCCCTGATGGAGCCCCGAACGCGGTCATCCCCTTACTGATAAGGGCAAGAATGGCTAATTTCGACGTGCATCGCATCCTGGTCGACGAGGGGAGTTCCGTCGACGTGATGTACAACCAACTTTTCAGAACCCTACAGCTGGATGACTCACATCTCTCTCCGTATGTGGGGTCGGATCTACAAGGCTTCAACGGCTCGACTTCCAAACCTTGGGGTTATGTCGAGCTCCTGGTTACGTTCGGCGAAGGAACAGCTACGAGACAAGTTAAAGTCTGTTTCCTCGTCATTGACTGCCCGTCTCTGTACAATTGCATCTTGGGGAGACCGACACTAGCAGAGCTAACAGCGGTGTCCTCGACCGTCCATCTGAAGATGAAGTTCTACACCAGGAGGGCACAGGTAGCCACCATCCAAGGAGACCTAGCCGCTGCCCGTAGGTGCTTCAACGCCGCTTCTAAGGGACGGGATACCCCCGAGGAAGAAGTCCAGAAAGCTCCACCAAAGGTCGATTCCATAGCCCTGGACACTCGCTTCGATCAGGACGAGCCATCCAGCAGCGAGCAAATCCCACTCCGACCAATACCGGATGGGGATTTTGAACTCGTTCCCCTTGGCACAGACCCGACCAAGGGAGTGAAGATTGGCAAAGACCTCCCTGACTTGGCCAGGAAGCAAATCAAGGTTTGTCTGCGCGAGAATGCTGATCTCTTCGCTTGGAGCGCTGCAGAGATGCCCGGACTCGACCCTGAGGTCGCCTATCACCACCTCGCCATTGATCCAGCCGCTAAGGCCGTAGTACAACGTAGGCGTAGGCAGTCTCTAGAAAAAACGGAGGCTGCTGAAAAAGCTGTAAAAGACCTCCTAGAGGCAAATTTTATTTCTGAAGCCCGGTATTCCACCTGGCTTTCAAATGTTGTACTCGTGAAAAAGAATAATGGAAAATGGAGAATGTGCGTTGATTATACTGATCTCAACCGGGCTTGCCCGAAAGATGCCTTTCCCTTGCCTAACATAGATATGCTGGTCGACAACTCGGCCGGCTACAAAACTTTGTCGTTCATGGACGCCTATTCGGGCTATAACCAAATCCCAATGGCCCTGGGCGACAAACACTGCACGGCATTCATGACCAGCTCAGGCAACTATTACTACAACGTAATGCCCTTCGGACTGAAAAATGTCGGAGCAACTTACCAACGCATGATGAACAGAGTTTTCAACAAACAGATCGGCAACATGCTCGAGGTATATATGGACGACATGATCGTCAAATCCCGAGCAGACACCGACCACGCAGCTCATCTCAAGACAGTCTTTGCCCAAGCAAGGCAATGTAAAATGAGGTTCAACCCCGAGAAATGTACGTTCGGGGTTAAGGCAGGAAAATTCCTTGGATTCTATCTAACAGAACGGGGAATCGAAGCCAACCCCGACAAATGTCGAGCATTCTCCGACCTCCCAACACCGACGTCAAAGAAGTCGATACAAATCATGAACGGCATGCTCACGTCGCTATCCCGCTTCGTCGCGAAATCCGCTCAGCACGCCCTCCCCTTCTTTAAACTCCTTCGAAAGGAAGCAGCCTTCGAATGGAATGAGGAATGCGAGCAGGCACTACGCCACCTAAAGCAAAGTCTGTCTCAGCCGCCCGTGCTATCTCGACCAGACGACGGGGAACCGCTGTACTTGTACTTGGCCATTTCGAACGAAGCCATCAGCGCAGCTCTTGTCCGCGAGACCCCCGACGGGCAGAAACCCGTCTACTTCACGAGAAAGGCCTTACAGGGGCCCGAAAGCAGATACCAGCAGATAGAAAAGGTTGCTCTGGCCCTCGTCAACGCGGCGAGGAGGCTCAGACACTACTTTCTGGCCCACACCATCATCGTGCGAACCGACCAACCGGTGAGGCAACTCCTGGGTCGGCCAGATATGGCGGGCAGAATGCTAAAGTGGTCCTTGGAACTCTCCGAATTCAACATTCAGTATGAAAGCAGGAAAGCCCTGAAAGCACAGGCCTTGGTCGACTTTGTCGCGGAAATGACCACTCACGACCCTCCCCCGGGGAAAGAACACAAGTGGACCATCTTCGTCGACGGAGCATCCAGCTCATCCGGAAGTGGCGCAGGAATCCTCCTGGAAAACGAAGAAGGCGTAGTAATCGAGCACTCCTTAGCTCTCTCCTTCCTGACGTCAAACAACCAGGCAGAATACGAAGCCCTGCTCGCAGGACTGAGACTGGCCGAGGACCTGGGAGCCCGTGAGGTACAAATCTACACTGACTCCCGGCTCATCGCCTCTCAAGTACAGGGGAGCTACCAGGCCAAAAACGACAACCTCATCGAGTATTTGAACTTAGTCAAAAAATACATGACAAAGTTCGTACGAGCAGAAATTTCACATGTTCCCCGCGAGCAAAACACGAGGGCGGATATATTGTCCAAACTCGCGAGCACACGAAAGAAGGGCGGGAACAAATCCGTCATCCAGGAATCTCTAGCGCGTCCAAGTATCGAACGACCCTCGACTACAGTCGAGATCCATGCCATCGGGGATGCGACGTCCTGGATGACCCCGGTTTATAATTTCCTGACAAAAGGCGAACTCCCATCGAACCAGGCCGAAGATATCGTCACCAAGCGACGAGCATGTTCCTACGTGGTTCTCGAGCAGAAACTGTACCGAAGAGGATTCTCCATCCCCCTCCCGAAATGCATCGACGAGTCCACAGTCCCCGAAGTACTGCGGGAGATACACGAAGGGATCAACGCCCAGCACATGGGCGGTAAATCCTTAGCAAGGAAAGCCCTTCGAGCGGGATACTACTGGCCGACGATGCAGCAGGATGCCAAGGAACACGTCAAGAAATGTGATAAGTGCCAGAAACACGGGGACATGCACCTCGCCCCTCCGCACGAACTGAGCATACTGTCGTCCCCATGGCCATTCGCCTGGTGGGGTATGGACATCCTCGGGCCCTTCGTGCAAGGAACCTATCAGAACAAATTTCTCATCGTCGCCGTGGATTACTTCACGAAATGGATCGAGGCCGAGGCCCTCGCAAAGATCACCTCGCACAATATCCTCCGTTTCTACAAAAGAAACATCCTCGCCAGATTCGGAATTCCGCGGGCCCTGGTGACCGACAACGGTACCCAGTTCACCGACCACGGGTTCCAAGACTTCGTCACCAAACTAGGAACAAAACAACATTTCACGTCGGTCGAGCACCCTCAAACCAACGGGCAAGCCGAAGCCGCGAATAGAGTCATCCTCCGAGGACTCAAGCGCAGACTCGGCGAAGCGAAGAGGGGATGGGTCGAGGAACTTCACAGCGTCCTATGGGCATACCGCACCACACCCCACTCAACGACGGGCGAGATGCCATTTCGACTGACATATGGCACCGAGGCCGTCATCCCGGTCGAAATCATGGAACCATCCAGACGGACCGAGAACCCCCTCGACGAAGAAATGAACGACGAGGCGCTAAGGGACGAACTCGACCTAGTCGAGGAAATCCGATCGGGTGCAGCCCTGCGCGAAGCCACCCTAAAACAACGAGTGGCTCTACGCCACAACGACAAGGTCATCAAGCGCGAGTTCGAAATCGGCATCCTGGTATTACGTAGGAACCAGAAGGATTCCCGCGAAGGGAAGCTGGCCGCGAACTGGGAAGGACCTTATCGCGTCCACGGCACCACTGGTACCGGGGCGTACTATCTCGAGCAATTAGACGGAGAGCCGTTACCACGACCCTGGAATGCTGCTAAGCTAAAGCAGTACTATAGTTAAAAACTACCAACACCTAGGACTCTCGACCATCGGCACCCGCGCCCGGTCGACGAGGAAAAACGTCTGACTCCATATAGAGGCTGAGGTACAAGCCTGACATATGGCTAAATCGCACAACATCGCTCAACAAACGAGACCAATCGATAGTGCCCGACGTGGATAACTACACCGAGCACCACCGTCGTAGTACCTGTAAGGCAGAACACCCAGCTCGCGATGGGCAGTTTACACCAAGGGCGAATAGTCCCTACCGGGCTTCACGCCCGACCGAGCAACTTCGCTCCATATGCCCGACAAGTCGTCAAGAATGACGGGCCATCTAAAAGGGTCAAAGGGAAGTCTCTCCCCTCGAGTGCAACACTTAGGTGACTCTGGCCAGCGAAAGAAGGCCGGGCACGTATACAAACGAAAGGCGGGAAAACTCGCCCGCTAAATCACAGCCACTTACGGGCACTCCTCGGGCCCATAACTTAGGCTAAATTTTATGCAAATATATAAGATTTCAAGCACGGGCAAACGATCAAATGTAAAACAGCATTCATTCAAAAAAAATGCCCGAAGGCAACAAGGCAAACAAGTATAAACCGACCAAGAAGGCCGGCGATGTTCATAAAGTACAACCAACTGGCACGCAGGCCCAAAAAATACAAATATCAAAGGCACGCAGGCCCGCTATCTTACAATCAGGCTTCCCCGGAACCATTATTGTCGACAACTGGAGAGTCGGGCGGGGGCACGATCGCGCCATCCACGATCTGATGTGTGTATCCCGTCCCCTCAGTGACCAAACCAGGGTTTAACAAGGAAAGCTGGCCGACTGCGGAATCGAACCCCTCCTCCAGAGCACCGACGCAATCTGCTTCGAGTAGCCGGATATGGGCGACCAACTCCGATCGACTCTTCAAAGCCGCTATGTCCTCCGGCTCATCCTCGGTAGGAAGTATGGCGACTTTCATGTCCTCGATCTATTGGGTCAGGCGCCCGATGTCGGTCTCCAGACGATCCCTGTCCGCGCGGAGAAGCTCTCCCTCCTCGGCTAGCTTCCCCGAATTTTCTTTCTCCAGGACCAACATCTCTCTCTCTGCGGCCAGCAGCAATGCCTGCTCGCGGAACATCTCCTCGGAGCGTTCCAGGGCAGTCCTTAACTTCCGCGAGCTCGAGGTGAGAGCCGCTTTCTCCTGCTCAAGTTCTTCAATACGGACAGCATCCCCCCCTTCCTCGGACAATACTAGGGCCATTTCGGCCATTTTCACCAGCCCGGCCATGCTGGCGGCCAGGTGCCTCTTCCGATCCTCCTTACTCATCCTCTTGATAGTCTCAGCCTCGTCGGCAACCACGAACAGAGGGAATCTCTCGAAGAAACCCTCCTCTTTGAAGTAAGGGGGGAACCCGAAAGACCTGACGGCGTTGGTGTCCTCGCTGACCGCCGGACCGCTTTCCACCCGGGTCCTCTTTCTTTGTATCAGGTCGGCATGTGGCTCGACCTCTTGAACCTCTGGGATCTCGTCCGACGCGGCCCCCGAGCTGGGCGATGAATCCACCCTCACCACCTGAGGAGCGCCCGGACTATGTGGCGGGCCCATCCTCGTTTCCTGGGGAGCCTTCACGACCCTCCTACCCCGCTTCTGGTCGCAGGACAGCTTCAAGAGTCTTTCCCGTCGCCCGACCATCGAACCTGCACAAAATAAAAGACGGGTTAGTGTCGAGCAAGTTCATAAATAAATGACGAGCAAAGAAATTCAAGCAATAAACGACCTAGCAGACGAGCAGCCTGTCTGAACGACTGACACTCCACGAGTGCCTTAGTATCGATCGGCCGGGACTCAAATGTCGGATAACCCTCCTCATCCAAGACATCTTCCCCCTCCCTCGTGGCCCACCGGGCGGGGTGGAAGTTGTCGACGAACCGACAAAGAGTGGCGTACGCCTTCTCGTCCTCCGAACACATGTCGCCCGCAGCGGTATGATAGTATCCAGTCCCGTGCTCGTAATGCCTGAACATCCAATGCACAGGGAACTTGGTTGTGCGGGCCATCACGGGATACCCATCGTTGTCTAAAACCGCCTCCCCGTCATCGTCGCTTATGGGCGCCTCCTCCTCGTACAGGGATTCTAAAGCAGACGTGGTAACTGGCCTCACGACATACCACTTGTCTTTAAAACCCCTTACGGAGTCCATGTACATCTTGAATAGTCTCCTCGACTGTTTTAAGGAGACCCAGCTGTGCTTCCCTCCTCGGGACTGGCGCTGCAGATGAAAAATTCTGAAGAAGAGAGGTATCGTCGCCCCAATCCTCAGAAAGTGACATGTCAGCTCAAATGCCCGGATAAAGGCGAGTGAGTTCGGGTGTAGCTGCGACGGGGCCAGCCCCAGATGGGCGAAGACCCCGGTCTGAAAGTCACTAAAGGGCAGCTGCAGCCCAAGATCTTTGAACGCAATCTCGTACATTGGGAAACTATACTCGGGGTACACCGAGCAGATCCGGGCATTGGAGTTCGGTCGAGTAACAACAAAATTCTTTTGAAAATCAGGCTGACCGTGGCCCGCCTCAAGGACACCATATGGCTTTCGGTCACGCCAGCTATATATCGACGCGATTCCTCGGGGCTCAGCACCCACCTAATCCAACAGAGGGTCGTCGACAGTATCGATCAAACTCACCGCCTCATCGGCACTTTGTTCCTCCTGTTCGGGGCGTCCAGAGGAGCACGGCTCGTCCGCCATGGTTACCTGCAGAGCACGGGAAACCAGTCAATTGGGCACGAAACCATACGCTCGACGTAGCGGACCAGATGTAGTGTACGACAAACCACGTCGTTCCATGCACGACCACAAAAGTTAGTTTCCAACAAGAAAGCAGTCGCCTCCCCGACGTCCAGATAACTCGATGGGCCCTTCTCCAAACCGCCTGAGAAAACCGACAACGCGGCCACTCTCCAACATGCCGACCCAAGGTATGAACATGGCGAGCAACATCATGAAACCTACGGCCAGAACCATGAACACACCGGGCACGATCATGAATCAGGCGCCCTGGATCATGAAGACCCCGGGCAGCGCTGCAGATTATTACCTAAACTATGCATCTACCGGCCACGAGCATGTGTTTGCCGGTCCTAAGCATGAATATGTCGAGCTAAACATGAGTTTACCGGGCTAGTCCCACGCGCACAGTCCCTAAAACGTCTACAACGCTGAAAACCATGCATTACAACAGGAAAATAAAGAAGATAAGTCACTTACTTGGAATCAAGAAGTGGATTCGGCTACGGAGGAAAATAATCTGTAACAGAGATCGCAGCTATGAAAAATCTGGAAGAACAGCAGCAGTAGGAGCGCAAAGAGTAGAAACGTGTTATGGGGCCCAAGGATCCTATTTATAGTGATGACGTGGAATACCAAACGTCACCTCGGGAAACCACGGAGTTTCTCTCCTCGACGCACCGCTCCCAACGCAATGATGACCCTATCATCATAGGGTGGCGGCACAGTTCCCAAAATATACCTCGTGTGCTCGACAGACACGCGCCGGTGAGGATCCTCCGAGCATCCACCGCGAAAGATTTGTCTCCGGGCACGACACGGAGAGGCCCTCGAGGACCTGCATCTCTGACCCGGGCGCGAGACCCCGAAGCGGAAACGACCTGAGATCAAGCCATGGCTCCTAACAAAGGAACCACGACTTGGGGGGCTCCTATTCTGGACTGGGCCCGACAGGCCCAATAGCATTGCTAAGGCCCAATCCAAATGGACTTGCTGAGGACCACGCCGACCAAAGGGTCACAGTCGTGCCCGACGTGTTCCCTGAGGTTACTTGCTCGACCTCTACATCTCCAGCTCGACATCCTGCTATCCAGCTCGACATCACCTCGAGCACCCCAACTAGGGCAGACTCAGTCCACTGCACTCCCAACGAGACCCCGAAAAGACCGCGTCTCCGTCCGCCCGCACTTCACGCAGAACATCCAGGAAGGGGACCACGTGCGGGTCCCCACTACGCACGTAGAACCTGGCAGTTCCTCCATTGGGCCAAACCTGCCCGGCCCAAGGGAGGAACCTTGGCCCAACGCTGGGGGCTATAAATACCCTTTGTTTCCAGAGGGTCAGGTATTCATCATTCTACCCATACTTGCTATTTCCTTCTCGTGCTTCTACTTACTTCAGCATCGGAGTGTCTTGCAGGTACCCCCCCCCCCCCCACCTCGTTCAAAACTTTCAGCTCGGAGCCAGCCGTGACGGTCCAAGTCTGATCAGGTTAGATCACCTTTGAAGTTGGAAAGTTAGTGGGAGTTGTTGAAAACCCATGACCCGGGGAGTAGAAGTAATCATGAGAAGTGATGTAGCATTGTTGGAACTCACAACGCAGAAAGTGGCCATCATTGCCAATGACGTTAGTGAAATAAACAATTTGTTGAAAATCTACAAAAGAGAAAACGCCAAATTTCTCAGTCAAAGATAATCTTTGTCGAAAGTAGCCTTTTGGGGGGCAATTTATTAGCCAAGAATTTTTTACTAAGGCAGCAATAACGACAAAAGTTGTTGAAGTACAAAACTAAAAGGGTGTCAGGTGAATAGGGGAATGTTGAAAAGAGTGTGTCGATCTTAACAGTGTCGAAAGCTTTAGATTCAACAGAATTTTCAGTCAAACCAACCAAATGGCTCAAAGAAAGGCTTCAAGGACTTAGCCAAATGTTATAGAAAAATCTCGGTAAAATCAAGTCGAAGGTGCATAAAGTTGACACAAAGCAGTTGGCAAAACGATTGCCAAGAACGCTGGGAAGTTGTCAAAATCCATTTTTGATGAACTTAATATGTGGCAGACTGCGAATGGTTGAACGTTTAGATAGCAGTTATTTTTATATATCTATTTAAGCAAAGTTTGTATTCAGTTATAGGGGTCGCATATACTACATTCAAAGAATCACTCAAAGTATCTGCATTCTAGAGATAAACGAGTTCAAGTTTGAAATGTATGCATGCTTCCACATTTAATTTAATGCAATTTACATTGTTGTTTTCTTTTAAAGCCTTCTTTTTGTTCTTTTGTTCTCACCTTGCAATTGTTTTGTGTTTTACTCATTCTATTTACAATTCGGTTTAACCCAGTTCAAACATTAAATTCACACCAAACTTAACACTAAGTCTAGGACTTCTATAGATGGTCCTGCAAGTAACCTTTAATTAAGAGGCTATAGATTGTTTGTCAGAAACCTGTGCAAACAAAAGGCAAGATAAAATTTCATCTGAATATTAATGAAATGTGATGTTGGATGAATTAGTCGAATTGGATGAAGAAAGATTGGTCGTGTTGGATATATTAATAAGACAAAAAGAGTGAGTCGCTAAAGCATACAATAAGGATAAACCTACTAAATGTAGGAGACCTTGCTTATTGGCAATCGATTCTTCTCGAGAGACTAAATACATGATTTTGTAACTAGAAAAAACTACCACAATTTTAACATATCAATAAACCAAACACCCTATGATGGGACATCATCGACAAGAAGATCTCCACCTCTAAATTGGTTGTTTAAAGTTTACCTTTATTGTATTATAATTTTGTTTTAGAGTGTGTTTGTTTCAAAGATTGAAATTATATTCTCAGGAATGCAACATTAGAAATGCAATAATTCTATGTTTGTTTCAAGTTTTAAAAAATGATTCCTGAATATTTTTTATTTTAAGAATTATTGTTTACACTTAATCTTTCTCATAATTATCCTCATGATTCATGGGTAGGAATCCAAGATTTCCATGAGAATAAGCTTAACTACCTATAACTTTCCACTTCTACTTATTATTTTTATTTTTTATAATTTTAAATTAAATTAATTTATAAATATTCCTAGAAACTTTAATTTTTGTCTAAACACATAAGTGGAAATATTATTCTTAGAAATAATAATCCAAGAAAATATAATTTCAAAAAATTATAATTTTATAACTTGAAACAAATGCATTCATACTTCTAACATATCTTATGCTTTGAAGGGTCCGTTTGTTTCAACAGATGGCAGAGGAGAGGAGGAAATTTAATAGAGGGGAGAGAAATAGAAGGGAAGGGAGATGAGAGAATTTAACTAAATATATGTTTGGTTCAAAGAAGAGGAAGGGAGAGGAGGGGGGAGATTTTTAATAACATGTATGTTTGGTTCACAAGAGGATGGGAGGAACTTTAAACTTAAGTTACCTTTTTATCCTTACAAATATTGTTATTTGTACTTAGTAAAAATAATTTTAAATGAAAATAGTTTTGAGTAAATTTCACCGAATAAAAACTTATTCATTCATAAATCACACAAATTTAAACAAAATATCTAGAAAACATATTAAATTGTAAACAAAATATTCAGAAACAATAAAATGTGTGTTGAAGCACTAGCATACGGTATTGCCGACAATCATAGAATTCACTTATCATAATAATTAAATGATAAATTGTAGGATAAACATCAACAAAAATTCACTTACGAACAACTATAAAATTTACTTATCATAATAATTATATCAACATATAGCACTACCGTGTTATAGAACAACAATGTACATGTAAATAATATAATATCAAAAACGGAAAACTCAACAAAATAAAAAATAAAAAATTCACTTGAGAGCAACACAAATAGTAGCCTTAACAAATGAAAAATAACACAAAAAAAATCTAGTCTTTAATAATTCAATAAAAACAATCTTAGAATTAAAAATAATAATTGAGGAAAAATTAGAGAAAATAATAAAATTCTAATAAATGAATCTTCCTTTCACTCCAAATCCTCCAATTTGAAGAGGAGCAAAAAGTGAATCTACTGAGATTTTACTTTCCTCTCCTCAATAAAAAATGAACCAAACATATATATTTATAAATATTCTTTCCCTTCACCTCCCCTCTCTTCCATCTACTTTCAACCAAACGGACCTAAAAGTTTATTAATAATATTTTACTATGTTAAAAAAAAGTAAAAATTGTGAATATTTGCTGGTTCAAGTAATAAAATTTCAGTTTAAATTTTACGAAGACCAGAATTTAAATTTTGTTATCAATATGATAATCTTATTAGTAGACTAAATATGTAAATAACTAGCTAAATTTGTCGAAATGAGAATCTTATTGTCGATATGAATAGGCATGATAATAAAACTCAAACATGCGGGTACTGAACCGAACCCGCACCGAAGTTGACGAGGAAAAATCGCTTTGATTGGACTTGAGTTCGGGTTTGAATTTTCTCCGATTACAAAATATGGGAATGAGTCGAGTAATAGGGATATCAGTTCTCACTCCAAACTTGTCCCATTTATTTCATTATGTATATCATTATTTATTTTTGATAATTTTGAATATTAAATGTGGTCAATGTTTTAAAATTTTAATTTGTATTTATTAGTTAAAATATTTGAAATGTATGGATCAAATTTTTTGAGATTGTTTTATTTTATTAGTTATAATATAATTTTATTTTGCAAAAAATAAATATTTCTAATTTTACTAAATAAATGATGGCGGAGCGAGGATACCCGAACTCAACCTGAACCCATTTGAGACGGATTTGAGTTTTAATTCTTCATCTCTGTTTAAGTTTGAGCGGAGAACGGAAATTATTTGAGAATTCGTATTTGAGTTTAAGAAAGATAAAAACCGTCCTCGAACCGCCTTGTTGCCATGCCTAAATATGATAATCTTATTGGTAGATAAATATGTTTAAAGAAAATGCACTGTTAATATAAAAATATTTTACAATATCATTCAATAAAAATATAACAGTCTACCGTATCATATAATTGTTTTTAAAATTACAATATAATTTAACTTGATTTATGATCGTGATTAGTTGATAATGTAAAATTTTTTATACAACAATTAATCACCTATTTTCTCATATGTAAATATCTCACTAAACATCATTTAATATATGACGTTTCTATAATTTTGATAAGTTTGAAATTCTGCAATCCAATTCACCTATATTTATTTTATATAAAAAATGTCAAAAAAATATTTTAATTTCTAAAAAAAAATATTTTAGTCTATAAAAAAATTCCTTAAGAAACAAAATTAGATTTTAAAACTTTTTTCAAGAACAAAATGGACATTCAACCTTAAAAACAAATAAATGAGAATTAAAAATTTAAATATATTTTCTTAAGTGTGATTTATATTTTCTTTTCAATGAAAATATAACAAATATATAATTTTCTCATATATATATATATATATATATATATATATATATATATATATATATATATATATATATATATATATATATATATATATATATATATATATATATATATATATATATATATATATATATATATATATATATATATATATATATATATATATATATATATATATATATATATATATATATATATATATATATATATATATATATATATATATATATATATATATATATATATATATATATATATATATTCTTTTTCTTTTTTATAAGATATTTAAGTATATTATTATGTTTTTATTGGAAAAGATAATAAGATATTTTCCTAAAATTATAGCATATCAACCCGATTTCATTATAATATTCACTTTTTATGATGACTACAAATATACCAACAATTCCGCCCATTGTTTTCTATGTCGGTATGCTACCATAACAAAAGTTATACTATTAAATTTATGGGAGGTTTTTTATTCAACTCCTATACTATACATCCTCAAATCTATCAAAATGAATTATTTTGTTAATATGTCGGTATGTTAGAGAAGAGACAAAAATGATTTTAACAGTGTAAAATTAACTGTTATATTTCATTTTTTAAATTAAAATTGATTTTTTCTTTCAAATTCATTTTATTTGAGTTGTAATTTGTACTTTTTTTAAATGCAAATTTTAAATTAAAAATTATTTTTAAATTTATTTTATATTAATATATTTAAAAATAAATTATTTAATATTGGAGTTAACTCAAATGATCCAGTGGAGAGAGTGTTAACCGTTGATTTAAAATTCAATATTTTCCAAAATATTTATTTATATTTAAGTACAATTTAATGTTATACTTTTAATTAATCATAAGCGTTGAAGAAGTTTAACTTTATTTTAAAAATTTATAAAATAATGCATGTTAAAAGAAGTTTAACTTTATTTTAAAAATTTATAAAATAAAGCAAATATATAATATTGATAAATTGATAGTATAAAATTTATCTGACCGTCTATAATAATTAATCACATTTAAGTATTAACATAAAAAATTAATAATATTTATAAATTAATATTTTTTAATTTTAATAAATAATTTAACATGTATTTGATTTTACAGAAAAAATTAATTTTGAATGAGTTGATTATGAGTAAAAGTGATTTGATAATAAAATAATTTATATTTGAATAAATTATTAAAAAAATTGAATTAAATAATTAATTTTAATTTCAATATAAAAATTACCTTTAAATTAATTTCAAATCATTTAAAAAGTCCGATTAATTCTAGACTTCCAAAATCAAAAATCATTTATCATGCTCCAGTCCCAAAACCAAGCATGCATCCATCCCTCCATCATGGGAGGAAGAGATCAGGGGACCCATTTTACCCGTTCATTATCTCGCACTAAAAAATCAAAAAGGATAAGTCCTAAAGAAAATAGTAGCACACTCCCCACTAACAATACATCAAATATAATAATAAGACTAAGAACATTACAAATTGAGTTGATTGTGATCTATCCATATAGAAATTGCTTTGTGATTTTATACAGAAAAAATAACCAAGCAACAAAAATGGGTTCTCTTATGGCAGGATGGGGTTCTTCCTCCATTGATCCTAAATCAGGTACCATATAGTAACACTATATATATTGTCTTTCTGTTTTACAAAATAAGCTAGTTGTTTGTGATGAGGGAAAATTTTCCATATTATTTCAGCCACACTTAAAAGGAATCTGTCACTTACTAAAAATGAAATTGATGCTTATTGGAAATCAAGGAAGAAGACAGAGGAAGAACACTTTAGAGCCATTTCCAATCTATCTGAGACTATTGATCAGGTTTCATATTCAAAACCAAACCTCTACTTACCACTTTCTTTACTTTTTTCTTATGATGCAACCTGAATAGGTTAGCAAAGATAATGATCCAGAAAAGAAGCTTCAGAAATCAATGACTATGCCTGTGACCAACATAAGGGACTCTTTTAATATGAACATACTTGACACAAATTTGGAGCAACTTATCAACAAAAATGGCTGGTAAATTAATTTACTCTTTTCATTCTATTAATTGAATCAAACTTTGTATTATATGGTTGAAATAAAAAAAAAAACAATTGAGTGCAGGTGGACAAAGAGTAGTTGGGCATTTCTGAATGAGCCACCATTGATGGAAGCTGCGTCTAACAAGTATGCAGCTCAGTTTCATGTTGCCAATTTGGGACCATCCAAATTGAACCCAGAAGAAGATGAAATTAGTGCTTGATTATATAAATCTTGCTAGCTAAACACTAAAATTATGTTAATATTTGTTAATTAATCAGTATTTATGTTTGCATTAATGTAATATAGTGTGTCTAGTGTTGAACCAATTGTGGAGTTTGTTTTTGTATGCAAATCAATGTCTTTTTGTTTCTAGTTAATTTGTTTGAAGAGTGTAATGTAATGAAGCTATTTGATTATATAAGAGTAAATCATATGATTACATAAGCATTACTACTAGAATTCCAGGAAATTAACTCCAAAATTTGACTGTTTTGATAACAGCATAGATGCTAGCCAAGTGAAACATAGAAATAAGTTATAAGAAATTGAGAGCATTTCCACAAAAGCAATAGAATCTTACATTGCAAGTAATTCATTCAAGATGTATTAGGAATTGCATAGTTTGTTTGATGCTCAAGGTTGCAATGTTGATCTCAAATCAGTATACTCTAATTCAGAATCAAACCCAAATAACTCCTAGTTAGTTGTTTTCCGGACCCGGATTGAGATTCTTCTCGATGAGAATCAAATTCAAGTTGTTGGATATTTCATCCAATCCAATGTCTGTAAAAGCATCCATAATCCTTTTACAAGCATGTGTATCGAAATCTGGAGTAGTCGATTGTTTCCATTGATCAATAACTTCACCTACTTCTTTTGCATGATCAAGAATCAGATATGCAGAAATAATGCAGATATAATTCCTGCTAATCATTTTTTGTTTCGTCATTCTCAATGAATTCCATATATGATCAAGTTTATCCTTATTTCCCATCGCGCCATAAAGAATGATCAAGAAATCATATGTTATCCATTGACTTTGCGTGATCTTTTTCTCGGTCTCAACAAGTGAGTTTGAACTTGCACTATCAAGAAGACCCGCAGTAACATATATGTTGGTCAAGTTCAAGTATCGAATCCAACTTTCATCAGAACCAGCACTGTTACTCATTTCTTCAAGAATCCTTCTAACTTCATCAATATTAAGAGACGCAGCACATGAACTTATCCATAGATTATAAGTAAACATATCCGGGACAATCTTTTGTTGTTTGAGGTCTTCAACAACTGATGGGACCTTTTCAACCTGCCCGACTGACATGTAAAGAGTCATCATTTCATTGTAAGTAAGGGCATCAAAGGGGAGGTTTGAATCTTTTATCCTTTCATATAGTTCCTCGGCTTTTTCAGTCATTCTTGCTCCTGCATAAGAATGGAGGAGAGCGGTGTACGTCTCACATGTCTTTGCAGCAAGTGGTAAAGCCTCAAAGTAGCGCTCTGCAGCATCAATGCCAAAAACCTTGGTCATCAAATCTATGCGGTCTGCATAATCAGAATCTGATAACTCGTATTCTTCATGACTAACCATCCATTCTGATATCTGTAATCATCAACAGTTAAAAAATTGTGAAGCCATATATCCAACCGACAATAGCCACATTCATAATAAAACTTTTCAAGTCCAATGTAACTTTAACACTAGAAAAGACTGAAACATTAATCAGAAACCATTGAATGTATTTGAGACCGTTTTGTAGAGCAAAAATAATATATGAAAATAATACATGAATCAGAAAAACATTCAGGAATAACCAAACAATATTAATTCAAAATTATATTCAATACAATAAACTTCTTTGGTGCTGCAATGGTATCTTATGCGCTTGAATTTAACAGAGGCTCTTATTGCTTAACAACACCAGAGGACCCTTTATTGCACCAACAATATTAGGCATTTAAGGCATTACAGAACTAAGTAATGAACTACTACTATTAATTTGTGAACCTTACAAAACTATTGATTTGGTAGCCACCTTGCAATCTTTCTCTTTCTGAACCTTACAAAACCTTTTTGTTGGGGTACAAAACTATTAATAATCATTGGTGAAGATTCAGTAACATGTCCTAATTTGTTCATATAAGAATAAAAACATAATCTTAAAAGCAAAAAATCCAAAAACTTATATGATCTGCTACTACTTCATGTCTACTAAAGTTTTTATTAATTTATCTTACACAACTTCCAAAGTTTATCCCTAATTCACAATCAGAGCTACAATACCCAGGGAAAAAAAAACTTCAGAACTCATTAAAACCGACATCTAATGAAAACCTGTTTGAATAACTGGCATAAATAAGTTCTTATTAATAAGTGTTTGTGTAAAATATGTCTAAATAATAAATAAAGTCTAAATATTTTCATATAAACTATAAGTTGTTTTCATAAGCTATCCTAGCTTGTGTTTAGTTCTACGGTGACAAAAATTGATTTTGAGTGAATTGATTCTAATTAAAAGTGACTTGAACGTAAAGTGATTTATGTTTATCTAAAACTGATTTGGACTATAAATTTCAATACAAATCACTTTTTAACTTAAAAGCTACAAATTCTAGCTTTAAGTTAGAATCTATTTTCAATGCGGAATCAATTTTAATCCAGACTAACGAAACATATGTTAAAATCAATTTTATCCATCCATAATCAATTTTGAGAGCTCTATAGGTGGAACTAAACATGAGCCTAAAGAGCTAACTGAAATAAGCTGAAATCTATGTTATAAGTTGTTTCCATAAGCTCTTCTAAACAGTATCAGAAACACTTATGCAAATAATTAGAAAAGAAGAAGAAAAAAAACCTCCAAAGCGTGTTTGTAACGCTGAGAGTTTCTGAGGTCATTAGAAATATCACGAAGCTGAGAAACAGGAATAGAATTCCCTTGTAGAACCCATTTCTGAAGAACATTCGTAGCACTTCGTTTAGGGAGTCTGAGCCTCAAGATTCTGCTTCTTAGATCGTCATCCTCAACCTCCGCAGCGGTTGAAGTCTCTTCATCATAATCATTACTCACAGCACCGGAAGTTACAAATCTTGTTGAGCGATGATGATGGTGGTAACCATTGTTGATTAAAGCGATGTTGTTTCTGCATAATTGTTAATTGAACTTGCGTGAATTTAGATACCAAATGATTTGAATCTGATTGGTTATTTGGAAAATTGGAGATGAGAGAAGGAGTTTGTTTTACCTTTGTTTGATGAGAGAGAGAAGAGAACGGTACGCCATTGACGGCGGTTGTGACTTGCTCGGTTTGTAAGTTAGAACAAGTGTTGTTGTTCTTTTTTATTTGAGAGAGGGATTCAGAAATGAGAGACTGGTTTGCTTGAGAGAGAATATGAAAAATTTTATCCCCTACAAATGAAAATTTTTGACGAAAATGTCCTTGTATAAATAATAATAAGACATTCAAATTTTTTTACTTTTTCTTCATTTTACTTCACAAGAACGAGTGAGCATTTATCTGAAAACACAAATCGAAGAACGTAATTGTCTCACATCCGATTTATATTTTAGTAGACCGAATAACACATTAATAAGTTATCTGGTTTACATGAGAGAAAAAATACACATCGAATAACACGGTTATGAGTTCTCCGGTTTACATAGTTTACAACCGGATAACGTCTAGCCCTATTATCCGGTTCTTATTTGGTTATTCTGGATAATCTTGCGTTACGTTATCCGATCTTTGTTGGTAATTTTGGATAACTATGTGTTGCGTTATCTAGTTCTTATTATTAATATTTTTTAATTTGTTTTCAGTGGTTCACAGTAGAGGAGGCTCGAGCAATACTATGCAGCGAAGGATTGAAGAAAGACAATGTCAATGGGCGACAGACGATGCAGAGGGACATCAACAGGCTAATCAGGATCCAGTGCAGGGAGTTTTTCCTGGAGGACCGACTGATACGTCTCTTTTGGTTAGGTACGAGGTCACGTTGCTCGCCATTTATGGTTCGACGAGGTAACTTAATTTGTTATCATATTATCTTGAATCTTTTTTATTTGTAAGTACTTATATATTTTATAACATGTATACTATAATTTTTTTTGCAAGTGAGACGACCGAAGAAAGAGTTAAAGGTTGTTGCACATGGCAGCAAATTGATAGGATGGATTCCACACATGCTCCCACCTGTGATTCAGACTTGGTTGAATGACTCTGGTATATCCTCTCTTCAGAGAACCAGTTTGTCGAGGATAGACCAAAATTTGACATCGGCTTATGTAGAAAGGTGGCATCCATAAACATCGTCATTTCATATGTCATTTGGCGAGATGACCATTACTTTGGACGATGTTTCATGTCTTCTCCACGTACTGATTAGGGGTGAGTTGGTTGACATTCGGGAAGGCTTCACTGATATTGATGCTATGAGACTGGCTATTGATCTGATGGGTATTTCATTGTAAGAGACATTTGAGGAGATCCATTCATATAAAGGTCCTTATTATAGACTGGATTGGTTGAAGACTATATTTGTGCGCCAGTGATCTGCTAGTAGATTTGACTGTGCTACTAGAGCTTATATGATGGTGTTGTTGGATTGCACCATTCTTGCTAACAAGACCTTTACTCTTGTAAAGGTAAAGTATTTACCATTTTTTAAGGATTTGGATGGATGTGGTAGATATTGCTGGGGAGCAGCGACACTTGTCACACTTTACCGATATTTAGGTGATGCTTCCTTCTATACATGCAAGCAGCTTGGTGGACATGCCTCTCTTCTACAGGTACAAAACATTTTATTATAATTTAAATTTGATTTATCTTTATTTATTTATAATGATTTTAATTTATAATATTTATGGTGTGTAACGGTGTTGGATCCACGAGTATTTTCCCACTATTGGGAAGAGAGGTCTATCTGGGAATTATGGTGTAGGAAGTCCACTTCTGAGGGCGATGAAGTGGAGTTGCAGGCAAGGAACACAAAAGGTTGATGAGTTTAGGCATTTGTTAGATGCATTGACACCTGATGATGTCATTTGGCGGCCTTTTGTGGATCACATATTAACTCGTCCATTTGATGATATATGTCTCTACAGGGGTGGTCTAAAATAGTATGAGACAATTGTGTTATATTTACCTGATAGATGTTTGTGTCAGTTTGGATATAGACAATACATACCCCGCCCACCTCCTGCTTTTGAGTCACTTGATGTGGATGTTGATTGGGCTAGATATGGTCAGGTAGTTTTGGATGTGATTTGTGATGCAACTTGTGCCACACGACCATATGATGTAGTTGATGAGTACTTGGCTTGGTATTATACAGTGTCACATTCTCGTTTGGTAACACCACCACTGAATGAGGTGAGAGAGGTCGCAGTTCATGTATATGACGTAGGACCATCAGACCAGAGGTTATCATATATTTCACGTGAGCTTCATCGCTATTTACAGCGTCACAAGGCAGATGAGGAGGACGATGAGTTTGCTGAGATTTTTTGGTCACTACGTGTAGCTCAGGGCGGACCCCTACCTCAAGACGGACCAATACCTTATGAATCTGACGCATAATCTACTTTGCTTTTTTATTATTTTGAGAATTATGTAATATTTTGAGACCTATGTTATTTTCAGACTTATGTTATTGCATTCCAAAAATTATTCATCACAATCCAAAATTTAGCATATTGTGGCACTAGAATAAAAAAAACATTATAGTTATTGTCTAATATATTGTGGCACTGCAGGTGTAAGGCGTTGCCAATGTTGTAATCGTCCAGCAAATTCTACCATCCAAGAAGTCGTATCTTTTGTGTGAAATTTCTTCCAATCCAATGTGATGGGTGACAACAGAAAGCCTTCATTCATGTTTACCTGTTTAGGAAATTAAGATTAATTTAACGAAAAATACGTAAGTAACTTAACAACAAGGCATGAAACGAAAAATTAATAATTACTTGTACCCAATGATTTTTGTCTACATATCCAATGCAGTAAATGGGCACATTAGGTGAATATGAAGTCGTCATAGGAAATAAAGTTAAAGAAGGATAACCCAAAGATACGAAAATGACATTGTATCGATTAGCTATTACATAGCCATATCTGGTAATGTCATCCATTTCTCTTGTGGTTGCTGACCTAAAGATGATATCATCAAAGATTTTCTCACTACTGAAAGACGATCTCCAAATAACTGCTCATATATGTTGCTTCTAGGGCCTTTAAATTAATTATCCAAATAACGACGAACAATTGGTCATCCATCCGAGCCATAACCATGAAATGATGCAATGACTCTAAATCCACAATTCCTATCCTTCAAGACATCAACAATTTCATTAATAAATGGTCTGATGTAGTTTGGAAATTGTACAATGAAATTACTAGATGGTTTTTTCTTTGAGGTTTGTGATAATTGTGAACATGCCATCTTTAAAGATTTTTAGAAACTCGAGTATGCTCTATTAACATACTCATGATATAAAAGGTCACGATAAACATCATATCACATAGGTTCCTTCTCATTCTTCTTCACCCCTCCTTGGTTTTTTATTTTTTCAGACGGTGGCAACATCTTTGTTGTAGTAGGATAAGCAATTTCACACCCTACTTTTTAATGCACTTTTTCCTACAACATCTAGTTGTTATATCCCAATTTTTACCCCTAATATCCCTCATCAGATCCTATACATCTCATGTATATCATCGATTCCATGATTACAGGATCAAAGAGCTCGTGGCATTAGGATTTTCCCAATGAATTGAGATTTCTACATTTCTCTGATTGATTCAACAGGTTCATTCATCATTCTCGGATTGTGGAACTAGGATTTTAGATCACAAGCAAGCAAGTCATAATTTCACCGGTTTTTAATGTGTGTTAGTGTGCTCAGGATTGCGGAGAAATTAAGTATTTCAGTGAATTTGAGACAGTACATCATTGTAATTGACTTCCGACCCATCGTCTTATGGATATTCAAAAATTCATAACTCGAAGATCGTTCATCATTTTGAGCCCGTTGTGGTGGCCGAAATTCTGTCTTGATGTCCTTTACATTTTTGTCTCTCACGCCCGGAAGCCAGTTCTACTCAGAAAGTCTCTGAATATATGGATTTATCAAGTATGTTCGCACAGGAAAATTATGATAAATGTTCACCCGTCTCATATTCAAAAAATCATAACTCGGTCGGTTTTTATCATATCGAGTTGGTTTCAGTGGCATTGGTTCACAAATTGAGTTAGCTAAATATTGGTTTCAGTTTTCCGATTCAAAAGGTACCCTGAAGGCCTTCATTTTTGGTCTAAACCACGCGTAACACATTGAAAATCGTGAACCGAGAAAACATTTTCATTTGAGACGAAACTTCAAAAAATCATAACTAAATCATTGTTCGTCTGAATGAGCCTGTTCTTTCGGAAACGCGTCACAAATGTTATTATCTTTGTTTTCCGTTTAATGGTCGAATCGATATTCCGTATGGATGATGACGTGGCACTATATGGTCGTGTCGGACTTACATTTTCAAGTCAAAGCCCAATCCAATTGCACATCCAAGGCCCAATCCAAGAGCACATCCAAGGCCCAATCCAATTACACATCCAAGGCCCATTTACTCACACTATATAATCTCAAATCTGATTTTTGTTAAAGGGAAGACTCTCATAATTCACCAATTCTCATAAATACTCAAATATTTTCTCTCAACTTACCCAAGGATCAAATAGCAACTTTCTCTCACTTTTCATCAAGAACACCAAAAACTTTTCCAAAAACTTCCTCAAGATCCAAAAGTAAAAGTTGATCAAGAATTCTCCAATCTCGAATCTGATTGTTGCGATCTCCAAACCTAAGCTCCTTCTTCACTTCTACGGTGAGATTTTCTTGATTTAAGCACTTTTTCAAATAAGTGATTCTTAAATAAGCACTTTTAGTGGATCAATAAGTTGAACTTTGATCTAATTTAAATTGAGGAATTGATTTTAATGGTGGAAATGTAAATTGATCTTGATTTATGATGTGCAAATCAAGAATTGGATGAATAAATAAGTGCTTAATCAATTAATTGATTTTTCATGAAAGTGCTTATTTGAGAAAACAAATTGTTGAAGTAATCTTAAGCTTAATTATTGATTCTCGATTGATTACGCATGATTTAATTTGGACCTTGAATTATGCAAAATCATGTGTTGAATGTGTGGAGATCTTGTGCTTGATCAAATGCCTAAGTCATGAGCCAAATAAAAAAACTGTTTTCTGCTTACGGTAACCAGTTTCCCAGTTATGGTAACCGGTTACTTCAAAGTCAGTAGCGTTTTCTCATATTTTTGGATTACGTTAACCGCTTACGCAAATAAGGTAACTGGTTACCTCAGTTACAGTAGCGCGTTCCTTCTGTTTTGGCTTAAGGTAATCGGTTACCCAGTTATAGTAACCGATTACCCTAGCAAATTTCCAAAATCTTCAAAATAAGGTAACTAGTTACCCAAGTCAATTTTTTGAAATATTTTTATTTCATCTTATACTTTTGGCATGCTTTCTTAAGCTTTTTCCCATACTTTTCCCATATACTTTCCTTGTTATTTTTTATATGTGTGTTGATTGTGCAAGGACTTATACAAGGGATTTCTCATGGTGATTTTAAATCGTGTTCCACTTTATTTGAGGGACATGGATTTGATATTCTATTTGATTCGTATTTCGCTTTATTTTCGGGATACGAATGTGATTCGGACGAGGTTATATCTTGACCCTCATGATTTGAGGAGTATACATACTTGTTGTGTTTTTGTTCGAATTGTGTCGTTTCATGCAGGATTCTTTGTGATGATGTTCGATGCACACTATTTTGGGATTTATTTTCACACCGTTGCTTCGAGGCTTTGTTGGACATTTGATTTATGACTTGCTTTGTTTGTTGATGCTAGCTCATTCAAAGTTTTCCGAGTTTCTTATATATTTCTTGCTTGCTTGCTACAGATTGTTATCATTTGGTATTTCATCTCTTCCTTTTACTAATTCCGCACTTTACCGCTTTTCTTGCCATGAGAAGTAGGGTAGATATGTATGACAGGGATATTCGTTGCTGATCATGTCAGGAATCCCTCTGGTTTATTTAAAGTCTCATTTGAGGAAATTTTGCATTGTGTGCTACTTGTGCTTGTTTAAAATCCTACCTTTGAAGTAGGTATTTGTTGTACCCTAAAATTTGCCCTCCAACTTTCAAGACAAATTAATTAAAGACACATCCTCATACTCGTGAAGGTCTCAATTGCTCAAGACTATTCAAGAATTGACCAAACAAACCCTCATTCTAAGCAATTGACCTACAACTAGGGTTTTACTTTTCTAAAAGGAAATTAGACTTATAATGCCTTAAATGGACTTCATGGTCTCTCATATGTCTCAAAGTATCCTCATGCCAAATTTTAATCCTTTTAGTACAAGTTTGCTCATTCAATTAGTTAGATGATTGAAAATCAGTTATATTGAACAAAAACTCAACTTTGATCATTCTATAGTCAAACTTCAAGATTTTTGGCCAACATCAAAATTTTGAAGTTACATTCATCATTTGATCAAGGGTTGATCATGATTCATCAAGAAAGTCAAGACATGTTCAAATTCAAAAAGTTGCCAAATTAGGGTTTTTGACCATTTCTTAAGGAGAAGTCAACTAAACTTTGACCAAACACAACTTTCACATACTTCATCAGAAATTCCTCAACCAAAGCTCATTTTGAAGGAAATTCAATTCTCTACATCTTTTTCTCTCTAAGATCAAGGACAAAAATGCTTCATTTGAGAGATATGAGCCAAAACTTTACAGGTCATTTTAAAAGTCAACAAAAAGACATCTTTTGTCAAAGTGATTTACATCAAGTTAAAGACTTCAAATGAAAAAATTACCAACATGAAAGTTGTAGGAGCCATCTTGAGGTTTCCAAAAAGTCCAATATCATCTTCAGATGACAAAATTGAGAGAGTTATGATTGGTGCAAGTTGAGCAATTTTGAGAAAATGCATGAAGTCCACTTTGAGCAAAGTTGAATTTTTGGGCTAATGGGCTTTAGTGTTTAGGTTCAAATGTGTTCATGACCTCATATTAGACCTCTAAATCCATTCATATATTTTTATGATTTTTTATTTCTTTTTATTTTAATTTTATTCAATTAAATTCAAAATAAATCAAATAAAATATAAAACTAATGGATTAAGGCACAAGACTTTTGTTTTTGATCAAATTTGAAGCCCAAAAAGCTCACAACCAGCTAGCAAAACCGTGTGAAGCTGATTGGCACAAGATTGAGCTTAAAAAAGAAACTTTTCATGCAAATTCAAATCAAATCTCTTCACCATGTGTAATACGGTGGGAGAACTGACTTTTTGGTTTTATCTAAAATATGCGGATAGCTAGAGTCGCCACCGACTTTTCTTTTATCCAATAAAGAAAGGTGATAAGAATAGAAAATACCTTTGATAGATTTTGAGTTTGGGGGGTAGATTATGAAAAGGGGAGGTGTTAGCACCCTTTTCATCTGTAGTTATCTACGGGCTCTTAATCGCTTGCTCACTTTATTTGTTTTGTGTGTGTGCTTTTGAAAAAAGTTTTGAAATGCCAAATAGCAAGGCATTTTGCTTTATGATAAATCTTGTATCAGTCCTCAAGAGTGTTGATAAAGCGTTTTAAAAATGTTTTTAAAATTGCAAGGTGTGAAAAAGATGTTTTAAGTTGTGAGCAAGCGATTAATAGTAACTACCCTTACTCAAAAGTCTTTCGCGTTATTTTCCTCTTCCTTTGGATAGTGCTATCCTACCATAAGTTGGTGGGAAGCCCTATCTTTGGATGTTTGAGGGACATGCGTAGGGTCGTTGTAATGGTCATTGAAGGCAACATGTAGGGATACCTTTAGCAATTTGAAGGGACTTTCATCATATATATTCGTAGGCAACATCGAGGGACTAAATCATATACCGTAGGCAACTTCGAGGGACATCGAGGGACCATGATCTTTATGATGATTTATAACTGAGGATCTTTGCTAATGGTATCCCTACGTTCGAGGGACATGACCATTTTTTTTCAATGCAACGAGAGAGGTTACCCTAGAGGTGAAGTGTGCAAGTGATTCAATTCAGTTCATTTATCTTACAATTAGGGTTAGCTATTGGTTTCTTTTATGTCTTGGCATGCAATCTTATTATTCTAAGCAGTTGTAATAACAATAAAATAATAAAGCAGAAAGAAATGTCCTAAGCTATTATAGGGCTTCGGGGAGGGGAATACAAATCATAAACTTGGGGGGAGTAAAGCAGTAAATAGACCCTAGTTTAAAATTATTACAAATTGTGTGCAGATACAATATTTGAAAAAAATAATACAAAAAATAACAAACGTGCGAAGATTGAAATGGGTACAAGTTTGAAACCATAAAGAATCTAGTTATTTGACAAAATATTTTTTTGGTATTTTATTGAGAAAAAGATTTGAAATTTTAACCTAATTCTAATTACTTTTAATTAATGAAATAAGTCAAAATAATTAAATTAATTAGTTTTAATTTACCAAAAATCAAATTAATTAGAAACAAAACCTAAGTCTATCATTTTTTGTGATTTTCTGATTTTTATCATAAAAATAAAATTGGTTTTAAAAGTAATATAAAACAATTAATGAATAAGACTAAAATAAATAAAATAGAAAATGGGCCTGATGTTGTGAAGCAGACTAGGGGTGCACGCTAGAAATTTGCTAGGCCCAACCAAAGTAAGCCTATACTCCTGCGTGTGATCCAGTATTGTTAGTTCTTTGAGGCTTCAGTGTGGGCGCGAGATCTGGAACGTCTGATCTGGATTTGATGAGATCCCATGGCGTGGAGATAGGAACGCATGGTGGGCGCGCTGGGACTGGGAGTATTGGATCTACAATATAATGTTATAAAAATAAATGTGTAAGAGGCAAGGTTCGAACTCATGCCCTTACACATAACAAAGCCTTAAATGCACTGCCTTTACCGTTGGAACGGTGATACTTCCATTAGCCTAAACGCAACAAATAAGTTAAATATTAAAATGGGACTTAAATGCTGACTGTAAAACACACACGTGCAAAGTGGGTCCTTTCCATTAGAATGGACCAACCAAAAGACTTCGTTATGCCACGCAGAGTCTCTGGCCGGTCAAACCACCCCGAACGGTGGCTCTAGTCACCGTCTCTGGTTGGACAAAAGTCCAAACCTGCGAAATCTAATGAAAACAATCATGAAAACAACCCTACTAGACTAATTAGGCCCTTGTGAATTCGATGACATGGCTAGTTTGCCCTGAAAAGGTCTGTATCCTAATATATGAAGCTTGACTGAAGCTTTGCCCTAACAATGGCAAACCTTCATCCTTGCGTTAGATCTCACATGTAATTATCATAAAAAGTCACAAATATTAGCATGAACACATGTATATACAAATACTCCATTCATATTGCATGATCAAACGATTTGGATTCACAAAAGTATACCTGACCAATGATGCTCGAGGGTGAGATTTTGGGACGCTTCAGGCCTGAGTGATGGCTGGGCACGACTCCTGGGGGCCTCAGGAGTATGATTGAACGCTTGAAAGGGTCTGAGAATGGTTGGAACACGTGATCTATGCTTGCAATATTCTTTGAAATTTTTTAAAGCTTTTAGGGTTATGATTGAGGCTGGTTGCGCGTGCCCTTGTAGTCTGACCACTTGTGCTTATATATGATATGAATTAGGTTAGCAGAACTTGTACAAAATCCTTATGGTTTATGACAAAATATGAGATTTGCAATTTGTATCGAACGTTGCCATTTTTGCTTCAACCATGTTCCAATCTATTTTGCACATTTTTGACAGCTACTCATGAGCTTTTTGGGCCCTTGACTGATGCAATTGAAGCCCATTTATATCTTAATCTATTTATTTGATATTTTGACTTATTTCTTTTGCAAAAATTAAATAAAAATTGGAATAAATAGAATAAAAATTATGGTCATGCACCAATGGGTTTTGAAGTCTTTTAACATGTTAAACATGTTTGGATATCAAAAATTAGGCCCACAAACTTAGAAATTCGAAATTGCTCAATATGGACTTTATGCATTTCACCATAATTTCCCAACTTGCATTGGTCATAACTTGCTAAATTTTCATCTTTTGAAGATTATCTTGGACTTTTTGGAAAGCTCAAGATGTTTCCTACAATCTCTCCTTTTATCATTTTTGCATTTGGAGATTTTATCTGGATGTAATTTGCCTTGACAAAAAATGCCTTTTTGTTGACTTTTAAAAGGATTTGTAATGTATTAGCTCATATCTTTCCAATGATGCATTTTTTTGGAATTGAGAATAAAAACAAAGTTATGGAGGATTGGATTCTCTTCAAAATGATCTTTGGTTGGTGCAAATGGATGAAGCATGTGAAATTTATGCCTAGTCAAAGTTCAGTTGACTTTTCCTAAGAAACCTTAATTTAGTAACCTTTGATTCTTGATGATTTGAGAGTTTTCCTTGAGGAATCATGATCAGTCCTTGATAAAATGATGAGTATCACTTCAAAATGTTGATGTTAACCAAAAATCTTGATGTTTGACTGTATATTGACCATAATTGACTTTTGACCTAATAGAGTTAATTTTCAGTCATCTAAGCAATTGACTGAGCAAACTTGTGATGCAAGGCATAAAACTTGGCATGAGCATTCTTGAGGACATATTAGTAACCATGGAAACCACTTGAGGCCTTTGAAACCCCAACTTTTTTTATGAAAAGTGAAACCCTGGTTGGAAGTTCATTGTTTAGGAGGAGAATTTGTCTAGTCAATTCTTGGTCAACCTTGAGCATTTGAGGACCTTTAAGAGTATGTTTTGAATAAAAATGAGAGGGAAAATTTTGGGGTACAACAGCTGCCCATGTTCAATCTTCTTTAAACCTGAAGATTTAGATTGTCCTGTCTGCCTTTCGTGATCTAAAGGTGGAAGATGATTGAACACTAGAGTGCCCATAAATTTGCACTTTCTGGTGTAGGGAGTAACGTTGTTGGTTGATGGTATGCTTAAACAGGCTTAAAAAAGATGTCGTTCAAAGAGATGACTGAGA
This sequence comes from Vicia faba, assembly GCA_948472305.1. Taxonomy (NCBI): domain Eukaryota; kingdom Viridiplantae; phylum Streptophyta; class Magnoliopsida; order Fabales; family Fabaceae; genus Vicia; species Vicia faba. Next base: position 1,584,925,198 of record OX451738.1, read on the forward strand.
GTCATTGGATATGGTCTTATAGATGCCATCCAAAGTAAATGTTGACTTCAAACTGGAAGAAGTATCCGAATAAACTTATGCTTAATTTAAACTGAGCCAGAAGATATCCATGTTATTCTTTATCTAGAAGAGTGTCAGAATAAATACACGTTTGATTTAAACTGAGCCAAAAAATGTCTTCAACTGGGAGAAGTATCAGAATAGATCTTTGGTTGATTTATTCTGAGCCAGAAGGTGTACTGGTCGTTAACTGGAAGAAGTATCTGAATAAATCTTTGGTTGATTTAATTTGAGCCAGAAAAAGGATATGTTGGAAGAAGTATCAGAATAAATCTTTGGTCGATTTACCCCGAGCCAGAAGATATTTATGTCTGACTTCGACTGGAAGAAGTATCAGAATAAATATTTGGTTTATTTAATCTAAGCCAGAATAGGTCTCTTTACTTTTAACTAGAAGAAGTGTCAGAATAAATCTTTGGTTAATTTAATCCGAGCTAGAAAAAGGATCCACTGGAAGAAGTATCAGAATAAATCTTTGGTCGATTTAATCTGAGCCAAAAAAAGGATCTACTGGAAGAAGTATCAGAATAAATCTTTGGTCGATTTATCCTGAGCCAGAAGATATTTATGTCCGACTTTGACTGGAAGAAGTATTAGAATAAATATTTGGATGATTTAATCTAAGCCAGAAGAGGTCTCTTTGTTTTTAACTGGAAGAAGTATCAGAATAAATCTTTGGTCGATTTAATCCGAGCCAGAAAAAGGATCTGCTGGAAGAAGTATCAAAATAAATCTTTGGTTGATTTACCCTGAGCCAGAAGATATTTATATCCGACTTCAACTGGAAGAAGTATTAGAATAAATCTTTGGATGATTTAATCTAAGCCACAAGAGGTCTATTTTTTTTTTAACTAGAAGAAGTATCAGAATAAATCTTCGGTCGATTTAATCTGAGCCAGAAAAAGGATTTGCTGGAAGAAGTATCAGAATAAATCTTTGGTCGATTTACCCTGAGCCAGAAGATATTTATATTCGAATTTGACTGGAAGAAGTATCAGAATAAATCTTTGGATGATTTAATCTAAGCCATAAGAGGTTTCTTTGTTTTTAACTAGAAGAAGTATCAAAATAAATCCTCGATCGATTTAATCTGAGCCAGAAAAAGGATCTGCTGGAAGAAGTATCAGAATAAATCTTTGGTTTATTTACCCTAAGTCATAAGATATTTATGTCCGACTTCGATTGGAAGAAGTATCAGAATAAATATTTGGATGATTTAATATATGCCAGAAGAGGTCTCTTTGTTTTTAACTGGAAGAAGCATCAGAATAAATCTTCGGTCGATTTATTTTGAGCCAGAAAAAGGATCAGCTGGATGAAGTATCAGAATAAATCTTTGGTCAATTTACCCTAAGCCAGAAGATATTTATGCTCATTTTTATCTGGGAGAAGTATCAAAATAGATCTATGCTCGATCTAAGCTGAGCCAGAAGATATTGTCTTTAAGAAGACTGTTTGGTCATACCAGTAGTTGATGATGTTGGTCTGTTGATTGATTTTTTCCTGAAAAGATAAAGAGTTAGCTATGTGCAATGTCATGAAATGAATTGCGGAATGATGTTCTCAAAATAAATGAGATTGTGTTATATGTGTGTTGTATGTATATGCTATAATGTATTGTAAATGTTGTATGACTATAACATGTGAGCGTGACATTGGCTATTTGTAGTGTCATTGAATTGGGGAAAATAAATCCCTGACTGCTGCTGGAGATGGAGAATGTAATTCCTCACTTTAGTTATATTTGTTGGCGATTCCTGCTTCCTGTCCGAGGATATTCTGCCGGAGATTTTGATTTCTACTTGAGGATAGAAGCCTTCAAGGAGGGTTGATAACCTGTCATGATTCCTGAAATGGATGGATTACATGCATTCTGACTGGGGATGAAAGAACGAATATTATTTTTATGCGAGTGGTTATTCTTCTGAAGGTGGTTATTTTGATTAATCCTGCTGGAGAAAAGAGTTATGTTGGAAGAATTTACCAATTTGGGGCACTAAACTGTAAAATAAAGCTTCTCAAATGCACTTTTGTTTTGATGAAGACAAACCATGATTGACAAATAAGGAAAATATTATTGATCAAGCTAAAAGCATTTATAGATAAAGTCTTCAGTTCAAGCACTTAGCAAATTTCAAGGTATAATGATAATACTTACTTTGAACTTAAGACATAGATGCTCAATGGTCAAAAGAAATATTTTATATTGTCCAAATCGTTACTCAAGTTTTTCTAAGCTAAAAATCATTTTTTACTTGAGTGCAATCGATTTGCATATTAGTGCAATCGATTGCATGCTTCAATTTTTCAAATCTTTTGCTACTGTTTCTAAGTGTAATCGATTTGCATGTTTATGCAATCGATTGCACTCAATCAATTTTTGCTACTGACTTCACATGCAATTGATTTACACTCTTGTTCAATTGATTGCACACTCAAAATATTTGAAATTCTAGCTGTTGAAACCCCGTGCAATCAATTTACACAAAGGGTGTAATCGATTGCATGGTGCACAATTTTGAAAAACAGCAGCTTTGCACATGCCTGTTCATAACACCATTTCATGGAAACCTTTCACTCAATCTTGGAAATTGTTCATGATTTATCTCCAGAACTTTATGCTGTTTCAAAAAGGTGATATGAACATATAAATGCTCATTTTCAAAATCATTTCAACACCTCTTCCAATTATATTTTCTGAATTTTCAAAAAAACAAACTCAAGTTGTTATACATTTTCAGACACAAGTTTTCTGCATACTTTCACATATTATTAACCAGAATACTTTGAGCATTATATATCTTGAGTCATTGTATACTATTATCATTGGAAGAGAAGATCAAATCATTGATTAAATCACTCAAAGTGATCATTGCTACTCAAACTCACCCAAATCAAATATTGCTATATACTTGCTTATTTTTCAGGATTGTTGAAAATAAGTTTAAGTGGTTTTATAAATCTTGTTTTTCCATTATTGTTGGATACAAGTGAAGTCACCTCGAGAGGATTGTTCTTATTGTTGACATAGTGAAAATCCAAGAGGATTGTTCTTGGTCAAAGAGGATTGTTCTTGGTTTTGGATAGTTCTTGTTTAAGTTTGCCACAATAAGGAAATCTCTTTCATGTTGAAAGGGGACTGGAGTACTCTCAGACTGTGAGGGGAACCAGGATATATTGCTTGTGTCTCTTTATTTTTCTGCACTTTACTATTTCATAAACTCACCATAATCCAGAAAAATAATATCCGTCATCACTAGGTCCAGAATTTTTTAAAGTACCTAATTCACCCCCGCGCCCCTCTTAGGTGCACTTCGTACTTACAATTGGCATCAGAGCAGGTTATAGGTAACCTATTCCTAAAAGATCTAGAATGGCTTCCGCAAATCAAAATCCCATTTTCATAGATGGTGGTAGTAACAATAAGCCTCCTCTATTTTATGGTGAATATTTTGACTTCTGGAAAATACGCATGAAGGCACATCTAGAAGCACAAGGAGAAGAAATATGGGATGCCATCAAGAATGGTCTATTCATTCCTATAACGGTATCAATGGTGCTAGCTCATCAAAGCCTAAAGCTGCATGGGATGAAGATGATAAGAAGAAGGTTATCTATGATAAAAAGGCAATAAATCTTCTTCAAGGTGAACTTAGCATGGATGAATTCTTCCGTGTATCGGCATGCAAAACGATGAAAGAAATATGGGATACTTTGGTAGAAACTCATGAAGTAACCGCTGAAGTTAAAAGATCGAGATTAAATACTTTGAGTCAAGATATGAACTATTCAGAATGCAGCCCCGAGAATCAATCCTCGACTTGTAGAAAAGATTTGTACACTTGACAAATTATTTGAAAGCACTCGGTAAGACTTTAACTAATGAAGAACTTAATCTTAAAGTGCTTAGATCTTTATCCAGAGAATGACAACCAAAAGTAACAACAATATCCGAGAAGAAGAATCTATCCATAATGACTTCCGCCACTTTGTTCGGAAAACTTCAAGAATATGAGATGAAACTTGCAAGACTTGAAAAACATGAAATCCAAGTAAAAGATTCAAAATAAATTGCTTTAAATACAAGGATAAAAAATCATGATAGCAATCAAGATGATGAATCCACTAGTAGTGAAGATGATGATCTCATCAGTAAGATTGAAAAGGTTCTACGAAAAGAAAGAAAAAGCGAAGCACCAACAAGGAAGGTTATATGCTTTGAATGTGGAGAAAAGGGAAATGTTAAAAGTGAATTTCCTACACTTGAAAAGAAGAAGAAATATTTCAAGAGAAATAAAGATAAAAAGTCAAAGAAAGCATATATAGCATGGGAAAGTTCATCTTTCGATTCCGAAAACAATCAACGTGTTAATCTTGCATTGGTGGACTCACAACATTCCGATAGTGAAGATGACGAGGTTAGTAATGAATTCTCTATTTATGATAGTGATGCACAAGGTATTATAGATGAACTTTTAAATGAATGAAAAATTATGTACAAAACTATTTCATCTCAAAAGAAACAAATTTCATCTTTGGAAGAAAAATGTGAGTCTATGGAAAAAGATCTCAAAGATGAAAAACAAAAATTTAGTGAGCAAAAGCATAATTTTGTATGCAAAAATTGTGAATCACTCTCTTTCCAAATTGTCCAATTAAAAAGAGTTATTGAAAGATATGAAAAAGGTCAAATTGGATTGGAAGGTGTTCTTAGCCAACAAAGATATTCCAATGATCAAAGTGGACTTGGATATTCAAAGTTTTCAAAACCAAGTTCTAATAAAACTATCTTTGTTAAGGCTAGTGATCAATCATCCAAAGAGAAAGTAAACAAACCTAAAGTGGTTCATCATTATCCTAAAAAGAAAACATTTCCTAAGAAGAAATCTTACCCTTCTAGATATATAAGTAACTTTGAACCTATTTGTTTTTATTGTGGTATTGTTGGCCATACACCTAATGATTGCTATGTTATAAACATTAGTGTAGCAAGTGGGTATTATGTGTGGGTTAAGAAGGGAACTAACTATGATGGACCCAAAGCATATTGGGTATCAAATCAAACTTAATCTGTTTTGTAGGTTTTCTTGAGGACCACTTTAAATCTATGATATTTTGATAAGTGGTGGCTCTAAGCATTTGTTGGAAGACTTACACTAACTTTCAAATCTAGTTCAAGTCCAAGGATTATTTCACATATGGGAAATACCTTAAAGGAAGAATTCTTGGCATTGGCAAAGTTCATACACTAACTTTCATATCCATTGAAGATGTACTTTATGTTGAAGAACAAAAGACAACTTCTAAGTAAAAGATAGCTTTGTTGAAAATGCTCCAAATTCATCAAAGATGAATGGTTTATAAAGTCACTCTTGAGGTAAAAATCATAGGTAAAAATTGTTTTTATGTTTATAATTTCATTATATATTTTAAGGCTTTTCCCATCCTTTTTGATAATGACAAAGGGGGAGAACATATATATATATATATATATATATATATATATATATATATATATATATATATATATATATATATATATATATGTGTGTGTGTGTGTGTGTGTGTGTGTGTGTGTGTGTGTGTGTGTGTGTGTGTGTGTGTGTGTGTGTGTGTGTGTGTGTGTGTGTGTGTGTGTGTGTGTGTGTGTGTGTGTGTGTGTGTGTGTGTGTGTGTGTGTGTGTGTGTGTGTGTGTGTGTGTGTGTGTGTGTGTGTGTGTGTGTGTGTGTGTGTGTGTGTGTGTGTGTGTGTGTGTGTGTGTGTGTGTGTGTGTGTGTGTGTGTGTGTGTGTGTGTGTGTGTGTGTGTGTGTGTGTGTGTGTGTGTGTGTGTGTGTGTGTGTGTGTGTGTATGCTTGTCTCTAACTATTGCAGCCCAAAGAAAGATGCAAATTCTCTATGATTCAAGGCAAAACTTTGATCAAGAGGGAGTTATCAAAGATAGGGGGGGGGGGGGCATTCACATAAGAGTTTCTCATTCCTTCTAAAAGAGTCAAGCATCTTCAATATTATGTTTTGATGAAGACAACTACTATGTGCATTTATTAAAGGATGAGAAAATGCATCATGAAGCAATATGGCTATGGTTAAGCTTTCAATATTATTGCATATATGTTGTCCATTTTTTATGCATCTTTCCCTTCTTTTTGATAATTTCAAAGGGGGAGAAGGATGTTATACTTTATACTTGTATATTTCCTTTTCTTAAACTTTTAAGGTACAAAGGATCCTTCAAGATGAGCAAATCCAAATGATTTCAAAGCTTCTCATACAAAGGGGGAATTATACATCTTAGGGGGAGAAGCTCTTTCCGGAAATTACAACGCATCAAGCAAGATCATTTGTCATCATAAAAAATGGGGAGAATGTAAAATCAAGCTTCTCAAATGCACTTTTGTTTTGATGAAGACAAACCATGATTGACAAAGAAGGAAAAGATTATTGATCAAGCTAAAAGCATCTATGGATAAAGTCTTCAGTTCAAGCACTTAGTAAATTTCAAGGTATAATGATAATACTTACTTTGAACTTAAGACATAGATACTCAATGGTCAAAAGAAATATTTTATATTGTCCAAATCTTTACTCAAATTTTTCTAAGCTAAAAATCATTTTTTACTTGAGTGCAATCGATTTGCATATTAATGCAATCGATTGCATGCTTCAATTTTTCAAATCTTTTGCTACTGTTTCTAAGTATAATCGATTTGCATGTTTATGCAATCGATTACACTCAATCAATTTTTGCTACTGACTTCACATGCAATCAATTTACACTCTTGTGCAATCGATTTCACAATCAAAATATTTGAAATTATAGCTGTTGAAACCCCGTGCAATTGATTTACACAAAGTTTGCAATCGATTGCATGCTGCACGATTTTGAAAAACAACAGCTTTGCACATGCCTGTTCATAACACCATTTCATGGAAACCTTTCACTCAATCTTGGCAATTGTTCATGATTCATATCCAGAACTTTATGCTGTTTCAAAAAGGTGCTATGAACATATAAATGCTCATTTTCAAAATCATTTCAACACCTCTTCAAATTATATTTTCTGAATTTAAAAAAAAGAAACTCAAGTTGTTATAAATTTTCATACACAAGTTTTCTGCATACTTTCACATATTGTTAACCAGAATACTTTGAGCATTATATATCTTGAGTCATTGTATACTATTATCATTGGAAGAGAAGATCAATTCATTGATTAAATCACTCAAAGTGATCATTGCTACTCAAACTCACCCAAATCAAATATTGCTATATACTTGCTTATTTTTCAGGATTGTTGGAAATAAGTTTAAGTGGTTTTATAAATCTTATTTTTCCAGGATTGTTGGATACAAGTGAAGTCAATTTGAGAGGATTATTATCATTGTTGACATAGTTAAAATTCAAGAGGATTGTTTTTGGTCCAAGAGGATTGTTCTTGGTTTTGGGTAGTTCTTGTTTAAGTTTGCCACAATAAGGAAATCTCTTTCATGTTGAAAGGGGACTGGAGTACTCTCAGACTGTGAGGGGAACCATGATATATCACTTTTGTCTCTTTATTTTTCTACACTTTACTATTTCATAAACTCACCATAATCCAGAAAAATAATATCCATCATCACTAGATCCATAATTTTTTTAAGTACCTAATTCACCCCCCCTCTTAGGCGCACTTCGTACTTAGATAAACTCCACTGAGGGATGAACTTCTGTATCTAGAGAAATAAACTATACTGGGAGACGAAGCTTCATAAATTGTTTGGGGATTTTATGAAACCCTATTGGGGAACCCAAGAAATCCATAGACCATGCTGGGGAGTTCTCCAAGATGCTAGGGAAATGATTGAACCTCTCTATCTTTTAGGAACTGTTGGAGCAGCTGAAATCATTAGGCTATATGCTAAAGATATGACAGTGAACTGCGGGAAGATTCCCATGTCTCTATACCTACTGGGGAATGTATCTTTGCTGAGGATGATTTGGTGAAGATAGTCCTCTAGAGGTGGTTGCTCTGTGGGGATTTATGGACGACTTTTAACATTGTCTCACCTCTTAAAGCCTTTAGTAATTGTCTTTCCCGCTTTCCCGTTTTTATGCATGCATTTGTAAACGGTAATCACATTCAAATGTATTTGTTCATTTAACAGGCATCTTTGTACAAGGAGACGGACATCCTAATAAGAGAATATCGTCGTAAAATGAGAAATATACAAAGTGGTACACAAAGAAAAAATAGCTATGTGAAATAATTCCATTGGATTTCAATTCTGTTATTACTTTTTTATCTTTGAGCGTCTCATCACTTTGCCGTTTTGAAGAAGTTGGATGGATTTATCTGTACCGTTCGAATTTGATGACGAAGTCTTGCCGTAAGGTGATCCAACGGGACATAGTCTTACGCTCTTAATCCCTAACTTTTTCCTGGACCGCCCTTTCGGGTTTTCAGTCCACCGGGATACCCTTTTTTGCCCAAGCCGCCTTCTCTGGTTTTCGACTTGTCGGATGTACAATTTTTTTATATATCCCTAATTTTTGCCCGAACCCTTTTGGTTCGTCGGGATGCCCTTATTTTTGCCTAGGCCAGTCAACATAACAGGTCTCTTTTCATGCGTAGTATCTTTTAAATATGTCCGGGTTTACAGGGTGTTGAAGGCCGTCACCGTCCATGGTGGTCAATATCATAGCTCCACCGGAAAATATTTTTTTGATCACAAATAGTCCTTCGTATGTAGGAGTTATTTTCCTCTGGGATCACCTTGTGGAAGGATGATGCGCTTTATTACCAGGTCACCAAACTCATATACCTGACGTCTGACTTTCTTGTTAAAAGCTTTAATCATATGTTTCTGGTGCATCTAACCATGACAAACAAATGCGAGCCTCTTCTCATCAATCAGGTTCAATTGATCAAGTCGAGTCTAAATCCATTCGTCTTCGTTTAAATCTTCATATTTCATAATTCTCAGGGAAGGAATCTAGACTTTGATAGGCAAAATAACTTCCATACCATAGACGAGAGAAAATGGGGTTGCCCCTGTTGACGTGCGCACTGAGGTACGGTAGCCATGAAGAGAAAATGGTAACATCTCATGCCAGTCTTTATACGTTACCGTCATCTTCTGTATAATATTCTTTATATTCTTATTGGCGGCTTCCACAATGATATTCATCTTCAGCCGGTAAGGAGAAGAGTTATGATGTTGGATCTTAAATTGTATACAGAGCTAGGTGATCATAGTATTATTGAGATTGATAGCATTATCTGTGATGATTCTTTATGGGATACCATATTGACATATAAGGTTATGTCTGATGAACCGAGCCACAATGTTCTTGGTAACAGAAGCGAATGAGGTTGCCTCGACCCACTTTGTTAAGTAATCGATGGCAACAAAGATGAAGTGATGTCCGTTAGAAGTGGTAGGTCTAATCTCTCCAATTATGTCAATGCCCCATGTTGCAAACAGCCATGGAGCAGTCAAGACGTTTAAAGGAACCGGAGGCACATGTACTTTGTCAACATAGATTTGGAATTTGTGACAAGTCCAGGAGTGATGATGACAATTTGTTTCCATAGTGGACCAATAGTAACCTGCCCTCAAGATCTTTTTAGCCATTGTATGCCTGCTAGAATGAGTGACAAAGATTCCTTCATGCATATCCTTCATGATCTTTTAAACTTCTCTCTTGTCCACATACCGAAGTAAAGTGGAATCATGGTTGCGCTTATATAAGATTCTGTTACTCAGGAAGAACTTGGCTGAGAATCTTCTTAGAAACTTCTTATCATTTATAGATGCTCCCTCAGGGTATTCTTGGGCTTTGAGGTTGTGATACAGTGGGAGAACTAACTTGGGTATTTTGCGTTTTATCGCAAATGTTGCGGTTAGCAAGAGTCACCATCGACTTTTCTTTTATCCAAAAGGAAAGGCTAAAAAGAATAGGAAAGACCTTTGAGATTATTTCTTGAGTTTGGGGGGTAGATTATGAAAAGGGAAGGTGTTAGCACCCTTTTCATCCATAGTTATCTATGGGCTCTTAGATGCTTGCTAGATCACTTGCTTTTGTAGGTGTTAGCACCCTTTTCATCCATAGTTATCTATGGGTTCTTAGTTGCTTGCTAGATCACTTGCTTTTGTTTGAAAATGTGCTTTGTGTGGTTTTTGAAAGTATTTTGAAAAGACGCCATCGTTTAGGCAAACTTTTTAATAATTCTCGTTTGTAAGAACGTATACAAAGTGTTGAGCTTTTGAAAACGTTTCAAGTTTGAAGGATATTTTGAAAGTGTTGGTGTTTGTTTGGAAAATAAGCAAGAGTGTTTGATTTGGAATTGAGCAAGCAACTAGGAACAATCTACCTACTCAAAAGTCTTAGTTCATTTCCTTTGATATTGCTATCTTACCATTGATTTGGTAAGAAGCCCTATCTTTGGATGTAAAGGGACGGGTATGGGTCATCGTATAGCCATGATAGCAATATTGTGAAATATCTTAGCAATTCTTTGAGGCACTAAGATCATTTTGAAAGACAACATTTGATAGCGTCATCGAGGGACTATGATCTTGTATTTTTTATTTATTTTTGCTAAGATACCCCACATGCATAACATGGTCATTTTTATAAGGCAACAAAGTGGATTTACCCTAAGGGTGTAAGTGTGTTGATTTATATGCTTTGTTTATCTTAGATTGGGGTTTGCTAACTTGTTGATTTTAATCTTTCCATACAAACCCTAATTTACTAGCATTTATATAAAGCTTTAAATTGCGGAAAATAAAAATACTAAGTTATTACATCATTAGGGGGGAGGGGGGGGGGGGTGTACAAATTTACTAATGGGGATTTGCAAGAAAACCTAATTATCTATTACAACCATATTGAATAATATACAAGAATTGAATAAAATAATAATGCAAGAATGTAAATGGAAAAGAAATGACTTTGTTTGGATTTTTTTATGAAAGGGGTTTTAATCTAAACCTAATTAAGAAAGTAATTAATGAAAAATTAACTAAAACGAACTTAAATTAATTAAGAAAAGAAATTAATTTAAAATGATTTTTAGGGTTTTTTATGAAAAGGTTTTAAATAATAAAAATAACATGAGAATTGATTAATTAAAAAGAAACCTAAGTTCTAAATTAATTTTAATTTAATAATTAACCTAAGTCTAAACATTAATTATTGTTAAAAAAGGAATTAATTTATTAAAAGAAAATATTTTGGTCTTTTGTTTTATGAAGAAAAATAAAATATTAATGAACACTTTTAAATATGTAAATAAATAAATAAAATATATTTTTTGGATTTTTATTAATAAAAATGATAATGATAATAATAATAATAAAAATAATAAAAGTAATATGAAAAATGAAAATAAAATAAAGAAAAATAAAAAGAAATAATAGAAATAAAAGGTCAAGGGTGCGAAAATGAGACTGGGGTATGAAGAATAAAAAAAATAGGCAGGCCCAATGTTGGAGGCCCAACGCTGCAAACAAAATCAAAAAGGAAGTGAAAAATAGGCAAAAGGGTACCACTGGAGCTCGAACCCAGGTCCCTCAGGTTACTGGCGCACGCTTTAACCACTGGGGTAGTGATACATCCGTTAACTTAAACAAAACAACAAATATATGATACAAGTATTGCCCTGACTATACTTCATCTTCAACCTCCAGCCAAAAGATTTGTAACTTATTCATTTCTCATCCATTCACAAAACTTCCGACATCAAACTTGGTAGAAATCTTCTCACGATTCTGAATATGTAAATAACTTAAGCTAATTCTCAAAGATGACATGAATTTCTAACAGTACCAAATTCTAACCTAAATATTTTCAGAGGTTCAAACTCAAAATTCTCCCTACTCAAGCAACATAAATGAAATCTATGGACATGTATAGTTTCAGGGAAATGATGTCTACATTTTATCTTCACAAATGGAAGCCTAACAACGCCTAAATAATGAGATAGAAGTTCAAGAAAAATACCTAAAAACTGGAAATCGTGAAATGGAAATCGTGAAATGAGTTTGAGGTTGTTTCAAGTGATGGTGATGATCAGGTTAGCTTCCTTGAACCTCTAGGAAGCTAATGCAATAGTTGGCTTGAATTGAGAGTGGCTGGAATGGTCTGGAGAAGTCCAACTGCAATGCTCTATTTTTGGCTATGGAAGTTGATGAAGATGATGTTACAGTCTGCAAACGGAGACAAGGATAATTGGTATTTGATGTGAGGAAACTTTTGAAACAAAAAGGCCAAGAAACGCATGAGGGAAATGGAAGTTTGAAGTTCTTGGGTCAGAATGTGCAACAATGGTGGTTTGTGATGCAGTTCTAATTTTGGGGGAGTTTGAGAGCTTTTGTATTCGCGTGTTAGCTTGCAAAATACTTGTATGGTCATATGAAAGAGGTTGCATCCCTTGAGGTGGTCAGAAGTACAAGATATAGAGTTATGGCTATGTTACTTGATTTTGAAGAAAAATGGAAAACATGGTTTTAAGGCATAGTACAAGTATGGCCTGAGTTGTTGGAGGCTGTAGACAAGTTTCTTATGGCTTTTAGATTGTGTGTGATCAGAAGAAACAAGTGCAAAGCTCAAGACAGGTTGACTTTGTGATTAAATCCTCTTTACAAGAATGGTATGGTAACTTTGTGCCATAAATGGAAATGCAACTTGGATAATGGCGCAAATGCTTGGATCAAAGCTCTAACAGCTGTGTAAACATTTAATTATGGAATGACAAACAAGTTTAAGGCCTGCAAAGCAAATATTATGCAGCCTAGCATGGATTTGAATTCTTGTTCATCATGGAAATGACCTATAATTCAAGAATGAATGTCCAACTTCTTGTCTTCGATTTTCTTTGCTCAAACATGATCTCAATGAGTTCTTGGACATTTTGGAAAGCTTGTAACATCCTATACAACCTCTATGTTGGTAATTTTTGAAAATTCCTCTTGGAACTATGTGAAAAATTGCCATGAAGTTAGGTCAAAATCCTGCCTAAACTAGGGCAAAATTTCACTAAGTTTCCAAGTTTCATGAACATGTATTCACAAAATAATAACTTGAAATCCATGCATTTCTAGGAGAAGTTGTGTTCTACAATGTTTTAGATCTCATTGAGATCTGCAACTTTCATGTTGAAAGTTTCCTTTGAATCATCTTGCATCATGGTGAAAATTGACTAAATGTTTTGAAAAATATGAATTTTCAAACACTTAGAAAAATTTCGAAGTTTAGAAATTTTGACTTTTCAAAATGAAATCTTGACTTTTTGATTTCTTGATGAACAATTTTCATATTTTGACATGTTTTGATGAATTGTGATCTTTGATACTTGATTTTGACCAAAAATTCAAAGTTTGACTTTTCAATACACAATTGACTTTTGATCAGTTGACTGAAAATTCATCTGTCAATCCGTTGATCTTGAGCCATGTTTTGAGCCATACCATTAGGTCAAAATTATGCAATTGAATCTTTGAGGTCATGTCTCCAACCAATCAACCATTTGCTAGATCACAAATTGCACTTCCTCAATTAAAACCCTAATTTTGACCATTTTGCCCTTTTGATAATCTGATCAAATTTCTTGAGGAATTGTGGTCCAAACTTGATAAAATGACATATATGAGTTCATAATGTTGATATGGATAATAAATTATGAAGTTTGACTGTAAATTGACCACATTTGACTTTTTCCTCAATACAACTAATTTTTAGGTCAACTGATCAATTGACTGAGCAAAAATGTGATCCAAGATTTGAAACTTGACATAAGAAATCTTGAGAGTCCAAAATGACCCATTAAAGTCATATGTGGCATTAAAAGTCCATTTATCTTTGTGAAATATCAAACCCTAATTTTTAGTCATCATTACTTAAGGAGGTGTCTTGAGTTGATCAACCCTAGTGCAGTCTTGAACCAAAGGAGATCTTGTGAGAGATTACTTGATAAATGAGAGGGGAAACTTTGGAGTACAACAACTTCCCCTGTTCAATCTTCTTAAACCTGAAGAGTTAGATTGGCGGATCCGTCATTCGTGACTTGAAGGTAGAAGATGATTGAACACTAGAGTGCCCAGAAATTTGCACTCGAAGATGAATTGTGAATGGGCTTATAGATGCCATTTGGAGGAATGATGGTAAACATTGGAGGAAGTATCAACATAAATCTTTGGTTGATTCATACTAAAACTTGATGTTTTACCCGTGGGAAAAAAGAGTTAGTAAAAATGCAGATGTGTGCATGATGTTCACAAGATGAATGAGATCATGCTAAATGCATTTTGTATTTATATGTCATGATTTATGAATGTGAGATGCATGTTTTTATCCGGGAAAATAAATCCCTGACTTCTGTTGAGGAGTTTTGGGAAGTTGATTCCCGGATTTCGGTTGGGGATGAAGAGTATACATATCTCCAAACTTTGTTGAAAAGATGCTTCCGCTGGGGAATATCTCTTGGACTTCAGTTGTTTTCTGGTCGGATCCAGGCTTCACAACTTGCTGAGAATGAGGAAGTCAACCGCTATCTGGTTGGGTCCTAGGTTTCATGGTAACTTACTGGGGAAGAGATAAATTAACTGCTATCTGGTCGGATTCCAAGCTTTGCATAAAATTTCTTGAAATTGAATAGTTATCTGGTCGGATCCAGGCTCCACAATAACTTTCTGGGGATAAAGAAGTTAACTATTATCTGGTCAGATCCAGGCTTTGCAGTAACTTGAAGTGGTAACTACTATCTGGTCGGGTCCAGGTTTCATGATTTTTTTTGGAAAGTTGTACTATTATCTGGTCGGTTCCAGGCTTCATAGTGTCTCTCTGGGGATAGTAGGTAGTTGTTATCTGGTCGGGTCCAGGTTTCACAATAAATTTATTGAAAACTGACATCTGGTTGGGTCCAGGCTTTGCAGATTTCTGAGGTGGATGAAGTTAATTGTTATCTGGTCGGGTCCAGGTTTCACAATAAACTATTTGGAGATTTAGTTGTTATTTTGTCGGGTTCCAGGTTTCACAACGAATTTCTGAGAGTAATTGCCATTTGGTCAGATCCAGGCTTCAAAACAACTTGTTGGGGTAGAGGCAAATTCTACCGGGGAAAAGAAGTTAAGCCTTGGTCTTGTTGAGTCCAGGTTCTTCTATGTTTTGAAGAGTTAAACTATTATCTGGTCGGGTCCAGGTTTCATAGTATCTTGCAAAGTTAACTATTATCTGGTCGGATCCTGTCTTCATAGTTAGTTGAAAGGTTACACTATTATCTGGTTGGATCCAGGTTTCATAGTATCTTGCAAAGTTAACTATTATCTGGTCGGGTCCAGTCTTCATAGTTAGTTGAAAGGTTACACTATTAACTGGTCGATTCCAGGCTCTATAGTGACTTGAGAAGTTGACTATTATCTGGTCGGGTCCAGGCTTCATAGTAATTTTAAAGTTGTACTAATATCTGGTCGGGTCCAGGCTTCATAGTATCTTTGGAGATAATAAAGGTTTTATTGAAGGTTTTACTGGGGATTAGGGGTTGTGGCCCTATAATTTGCAATAGTCTGCAAGGCAAACTCAAACTGGGGAATATGGACTCAGTCAGGGAGGACAGACTCAGCTTGGGGAGGATATACTCAACTGGGGAATTTTGTACTCGGCTGGGGAGTTATGCTACTCGTTGTTTGTTGGGGAAATAAACCCCGCCGGGGAAATAAACCCTATTGATAAAATGCTGAAGAGGTGAATTCTTTTTAGGAAGAGATCCACAAGGCTTCTACTTGTAAGATTCAACTTAGCTGGAGTGAGTTGTCAAGAGATTGAGACCCTGGTTGGAGATTATCCTATGCAAAGAGATTTTGTGAGTAACTTTATTGAGGAGGATGTTAATGAAATAACTCTGTGGGGATATTCCATATTCATTAAAGAGGTGCTTGTTATTGCTTAGATCATATGTGCCAAACAATTTTAATTATGTTCATATGCATATGTTCATTCAATTTTAGTCATTGGACAAGTTTGCATTCAAAACAAAGACATGAAGTTTGCACTTCAAAGTATATTTGTATTGATATTTTGCCCATGAATAGGCTTTTTTGTACAAAGGGATGGAGATCCTAGTAAGAGGAAATCGTCGAAAGGAAGACAAATTTAAAAATAGAAACAAATAGCCATGTGAAATGATCTCATTGCCTTCCAACTCTACTATTTCCCCAATGTCTTCGAATGCCCCTTTGCCGTTGACAGAAGTTGATTGGATTGATCTTGGACCGTTTGAACTCGGACCTTAGTGATAAAGTTGACAGTGGTGATTCTACGGGACACAGTCATACGCTTTCAATCCTTAACTTTTGCCTGGACCGTCCTTTCGGGTTTTCAGCCCACCAGGATACCCATTTTTTCCCAAGTCTCCCTTTTTGGGTTTTCAACTTGTCGAGTGTACAATCTTTTGCATATATCCCTAATTTTTGCCAAAACCTTTTGGTTTACCGGGATGCCCTTATTTTTCCTAGGTGTGTCAACCTAGCAGGTCTCTTATGCATAGTATTTTTTAACTATGTCCGCGTTTATAGAATGTGGGAAGTCTTCACTATCCATGGTAGTCAGCATCATGGCACCGCCGGAGAACACTCTCTTGACAACAAATGGTCCTTCGTAGGTGGGAGTCCATTTGCCTCTAGGGTCTCCTTGTGGTAGAATGATGCATTTTATCACTAAGTCACCAACTTGATATACTCGAGGCTTGATCTTTTTATTGAAAGCCTTGATCATTCGTTTTTGGTACGTCTGACCATGACAAACAGCAGTCAGTTTCTTCTCATCGATCAAGTTCAGCTGATCCAATCTCGTCTGAATCCACTCGACTTTGCCTAAACCTGCTTCATTCATAATCCTTAGTGAGGGAATATGAACTTCCACTGGAAAAACAGCTTCCATGCTATAGACTAGAGAAAAGGGAGTTGCCCTAGTTGATGTTCTAGCTGAAGTGAGGTATCCGTGGAGAGAAAATGGTAACATCTCATGCCAATCCTTATAGGTTACTACCATTTTCTGCACAATCTTCTTGATATTTTTGTTGGCTGCTTCGACTGCACCATTCATTTTAGATCTATAAGGTGAAGAATTGTGATGCTTGATCTTAAACTGAGTGCAAAGCTCAGTAATCATAACATTGTTGAGGTTAGTACCATTGTCGGTGATAATCCTTTCGGGGATACCATAGCGGCATATGAGGTTGTGTTTGATGAATCTGGCTACCACATTCTTGGTGACTGAGACAAAAGAGGCGGCTTCGACCCACTTGGTGAAATAATCAATAGCGACCAAAATGAAGCGATGTCCATTGGAAGCGGTTGGCTTGATTTCTCCAATCATAGCAACACCCCACATTGCAAATAGCCATGGAGCGATCATGACGTTCAGAGGGATATGAGGCACATGGACCTTGTCATCATAGATTTGGAATTTGTGACAAGTTCTTGAATGTTGATGGCAATCAGTCTCCATTGTTGCCCAATAGTAGCCATCTTTTAAGATTTTCCTGGCCATCGTATATCCGTTTGAGTGAGTCCCAAAGAGACCATCGTGCATATCTCCCATAATTTCCTCTGCCTCCTTCTTGTCCACACATCGGATTAAAGTTGAAACATGGTTGCACTTGTACAATATCCCGTTACTTAGGAAGAATTTGGCTGCAAATCTTCGTAAGAATTTTCTGTCATTGATGGATGCTCCCTCAGGATACTCTTGTGCTTCAAGATATCTCATCACCTCATGGTACCATGGCTTTTCTACGTCAGTGTCAAGCTCACCGTAATGTGCAGGTTCGTCGAATCTTTCAATTGTAATCATAGGGGCTTCGTTGTTCCATATGACCTTGAACATTGAAGACATGGTTGCCAAAGCGTCAGCCAACTGATTTTCTTCCCTAGGGAAGTGCTCAAAGGTGATCTCTTCGAAGTAGGGAATCAAGGATAGCACAAGTTCCTTATAAGGGGTGAGATTAGGGTGTTTAGTGTCCCAATATCCTTTTACTTGGCTAATCACTAGAGCGGAATCCCCAAATACATTCAAATGCTTGATCCTTAAGTCAATGGCAGCTTTCAGACCCAAAATACACACTTTGTACTCAGCCATATTGTTCGTGCAATCAAAGCATAATCTGGAAGTGAATAGAGTGTGGAAACCTTCAGGAGATATGATTACAGCACCAATTCCATTACCTAAGGCGTTGGAAGCCCCATCGAATACCATAGCCTATCGGGATCCTTGTTCAGGTCCGTCATACGGTCCAGGTTTCGCGCAATCGGTTACCAGCATGATGTTCTCATCAGGGAAGTCGAAGTTCATAGACTGATAATCATCTACAGCTTGATGGGCCAAATGATCTACTAGCACACTTCCTTTGATGGCCTTTTGAGTAGTGTATTGAATGTCGTACTCAGTCAAGATCATTTTCCATCTGGCTATCCGTCCAGAAAGGGCAGGTTTCTCGAAAATGTACTTGATTGGGTCCATTTTAGAAATCAACAGAGTGGTATGAGTCAACATATACTCTCTTAGCCGGTGAGTAGACCATGCCAGAGTGCAACAAGTTTTCTCGAGCAGTGAATATCTAGTTTCACAGTCAGTAAACTTTTTGCTCAGGTAATAAATAGCATGCTCTTTTCAGCCAGACTCGTCATGTTGGCCCAAAACACACCCCATAGAGTTCTCTAGTACTGTCAAGTATATGATCAAGGGTCTTCCTTCAACTGGAGGCATGCGAATAGGAGCCTCTTGTAGATATTCTTTGATTTTGTCGAAGGCATCTTGGCATTCATCATTCCATCTGACTACTTGATCTTTCTTCAAGAGTTTGAAGATTGTCTCACAAGTAGCAGTCAAGTGAGATATGAAGCAGGCGATGCAATTGAGACGACCCAAGAATCCTCTAACTTCCATTTAAGAATGAGAGACTGAAATTTCTTGTATGTACTTTACCTTGGAAGGATCAACTTTAATGCCTTTATTGCTGACAACAAAACCTATAAGCTTTCCAGATCGTACTCCAAAGGTGCACTTGTTAGGGTTCAACCTCAACTTGTACTTTTTCAGCCTCTCGAATAGTTTATATAGGTGATCGAGATATTCCTCTTCAATTTGTGATCTGGAAATCATATCATCCATATATACCTATATTTCATGATGGATCATATCTTGAAACAAAGCTATGATAGCCCTTTGATATGTTGCCCTTGCATTCTTCAATCCGAACGACATGACCTTATAGCAAAAGGTGCCCAATTGCGTAACGAACGTAGTCTTCTCCATGTCTTCGAGAGCCATCCTTATATGATTATAGCCAGAGAAACCATCCATAAAAGATAAGACTTTATGCTGAGCAGTGTTATCAACTAAGACGTCAATGTGTTGTAGAGGGAAGTCATCCTTGGGGCTTGCCCTATTCAGATCCCTATAGTCTACACACATGCGAACTTTCCCATCTTTCTTTGGCACTGGCACCACATTGGCAACCCATTGGGGATAGGATGTCACAACTAGGAACCCTGCATCAAATTGTTTCATCACTTCAGCTTTGATCTTTTCAGACATATCAGGCCTCATGTGTCGAACCTTTTGTTTAACGGGAGGACAGTCTTCTTTTGTCGGCAGACGATGAACTACGATGTCGGTATCCAACCATGGCATATCTTCATAAGACCAAGAAAATACTTCCACATAATCATGCAACATATGAACCAACCTGCTATTGACATTGTCTTCTAAGTTAGTGCCGATCTTGATTTCCTTCTTATCTGCCTCAATACCCAGATTGATGGCTTCAACTGATTCTTTGTGCAGCTGAATAGCTTTTTACTCTTGTAATAGAAGTCTGGCTAGTTCTCCTGGTATTTCAAAATCTTACTCGCCTTCATCCTTGGCTTGGTTGATTGGACATTCAAAGTCATAGTCGATAATAGTAGAGTTATTGGCAATAGGATCCAGAGTGGATGAGGACCTGCAAGAATGTGTGTGTGTGTGTGTGTGTGCATGTAAGATACATGGCTATTTTTTTGAAAAATGTATTTGAAAGAAAAGAAAGACAATGAACACAAATATTTGAATGCAAAAGAGTCCAATATACTGAATGGTCATATGATTATATGAACATAAATAAAACCCTTGACAAATGGGCCAAAGTTCCCCGGGCCGGGCACATGGCTTAAAAGTCATTGTTAAATATTACAGACAAAATGTTCTTGAATTGAAAGAAAAGCAATAACAAGTAGATTACTCCTCAATTAAGGAGATGGGCACAAAGTCCTTTGCATGCCAATTCTTCAGCTATGTTGTTGTAGGATACACCCAATCTTCAAATAGATCTTCTTCATCCGAATCACCCACAACATTAACTTCATGGCCTCCAATGCAGAGAGGTGGCTTTCCAGCGCGAGCATGCCTCACTTCCTTCCGAGCCTTGACGGTGAAGCCCAAACTAAACTTGTCCGCTTTAAATGGGATATCGAGGAGTTTCCCCTAAGTATCACAGTTTCCTTCTTCAATTGCAGTACGAGCATCTTTGACCGAAACCATATTCGGCACAGCCTTAACATCTTTAGACTCATCAGAGGAACATTTGGTAGCGGCAATCATTGGTGACACGACTTCAAAGGCTTGACATAGGGTCTCAATGAATTCTCCATCCATCTCTACATACTTGAAAGAATTAAGGTGGCTCACCATAAACTCTTCCTCACCACAGACGGTGATAATTCTTCCCTTGACAGGATATTTAAGCTTTTGATGGAGAGTTGAGGTTTCTTCCCCAGCTTTATGGATCAACGGGCGACCCAACAGACAAGAATAGGTAGGACGAATGTCCATAATGTAGAAGGTGGAGTTGAACATTGGGAGCCCTCTTTGATTGGAAGATCTACTTCCCCATGAAATATCCTCTTTGATCCATCAAACGCCCTTATAATGATATCACTTGGCTTCAAGACTAAACCTTCACAGTCTAGACGGTCTAATGCCCCCTTGGGTAATACATTCAGAGAAGAACTAGTGTCGACTAGAACATGTGCTAGGGTGGTTCCCTTGCACTCGACTAAAACATGTAGAGCTTTATTGTGATTTTTCCCAAGCGGTGTTAGGTCAGCATCTGAAAATCCCAAGCCATTATCAGCTATCAGGCTAGCCACACAATTCTCAAATTGGTCCGTTGTTGTCTCATGGGGGAAATGAGCTTTTTTCAGGAATTTGATTAATGTCCGAGCATGGGCATCGGAACAAAGCAGCAATGACAACATTGAAATCTTAGAAGGGGTTTTCCCCAACTGTTCCACAATCTTGAAGTCGCTTCTTTTTATGATATTCAAGATCTCGTCCATCTCACGAGCAGAGGGTTCTCCATCAGCAACGTCCTGTGAGGGTATTTCAGTTACAACCGGCTCAACAACTTTTTCCTTCCCTCTTGTATCAGTATTTGGCTTGGCAGCAGTAACGCGGATGGATGCCTTTGTAATAACTGGTGGTGAGATATTAGGTGAAAATATTCTTCCAGTTCGAGTTACCTTACTTGAGCCAGTTATGTCACCAACATTGTCATCTTTTTCTTCTTCGATCCAAGCGTCTTGTTTAATCCCATGATAAAACACCTCAGCACCATAGTTCCATGGTACTTCTTTGTTTGAAGAATAGGGAATTGGTCCGGGATTGGTAATTATTAAGGGAGGAATAGTGGGTTCATTTGAAATCCTAATAGGACCTTTGGAGGTGATCCTAAGATTCTTGTTTGAGATGGTAATAATGGAGAGGTCTTCACATTTGTTAATCAAACTTTTGGCAAGCGGAGTCTTCTTAAATAGAACTTCGTGGCTATCCATCAAGCGTTGTATGCCTTTCTTCAGCCCTTCACATCCATTGAGTTGTTGGGTACAACAAACACAGTCTTTTACACAGCCATGGAAAATCCCAGCTTTCAATAGGTTCTTTTTGATGATATTCAGCGGAGTAGTCAATTCTTCAACAGTGGCAACAAAAAATGTATCTTCAACAATATTAACACCCTTGTCATGCTTCGGCATTGGAGCGGTGATTACATTCGGAGTTGGAGGAGGATCAAACTCAATAGTTTTATTATTGATCAAATCCTGAATTTTGTTCTTCAAGGCCCAACATTTGTCAGTCTTGTGCCCGAGGCTGCTTGAGTGTGTTGTACCCCAAAATTTGCCCTCCCATATTCTTCAAAATTTGCAAAGAGCATGCTTCAAAATTTCCCCAAAGGTTGCACAGTTCAAGGGCCTCCTAACAGTCAAGAATTAGGGTTTTGGTTCTGACAAAGTAATTGAAGTTTCCAAGGGCCCAATCAAGTCCCACATGCTTATAAACATGGTCAAGTATCCTCATACCAACTTTCAAGACTTACAGCACAAAACTGCACAGTCAAAAACCCTAATTGCACTATAGTCAACTGTAGGGGCAAAATGGTCATTTGACAGTCAAAAGTTCAAATTTTTGGTCAACATCTCATTTTGAAGCCACAAACATCATTTGATCAATGCTTGATCATGATTCTCAAAGTTTGGCTCAAAAAGTCTCAAGATGCAAAAGTTTCCATATTTGGACAGTTGAAAAAGTCAACTGTAACTTGACCAAGGCATAACTTCCACATGGATTATCAGAAAAATTCCCTCCAAAGCTCATTTTGAAGAGAAAGACATTTCCTATAACTCCTCTTCATACTTCAAGTCCAAGAAATGCTCTCACAAAAAGTTAACAATTCCAACATTATAGGTCATTTTCAAAAGTCAACAAAAAGAGACTTTAAGTCAAAGGCCATAACTTGAGATTGATAAATCAAAATGACATGGGACCAAAGGCATTGGTTAGAGGACTCAAATACCTTTCCAAAATGTCCAAGAACATGAACAAAGCTTAAAAATTGAGCAAGTTATGCCTTGTGGAAGTTGGGAAATTTTTGGATATTTTGAAAAGTCAACATTGCTTCAAATGTCTTAAAAATGCTAATGGGCCTCTTTTTCTTCCACAATTCATCATCCAAGGCATGTGCACGACCATTTGGCCCAAAGGGAAGTTTTTTTATCATTTTTATTTATTTATTTGGATTTTTAATTATTAATAATTCATTTAATTAAAATAAATAGGTGAAAAATACTAAACCTAATGTTTTAAATCTTTTTGTGCATGGAATAGGCTTAAGATTTCGTGCACAATCAGATATAGAAAGAATCATGGCAATTGGATATGATTGGTATCAAAAGCATGTGAAAAAGATTGGAAACATTATGCATGAAAATCAAATCTTCCATACATCAATGCATTGATTCTTTGGACCAAATTTCCAACCCTAATCGTTCACATATACATACTAATGCAAACCCTACTCCTCAGGACCCCCAAGCTGCGCCAGAAATCCATTATCAAGTTTGAGTTTTTTGACAAATTTTCCAAACTGAAAACTAGGTTCTAGGGCGATTCAAGCCAAAATACTTGTTCCACTACCTTCCTGAGGCTTCAAGGAAGGTTTTCAAATCAAAACCATCCATCCTAACACCAAGAAACGTGAGAATAATCGTGTCCTGTACATAATTTTTTTACATTCTTGCATCATGATTCATGCGTCTTTATTCATTTTTAATGTTTGATTTGTGTTCCTTGATGAACTCTAAAGCTAACTG
Source organism: Vicia faba (assembly GCA_948472305.1). NCBI lineage: Eukaryota > Viridiplantae > Streptophyta > Magnoliopsida > Fabales > Fabaceae > Vicia > Vicia faba. The sequence goes on from OX451738.1 coordinate 1,584,948,924, forward strand.
TGTGCTTTGATTGAGTTTTCATGCGTTATATGATGAATCACCATTAAAGGATGCTAGGGTTACCAAGCTTTCAAATTAGGCGGTTCTGGATGCTGTAAAATTAGGACATGCCAATACCATGGTTGAGTTCAAGAAGTTTGGACGATTTGAAAACACTCATTGCGCCTAATTTATGTGGCCACATGGCCTAATCGCTATTATTGGAAAACGCATATTTTGGGGGGGGGGGGTTCAAAACCCCCGCTAACCTTTTCATGTTTCAGGAAAAAAAACAAAGCGAGGAGGAAGATGATGAAGTGTAAGGCAGCAATTGGTTGGTTTGAATTTCGCGCGAAAAAGGAGCACTAACGCTTATTTTATGTTATATTATTTATTAGTTATTATATAATCAGAAGCGTGTGAATGGCCTAGTGGTAGAGAAAGCACTTGGTAATCAACAGGACCTGGGTTCGATCCCAGGTCCCCCTCCCTTTCCTTATATTTTCCCCTTAATCATGTTCTTGTGTAGCTTCCGTCCAAGGCGTCCACCATATTCTCCACGTCCATGCTTGCCACGCGTGCAATGGTCTCAGTCCAAAGGTCCAGATCTGCTGAATACCATAAGCGCTAGTCAACGAAGTCATACGCTAGCCACAAAGTCAAATAAGGCCTTAAAAACCTTGGGCCAGCAATGCTAACAAAACCTCCAAATGGGGACAGACCCCCCATGGTTTGAATTTTCATTCTTTTCTTTATTTTATTTATTTCAATTATTGTTTTTTTTAATTAATTCCTTTAATTTAATATTTTCATAAAAAACATAAAAACAATATAAAATCAGAAAAAAGACAAAAATAAGTATTTTTATTTAATGTTATTTTTTGTAAATAAATATCATTAATTGATTTTAGTTTTAATTTAGGTTTAAATCTTAATATTTTTCTAATAAACTTAAAATTTGTAGAATTAGGGTTTTTAATCAATTTTTATCCTTTTTCTTTTCTTTTCACTAATAATTAATTATTTATTTTTGTAAATCAAATTGATTTAATTAATTAGGTTAATTTAGGTTTAACTTTAATATTTTTTCTTAATAAATAAAAGTTATAGAATTAGGGTTAATTTATTTTTAATTTCAGCTAATCTTCTCATTAAAAATTCATAATTCCAAAGAACCCTCAAAAACAATTTCTTTTTTCATTTTAATTTCATTAATTTAATAATTTTATTAATTTAATTAAAAAGGGTCCAACGCCCTCGCTTTCAATTTGAATTCGATTCGCATATTTTATTTTATTTCGTATAATTTCTCCCAAAGCCATGTAAATATTTTATTTCTCGCACTTCTTTATTTTCTGTCAAATCGGGTCCTGGATTTATTTTGGCGATGTGGACCCGCGCCTTTGTAATAGCTTTAGAACTTTTAATTTCCGCATCTTTTTAACTGTTAATAAAATGCATGCAAGAATGAATGGCCTAAAATAAAAACAAACGCATAGATCACTTTGACATGACAAGACAAAAATAAATGAATCTGACACACAAATCACACACCACCCCTAGGGTACGCCTCACTGTTGCCTTGCCTCGAAAGGTGATCGTCGAGTAAAGGATGTCTTAGTAAGTCCTCATGATCCGGGAACCTGGCATGAGGGTAGCTTCTAAGGTGTCTTCCTATTGCTCTGGTGATCACCATGTCCCGAATCTCGAATTGACCCGAACACCTCCAACGGTGGTGCTACCTACCTCTCAATGGTGGGATGGCACTACTTTAAAGGACATTTACACAAACGAATTCCTTAGGGTAGGTAGGTTCTCGTAGATACTTGCTCTAATTTCAAAACAAATTCAAAAATACTTTTCACACCGACACATTTTCAAAAGCTTTCGAAAGCAATTTTTCAAACACTCTTGAGGATCGATACAAGAGTCGAACTGGAATTTTCAAAGAAACTTTTTTAACCCACATTGAAAAGCAAACAAACCACTTTTGAAAACACAAATGAGCAAGTATCTAAGAGCCCATGGATAACCATGGATAGAAAGGGTGCTAACACCTTCCCTTTCTATAACCTACCTCCCGAACCGAGAGCAATCTCTATAAGGAATTTTTCTGTGCTTTTGTCCTTTCCATTTGGAGAAAATAAAAGACGGTGGCGACTCTTGCTTCCGTGAAATTTCGCGAACCAGCGTTAAATAGTCAGTTCCAGATCCACCGATCACAGAACTGGCGACTCTGCTGGGGAATACTTTAAAAGTGAGGTGTACCTTAGGGCTTAGTTCATAACTGTGTTTTCAATTGTACTGACTTGCTTGCTTTAAATTGTGGGACTGTCTTGGGAGTTCTATAGATCCTAACCCGGATCTGGGGGATACCTTCTTAGAAAGTAGCAACAAGATTGTGAGGGAACTGTGCGGGGTATACCGACATGGTTGAAACAGTCTGCTACGTTGATGTGGCACTTTGGTGTGTACCGGTAACCCTTGAGTTCAGTGAAGGAGAGTACGGGGCCTCCGCGTGGTGTCATGAAGCATCAACAGACCTTAGGAACCTTAATTGAACTATCTTGGCCTCTTTAGGGTAGTGAGATAACTGACTTTGGTGCAGTCTGAGGTTGGTTGATACTCGATACTACACTCAATTGAGGGTTGCTTTCCTGGAATATTTCGGTCGCCAGTTCAGTGGCTAAATCGAAACGATGAACAATGAAAGCAATCCCGTGATATTGAGACCCTTAGAACCCGGTTACTTCTAATAGGACAGGTTGAGCCCACCAACTTCAAGAGGGTACTACCCAGACCCCATGCTGGCCTTAAACCCTAAGGGCTTGTCTTGTGTGCCTTGTGTGCCCTACATGTTTGTCTTTGCAAATATCTGTGGTGTGTTTAATCATAGCATCATGACATCATCTAGCATCATATGCATTGACTAACCATTTCAGGGGTTCGAATCTTCATCTTTGTTCTTGTTTTGCAGGACATGGAAACTGTTCGCAGAAAGACAATTCAAATCAGCCTTGTAAGGGTCCCTCCTCAGCTTAAGGAACTTATATCCAGGATTCCCGAGAACTCTTCATTCAGTGAAAGACATGGAAGTCTCATCAGCTTGGTCAATACCAACATTGAGGAATATATGATAAAGGTCCTATTCCAGTTCTTTGACCCTCTGCATCACTGTTTCACCTTCTTGGATTATCAGCTGGTACCTACATTGGAGGAGTTCTCCCGGCTCCTGAAGATTCCTATCCTTGATCAACTACCCTACAACGGTACAAAAAAGGAACCCAAGCTTGAAGAGATTGCTAAAGCCTTGCACCTACAGTCATCTGACCTCAAGGGACATTGGGAAGTTAGAAGTGGTATCAAAGGGTTCTTAGCCAGGTTTCTGTTTGAAAAGGCCCACGAATGTTGGAACTCCCTTGACTTACAAGCTTTTGAAGAAGTTGTGGCCCTCCTTGTCTATGGTTTGGTGTTGTTCCCTAACCCAGATCAGCTTATAGATATCAGTGTTGTCCAGATCTTCATGTCCAGGAATCCTATACCTACATTGCTGGGGGACATCCTTCACTCATGTTACACTCGAACCATGAGAAAAAGAGGTGTCCTTATGTGTTACACTCCTCTCCTGGGAAGGTGGTTTATTTCGCACCTTCCACAATCAGTTCTGAAGAATGAGCGGGGTTTGAGATGGTCACAACGGTTGATGACTCTTACACATGCAGATATACATTGGTGCCCTCGGTCCAGAGAGGATGTCATTATCATTGATCGTTGCGGGGAGTACCCTAATGTTCCTTTACTTGGAATCAGAAGAGGTATCACTTACAACCCATGCCTGGCTTGGAGACAGTTTGGTTATGCTCGGAGGGATGGTCCTCATGACATGTTAATTCCTGACATAGTTTTTGACTTCGACAACGATGCACAAGGACTTCGCCAGAGATTTATCAGAGCTTGGAGGATGCCCAGTAGGATAGACAGCAAGACACTGGGGCACAGGAATTCCATCCCATTGGAACCTTATCTCAAGTGGGTACGGGCCCGCTCCCAGAAGTTAGTAATGCCTTACCCTCATATGCTCCCAGTAATCAAAGAGCCAGTCTTGGAAGGAGAAGTGTCCTACACCATTCAGCACCCTGATATGCCCACATCCTGGGAAGAGATGCAGAAGAGCTGGATCCAGCTTAAGGAAGAACGAAATTCTCTTGAGACCAATCTACATGCTAGTGAAAGGAAAGTCTTAGAGCTCACCCGCCTGTTGCATGAGGAGAGGGATCTCAACACCTACATAGCTCCAAAGAGGATGCGTAGTGTCTTTTGGGACTGATTTGTTTTGTAATTTGTACCCATGAGGCTTTGATGTACTGAACAATTATTTCTTTAATGATAACGTGTGTTCTTTTTGTCTACAACAAATTTGAACTTTCGAACCCTTGAATGCATTGCATAAACACATATCATTCATCATGTGCATAGCAGGTTTTCTTCTTTTCAAGTTGCTTACCGTTCTTCGCTGTTTATTTCAGCATCATGAATCCTGACTCATCATCAACTGAGATGTCCATCAAGGCTCTTCAGGCGCAGAATGCGCAATTTCAGGAACTAATCATGGGTTTGGCTCAGGGCCAAGAAGAGCTGAAGGCTCTGCTCCTGAAGAAGGAAAAGAAGAAGAAGAGAAGAAATGTTCTGTTTAACTCGGGCCGAAGGTTTGGCAACACTCTGCAGAATGAAGAGGCTGGTTCTTCTATAGGCAAGGGTACTCCTCAAGAGGGAAAAGGTCCAAGTCCGGTAGTCTCCGACAACGAGACTGATTTTGATGAGGAACAATATCCTCCAGCAGAAGACCGTTACAAGCAGTTGGAGGACAGATTGAATGCTATGGAGATTCAACAGGTGCCTGGGATGGATTTTGGAGATTTGGGTTTGTCTACTGGTGTGATCATTCCTCGTAAGTTCAAAGCACCATCTTTCACCAAATATGACGGGGCGTCTTGTCCCAAGCTACACCTCAGATCCTACGTGCGGAAAATTCAACCGTACTCAGTGGATAAGAATTTGTGGATCCACTTCTTCCAAGAGAGTCTTTCAGGGACTCATCTCGAATGGTTCTATCAGCTGGATAGGACCAAGGTTCGTAACTGGGAGGAGTTGGCTACTTCTTTCTATAAGCAGTATCAGTATAATGCCGACCTTGCCCCTACACGTACCCAACTCCAGGGTATGTCGTTAGGTTCAAGTGAAGGTTTTAAAGAGTACGCTCAGAAGTGGAGGGATCTGGCTGGCAGGGTGCAGCCTCCGTTGACTGATCGGGAGTTGGTAGACATGTTCTTAGGGACCCTATCTGGGCCATTTTTCAACCATCTTATCGGGAATTTGTCTGCAGGGTTCACTGATCTGATTCTGACTGGAGAGAGAATTGAGGCTGGGTTGAAGTCTGGTAAGATTCCGAAAGGGGCATCTTCAAGTTCTGAGAAGAAACCCTTCAAAAAAGAGGCCAGTGCTGTATATGGCTCTAGAAGACAAGAGAAATCTGAGCGCCGCCAATCTGTCAGTGCGGTAATGATTGCCAAGCCTGCCGCCGCTCCTCGGCAAACCAATCCTCAAAGGGCTGAAAGACCCCGGAGAGAGTTTACCCGTTTGAGCATGACGTTGTTGCAGATCTTGCCACAGTTGCTATCCACCAATTTAGTGACTGTCAGGGAGGCCCCAAAAGTTGTGAACACTGCCTCCCCGAAATACAATCCAAATGCCCACTGTGCTTATCACTCTGATAGTCCAGGGCATTCCACTGATGACTGTTAGGCATTAAGGAATAAGGTGCAAAACCTTATTGACGAAAAAGAGATACAGTTCGAAGCGCCTGAGAGGCCGAATGTGGTAACTGCTCCTATGCCCCAGCATGGAGTAAATGCTGTTGATGAAGATGTTTACGCTGTTTCCATGGATGATGTAGCTACTCCTTTGAAGACTGTCAAGAGGAACCTACTGCTGGCCGGTTTATTTCCGGGTTGCAGTGAGGGTTGCCTGTTCTGTGCTGTTTCTCTATCTGGTTGTCCTTTGCTGAAGTTGGGCATCCAAAGCCTAATGGACAGCAAAGAGATTCTATTCAAGAAGTCCGCTGTTCAGTTGGTTCCGGTAGAAGAGGTTTCTGTGGTTACAATCTATAATAATCCAATCAGGGGTCTCCCAAAGAAGCCTGTTCAAATCATGATTGTCGCACCTGTTGTTATTACTGTTCCGGGGCCTCTCCCCTAGGAATCTGATAAGGCTGTCCCCTGGCACTATGGGGCAGACGTATATGTGAACGGAATCAAGCAAGAGTTCAACACTGGCGCCAGTATCTGCGATATCACTGGTCCAGCCAAGGTTACCCGCAGTGGTAGGCTCTTCTCGCCCGACATTGCACCGCCCGCTACTCGAAGACCCCTTACAATAACACCTACAAGTGTACCTGTTCCTGTTTCTGACCAAGTTGTTTCCCCTGCTGCCGAGTCATCTAATGCTCGGGGCAAAGGGATTGAAGATGAGCCTGCCCGGATGGAGGCACCAATACCTATAAATGCTGAGGCCTCCCAACAAGAGATGGAGGAAATCCTGAAAATAATAAAGAAGAGTGACTTTAATGTTGTCGAGCAGCTGGGGCATACGCCCTCCAAGATCTCTATGCTCTCCTTGCTACTATGTTCAGAGGCCCATGCTAAGGCCTTAATCTCATTTCTCAAGACGGCCCATGTGCCACAGGAGACATCTGCAGTTCAGTTTACTGATTGCGTAGCAAATCTGACAGCGGACAATGGCTTGGGTTTCTCAGACGCTGACCTTACTGCAAAGGGAAGAGACCACAATGATGCCCTGCATGTCTCTATTGAATGCAGGGGCACTACTCTGGCGCACGTGTTGGTGGACACTGGTTCTTCCTTGAATGTGCTACCCAAGAAAGCCTTAGACCGTTTGGATTGTGAAGGCCTGGAGCTTAAACCTAGCAATATCATCGTCCGAGCCTTTGACGGTTCCAAGAGGATGGTTCATGGAGAGGTTGACATTCCTATTCGTGTGGGCTCGCAGGTGTTCGACTCCACTTTCTATGTGATGGATATCCGTCCATCGTATTCTTGTCTACTGGGTCGACCTTGGATCCATAAAGTTAGGGCAGTGACCTCTACCTTGCACTAGAAGCTAAAATACCCTGTCAGAGGGAAGATCGTCACTGTGCAAGGAGAGGAGGAGTATATGGTGAGCCATTTGAATTCCTTCAGGTATATTGAGATAGACGGGGAGTTTATTGAAACCCCCTTTTAGCATTTCGAAGAGGTACTTCCAATTTCAGCAGCAGCAGAAACAGCGGTCGGAGAGAATGTTCCTTTGAAGACAGCTTCCCTAAAGGATGCCCGGGCTGTGGTTCAGAAAGGTGAATGTACTAACTGGGGCAGGCTTCCCGACTTTACACAGAAAACTGACAAATTTGGACTGGGTTTTACTGCAGAGGGTCAGAAAGCTATGCGGAAGGCGAAGACCAGAAGACCTCCGGTGCTCATTACAAACCCAGGAGTGAATGCTGTTGGGGAGGATAATGAAGTGGATGAAGCTGAGTTCAATAGCTGGATCTACCCGACGACTGAAGGCGGATTGACCAATTGGATTGTCAAGGACCATACTCCTGTTACTTTTGTTACGCAGTAATAAACTTCTTTGTTTTGTTATTTGTAATAAACAATTAAAACTCTATGGCCCGGTGCCTTACCCGAGGCACCGTTGGCTTCATTTGTGAGGGCATATAAATTGTCATTTCATATATCATAAATAAAAATCTTGGACGTTTTCTCGCATTTCAAATCTTGTGCTCCTTTTCTGTCTTTCTTTCCTTTATATATATTTCAAAACAGCTGTATTTACACACACTCACTCATACAGGTTTCAATCCACTCTGGATCTCACTGGTAACGACTCTGCTACTGCCAGTTATGACTTCGAAAATCCGATCAACTTAGCCGAAGACGAAGGTGAAGATGATTGCGAAGTGCCTGGCGAGCTTGCAAGGCTGTTACTCCAGGAGGAGAGGGCAATTCAACCACATGAAGAGCCAGTGGAAATAATAAACTTGGGTACTGAGGCAGACAGGAAAGAGGTAAAGATTGGCGCCAACCTAGAGCTCAGCGTGAAGCAACGGTTGACTAAGATGCTGCATGATTATATGGAGATATTTGCCTGGTCCTACGAAGATATGCCCGGGTTGGATACCGACATTGTGGTCCATCACTTGCCTACTAAGGAAGACTGCCCTCCGGTTAAGCAAAAGGTCCGCCGTATGCGTCCAGAGATGTCTGAGAAGATCAAAGCCGAGGTTATGAAACAGTTTGATGCTGGGTTCCTTGCAGTGACTTCTTACCCTCAGTGGGTTGCTAATGTGGTGCCGGTACCAAAGAAGGATGGTAAGGTCAGAATGTGTGTCGATTACAGGGATCTGAACAGGGCTAGCCCCAAAGATGACTTCCCCTACCTCACATTGATGTCCTTGTGGATAATACTGCTCAGCATAAGGTGTTCTCTTTCATGGATGGCTTTTCAGGTTACAATCAGATCAAGATGGCACCTGAAGACATGGAAAAGACTACATTTGTTACTCAGTGGGGAACCTTCTGTTACAAGGTCATGCCTTTTGGACTAAAGAACACTGGGGCAACCTACCAGCGTGCCATGGTTGCTTTATTTCATGACATGATCCATCATGAGATAGAAGTGTATGTTGACGACATGATCGCAAGGTCCCAGACTGAGGAAGAACACCTAGATCATCTGCAGAAATTGTTTGACCGTCTGAAACTGTACAAGCTGAGGTTGAACCCGAACAAGTGCACCTTCGGGGTAAGATCTGGAAAGTTGCTAGGCTTCGTTGTAAGTGACAAGGGTATTCAAGTGGACCCTGCCAAGGTTAAAGCTATTCAAGAGATGCCAGTTCCTAAGACAGAGAAGGAAGTCAGAGGCTTTTTAGGACGCCTGAATTACATTGCTCGATTCATCTCGCATCTGACTGCTACCTGTGAGCCAATCTTCAAGCTGCTGAAGAAAGATCAGGTAGTACATTGGAATGATGAATGTCAGGATGCTTTTGACAGAATCAAGGAGTATCTCCAAAAACCACCCATCCTTATGCCACCGGTTGAAGGGAGACCTCTAATACTATACCTGACAGTACTTGACAACTCAATGGGGTGTGTGCTGGGGCAGCATGACGAGTCTGGCCGAAAAGAGCATGCCATTTATTACCTTAGCAAAAAGTTTACCGACTGTGAGACCCGATACTCACTGCTTGAGAAAACTTGCTGCGCTTTGGTATGGGCTGCTCGCCGGCTGAGACAGTATATGCTGACTCACACTACCTTGTTGATCTCAAAGATGGATCCTATAAAGTACATATTTGAAAAGCCTGCTCTGTCTGGGAGAATAGCAAGATGGCAAATGATCTTGACGGAATACGACATTCAGTACACGACCCAGAAAACCATCAAGGGAAGTGTATTGGCAGACCATTTGGCACATCAGGCAGTAGACGACTATCAGTCCATGAACTTTGAGTTTCCGGACGAAAGCATCATGATAGTGACTGATTGTGAAGTACCTGGACCGGATGAAGGACCTGAGGAAGGATCTTGATGGTCTATGCACTTTGATGGAGCCTCCAATGCTTTGGGTAACGGTATCGGCGCCATAATCATATCCCCTCAAGGCACTCATACTCCACTCACTGCCCGACTATGTTTTAACTGTACCAACAACATGGCGGAGTATGAGGCGTGCATCATGGGTCTTCAAGCTGTGATCGACCTAAGGATCAAGTTTCTGAGTGTCTTCGGAGATTCCGCTCTCGTGATCAATCAGATCAAAGGAGAGTGGGATACGAAACATCCGAATCTTATTCCTTACAGAGAATGTGTGTTGACATTGATCCCCCACTTCACAGAGATAACCTTTGAACACTTCCCAAGAGAGGAGAATCAGTTGGCGGACGCGTTAGCTACGATGTCCTCCATGTTCAAAGTCAAATGGGATAATGAGGCTCCCCGGATCATCATATGGAAACTGGACGAACCGGCATACTGTTGTGATCTCGAGACTGAATTGGTGACTGAGAAGCCTTGGTACCATGAAGTGAAGAGATATCTGGAAGCTCAGGAATACCCTGAAGGTGCATCTGTCAATGATAAGAAGTTTCTGAGAAGGTTCGCAGCGAAGTTCTTCCTTAGCAACGGCATCTTGTACAAGCGAAACCATGATTCGACCTTATTGCGTTGTGTGGATAAGACTGAAGCAGAAAGGATTATGGAAGAGCTACATGAAGGTACCTTTGGAACGCATTCCAGTGGGCACACTATGGCGAAGAAAATCCTCCGGGCAGGGTATTTCTGGTCCACAATGGAAGCTGACTGCTACCAACATTCTCGGACATGCCATAAATGCCAGATATATGCAGACAAGGTGCACGTTCCTCCAGTTCCCCTAAATGTTCTGACTGCGCCATGGCCGTTTGCAATGTGGGGCATAGATATGATCGGTGAGATTAAACCTACGGCATCTAATGGACATCGCTTCATCCTGGTAGCGATTGATTATTTCACGAAGTGGGTCGAAGCAGCTTCCTACGCTACGGTAACCAAGACTGTTGTGGCACGGTTCATTCGGCATAACCTGATCTATCGATACGGCGTCCCTGAGAGAATTATTACAGACAACGGTACCAATCTGAATAACAAGATGATCACTGAGCTCTGCGAGCAGTTCAAAATACAGCACCACAACTCTTCTCCCTACAGGTCGAAGATGAATGGGGCTGTAGAAGCAGCAAATAAAAACATTAAGAAAATTGTGCAGAAGATGACAGTGACTTATAAAGATTGGCACGAGATGTTACCGTTCGCTCTACATGGGTAAAGTACCTCAGCCAGGACGTCAAACCCTAAACACTGGAGTTATAAGGAAGATAACCCCTAGTCAACCCCTTCAAGCCAAAGAAGTAGAAGTTTTCTTTTTTAAACACAAATTGAAACCTTTAATCAAACCTGGGGCAGGGTAGTCTCTCAGTTAATTCAAAAGATGCGCATTGAAGTCGCAAACTCTCAGTTCGTAATACAACGAATGACATCAAAAACATTCCTTTGGAACCAAAAGACAGTGATGGTTCCTTCTCTCATAGGCAGTCATTATCTCTAAAAAAAAAGCCCACTGAGCCAAAAACCTACAAAGGAGGCTTAAGAAAGCTGAGGCATCCCGCTGACTGTAATCTCGAAAACAAGAACAGTCAGGAAAAAATTAGGGATAATAAATCAAAAGAAAGAGGTCATTATAAATCCTCAACAAACATGAAAAATGTTGCAAAAAAAAATGATGGTTGCCTTCCAACAAATTCAACTTGCGTGAACCATCACCAAAACGGTGTTCCAAACTCGAATAGAGTTCGACGCACAAATAACTGAGTTTAGGAACGAAGAACATCATGAAGAGCGGGTGGGTACAAATATACTTTGAGCCTTTATCCTTTGTTTCTTAAACCGTGAACCGGGCCACATTATAACCCTTTAAAAGTCCTAATTGAAGCATGGGTTAGTTCGAAAGCATACTGTTACAAAAGGTATCCTGACTCCTGTAAGGCTTTGCCCTAAATCTTGTGTTGAATTTGTCTTATAAAAAGTTTTCTGCTAAAAATGCATTTTTTTCAAAACTTCGAGACAAGCATAAACTTTGCATTATTTGAATATCGTTGTTTGCACATGCTTATTTGTTTGACAGCGAAGAAATTCACAACAGTGAATGTTCGGAGGAACGAAAGCTCTCTCAGTGAATAAAATCACTTTAAGTGGGATGATACTCCCGTTGCAAAAATCTCCCATCAAGGGGACCTGACATGGAAAACCTGGGGCAGTCCAGTCAAGATTTCAACAAAACCTTTCAAAATCCATTAAACCTGGGGCAGTCTAGTCAAGATTTCAAGAAATCTCTCAATTGCAGGTTAACCTGGGGAAAGTCTCCCTCACCATAACTTGGGGCGTTTAAAACGTCAATCTCATCAAAGGGTTACATACAGTCCAAACTTCCTGGAAGTATCACAAACATCTGATACTAGGGGCAATGACGAATCTCTCCAAAGTCCTTCTAAAAAGGAATTCAAGCATCCTCGAGAAATTCATCACCTCTCTAGCAGACCAACAGTCATGTGTTTATTTCCCCAACATTTGTCAAGGATTTATTCTCCGAAACAAATTACATTTCAATAACATTCATAACATACTCAGATTGATCGTCTAAGATTCCTTCATCACCTGTTGGAAGTTACGGTTGTCAAGAATTCCTTCATCACCTGTTGGAAGTTATGATCATCAAAAACTCTTCCATCATCCGGTTGAATCAAAGTTAATCCAAGACCCTCTCTGTTTTGGTCAGGTCAACACTAAGATCTCCATATTTCTTATGCCAGTGGAAGATATTCCAGGTTTTTGATATTTCAGATAAATCTCTCAGCGATTTATTCTGATTATCTTCACTACCAGAGATGAAGAATCCAACTCTTTTCTCCTTCATCAGCTCGGGATTTATTTTCCCCAGCGAAAGGTCGTCTTGAAAAACATTACACCTCCGTGGGTCAGGACATCATGCAACGTGATCTCATTTATTTTGAGAACATTATTGTTTGATATATGCCACTAACATTTGCCTTTCAGGAAAGGTACAACCAAATTCAAGCGATAAACTTTTTACTTCAGTTGAATTACGGACGAGTTCCTAAAATTTCAGCAGAAACAACTCACCAATAGAATAATGGACAAATGAAGCTCCTAAAATTCTGTTTCTCTCAAGAATGAAGATTCTCATCCTTGAAACCTCAGAAGATTGGTATACTCCCAAGCTCCTGATACCGTTAACAGAATGAAGATTCTCATCCTTGAAACCTCAGAAGATTGGTATACTCCCAAGCTCCTGATACCCTTAACAAAATGAAGATTCTCATCCTTGAAAGCTCAGAAGATTGGTATACTCCCAAGCTCCTGATACCGTTAACAGAATGAAGATTCTCATCCTTGAAACCTCAGAAGATTGGTATACTCCCAAGCTCCTGATACCCTTAACAAAATGAAGATTCTCATCCTTGAAACCTCAGAAGATTGGTATACTCCCAACCTCCTGACCCTTAACAGAATGAAGATTCTCATCCTTGAAACCCCAGAAGATTGGTATACTCCCAAGCTCCTAATACCGTTAACAGAATGAAGATTCGCATCCTTGAAACCTCAAGAGATTGGTATACTCCCAAGCTCCTGACATCGTTAACAGAATGAAGATTCTCATCCTTGAAACCTCAAGAGATTGGTATACTCGCAAGCTCCTGATACCCTTAACAAAATGAAGATTCTCATCCTTGAAACCTCAGAAGATTGGTATACTCCCAACCTCCTGACCCTTAACAGAATGAAGATTCTCATCCTTGAAACCTCAGAAGATTGGTATACTCCCAACCTCCTGAACCTTAACAGAATGAAGATTCTCATCCATGAAACCTCAAGAGATTGGTATACTCCCAAGCTCCTGATACCCTTAACAGAATGAAGATTCTCATCCTTGAAACCTCAGAAGATTGGTATACTCTCAACCTCCCGACCCTTAACAGAATGAAGATTCTCATCCTTGAAACCTCAGAAGATTTGTATACTCCCAACCTCCTGACCCTTAACAAAATGAAGATTATCATCCATGAAACCTCAGAAGATTGGTATACTCCCAACCTCCTGACCCTTAAAAAAATAAAGATTCTCATCCATGAAATCTCAGAAGATTGGTATACTCCCAACCTCCTGACTCTTAACAAAATGAAGATTCTCATCCTTGAAACCTCAAAGAGATTGGCATACACCCAAGCTTTTGACCCAAACGCCTGGATGAAGATTCTCATTTCTCGCTTCCCCGGTAGATTGGCATACTCCCAACCTCCTGATATTCCCGACAAAATGAAGATTCTCATTCTCAAAGTGGCATATAACATCTGAATTTCTGATATTCCCGACAGAATGAAGATTCTCATTCTCAAAGTGGCATATAACATCTGAATTTCTGATATTCCCGATAGAATGAAGATTCTCATTCTCAAAGTGGCGTACAACCTAAACCTGAACTTCTTCCAAACATGAATAAGCTTTTTCCATAATTCTGAGTTTTACTCTCCAACAGGACAGCCACTCCGCAACAGTATGGCTATTCCCCACAAAGTTCTTACTCCCCAACAAAATCAAGACTCTCATCCTTGATTCTCCGGAGTTTTCTTTACTCTCAGCATGAATTTGTCAGAATTTCAAAACCCCTGTAGATCGAAGATTCTTGTTCTTGACTCCTCAACGCCAATTCCCCAAGCAGAATGAAGACTCTCATTCTCATTTCTCCACAAAGTTTTCAGATATTCCCCGGCGGAGTTCTTCTCAAAAACAACAAAACAGGAATCCACAGTAGATTGGCATACAACCCAAACTCCTGATTTCCCCAACAGTGGTCCCAAGACTTCTCATTTTCAACGATCAAAGGATTTTCAATCCCCAGTGGCAGTCAGGGATTTACTTTCCCCAACGACGGTCAAAGATTTTATTATCTCCAGCTATCCAGGATTTATCTTTCTCATCAAGACGACTAATCATCTTACATGCACATTCATTACATTCATATAACATAAGCATTGATATAACACATACATTGCATCATACAGTATAACTTTGTGTTTCAGCTAATATTTTACCCTTCGCAGGATAAGTTTAGCAAGTTTCGAACTTCAAGGATTTCTGAAAACAGTTTACGGATGCCTCCCGACACGGATGCTAATCTGTTGGTTATTCAGACCCCCAGCTCAGAGACGTTCCAAACATGGATACCTTTCTGATACTCACACTCTCACCCATAACATACAGTTCAACAAATATTCCTGGATGGCATCTTTAAGCCCATCTCCGACAAGACTCTGTCACATCTCCAAATGGCATCTTTAAGCCCATTCCCTCAACTATGCTTTGACGAGTGCAAATTTTTGGGCACTCTAGTGTCCAATCATCTTTTACCTTCGAGTCGCGAACGACAAAATTGCCAATCTAACTCTTCAGGTTCAAGAAGATTGAACAGGGGCAACTGTTGTACCCCAAAATTTGCCCTCCCTTTTTCACAAGAAATCACAACCCCAGGGTTTTTCTCTGATTTTTAAGATCGGCTCGAGAATCAGCTAAAACAGACTCTTCTTTATCAGTTAGTCCAGAATTAGGGTTTCCACTGATTTTATTGAGATTAGTCAGGAATTAATCAGACAAATCTTTCTTTGGTAGTAATCCAGGAATAGGGTTCGCGCTCGTATTTTTCAGAAAAAACTGAATCCTCAGAAATTCAGTTAACTGTTACATTGTTTTCACGCTTGTTCAAAATTACTGGTTGTTTCTCAAAACCTAAATATCTGGGGTAGAAGCTGAGACATTTGTTTGGAACTTTGAGCCATTGGTTTGATCAGTGGAGTGAAAGGTTTATGGAATGCTTGTTTGTTTAACTGTATAACGCATATGTTAATTGGAATACTACGCGTATTGTGATTGATGCAAGGTTGCGAGACTGCAAAGTTTGTTGGTTATTTATTTTATCTGGATTAAAATTATTGGGATACAGTTCCAATTATTTTGGTTTGAGAATTTTAAATAATTAAATAAACAATGCAAGGAAAAGTTGGAAGATATTTGACAAAGACTTATTTATTTATTTATTTCAAATGTTGTTACAAATTTTATTCGAATATTGTAAATTTACAACTTACAGTATTTACAATAATATTTGTTTACAATAAATGGAAAAAAATAAATCTAAGCCTAAATCTCTGGAGATCTTTGACTTCTACTTCTACTGCTTCCTCTATTATCCAACTGGTACTTACCTGCAAAAGACAGAGAAAAAGAAATTAGTATAAGAATTTTCAAGCAAAAAAGGAAGAAAGAAAAATCATCATTAAAGCTTGTTGGCCGAAATCATAATGCTTTTGGATTCATCATGTTTTTACTTTTTCTCCTTGCAAATCACAAGAAGATTTCTCTTCTTGGTTCACAAAGAGAAAAGTAAAAAAATAAATGCAAGCATGTCAAACTAGATGCAAAAACATGGTTCAAATTCAAAGGTACAAAGCTGCTTTAACCAAGTAAACTGAATTGCAAACTGAGCTTCAAAATGCATTAACCAAATGTAAAACTAAGTTGCAAAGCTGTCAAAGAAAGTACACAATGCAGAAAATATGGAAAGAAAGTACAACAATGCAGCAAGATAAACCAAGTTACAAGCAAGAAGGCTTGTCAATTTCATCATCATTTTCTGGCCCAACAAGCTTTTCAGAATTATAATATAATAAGCAATTAAAAATGCTTATGGAGAGAGAGAAAGAGAGAACCAGTGAAAGTTTAAAGTTTTGGCAAAAGCAGGCTATTGTTCAAGACAGTAAGAGAACACAAAAGATATAAAAGAGCAAGACTGCATAGCAGTTCAGCAGAGGATATAGAGCCCATAAAAAACAATTCAAACCTGCAGTTTTCAAGACTACAAAACAGCAAGCCTGCCTTCCAAAACTAACAGCAAGCATGCTTTCCCAAAACTCAAACTGCTGTCAAAACCAAAAAACTTCTCAACCTGAAGCCTGCCTCAAAACTCACAAGCCTACAAGCCTGTAAAGCAAGCCTGCCTTCCAAAACTAACAACAAACCTGTAAACAACCAAACTGTTAAACCTGCAGAACAAATCCAAACAAGTTCAAGCCTGCCTTACAAGCACAACAGACCAACAAACCTGTTTGCCATACTCAAGCAAACCTGAAGCCTGCCTTACGAACATAAAAAACCCACGAGCCAAACTTACAAAAAATCTGCAAAACTGTTTCTCAAGCTCAACAAATACCCAGGCCAAGCCCAAGACAAACTGCAGAACACTTACAAAAACTTCAACTTCTCAACCTTCCTGTCCAAGAACAGCAAGCCTGCCTCCAAAACTAAAGAACCTGTCCAAACTTACAAGCAAAATAACCACAAACAGTTCCAAAGGCCAAGTTTAAACTCAAGCTCACCAACAAGTTTAAGCCAACAAACAATGGTAGTCTCAAAGACTATCAAAATCATCAAGCTCAAAATCTAGTCTTTTCAGAACAAATTCATCATCATTAACATTAACAAGCTAGAAGGACAAAGAAGAAGCAATCAAAACAAATTCCAGATTCACCATCGCCAAATAGTCAGGTTCAATAAAAGAGAAGAGGAAGAGAAAATTAGAAGCAAGCAAGCAAGTTTCAGTTTGTCCATCAACAAAATTCAAAATGAAATAGTTTCAGAGGTGATCATCATCAACATAACAAAGAAGAGGAAGAGGTTCAGAAGTGAAAAAAAAAGAAGCAAAATAGTTTTAGATCTCTCATCATCAACAAAAACACAACCAGTTTCAGATTTTGTACATCATCACTAACAAAGCAGCAAACTCAAATCAAAACAACAAACAAAGAGGCAAATCTCAGAAAATCATCATCATTGATATCAAATAACCCAGAAGAA
The DNA here is from genome assembly GCA_948472305.1 of Vicia faba. Classification (NCBI taxonomy): domain Eukaryota; kingdom Viridiplantae; phylum Streptophyta; class Magnoliopsida; order Fabales; family Fabaceae; genus Vicia; species Vicia faba. Next base: position 1,584,966,485 of record OX451738.1, read on the forward strand.
AGAGGAAGAATCTTAGAAGCAAAACGACATAGGGTTCTCAGAACAAAATCATCATCAAACATCAATAAAAGTCCAAACAACATAGGGTTCTCAGAACAAATTCATCATTAAACGTTCAAAGAAACAGAGATACCAGAAGCAAGCAACCATTCATCTCCATATCTCTCTCCGGCCACCAAGAACGCCGCCGTTCCAACCCTCCCTCCATTTTCCAGAATCCAATCGCCAAGGTATGATCTTTCTTCCAAAACATAACTGCATTTTAGACGCCATAACCATGGATTAAAAGATGAAGCAATAGCATAAACGATCAAGAAAATCAAACATGCAAAACTGTAAGAAACCCTAAAACGCGTTTAGAACAAAAAAAACAGTACCTTTCAAACCATCGCCTTGGACAGTCGTGGACGGGGGAGGGCGAAGGCGACACTCTGATAGCTTGGAGGCATGAGGAAGGATCAATGTGTCGTTTGAGAGAGACGAAGAGAGCGAAGAAGAAGGAGGCGCCGCTGTGGCCAAAAGGTTACAAACCCTAAACTGAATTAACCCTAAACCTTGTGCAACACCTTTTGGGCCTGACCCACGTCTTTGCCTCAAGCCCATATCCTTACTAACGCGTACCCCCCCTTTTCTTTCTAAAACCTTATTTTTCTCCTTTCCTTGTTTTGGGCCTGCTCTTTCATACTAACTCTAGGCCCATCATCCTTTTAATCTTTATCTTTGTTAAACTAATACTTTTCTTTTATTTTCATTTTAAGTAATTTGATCTTTTTTCATATTGTTAATAATTACTTTAAATTTTCTTAACATGATTTTAATTTTCATTACTAATTAATATTTGTCATACAATAATAATAGAGTTTTTTTTATATATAAAAGTTTTTCTTTAAAAAAATTTATGTAAATAATAGAATTTTAACTTAAATAATTTTTCTTTTCTTTAAAACTCTTTGTTTACATAATTAATAAAAAAACATAAAATAATAACAATAACACTTAATTTACCTTAGGTTAAATTTTATTTGTTTCATTTATAGATAAATACATGCATCTCACAATACTTTTGATTCTCTTTATTTTTTATGTTTTGTTACAATTTGTTATAATTTTTACATTGAAAATGCGACAGTTCGATTTGGTTGTAACATAATACTTGGACATTATTATTCTGATAAGACTCATCCCCATTTGTAAATAATTTGTACCCCCATCCCCGGATACTGTTTTGTAATAATTTAGACTTTAAATTCCCGCAATTTATTGCTTTCAATATACTGTATAGTAATTAGGGTTTGTATGCGAAGATTCAAAATCAATCGCCAGATAACCTAATACAAGATAAACGCATGAAAATCAATACACAATTCACACTTGCACCTCTAGGGTAACCTCGCTTGTTGCCTCGGAAAATGCAATCATGTCCCTCGAGTATGAGACACTTTAGCAAATGTCCCTTCGATAAAAAAAGATCGTAGTCCCTCGATGACCCTCGATGTTGCCTCTGATAAAACGATCTCGTCCCTTACAAAATTGCTAGAGCGTCTCACAAGTTGCCTTCAATGATTGTATACGATGACCCGCGCCTGTCCCGTTTAACATCCTAACACAAGGTTATTCACTAAATACAATGGTGAAACAACACTGTTAAAAGGGTTAAAAACATAAGAAAGATCTTTGAGTAAAATAGGGTAGACAACTCTTAGTTACTTGATCAAAAATCTTGCAAAACATCCTTGCCATTTTCAAACACACCTCACAACACAACTTCAAAAAACAACTTTCAAAACTTTGAAATATCGTTTCAAAAAGACACACACCTTTGTATATATTCAAACAAGAATCATTACAAAGGTTGCCTAGACAAGGCATCTTTTTCAAAACATTTTCAAAACCACACACACAAAGCACCATTTCAGACAATTGAAAAGCAAAGGCAAGTGATCTAAAACAAGTAACTAAGAGCCCATGGATAACCATGGATGAAAAGGGTGCTAGCACCTTCCCTTTTCATAATCTACCCCCCGAACCCAAGAAAACATCTCAAAGGTATTTCCTATGCTTTTTGACCTTTCCTTAGGATAAAATAAAAAGTCGGTGGCGACTCTTGCTAAACCGAACAAGTGCGAAAACAAACGCAAATCCTCAAGTCAGTTCTCCCACCGTATCACATCTCCTACGTGTATCTTTCCTGCGCTGATTATTTTAGTGTTGAGTTGGTGCAGGGTTGGATATCAATACAGCTCTTACCGCTGGACGACGTTCTTTACCAAGACCTCTTTGACCATAGGTAGCATTGACCTCCATTTTTCCACTGAATGGCTTCTTCGCAATACTTGAAGATGTATCCCTTTGGATTTTACCACTCTTTATACTAGCTTCCACTTGTTCTCCTGTCAATATCAGTTCGGTGAACCTCACCGAAGAACTTCCAATCAAATGGTTGAAAAATGGGTCTGTCAGAGTACCTATGAACATATCTACCAACTCCCTATCAGACAGGGGAGGTTGGACTCTACCTACAAGATCCCTTCACTTTTGGGCATAATTTTTGAAACCCTCACTAGAACCCATAGACATGCTTTAGAGTTGCATGCAGGTTGGAGCGAGGTCAGTTTTGTATTGATACTGCTCGTAAAAAGTAGTAGCCAAATCTTCCCAATTATGGATGTTGGTTCCTTCCAATTGATAGAACTACTCTAACAATATTCCCGACAAACTCTCTTGAAAGAAGTGAACCCATAACTTCCTATCAGTTGTATGGGGTTGAATCTTCCTGACGTAAGACCTTGGATGAAGTTTGGGACATGAAACATCGTCATATTTTGCAAAAGTGGGACTTTGAATTTATGTGGGATGGCCACTCCTAAGACCAACCCTATCTCTTCAAAGTCTAAACTAGATACCCTCTGAATCTCCATAACATTGAGACGATCCTCCAACTATTTATACTTGTCATCAGCATGAGGATATTATTCCTCAGAATAGTATGTTTCCTCTTCTTCTTTCACACTCTTGTTATCCTCTTCTTGATTATCCTCTTCATTTGTTGGGGTTGCGAATTCTAGAGCTCGCTTGGCTTGTCCTCTAAATCTTCTCCCTGTGTTCAGGATGCCAACATTTTTCTTCTTCTCTTTAGTGATGAAAGATTTCAGATCTTCCTGTCCTTTAGCCAGAGTCAGGAACATCTGTTGGAATTGAGCGTTCTGTGCTTGAATATCTTTCACCGTTTGTTCGAGAGCCATTTCTTTTTGCTGAAATAAACAATGAAAAGATAAGAAACCTGTCTTGAAGTACCTGTTTATGTAATCATATGCATGATATGTTTATTTAATGTTTTTAAGGACCTCGTGGGATTTAAACTCTTTAATCAAAGGAAACAAAGACAGAGATTTTTTATTAGTAAGTTCAAGTGAAACAAAAGATTACAAAGAAAACAAATCAAATATTTCTAAAACTCTTAAGTCTCCCATGGACGCTTCCTCTTTGTGTTGACATAGGCATTAAGGTTTAACTCCTCGTGAAGCTGCTTCATCAGTTTCAACACTTTCTTCTCACTTGCTTAGAATCGGGTCTCAAAGGTGTCTCATTCTTCCTTGAGTTGAATCCAAGACCTTTGTATCTCTTCAAAGTTTGTTGGCATACCAGGATGAAGAATAATGCAAGACTCGTCCCCTTGAACAATAGGCTCTAAGATCACTAGTAAGATATCGGGATATGGCATCATAAGACTTTGAGCATGAGCTCACACCCATTTGAGGTAAGGTTCCAAAGGGATGAAATTCATGTGCCCTAAAGTCTTACCATAAATCTTCTTTACCATTCCCCAAGCGCACATAAACCTCTAATGATAACCTTGCAGATTGTTGTCGTAGTCGAACATAATACCCTGGATGAGCATATCATGAGGACCGTTTGTTCATGCGTAACCAAACTGATGTAAAGCTAGAGAAGGGTTGTAAGTGATGCCTCCCCTAATGCCAAGGAGTGGCACATTAGAAAATTCTTTGCAGCGATCGATGATAGAGACATCTTCTTGAGAGCGAGAACACCAATACATATCAGCATGAGAGAGAGACATCAACCTTTGAGACCATCTTAAGCCTAACTCATTCTTCATTACTGATCGAGGATGGTGTGAAATAAACCACATATAAAGAAAAGGTATACAACACATAAGAGTTCCTCGTTTCTTCATAGTACAGGTATGGAGAGAATGCAGAATATCTCCGAGCAATGTAGGTACTGGATTGTGAGTAAGGAAAATCTTGATGGCATTTACATCTATAAGTTGGTCCAGATTAGGGAACAATTCCAACCCATAAATCAAGAAGGCCAGGTGTAGTGGTAGAAATGTTTAAGACTAAGCCATTGGATTGACTAGACTTGTACAAATCAAAATAAAAATCGCCACCGCGCTTTATTATTTCTAAAGGAATGGGAAAAGAGCGAATAACCCAAAAAGAGGGGGAAAGATTCTAGGTAAGGGGGTTGGTTATGCAAAGGGAAGGTATTAGAACCCTAAACATCTACGGTACTCCGTAGGAACCTCTTTGTAAAATATGTATATTTTGGCTATAAAAAATTATGTATAAAAAATGGATGATGGAGGTTAGGAAAGAAATATATATTTTTTAATGATTTTTGCACCCGCCGCGGTTGTGAACCTTTAGTGCCTACGTGCCACCTTTTCGTGCAATAGGGGATCATGGTACACGTAGTTCCTCTTTTAAAAATTTTAAAACACAAATGTGTTGGTTAATTTTATGAGATAAAACATCATCGTCATTGTCCGTGTGGAAAACATACCTACTACCCACAATCATGAGAAAGGAGAATTTGCATCATCTCAAAGTGGAGGTTATGGCTCGGATTTTAAAATCAACAATGCCTCATGATAACACTTACTTTACACTTGTTTTTGACTCTGATTTCACATGTTATTTAGGTTTTTTTATTATTGTTTTCTCGTATTATGCCTATCTTTTGTTTCCTTTTCAGGTATTTCAAATATCCAGAGCTCCCCTGAAGAAATGAAGGAAAACAGGCTGAAAAATAGGAGTTTAGGTCAAATTTGCACTCATGGCGTCCACCATGGCGCCAACCATAGGGTAGGCCATGACGTGGATCACCTCCTGCTGACCTCAACTGCCATGTTCCCCACTTCCTTTCATTTACACTCATGGTAGGCGCCACCTTTGGACGATGTTTTCCCCCCTAAAAGGAGTTGGGGAGTATTCCTGTGATTTCCTGCATTCCTCATCCTCTATAAATAGAAGTTCCTGATTTCATTTCAATTCACCCAAGCTTAGTTGCAAACTTGATCCAACCATAGTTGCGAACTTAAGCCATATAATTTCACCATTGTAAAGCGATAATTCTTCACACCGGGGAATTATTGCATTGTTGATTGAGTCTGTGATCGAGTTCGTAGATTGAGTCTGTAATCGAGTTTGGAGCACTTCGGCAGAATTTTATCTTGGCACATTTATTTTCAACTGCTGTTTATTTCCAGTCGCATTTTACTTCCAGTTTGTACCAGATTTAAAACCTCCCCGTTTGGAGCAGGTTTCTATTTATATATTCCGCACTGCTTTTACTTTGTTTATTTCCCATACCTGCTTTTACTTTGTTTATTTCCCGCACTGCTTTTACTTTGTTTATTTCCTGCACTGCTTTTACTTTGTTTATTTCCCGCACCTGCTTTTACTTTGTTTATTTCCTGCACCTGCTTTTACTTTGTTTATTTCCCGCACCACACTTTAAATTATTTACTTTCTCGCATGATTTATTTTAACATGTCTGTTTACATTCCCATGTCACGCTGAACCTTACTGAGATAGAATGTAAGGAATCTAGTTAGATCGATATTCCAAATAATGTGTCAATAGAAATGCTTATGGGCTATTTTGGTTTTTAATACGAGTTTTCTGTACTTTATTATTGTTGGGTAAGATCGAAAGCCGTCCAACCCTTTGTTAAACTCGGTTAGTTCTAACTGGTCAAAGGAAGCAAAAGCGCTTTGTCCGGTTAATTAGGGATTTTTATTATCAAAGAAATCAATTTTGAAACTATTTTCGGACGCGTTTATAGGGTTAAAGTTAGGTTCCATTTTTTATTATAAATTCCAGATCAAAATACTTTTCAACTTGGTCAAGTACTCTATTTCTTAAAAATAGGTTTATTACTTTAACGCAATGCCCGCCTTTTTATAAGTGACAATAAGAAGGTCTGATTAGAGAGTAAACTCGGTTCTGATTACGCGAAAGCGACAATTCCTGTTAAATTAGTTCTTTTCTTTAGTAGAAAATATTTCCCTATAAGTAGTTCTATTCCGAAGCATTGCGAATATCATCTGACTACGTGAATTACATTCGACCCTGCTTTTATATCTGAAGTTTATTTCGCTGCACTTTACTTTCTTGCATGCTAAATTCTCTGTTTAATATTGACTTAGCTAAACACCGTAACAATAGGAAACAATAGATTGACGATTGGTCTCTGTGGATCGATAATATTTTATATTACTCTGACGTGAGTCATACACTTGCGAATACACCGCATCAAGTTTTTGGCGCCGTTGCCGGGGAGAAATTTCGTCAAATTTCGCACCCTATAGTCGCACCGTCTAGACTAAGTTTTACAGTCCGGTTAATGCGAATATATCGCAACACCGAAACCTTATTCAATCCTTTAGCAGAACCTGAATGTTACATCCATTTTCTCTGTAGAATTAGAAAAACTATGGCCAAGAATCGTAACCAAAGACCCCTTAAGGAATTTGCCCAACCGTCAGATGAGGAACCTAGTTCAAGTATCGTAAACCCAGCTATAACCACAAATAATTTCAAACTAAAACCCTCATTTCTACAATTGGTGCAACAAAACCAATTCGGTGGTCTCACTACTGAGAACCCGAATCAACACTTAAAAACTTTTATACAATTAGCAGACACTTTAAAATGAAATGGTGCTTTGCCTGAGGCAATACGACTAAGATTATTCCCTTTTCCCTCAGAGATAAAGCATGAGATTGGTTAGATTCCCTTCCACCCAATTCAATAACAACCTGGGAACACCTTAGGAGAGTATTTCTCGCAAGATATTTTCCGCCCAACAAAACTACTGTCCTTTGAAACCAAATCACTAGATTTAACCAAAACCTGGGAGAATCACTTTTTGAAGCTTGGGAGAGATATAAAGACCTATTAACAGCCTATCCACACCATGGCCTAGAACAATGGCTAATCATTCACACATTCTATAATGGACTCCATTACAACACAAAGATGTCTATCGATGCTGCCGCTGGTGGCGCATTGATGGATAAACCTTACCTAGAAGCCTACGCTCTCATTGAGGATATGGCCCAAAACCATTACCAATGGGGAACAGAACGAGCTACAATAGAGAAAAAGGAGACCCAAGGAGGAAAACATGAGATAAATTCTCTAGACATGATGCAAGTTAAAATGGACGCTCTTGCCTTAAAAGTTTAAAACATGTCTCAAAACCCTAATACTGTAGCCGCAATAGCTTCCGAATGCGAACTCTGTGGGACCCAAGGACATCAACCTATAGAATGTAACTTGTTGAATGAGCCTTGCTCAGACCAAGTAAATTACACCCAAGGAAACCCATTTTCAAACACTTACAACCCCGGATGGAGGAATCACCCAAACTTTTCTTATAAAAACAATAGCCCAATACAAAACTCTGCAGCTCCGAGACCTACAGGTTTCTAAGCCCAAAGACCAAATCAACCTATGCAAGCTATGGCACCCAAACCAAACCTTGAGAAAATCATGGAAAATTTCATTTCATCTCAAACCCAGTAAAACAAAGAGTTCCTAAATCAGATCAGAATATTCACGTAAACGAACTAATCACACAATTAGGAACTAAGGTTGATCAGATAATTATGCATAACAAGATGCTTGAAACCCAGATCTCGCAGATAGCCCAAACACAAGCCCCACAAACCACACCTAGAGAATAATTCTATGGACAACCTCAACCAAATCCTAAAGGGCAAGCTAATGCCATTTCCTTACGAAGTGGGACTACTTATGATGGACCCAAGAATCCATCCATGAGTACACCCTCACAACCTAAGACAAATGTTTTGCCTACAGACCAAGTGGAGGAACCAGAGGAACCCGAAAAGAAAAAAGAACCAGAATTAAAAGATAAAACTAATAAATCACCACCCCCGTACAAACCTCTAGTCCCATTTCCGCAAAGACTTAAACAAACCAAACTTGACAATCAATACCAGAGATTCGTTAAAGTTATAGAAAAACTCCATGTAGAGATTCCTTTCACCGAAGCCATCACTCAGATACCATCTTATGCTAAATTCCTAAAAGCCATCCTGACCAACAAGCGTAGACTTGATGATCCCAAACCTATCAAATGCAATTTTATTTCAGAAAATAAACTTGCCAAGAAAGAAAAGGACCCATGAAGTTTTTCCATTCCTTGTATCTTAGGAAATCATACTATTGACAAAGCCTTCTTAGATCTAGGAGCTAGCATCAGCCTTATGCCTTTAACAGTTTGTAGAAGGTTAAACTTAGGAGAATTGCAGCCGACTAAAATGTCTCTCCAGCTGGCTGATAGATCAGTTAAGTATCCTATACACATACTTGAAGACATACCAGTTAAGATTGGTCAGCTATATATCCCAACTGATTTCGTGGTTATGGATATTAAAGAAGACGAAGAAATCCCAATCCTCTTAGGTAGACCATTCCTATCAACAGCCGGAGCCATAATTGATGTTAAGAAAAGAAAATTAACATTTGAGGTGGGTGATGAGAAGATAGAATTTATTCTTTCAAAGTTCTTAATGGCACCAGTTATAGGAGATGCTTGTTATGCCATCGACGTCATTGACGAGTGTATATTGGAACTTAAGCGAGAGGAATCTAACAAAAATATTAAGTTACCTTCGACCCCCATTATGGAGGACGATGGATTTAAAGGTTTAGAACCTTACATCGATGACGACCTCTATGAATGTTTATCGCTTACTCCCGATCCCATGCCTTGCCCTTTGAAACCATCTTTAGAACTAAAGGAACTTCCCAAGAACCTCAGATACAAATTCTTAGATAAAGAGATGAATCGTCTTGTTATAGTTAACGCTATTTTAAGTCAAGACGAGACAAATCAACTCTTAGAGATCTTACGAAAATATCCCTTAGCTTTAGGGTATAACATCTCCGATTTAAAAGGAATAAGTCCATCGGTGTGCATGCCCCGGATCTTGTTAGAGGAAAACTCAAAACCCTCAAGAGAACATCAAAGAAGAATAAACCCTATAATGAGAGATGTTGTTAAAAGAGAAGTTCTTAAGTTACTAGAGGCTGGTATAATTTACCAAATATCAGATAGTAATTGGGTGGGCCCTGTGCATGTGGTGCCAAAGAAAGGAGGCATCACAGTCACAGAAAATGAGAAAGGTGAGCATATTGCTAAACAAACAGAAGGAGGTTGGCGTATGTGTATAGATTATAGAAAATTAAACAAAGCAACCAGGAAGGATCATTTCCCTCTTCCATTTATAGATCAAATGCTCGAACGTCTAGCCAGACACTCGCACTTTTGTTATCTAGATGGATACTCAGGATTTTTCCAAATACCTATTCACCCTGAGGATCAAGAGAAAACAACCTTTACCTGTTCTTATGGAACATTCGCCTATAGACGAATGCCCTTCGGACTCTATAATGCCCCTGCCACTTTTCAACGTTGTATGATGTCTATATTTGCAGATTACCTAGATGGAATAATGGAAGTTTTCATGGACGATTTCTCGGTGTGTGGATTCAATTTTAAAGATTGTCTCTCCAACCTCGAAAAAATCCTTGAAAGATGCGTAGAGGTGAACCTAGTGCTAAACTAGGAAAAATGCCATTTTATGGTTAATGGAGGTTTAGTATTAGGACACATTGTCTCCAAAAGAGGCATTGAGGTCGATAGAGCCAAAATTGAAGTTATAGAAAACCTCAGCCCACCTAAAACCATTAGGGAGATTAGAAGTTTTCTTGGACATGCTGGTTTTTATCGGTGTTCTATAAAATACTTCTCTAAAATAACAAAACCTTTGACTAATGTTCTAATGAAGGACGTTGAATTTGTTTTCAACGAGAAATGTCTCGAAGCTTTTAAATTTTTGAAACAAGCACTTATTTCAGCTCCGATCATGCAACCCCCAGATTGGACACAACCTTTTGAAATCATGTGCGATGCCAGCGATTATGCAGTTGGTGATGTTCTACGACAACGAAAAGACAAGAAATTACATGTTATATATTATGCTAGTAGAACCCTAGATACCGCCCAGCTCAACTATGCAACAACAAAGAAAGAATTACTGGCAGTAATTTTTGCGATAGATAAGTTTAGGTCCTACCTAGTTGGAGCAAAGATCATTGTTTACACTGATCATGCTGCCATACGTTATCTATTAAATAAAAAGGACGCTAAACCTAGATTACTTAGATGGATCCTGTTACTCCAAGAGTTTGATCTAGACATTAAGGATAAGAAAGGCACAGAGAATGTTGTCACTGACCACCTCTCTAGATTAGAACACTTAAAACTTGACTTATTACCTATAAATGATGATTTCACCTATGACAGACTTATAGCTAAGACTGATGATTTCGAGCCTTACAGAGATAAAGATTTTGAAAAAATTTCAGTAATGAAGAGCGTACCTTGGTACGCTGATTTTGTAAACTACCTAGCTGCAGATATCATACCCCCTGATCTAAATTACCAACAGAAAAAGAAGTTCTTCAAAGATGTTAAACATTTCTACTAGGATGAATCGCTCCTATTCAAGAGAGGAATAAATAATATTTTCAGGCGTTGCATCCCAGAAGAGGAAATAGAAGACATCATCAGACACTGTCATTCTGTACCTTATGGTGGACATGCAGGTATATCTTAAACGCACGCCAAGATTCTTCAAGCAGGCCTCTATTGGCCAACTTTATGGCGCGATGTTCATGCCTACATTGTCAAGTGCGACTGATGCCAACGCACCGGGAACATATCGAGACGTGACGAGATGCTTATGAGGAATATCCAGGAAGTTGAACTCTTTGATGTTTGGGGTATAGACTTTATGGGACCATTTCCACCTTCAATGGGAAATAGGTACATTTTGGTAGCTGTGGACTACGTGTATAAATGGATTGAGGCTATTGCATCACCCACAAATGACAAGAGTGGTAGTCAAGTTATTTAAGAATATCATTTTTCCGAGGTTTGGAACACCCCGTCTCGTTATAAGTGATGGAGGATCACATTTCATATCCAGAATCTTTGATAAGCTCTTGAGTAAGTATGGAGTAAAGCACAGAGTAGCAACACCTTATCACCCACAGACTAACGGCCATGTAGAAGTGTCTAACAGGGAGATTAAACAAATCTTAGAAAAAACCATTTCAATTTCCAGAAAAGATTGGTCTCAGAAGCTGCATGAAGCACTATGGGCCTACAGAACAACTTTTAAAACCCCTATTGGAACAACCCCTTACCAATTAGTCTATGGAAAATATTGTCATTTACCCTTCGGGTTAGAGCATAAAGCCTATTGGGCCATTAAGACCCTGAATTTGGAATATTTGACTGCTGGTGAAAAGCGCATCCTTGACATTCATAAATTGGAGGAATTCCGCCAGTCTGCCTATGAGAATGCTATAATATATAAAGAAAGAACCAAAACTTGGCATGACAGAAGAATTGTAAAGAAAGATTTCAATATAGGCGACCTTGTTCTCCTTTTCAATTCCAGGTTGCGACTTTTTCCTGGCAAGCTACGTTCAAGATGGACTGGTCCTTTTGAGGTCTCTAGAATCCTAAGATCTGGAGCAGTCGAGATCAAGAACAATTCTTGTAGCCCATTCATTGCCAATGGGAAGAGGTTGAAGCACTACGAAGGAGGTGAAATTCCCACCAACTACTCCAGCCACACTCTGATTGATCCACCAGTACCAGTTTCTGATATATGAAGCTTACTCGTCAAGCTAACAACGTTAAACAAGCGCTGCATAGGAGGCAACCCATGAGTTTATTTTTATTTTTTGCATTTATTTACTTTTTACTTTATTAAATTTTATTTTTATCTTTATACTAACAGTTGCAAAATTTATGATTTCAGGCATCACCTGCTAGCCGTCTTTGCTAACTACATTTTTTAGGATGGAGCATTTCGTTGACATGCATGTTTCCTTCCGAGATGACACTCAGAGACAATGCTATGCGGTCCTTTCATAGTGACCCATGGCACCGACCAGATATCCAGACCAGATTTACATGGAAGCTCTTGGCTTTGAAGCCAGTATCAAGTATCTATGCAACCAGCTAAAGTGGGATAAGTATGCAGATGACCTAAATGTGACCTACAGGAACCTTACCTTAGAATTCCTCAGCTCATTCGAGTTTGAGCCCTATAATGGCCATGATGGATATCTCACTTTCAGACTATTCGGGATAGAATATTGTTTTACCCAGAGGGAGTTTAGAGACTTGCTAGGCTTCCATACTACACCTGATGCTATACTTGAGCTACCAGTTGTCTATTTCATGACTAGGGACATAGAGAAATTCTGGAGAGATATTACTGCTGGAGGGAGCCTTGATCCTTCCACTCAGCTATCCCCTGTTATTCACAACCCCGCTTTCAGGTATTTTCAGATGGTTATTGCTTACACTTTCCTTGGGAAGGCCGACACTGATACCCATGTTAGCGAGGAGGAGATCTTTTTCCTCTACTGTGCGACCCAGTCTCGCCCTGTAGCCTGTGGAAATTTTCTGCTGTGGAATCTCATGATGACTTCTAAGTGTGCTGAAGGTATCCTCCATGTGGGAGGGACAGTGACTCAAATTGCTTCTGCTTTGGGTCATACAAGTAAGTTATCTCACCTTACCTCCTATTATGGATATACTACAATGGACATTGATTTCTGTTTGGATCATGGGCTGATGAGAAGAGTCTACTTTAATCCCAACCAGTATAGACTCCTGATTGATAATGAAATCGTTCACTATTTTACCTTGCCTGATCCTATGATGACTAATGTCCATAACCCTGCCAATTGGACATATGCCTTAGAAGGTCTTGGAGAGACCGTGGACGAGCGAAAATCACCTCCGGTACCTGAGTATCATCCATGTCCATCGCCAGAAAGGACCACTGTATTCTCTAATAATTTCTCTTTGCAGCAACCCGACATCTATGCACAAGTTGCTGAGCTGCATAGAGAGGTAGCCCAACTTTGTCAGACAGTTGAAGACCTCTCTCTTCAGGTTATGGTTTCCGATGCTACTCACTCTACTGAGGTAGACCTCCTACAGCAGGAAAATGATGATCTTCGTAGTAAGTTAGCTACAACTCATTGTCCTGAGTCGAGCACAGACCCTACCACTCCTTGATGATCTTGATTCATATCTGCACTGTTTTGCTGTTTTGTTGTTTCTTTTATCATGTTGTTTCCTTTTTTCAGACTTATTTATTTTTATGCCTAACTCTTGCATTCTACTTTCTTTTTATTTTTTGTGACTTACCATGATTAAGTATATTTCTTTTTATTTTTATTTTTATTTTTTTCTCTTTAATTAATTGTTTATTTTTTTCAAGTTATAAACATAAAAGAAAAAATTCAATACACCAATCTTTGGAAGCACCAAATGAAGAATTGTTGTTTGCACCTACGAGAAGAAATTGGAATAAGAAGCCCAAACCAACAAAACAAAGAAATTTGAGCCTAGCCCAATTTTCGAACATGGCGCCCGCCACCAAGACCATGGCGCCCGCCATGGGGTCTGGGATTATAACGGGCATATTTTCAAAAACCTCCCACTTTCTCCATTTTCAACCCCAAAACCTCTCATTTTCTCAACCACCTACTACCCCATTAACCACCCAACAACTCTCATTTTCTCAACCACCTACTACCCCATTAACCACTCCAACATCCATTTTTCTAACCATCATAAAAATTCAAACTTTCTCCTCCCAATCTCCAACACCCATTTTCGAAACCCATTTTTTCAATTTTCTTCCAAAGGAGCAACAATGGAGTTCAACGGATATGTTCTTCGTGAAGGCAAACCCAGAGACCGACAACGGAAAATCCTTGAAAAATTGCAAGGACGAGAAATTGTCTCAACCAGGTATGTTGATGAAGACTGTCTGTATACTTTAGGACTTTATCATAGTATTTTTCATTTATCTAACATCCTAGGATTGCATGACACTTTTACTAGAAAAGAGCCCACCTTTGAGAGGCTAACTCGGGAATTCTTAAGTTCCCTAATTTATTTGGTTCACCCCGACACTGCTAGTACCATCGGTACAGTTAAATTCCGTCTGTTTAATGTTTAATATATATAGCACCAACAAACTAGAAGCTCTGTTGGGTATTCCTCATGGTGATGACACTATTTGTGAGACCCCTTTGGATTCTGAATGGTCCACTGATGCATTTTCCTTCTGGCGTCAATTGTCAAACTCTTCTATAAATTCTTTTGAAGGAGTTTTAGCATCATTGATCCATAACCCGGCTATTCGAATTTTTCGATATATGCTCGCCTGTACTATTTTTGGCCGGGAGAATCCAAACAAGGTAAATGCTAGAGAACTTCTATTTTTGCAGGGTAGTCTCACTAATAGAAGAATTAATTCAGTCCCGTTTATGATTTCTCACATGATTGCTGTCCTGAGACACACAAGGACCATAGCTTTTGGAGGACTAGTTACATCTATTGCTAGAGCTCTGCACCTTGACGCTGAGATAGCTACCCTTGCACCCCTGCCTCCCCGCACAATTAATTTGAAATTTCTAAAGATATGAAATTGTGCAAGGTGAGGAGATCGGGTGGTTTTGAACTTATGGTTTGGGGTGTCGCTATCCCATCAGTCGTTCTGCCTTGCACTAGACGCACTGATGTACGAATTGCGAGGAACTGGACCTGCGATCTAGGTGCTCCACCTTTTACGGGTCCATTACCTCCTAATGTTCCACTTGGGGACGGACACGAGATTGATGAAGAATACGAGCAGAGGGATGAACCTCATGCCCCACCTGTGTCCCCCCACCATGCTTCACCCGCACACACTGCACCTTCTACTTCTAACAATTTTGCAGGTACGGCTCCTGGCTTCTACATCACTGAAGATATATGGTGTGACCAGCTAGCCCGGGAGGAGAGAAGAGATGGTTTACTTTCTGCCATCCAACAGCAGCTGGCAGATAACATGAGTTTTATGGAGGCGTCACGACAGCAGTCAGACCGCTCTTTTCAAAGTCTTATGGAATCTCAATTGGTGATATCCCGCGAGAAACATAGGCAACATGACCAGTTTCAAAGGCACTTCTCCCTCATGGAGGCCACTCAAGGTTCCCTTTTTGGCAACCTTCGCGAGATTCAGAGTTCACAGATTGCCTTGTCCGCCAAATTCGACCAGTTCGAGGCTTCTCAGAGCAGTCGTCGCTGCAGCCAATCCCGTCATCCTAGACATTCACCGTAGGATGGCGAGGGACCCAACCAGCCTTAGTACTTTACCAGGTGACTCTTTCCTATTCTTATTTCATAACATTGGGGACAATGTTCGATTTAAGTGTGGGAGGAGATTTACTCGCTTTCTCGCTTTATTTTTTCTCTCGCTTTATTTTTCCCTTTTCCTGCATTTTCCTTCTCGTTATTTTACTTCTTTATTTGCTTTAGTTTGCTTTTTTGCTTTATTTTCAAAATAATACATGTGTTTGACGAGTCATCTATATCTGCATGGTCTAGTGTATATCCACTCCCCCATTTCTTGAGCTTAACCGAAATTTTTTTTCCTAAGAAAAACACTGTGTTTTGAACTTAGTTGGGCTATAAGACCTGGTTGAGATAGGATGTAGTATGACTTGGGAAAGCCCTTTCAAAGCATCGACATCTTTTTTACACCTTAAGCTTCATAAATTTAGGAATTCGATCCTGATACCCCCTATGCCGTGGCCTTAAAATTTTCATTTTTAAATCCTTGAATAGTTTATCCTAACAGTCAGCTCCGGTCTAAGCATGCTCTACGAAGGGGACCGAAGAGAAGTGAATGATCTATATGCTATGTTCTTATTATAAACTACAACCCCGGGATAGGTGACCCTCACAAAGTCATTTAACTCAACAGAAGTTGTATGTTGAAAAATAATGCAAAAGCAAAAGAAAAAGAAGAAGAAAAAGAAAAAGAATTTTTTTTTACCCATCTTTAGTTGGTTCAGAGGTATCTGGTGCTGAACTTGGTAGGGCGGATTACGATTCAATCCCCTGCAACTATAAATGGGTCAATAAAAGGGGTTACACCAACTTTTTGTACCAGAGCCCTGCGTTTTATGATCAGAATCACTACCCGGTCACTTTACTATGAGCATGTACGAATAACAGGCTTAATGTGATTGCGCCTGAATGAAAAAGGATTTGAAAAAAGGAAAAATATAGGCCTAAGCATAATGGAATGATATGGATTGGTTCATAAAAGAACGAAGCTTATGACTGTTTTACGGAAGAGTGTCACTACGATATCCTTGGTTTGAATCAGTCAGTACCTATCAATACATCTTTGTTTTAATTCCAGAGGCCCCTTGCAGCCCAACTTGTTCACTAACACCATTTTTCTTCTTAATCTATTTAGATTTCTTGCTTGAGGACAAGCAAAGGTTTAAGTGTGGGAGAATTTGATAACACTTACTTTACACTTTTTTTTACTCTGATTTCACATGTTATTTAGGTTTTTTTATTACTGTTTTCTCGTATTATTCCTATCTTTTGTTTCCTTTTCAGGTATTTCAAATATCCAGAGCTCCCCTGAAGAAACGAAGGAAAACAGGCTGAAAAACAGGAGTTTAGGTCAAATTTGCACTCATGGCGTCTACCATGGCGCCAACCATAGGGTAGGCCATGACGTGAACCACCTCCTGCTGACTTCAACTGCCACGTTCCCCACTTCCTTTCATTTACACTCATGGCGGGCGCCATGGCCTCCATGGCGGGTGCCACCTTTGGACGATGTTTCCCCCCCCAAAAGGAGTTGGGGGGCATTCCTGTGATTTCCTGCATTCCTCATCCTCTATAAATAGAAGTTCCTGATTTCATTTCAATTCACCCAAGCTTAGTTGCAAACTTGATCCAACCATAGTTGCGAACTTAAGCCATATAATTTCACCATTGTAAAGCGATAATTCTTCACATCGGGGAATTATTGCATTGTTGATTGAGTCTGTGATCGAGTTCGTACATTGAGTCTGTAATCGAGTTTGGAGTACTTCGACAGAAGTTTATCTGGCCACATTTATTTTCAACTGCTGTTTATTTCCAGTCTCATTTTACTTCCAGTTTGTACCAGATTTAAAACCTCCCCGTTTGGAGCAGGTTTCTATTTATATATTCCGCACTGCTTTTACTTTGTTTATTTCCCACATCTTCTTTTACTTTGTTTATTTCCCGCACTGCTTTTACTTTGTTTATTTCCCGCACTGCTTTTACTTTGTTTTTTTCTCGCACCTGCTTTTACTTTGTTTATTTCCCGCACCTGCTTTTACTTTGTTTATTTCCCGCACCGCACTTTAAATTGTTTACTTTCTCGCATGATTTATTTTAACATGTCTATTTACATTCCCATGTCATGCTGAACCTTACTGGGCTAGAATGTATGGAATCTAGTTAGATCGATATTCCAAATAATGTGTCAATAGAAATGCTTATGGGCTATTTTGGTTTTTAATATGAGTTTTCTGTACTTTATTGTTGTTGGGTAAGATCGAAAGTCGTCCAACCCTTTGTTAAACTCAGTTAGTTCTAACTGGTCAAAGGAAGAGAAAGCGCTTTGTCTGGTTAGTTAGGGATTTTTATTATCAAAGAAATCAATTTTGAAACTATTTTTAGACGCGTTTATAGGGTTAAAGTTAGGTTCCCTTTTTATTAGAAATTCCAGATCAAAATACTTTTCAACTTGGTCAAGTACTCTATTTCTTAAAAATAGGTTTATTACTTTAACACAATGCGCGCCTTTTTATAAGTGACAATAAGAAGGTCTGATTAGAGAGTAAACTCGGTTATGATTACGCGAAAGCGACAGTTCCTGTTAAATTAGTTCTTTTCTTTAGTAGAAAATATTTCCCTATAAGTAGTTCTATTCTGAAGCATTGCGAATATCATCTGACAACGTGAATTACATTCGACCCTGCTTTTTTATCTGAAGTTTATTTAGCTGGACTTTACTTTCTTGCATGCTAAATTCCCTGTTTAATATTGACTTAGCTAAACACCGTAACAATAGGAAACGATAGATTGACGATTGGTCTCTGTGGATCGATAATCTTTTATATTACTCTGACGCGATTCGTACACTTGTGAATACACCGCATCACCTCACTCAACACCTAAGTAGAAAATATCTCTCTTCACTATATATTGTAGAAGTATAGTTGTTTGCATCACTAAAAGGATTGACAAGAGTTCAATCTTTTGAGAAAAGTTTAAAGATAAAAGCGAAAGTGGCAAAATGGTTTAATATGAGATTGATTGACTTTTAGTCTTCTCACAAAAATGTCGAAGTATTATTAAGTTTACTGAGGTTTATTTATGAAAATGTTTAAAAATGCATGGACCTAAGTCCAAGTTTATTATGAAAGTGATTCAAGTTTAAAACAAGAAAAGTTTTCAAAAGGAGGGAGAAGATTTTTGAAATTAAAGAAGATGGGAGGAGGAGAAGAAGAGGCTATCCTAAAGCATAAGGTAAAAGCTATGGATATGAACCATCTAACCAACAAGAAGCCAATACTTGACATTATGAGCCAAGGTAGAATTCCCATTCTTTGGATTGAAACCAAACAAGCAAAAATACTAGACCTCTTGAGAGAACCAAACTTCATGTGTATTAAGTCTTCACAAAAATTGGGCAGAGTAACGGCTGTATACGGGTGAATTCCAGATTTCAAACAAAGGGTGTAATCACAATAACCTTCACACAAAAGAAACAAACAACTCAATGTCTTGAGGTAAACCTCAAGAGCTCCAGACAAAATAATCAGATAAGATCACAAGGTCTCTAATATAGGCCAAGGTTTCTATTCCTAAGTCCAAGAAGTCCAATGCCCCATAATGCCAAGGATAGTAACCAAATATTCCAAGTATCATTAAATATTTTTTAGGGTTCATGTTGATTATTATGTGTCTTAAAAGAGAAAAGAAAAGCTCAAGTGAGCAAAATAAAAATGACAAGAAAGTAAATGCTCAAATGAGCAAAGATGAAAATGGCATGAAATGTAAATGCTAAAAGTAAATAGTGCATAAAGTAAAAAGCATAAAATAAAAACACAAAATAAAATCTATCATTAGTAATTAGTGGTTAGTTGGATGACCATCTTAAAACTTACATTTATAACTCATTAGAGGATTGGTAGAACCAAAGCCTCCACACAACAAGTTGCATTTGCTTTTTGTCAAGTATATCATCCATCTGGAATCCTCAAAAGTAACATTTAATGATCAACGATGTTTAAGTGATCCGCGTTGACCAAAGGTGTTGTAGATCCATTAGAGGATTGGTAAAACCAAAGCCTCCACAAAATGAATCTCAAGGTTATTGGATCAAAGAGATCAAATTAACATACTTGGGCTTGAAAACATAAGTTTGGGTCACGAATGATCATTTATTCGAATCAGGATAAAATTTAGCGCTATATTAAGCAATCGTAAGTGGACTTATATAGAAGTCGCACCTATTTTGAGGCCGATCAATAGCAATCTATGCACCATTTGTTTTGAGACATGATATAGAGATCATGCTCCAACAACATTTAGTGCAATAAGAAGGGGATGAGATGAAGGGGGGTGGGAGAGAATATACAAACCACTTTTGGATTAAATTTAATCAAACTATTAGAGGCCACATTATGGATTTCAAAACTCTCACTTGGTGAGAAATTCAGTTCCAAAGTGCCAACTTCTGACCAATGGCATTCTCAGCTCAAGGGGTTATATGGCATGATTTTTGATGTTCCAGAAAGATGAAGTTACAAGCTTTGCAATGAAAAAAGAATGGATTTAAATGGAT
The DNA here is from genome assembly GCA_948472305.1 of Vicia faba. Taxonomy (NCBI): domain Eukaryota; kingdom Viridiplantae; phylum Streptophyta; class Magnoliopsida; order Fabales; family Fabaceae; genus Vicia; species Vicia faba. The sequence goes on from OX451738.1 coordinate 1,584,986,601, forward strand.
GCTTGAGCTGAAAGTTGCAATGAGTCAAAGTTGGAGAAAAACAGTTGACTTTCCATACTTAGAAATATTTCAAATTTTCCTTAAAAAATGACCTATAATGTCTTGCATCCAAACATAGCCTTCCACTTGGAACTTGCTCTTGACCAAAAAAGATGACATGAATTATGTCTCTATAATGACATTTTGAAACTTGAACCATTCAAAATCTCCAAAAATTGAGAGTTATGACTTGTTGAAGTTGGAAAATTTTCATAAAATGACCTATAATATTTTGTATCCTTAAGGAAACTTCCATCCATTTTCTCACTTTGCACATAAAAGAAGGCATAAAGTTCACATCTTAAAGATCATTATGGAAAAATAATGGGCTCAAGGTGATAAAAATTGACCAAGTTATGATCATTTAAAGTCACACATGAAAAATTGGGGATTCATCTGGAGGACTTGTAATCTTTCTTCCTCATCAAGTTTCTTCCAAATGAAAACTCCTTTGAAGAAAATGATGTCTTTGGAATCACTCAAAAATACCAAAAGATGGGCAAGATATACTCCTTTGAAGTTCAAAACCTTAGCTCCTAGATTAAGAAACATGCCTTGAGGAACTTTGATAATTTTGAACAAACTTCTTGTACCAAAACAAATGCTTTATAAAAATAAGTTGTTGAGGATGATAATTAGAACTCATAGCAACCACAACCAGTTCCATATCTTGAGAATTGAGAGAAATATGAATTTGTGACTCAATGGCAACAAAGCCTTGTCCAATCATGACAACTTCTCCAATCAATCCCTTGTGCTTTTCAACCAAATTTGATAACTTTGAAACATGGTGAACCAAAATAACCATGCCATGCCATTTCTTCCAAAACAAATCCAATGGTGAAGTTTGAACTTCTCAAGCTTTATTGACTAGGGAATGGAAATAAACTCATGAACCCATGGAGCAACTTGCTGAATCTTATTTCCTTTACCTACATGAGTAACAAGCAAGAAAAACCAACATTGAATTTCATTAATTAAAAGAAGAAATCAAGACAAAAATATTCATGATCACAAAAGAACACAAGTCAAGGTGCTTGGTGATTCCTCAAAGAGAAAAGCTAAGTATAGAGAGGGGAACCAAGAATCCTAATGTGATCTTGTTGTGAATGAATCAACATGGTATGATGAAGGGATCTTAGGGGCAAAAATTGGGGTACAACACCAGGATATCCTTAAAAGCATGGAAAATCATGGCATCTAGGAACAACTGAGCTTTATCTATCAGAAACTTTGCAAGAAGACCTTTAACCCCACTTCTCCTTTCCTAATTAGATTCAATCACAGATGGTTTCAAGTGCAAAGCTGTGGCAATGTGATCGGTGGATTTAGAACTGACTGTTTAACGCTGGTTCGCGAAATGTCGCGGAAGCAAGAGTCGCCACCGTCTTTTATTTTCTCCAATATGGACAGGACAAAAGCACAGCAAAATTCCTTATGAGAACGTTTCTCGGTTCGGGAGGTAGATTTATAGAAAGGGAAGGTGTTAGCACCCTTTCTATCCATGGTTATCCATGGGCTCTTAGATACTTGCTCTTATGTTTTCAAAATGTGTTTGCTTTTCAAAGGTGAGTGGGTTTGAAAAAGTTTCTTTGAAAGATTTCTGAATAACTCTTGTATCTGTCCTCAAGAGTGTTTGAAAAATTGTTTTGAAAGCTTTTTGAAAGTGTCAGTGTGAAAAGATTTTGTTTTGTTTTTTAGAGAGCAAGTATCCATGAGTCATCTACCTACCCTAAGGAATTAAGCTGTGTAGAAGTCCCTAAAGTAGTGCCATCCCACCATTGAGAGGTAGGTAGCACCACCGTTGGAGGTATTCGGGTCAATTCGATTGTAGGGATAGTGTGGTCACCGAAGCAACAGTAGGACACATTAGAAGCTACCCTTATGTCCTTGATCCTTTTTTAATCCGAGGCAACCGTTTCGAGGCAACTGTTTCGAGGCAACTGTTTCGAGGCAACTGGATCATGGACATAAGGACCGCTAAAACGTCCTATACTTGACGACCACGTTTCGAAGGCAACGAGTGAGGCGTACCCTAGAAGTGGTGTGTGTATTTGTGTGTTGTTTTCAGTTTAACAGTTATCTTTGATCAGGGCATTGTGAGCTACGAGTTGTTTTTAATTACCATACATTCTTTCATGCAATTTAGAATTTAAGAGTGCGGAAAATTAAAAGACGGAAACATAAAAAGCTACGCTATTACAAGGCGCGGGTCTATACATCGCCAAAATACAAAGACCCGTTTTTGATAAAAGATGCGGAAAGTAAAAAAATGCGGTAAACCTAATTACTATTACATCTGGAAAGCAGTTACATAATAATCAATAAAAAATAATGCGCGAAAAGAATTAAACTGAACGTCCGAGGGTTTTGACCCTTTGAAATTAAATTGAATTAAAACCTAATTAATTATTTAATTATTTACAAGAAAGTGTTTTTTTATGTTTTTTGGTATTTATGAAAATAAAGAAAATAAAATTAAAGTTAGTGAAACCCTAGTTCTAAATAATTTTAATTATTAATAAAACGTCAAAGTTGACCTAATTTAAACTAATTAGTTAATTTACATATTTATGTACAAAAATTAATGATAATAATAATGATAAATAATGATGATTAATAATTAATTTAAGAAAAGATAAAAATGTCAAAAAACCTAATTCTACGTATTTTATTTGTTAAGAAAGGTATTAGAATTTTAAACCTAAATTAAACTAAAGTTAGTTATTAGAGTTTATTTACAAAAATAAATTAGTGAGGAAATTAATAAATAATTAAATATATTTTGTATTTTGATTTTCTGATTTTATTATGAAAAGTTATTTTATGGTGAAAAAACAATTAGAACAATTAAAAAGAATTAGAAAAGAAAAGAAAATAAAAATAAAAAAATGCAAACCAAGGGGGGTGTCAGGCCCAAAGTGGAGGTTCTTGAAGTGATTTTGGCCCAAGAGTCACAAGGCCTTTGTTTGACTTTCCCAATCATGTGCACGTTGGTTGACCCAGGCGTATGGTAGACTTCCTCCTGCAGCCTTTGGATTGATGGTCACAACCACTTGGCACATGGAGTATTGAAGGCTCATGATAGATCTTTGACATGTAATGCACTGGAACGCGTTGGAAAAAAGATTATGAATTATATGGGGGGACCTAGGAATCGAACCCAGGTCCCAACTCTTGCAGGACACGTCCTCCACCATCTGGCCATTTGCGTTCGTTTGTATACATAATAGACAAAATATATAATATATGAAAAAAAGACAATTATGCTGGGACGTTAAAAAACGCGCTAAAATTCAAATGCTCCAGTTACAGGACGCCACGCACATCTTCTTCTTCGTTCTTCCTGCAAACATGAAACAAGTAGCGGGGGTTTTAAACCCCCACAAACTGGAAATGTCAAAATAGCGATTAGGCCTATACTTAATATAAAAAGGGCGCGATGGTCTTAATAGTTTCGTCTTGTTGCAACGAGTTTGTCTATGTTGGTCTGGAGGTCCAATTTCACAGTATATGCAAAGCCCTAATTTTCAAGCTTTGAAAACCCTAAAATGCGTTAATGGCAGATCATGATTCAGAGCCTTATAATGCAATTAAATCATGTCATTAGCTTCAGAAGGTTCCTGTGAATACAAAACAACCAACAATATGCATCAAATGCGTATGAATTATGATATGTCAAATTGGAAAACAAAGCAAACCGTGTGACTTCGTGGGGATGATTCTTTGCGCGTTTGGACTAGTTCTTGATTGTAATAGCTTCCTAGCAATGTCAGTAATGTAAGGGAAACGATCTTTGGCCTTGAATTGTCCTGCAACTAGGATTTCAGTTTTCAAGTTTCTCTTCAAAATTTGCAAATTGGTTATGTGGTTGCAGCAGCTTTTTCGTGTATGTATCAGTAGGGTTTCCTTATGCATATGTATGTGAGTGATTCTAGGTCAAAAATAAGCCCACAAGTCCATGGATTAATGACTTGAATATTTGATTGCTAATCATATCTTTTTTCAATCTTTTTCCATGGAAACTTTGCCAATTATGGAAGATCTTGCCTTGTTGATTGAGAAACGAACTGCCAGCTTGCCCTAGTCACATTTGCTGCACAAAAAGATCTAAAAAAGCATATCTTTGAATTTTCTTATAATTAAAACCAATTAAATGAATTAATATAAATATAAATCCAATTAATTAATTAAAAATAAGAAAATAAATTATTTTGAGCTCAATGGGTCGTGCATAGGCTTTGGGTAATGATTCAAGAAAGAATTTGAGGCCCATTAGCAAATTTGAAGTGTTTTAGGCAAAGTTGACTTTTGAAAGTTCCCAAATATTTCCCAACTTCTCCAATGCATATCTTGCTCAATTTTGAAGCTATGAACATGTTCTTGGACATTTTGGAAAGGTCTTGAAGTCCTCTAACCAATGCCTTTGGTCCCATGTCATTTTGATTTACCAATCTCAAGTTATGGTCTTTGACTTAAAGTGCCTTTTTGTTGACTTTTGAAAATGACCTATAATGTTGAAATTGATAACTTTTTGTGAGAGCATTGCTTGGACTTGGAATGTGAAGATGAGTTGTAGGAAATGCCATCCCCTTCAAAATGAGCTTTGGATGGGATTTTTCTGATAAACCATGAAAAAGTTATGCCTTGGTCAATTTGCAGTTGACTTTTCAGCTGTCCAAAAATAGAAACTTTTGCATCTTGAGACTTTTTGAGCCATGCTTGTGGAATCATGATCAAGAATTGATCAAATGATGATTGTGGCTTCAAAATAAGATGTTGACCAAAAATTTTTACTTTTGACTTTCAAATGACCATTTTGCCCTTGCAGTTGACTGTGGAGCAGTTAGGGTTTTTTGACTGTGCAACTTGATGCTGTGAGTCTTGAAACTTGACATATGGATGCTTGACAATGGATATAGGCACATGGGACTTGATTGGACCCTTGGAAACCTCAATTTCTTTGCAAGAACCAAAACCCTAATTTTGACTGTGTCAGGAGGCAATTGGACTGTGCAACCCTTGAGGGATTTTGAAGCTTGATCTGGAGATTGATCTTGACAAATTTTGAAGAATATGGGAGGGCAAATTTTGGGGTACAACAGTTGCCCCTGTTCAATCTTCTTAGACCTGAGGATGTAGATTGGCTGGCGTGCCTTTTGTGATCCGAAGGTAGAAGATGATTGAACACTAGAGTGCCTAGAAATTTGCACTCACATAGTGGAATGTCAGTAGTGTGATGTAGTGAATAGGCTTACAGATGCCATTTGGAACTATAGTGGGAGGATGGGCTTATAGATGCCATCTAGGTGTCGATCGCGTAAGAGATTCCTTAGCGAGAAACTTGCGTACCTGAGAAAGAAAGATAATTACCTGGCCTGTTACCGGTGTTGATCTTCAAACTCTTCATGTGGATGTGCCCTGGCTGGATACAAGTATCGAATCTTCAATCAGTTACTCATAGATGTGCCCTGGCTAGATACAAGAATCGAATCTAGAAACTCTTCAGACGTGCCCTGGCAGGATACAAGAATCGAGTCCGGAAAATAGTCGTCGACAGATACACCCTGGCCAGATACAAGAGTCGGATCTTCAAACTCTTCAGACGTGCCCTGGAAGGATACAGGAATCGAGTCTGGAATTAGTCGTCAACAGATACACCCTGGCAAGATACATGAATCAGATCTTCAAACTCTTCAGACGTGCCCTGGCAGGATACAGGAATCGAGTCTGGAATATAGTCGTCAACAGATACACCCTGGCAAGATACAGGAATCAGATCTTCAAACTCTTCAGACGTGCCCTGGCAGGATACAGGAATCGAGTCTGGAATTAGTCGTCAACAGATACACCCTGGCAGGATACAGGAATCGGATCTTCAAACTCTTCAGACGTGCCCTGGCAGGATACAGGAATCGAGTCTGGAATTAGTCGTCAACAGATACACCCTGGCAGGATACATGAATCAGATCTTCAAACTCTTCAGACGTGCCCTGGCAGGATACAGGAATCGAGTCTGGAAATAATCGCTCACAGATGTGCCCTGGCTAGATACAGGTATCGAATCTGGAATTGCGACGGTTGATAGTAATCATCTGAAAAGACAAAACATTAGTTGTATGTAATGTCATGATGTATGACATGCGTGATGTTCTCAGAATAAATGAGATTGTATGTTCATGACGCGTATGTGCATGCTATAATGTATGAAGATGTGATGTTTATGAATGTATTTTTATCTAGGAAAATAAATCCTTGACGAATGTCGGGAAATTAACTCCTGGGCTGATGTCGAAGAGTAGGGCTTTTTGTTTCCGTTGGGGATGATGGTTGCCAGAATACCGGTAGGAGAAGATGAATCTGTTGGGGAATAAACTTGGCGAATAGATTACTCTGCGGGGAATTACTCTGTGGGAAGAGAGGTACTTTGCTGAGATGTTGATGATAACTCTGCTGGGGATACCGTTGATAAGCTCTGTTAGAAGATTTGATGAACTCCGCTGGGGATAGGAAGGATTTCGCCGAGGACGATCTTTCCGTGACAATTGGCTGAGGATAACCCAGTTATATCCTGGTGGGGAAATAACCTTTGAATAAAGCTGGGAAGGAGCTTCGATACTCTGCAGGTGATAAGCTTCCAGAATATACTGGGGATAAGCTTCATGAATCTGTTGGGGAGATTGATTTAACTTTCCTGGGGAGATTTTTGAGATTGCACTGGGGAAGTGGCTCCACTAGATGTCTGGTATTCCGCCGGGGAACAATCTTATGTCAAGATTGCCGGGGATGCTTGTTAGGAATGTCTGTATACTCCGTTGGGGAATGTTGAGATCTTCTGGAGGATACCCAACTTCCTTAAGACTGATTGTAGGCTAACTCTGCTTGGGGAGAGTATTGCTGACTTGCTTGGGATACCGTGCCTTTTAGGGCTGATGGGAGACCAACTGCTTGGGGAGAATATTGTTGAATCTTGTCTTACTCGGCGGGGAGTGAAGGTATCTGGGTTACATTCTTCAACTGAACCTACCTTGGTACCTTGGTGGACAGAGCAATTAGATTGCTCAGACAACTCATTATTACCCCTGTTTCTGATGTTACCTGTAATTAATCCTTTGTTTCGTATTCAAATATTTATGAGTTAACAATTAGTGTCAAATGCATATATCACAATTGAACATTGGACGTTCTTTTCAAAACAAAACAGAAAAAGGAAAAAACAATTGGCAATTGGTCTGAAAAGTGAATTTGTATTGATTTTTTGAATTTGCCTGTAAATAGGCGTTTATGTACAAGAGGTTGACGTCCTAGTAAGAGAACGCCGCCGAACAACAGAGTTTATACAGCTATGTGGAAAAGAAAAACAAAACAGCTATGTGAAAAGAATAATCCCACTGGGTTCCAACTCTGCTATCGCCTTTATATCTTCGAGCGTCTCATCACTTGGTTGCTCAGTTGAAGATGAAGCTGATTGATCGATGCCGTCTGAACTTGATAGTGATACCGGATTCTGGATGCAAGGTGGTCCAATGAGACATAGTATTACGCTTTAATCCCTAACTTTTGCCTGGACCGCCCTTTCGGGTTTTCAGTCCACCGGGATACCCATTTTTGCCCAAGCCGCCTTTTACGGTTTTCGACTTGCCGGGTGTACAGATTTTTTTCATTTCATCCCTTATTTTTTCCCGAACCCTTTTGGTTCGCCGGGAAGCCCCTATTTTTGCCTAGGTGTGTTAACCTAGCGGGTTTTTAATTCATGCGTAGTATCTTTTTACTATGTCTGCATTGGCGGGGTGAGGAAGGTCGTCACCATCCATGGTGGTTAGGATCATGGCTCCTCCTGAGAAGACATGTTTAACCACAAATGACCCTTTGTACGTGGGGGTCCATTTGCCCCTGGGATCACTTTGAGGAAGAATGATGCGCTTGATTACCAGGTCCCCAACTTGATACTCTTGTGGTCTGACTTTCTTGTTAAATGCCCTGATCATCCATTTTTGGTACGTTTGACCATGACAAATAGCAGTGAGTCTCTTTTTGTCAATTAGGTTTAACTGATCAAGTCGAGTCTGGATCCAGTCATCTTTGCTCAAGCCTGCATCCTTCATTATCCGGAGAGAGGGTATCTGAACTTCAATCGGCAAGACTGCCTCCATGCCATAGACCAAGGAGAAAGGTGTTGCCCCGATTGACGTCCGTGCTGAGGTACGGTACCCATGTAGAGCAAACTGTAACATCTCGTGGCAATCTTTATAGGTCACTGTCATCTTCTGCACAATCTTTTTGATATTCTTATTAGCTGCCTCTACAGCCCCGTTCATCTTCGGCCGGTAAGGAGAAGAGTTGTGGTGTTGTATCTTGAATTGCTCGCAGAGCTCAGTGATCATCTTGTTATTAAGATTGGTACCATTGTCCGTAATGATTCTTTCTGGGACGCCGTATCGACAGATCAGGTTATGCCGAATGAACCGTGCCACGACGTTCTTGGTTACAGTGGCATAGGAAGCTGCTTCAACCCACTTTGTAAAGTAATCGATCGCCACCAGGATGAAGCGATGCCCGTTGGATGCTGTAGGTTTGATCTCGCCGATCATATCAATGCCCCACATTGCAAAAGGCCAAGGTGCTGTCAAGACATTCAGAGGAACTGGAGGAACGTGCACCTTATCTGCATAAATCTGGCACTTGTGACATGTCTGAGAATGTTGGTAACAGTCAGCTTCCATTGTGGACCAGAAATATCCTGCCCGAAGGATTTTCTTCACCATGGTGTGTCCACTGGAATGCGTTCCGAAGGTACCTTCATGCAGCTCTGCCATGATCTTTTCTGCTTCAGTCTTATCCACACAACGCAGTAAGGTTGAATCATGGTTTCGCTTGTACAGAATGTCGTTGCTGAGGAAGAACTTTGCTGTGAACCTTCTCAGAAACTTCTTGTCATTGACAGATGCACCCTCGGGGTATTCTTGAGCTTCCAGATACCTCTTCACCTCATGATACCAGGGTTTTTCAGTTACTATCTCAGCCTCAAGATCACAACAATATGCAGGTTCATCCAGTTTCCAGATGATGATCCGGGGAGCCTCATTGTCCCATTTGACTTTGAACATAGAAGACATCGTAGCTAACGCGTCCGCCAACTGATTCTCCTCTCTTGGGAAGTGTTCAAAAGTTATCTCTGTGAAATGGGGGATCAATGTCAACACACATTCTTTATAAGGGATAAGATTTGGGTGTTTCATATCCCACTCTCCTTTGATCTGATTGATCACGAGAGCGGAATCTCTGAAGACACTCAAAAACTTGATCCTTAAGTCAATCGCAGCTTGAAGACCCATGATGCATGCCTCATACTCTGCCATGTTGTTGGTGCAGTTGAAACATAGCCGGGCGGTAAGTGGGGTATGAGTGCCTTTGGGGGGTATGATCACAACGCCGATACCGTTACCCAAAGCGTTGGAGGCTCCGTCAAAGTGCATAGACCATCAGGATCCTTCATCCAGTCCAGGTACTTCACAATCAGTCACTACCATGATGTTCTCGTCAGGAAAGTCAAAGTTCATTGACTGGTAGTCGTCTACTGCCTGGTGTGCCAAATGGTCTGCCAATACACTTCCCTTGATTGCTTTCTGAGTCGTGTACTGGATGTCGTATTCTGTCAAGATCATTTGCCATCTTGCTATTCTTCCAGACAGAGCAGGCTTTTCGAATATGTACTTTATTGGATCCATCTTTGAGATCAACAAAGTAGTGTGAGTCAGCATATACTGTCTCAGCCGGCGAGCAGCCCATACCAAAGCGCATCAAGTTTTCTAGAGCAGTGAGTATCGGGTCTCACAGTCGGTAAACTTTTTGCTAAGGTAATAAATGGCGTGCTCTTTTCGGCTAGACTCGTCATGCTGCCCCAGCACACACCCCATTGAGCTGTCAAGTACTGTCAGGTATAGTATTAGAGGTCTCCCTTCAACCGGTGGCATAAGAATGGGTAGTTCTTGGAGATACTCTTTGATTCTGTCGAAAGCGGCCTGACATTCATCATTCCAACGTACTACTTGATCTTTCTTCAGCAGCTTGAAGATTGGTTCACAGGTAGCAGTTAGGTGCGAGATGAATCGGGCAATGTAATTCAGACGTCCTAGAAAGCCTCTGACTTCTTTCTCTGTCTTGGGAACTGGCATCTCTTGTATGGCTTTAACCTTGGCAGGGTCCACTTGAATACCTTTGTCGCTCACGACGAAGCCTAGCAACTTCCCAGATCTTACCCCAAATGTGCACTTGTTTGGGTTCAACCTCAGCTTGTACAACTTCAGACGGTCAAACAGCTTCTGTAAATGGTCAAGGTGTTCCTCCTCAGTTTGGGACCTTGCAATCATATCATCTACGTACACTTCAATATCATGGTGGATCATGTCATGAAATAAAGCAACCATGGAACGTTGGTAGGTTGCCCCAGCATTCTTCAACCCGAATGGCATGACCTTGTAGCAGAAGGTGCCCCACTGAGTAACAAAGGTAGTCTTTTCCATATCTTCAGGAGCCATCTTAATCTGATTATAACCTGAAAAACCATCCATGAAGGAGAACACCTTGTGCTGAGAAGTATTGTCAACCAGAACGTCGATGTGAGGCAGAGGGAAGTCATCCTTGGGGCTTGCCCTATTCAAATCCCTGTAATCGACACACATTCTGACCTTACCATCTTTCTTTGGCACCGAAACCACGTTGGCAACCCACTGAGGGTAAGAAGTCACTGCTAGAAACCCGACATCAAATTGCTTCGTAACCTCAGCTTTGATCTTTTCGGACATCTCTGGACGCATACGGCAGACCTTTTGCTTAACCGGAGGGCAGTCTTCCTTGGTAGGCAGGTGATGCACCACAATGTCGGTATCCAACCCAGGCATGTCTTCGTAAGACCAGGCGAAGATTTCCACATAATCATGCAACATCTGAATCAACCGCTGTTTCACACTAAGCTCCAGATTGGCACCAATCTTGACTTCCTTTCTGTCTGTCTCCGTACCCAGATTTACCGTTTCCACTGGCTCTTCGTGTGGTTGAATGGCCCTCTCTTCCTGGAGTAGCAGTCTTGCAAGTTCACCAGGCACTTCGCAATCATCTTCACCTTCGTCTTCGGCTAAGTTGATCGGATTTTCAAAGTCATAACTGGCAGTAGCAGAGTCGTTACCAGTGAGATCCAGAATGGATTGAAACCTGTATGAGTGAGTGTGTGTAAATATAGCTGTTTTGCAATATATAAAGAAATAAAGAAAGGGAGCACAAGATTTGAAATACGAAAAACGTCCAATGTTTTTATTCATGATATATGCAAATGACAAGTAATAAGCCCTCACAAATGAAGCCAACGGTGCCCCGGGTAAGACACCGGGCCAGAAAGTTTCAATTTATTGTTCATTACAAATTAAAAAATAAAGGAATTCATTACTGCGTAACAAAAGTAACAGGTATGTGGTCTTTTGCAGTCCAATTGCTAGGTCCACTGGTTGTTGCCGGGTAGATCCAGCTGTCGAATTCAGATTCTTCCACTTCATCATCCACCCTGATAGCATTTACTCCATGGTCAGGCAAGGGAGCTGTAATCACATTAGGCTTCTCGGGCGCCTCGAACTGAACCTCTTTAGCATCAATAAGGTCTTGAACCTTATTTCTCAGGGCCCAGCAATCATCAGTAGAATGCTCCGGGCTATCAGAGTGATAAGCACAACGGGCGTTGGGATTATACTTCGGAGAGGTTGTGTTTACCACCTTCGGAGCTTCTCTGACGGTTACCAGGTTGGTCGATAGCAATTGCAGCAAGATCTGTGACAAGGTCATACTAAGCCGAGCATATTCTCTTCTGGGTCTCTCACCCCTTGGTTGGTTAGGTTGCCGAGGAGTGGCAGCAGGCTTAGCAATTACCACCGCGTTGATAGCTTGGCGGCATTCTGGTTTATTTTGCCTTCTGGGCCCATACACAGCACTGGCTTCCTTCTTGAAAGGCTTTTTCTCAGAACTTGAGGACGCACCCTTCTGTATCTTCCCTGATTTCATGCCAGCTTCTATCCTTTCACCCGTTAGAATGAGATCTGTAAACCCTGCAGACGAATTGCCAATGAGATGATTGAAGAACGGCCCGGATAGGGTCCCTAAGAACATGTCCACTAGTTCACGGTCGGTTAATGGTGGCTGCACCCTGCCAGACAGGTCCCTCCACTTCTGTGCATACTCTTTAAAACCTTCTCCCGATCCTAGCGACGTACCCTGGAGTTGGGTACGTGTAGGAGCGAGGTCGGCATTATATTGATACTGCTTGTAAAAAGCAGTAGCCAATTCCTCCCAGTTATGAACCTTGGTTCCATCCAGCTGATAGAACCATTCGAGATGAGTCCCTGAAAGACTCTCCTGGAAGAAATGGATCCATAAGTTCTTGTCCACAGTGTATGGTTGGATCTTCCGCACATAAGATCTGAGATGTAGCTTAGGGCAGGACGCCCCGTCATACTTTGCGAAAGATGGTGCTTTGAACTTGTGTGGGATCACCACACCAGAAGATAGACCCAGGTCTCCAAAATCCAACCCAGGCACCTGTTGAATTTCCATGGCATTCAGGCGATCCTCTAACTGCTTGTACTTGTCTTCAGTTGGAGGATACTGCTCCTCATTGAAATCAGTCTCGTTGTCAGAGACCACCGGACTAGGAACCCTTCCCCCTTGGGGACTGCCTTTCCCTACAGAAGAACCAGCTTGATCAACCTCATTCTGCAGTGTGTTACCAAACCTCCGGCCAGTGTTGAATAGTACAGTTCTCTTCTTCTTCTTCTTGACCAGCAGAGCCTTCAATTCCTCTTGACCTTGGGCTAAACTCATGATCAGCTCTTGGAACTGGGCGTTCTGAGCCTAGAGGGCCTAGATGGATTGCTCAGTAGATGATTCAGGATTCATGATGGCGTGCTGAAATAAACAGCGAAGAATATTAAGCAACCTGAAAAGAAGAGTACCTGTGATGCACATGATGAATGGACTGCGTATGATTTATGTTTTCAAAGACAATCGGGATTCAACTTTGTAAACAAAAGGAAACGCACTTTATTAGATTCAACTTTGAAATTTGGATTGTTCAACAGATTGCCCTTAGGCGTTACATAAAATGGAAATACTGAAAAGGGAAATAAAAAACTGTAAAAGAACATCCAAAGCTCATCATTGATCCCAAGGTCTTCTCTTCTCAGTACGGATGTAGTCATTCAAGGCCCGCTCGTTCTCCAACTGCTTTGTCAGCTTCTGGATCTTCAATTCCTGCTCGTTGAACTTTTCCCGATAAGAATCCCGTTCTTCTCGTAGTTGCGCCCAAGACCTTTTTAGTGTATCAACATCAGTAGGTATCTGAGGAGGGAGAACAGTTGGAGGAGCCCCATCTCTATCAGGATATTCAAGAATGATGGGTCTGACAGCTTCATATGGCATACCTAAATTTTGAGCGCGGATGTGGACCCATCTGTAGTAGGGTTCCATAGGTAGAGAAGTCTTTGGTCCCAACTCATGTGGGTCAGCTTTGTGAATTCTGTCCCAAGCCTTGATGAACCTACAACGCAACTCGTCATTATCTACCTGAAACTCAAAACTGATGTGAGGCACCAACATCTCATGAGGCCCTGCTCTTCTGGCTCTTCCAAACTGACGGAGAGCTAGACATGGATTATAAGAGATTCCTCCTTGGGTATCGATCAGAGGAACATTAGGATATTCTCCGCAACGATCAATAACAGCTACCTCATCCAAACCCCTGAAAGTCCAAATGATGTCATTATCAGTGAGAGACATTAACCTATGAGCCCAACCTCTTCCTTCTTTGTTCTTCAGCACGAACTTAGGGAGGTGCGAAATAAACCACCTCACTAACAAAGGAATACAACACCACAAAGTTCCTCGTCTTCGGACAGTACGAGCATAGAGTTGTTGCAGGATATCACCCAAGAGAGTGGGCACAGGGTTACGAGACATGAAGATCCTTATGGCAGTGATGTTAATGAAGTTATCCGGATTTGGAAACAGAACCAGACCATAGATTAAGAGAGCCAGAATGTCCTCATACGCCCTGAAGTCTAAATCGTTCCAGAAACTGTTAGCTTTACCAATCAGAAACTTGGCCAAGAAACCCTTAACTCTGCTTCTAGTCACCCAGTTGTCCATTACCTCATTGTGGGTCAAAGGGAGGGCTGCAACAATCTCCTCAAGCCTAAGAGTCTTTTCCCAACCAGTGAAGGGAGTCTGATCCAAGATAGGGATACCAAGCAAATCAGAGAACTCTTCCAGGGTAGGGACCAGCTGGAAGTCTTGAAAGGTGAAGCAATTATACAAGGGATCATAAAACTGGGTCAGGACGCTCATCAGTTGTTGGTCCCATTTTGAAGTGACTAAACCGAGAAGAGAACCATGCTTCTGGATGAAGGAAGTAGTGCTTGGAATTCTGCTAACCAATTCTTCAAGCAACTCAGGTGGGTGAACAAAATTGAACCGGATAGTGTTCCTTCGCACAGGCATCATGATGTCCTACAAAACAGAGCAAAGGTGAAACCCTCTTGTCTTTGAAATGGTCTGTCCTTATGCAGGATGCATGCAATGTCTATGATGGTATGATGTCATGATAAAGCACACCACAAATATTCACAAAGGCAAACATGATAAGGCACACAAGTCACACAAGACAGCCTTTAGGGTTTAGGACAACATGGGGTCTAGGTATTACCCTCTTTCAGTTTGTTGGTTAAGACCTGTCCTATCAAAAGTAACCGGGTTCTAGAGGATCCCAATATCACTGGCTACCCTCAATCGGTCATAACTCCAACATCGCAATCTTTTCTTGCGGCCAGAACCATCGCGAGAGTTTAGCCTCAATGGGTGTAGCATACTGCTACTGTTCTATTGGCCAAGTTGGGTCAAATTAGGGTTCTAAGGTCGGTTGGTGCTTAATGACTCCTCAGAAGACCCATATTCTCCTCGTTGCGACACAAGGAATATCGATACAGACCAAGGTGCCACACCAACGTAGCCACTGCTTCACCCATGTCGGTCTACGCCGGACAGGTCCCTCACAGCTTATGCTACCTAACAGGGTATCCCCAGATCCGGGTTAGGATCTATGAAACTCCAAGACAATGCCCATAATAATAAAGAAAACAAAACACAAGTATGAGCTATCCTAAGGTACACCTCACTTTAAATATCCCCAGCAGAGTCACCAGTTCTGTGATCGGTGGATTTAGAACTGACTGTTTAACACTGGTTCGCGAAATGTCGCGGAAGCAAGAGTCGCCACCGTCTTTTATTTTCTCCAATATGGACAGGACAAAAGCATAGCAAAATTCCTTATGAGAACGTTTCTCGGTTCGGGAGGTAGATTTATAGAAAGGGAAGGTGCTAGCACCCTTTATATCCATGGTTATCCATGGGCTCTTAGATACTTGCTCTTATGTTTTAAAAATGTGTTTGCTTTTCAAAGGTGAGTGGGTTTGAAAAAGTTTCTTTGAAAGATTTCTGAATAACTCTTGTATCTGTCCTCAAGAGTGTTTGAAAAATTGTTTTGAAAGCTTTTTGAAAGTGTCAGTGTGAAAAGATTTTGTTTTGTTTTTTAGAGAGCAAGTATCCATGAGTCCTCTACCTACCCTAAGGAATTAAGCTGTGTAGAAGTCCCTAAAGTAGTGCCATCCCACCATTGAGAGGTAGGTAGCACCACCGTTGGAGGTGTTCGGGTCAATTCGATTGTAGGGACAATGTGGTCACCAAAGCAACAGTAGGACACCTTAGAAGCTACCCTTATGTCCTTGATCCTTTTTTAATCCGAGGCAACCGTTTCGAGGCAACTGTTTCGAGGCAACTGTTTCGAGGCAACTGGATCATGGACATAAGGACCGCTAAAACGTCCTATACTTGACGACCACGTTTCAAAGGCAACGAGTGAGGCGTACCCTAGAAGTGGTGTGTGTATTTGTGTGTTGTTTTCAGTTTAACAGTTATCTTTGATCAGGGCATTGTGAGCTACGAGTTGTTTTTAATTACCATACATTCTTTCATGCAATTTAGAATTTAAGAGTACGGAAAATTAAAAGACGGAAACATAAAAAGCTACGCTATTACAAGGCGCGGGTCTATACATCACCAAAATACAAAGACCCGTTTTTGATAAAAGATGCGGAAAGTAACAAAATGCGGTAAACCTAATTACTATTACATCCGGAAAGCAGTTACATAATAATCAATAAAAAAATAATGCGCGAAAAGAATTAAACTGAACGTCCGAGGGTTTTGACCCTTTGAAATTAAATTGAATTAAAACCTAATTAATTATTTAATTATTTACAAGAAAGTGTTTTTTATGTTTTTTGGTATTTATGAAAATAAAGAAAATAAAATTAAAGTTAGTGAAACCCTAATTCTAAATTATTTTAATTATTAATAAAACGTCAAAGTTGACCTAATTTAAACTAATTAGTTAATTTACATATTTATGTACAAAAATTAATGATAATAATAATGATAAATAATGATGATTATTAATTAATTTAAGAAAAGATAAAAATGTCAAAAAACCTAATTCTACGTATTTTATTTGTTAAGAAAGGTATTAGAATTTTAAACCTAAATTAAACTAAAGTTAGTTATTAGAGTTTATTTACAAAAATAAATTAGTGAGGAAATTAATAAATAATTAAATATATTTTGTATTTTGATTTTCTGATTTTATTATGAAAAGTTATTTTATGGTGAAAAAACAATTAGAACAATTAAAAAGAATTAGAAAAGAAAAGAAAATAAAAATAAAAAAATGCAAACCAAGGGGGGTGTCAGGCCCAAAGTGGAGGTTCTTGAAGTGATTCTGGCCCAAGAGTCATAAGGCCTTTGTTTGACTTTCCCAATCATGTGCACGTTGGTTGACCCAAGCGTATGATAGACCTCCTCCTGCAGCCTTTGGATTGAAGGTCACAGCCACTTGGCACATGGAGTATTGAAGGCTCATGATAGATCTTTGACATGCAATGCACTGGAACGCGTTGGAAAAAAGATTATGAATTATATGGGGGGACCTAGGAATCGAACCCAGGTCCCAACGCTTGCAGGACACGTCCTCCACCATCTGGACATTTGCGTTCGTTTGTATACATAATAGACAAAATATATAATATATGAAAAAAAGACAATTATGCTGGGACGTTAAAAAACGCGCTAAAATTCAAATGCTCCAGTTACAGGACGCCACGCACATCTTCTTCTTCGTTCTTTCTGCAAACATGAAACAAGTAGCGGGGGTTTTAAACCCCCACAATCTGGAAATGTCAAAATAGCGATTAGGCCTACACTTAATATAAAAAGGGCGCGATGGTCTTAATAGTTTCGTCTTGTTGCAACGAGTTTGTCTATGTTGGTCTGGAGGTCCAATTTCACAGTATATGCAAAGCCCTAATTTTCAAGCTTTGAAAACCCTAAAATGTGTTAATGGCAGATCATGATTCAGAGCCTTATAATGCAATTAAATCATGTCATTAGCTTCAGAAGGTTCCTGTGAATACAAAACAACCAACAATATGCATCAAATGCGCATGAATTATGATATGTCAAATTGGAAAACAAAGCAAACCGTGTGACTTCGTGGGGATGATTCTTTGCGCGTTTGGACTAGTTCTTGATTGTAATAGCTTCCTAGCAATGTCAGTAATGTAAGGGAAATGATCTTTGGCCTTGAATTATCCTGCAACTAGGATTTCAGTTTTCAAGTTTCTCTTCAAAATTTGCAAATTGGTTATATGGTTGCAGCAGCTTTTTCGTGTATGTATCAGTAGGGTTTCTTTATGCATATGTATGTGAATGATTCTAGGTCAAAAATAAGCCCACAAGTCCATGGATTAATGACTTGAATATTTGATTGCTAATCATATATTTTTTCAATCTTTTTCCATGGAAACTTTGCCAATTATGGAAGATCTTGCCTTTTTGATTGAGAAACGAACTGCCAGCTTGCCCTAGTCATATTTGCTGCACAAAAAGATCTAAAAAAGCATATCTTTGAATTTTCTTATAATTAAAACCAATTAAATGAATTAATATAAATATAAATCCAATTAATTAATTAAAAATAAGAAAATAAATTATTTTGAGCTCAATGGGTCGTGCATAGGCTTTGGGTAATGATTCAAGAAAGAATTTGAGGCCCATTAGCAAATTTGAAGTGTTTTAGGCAAAGTTGACTTTTGAAAGTTCCCAAATATTTCCCAACTTCTCCAATGCATATCTTGCTCAATTTTGAAGCTATGAACATGTTCTTGGACATTTTGGAAAGGTCTTGAAGTCCTCTAACCAATGCCTTTGGTCCCATGTCATTTTGATTTACCAATCTCAAGTTATGGTCTTTGACTTAAAGTGCCTTTTTGTTGACTTTTGAAAATGACCTATAATGTTGAAATTGATAACTTTTTGTGAGAGCATTGCTTGGACTTGGAATGTGAAGATGAGTTGTAGGAAATGCCATCCCCTTCAAAATGAGCTTTGGATGGGATTTTTCTGATAAACCATGAAAAAGTTATGCCTTGGTCAATTTGCAGTTGACTTTTCAGCTGTCCAAAAATAGAAACTTTTGCATCTTGAGACTTTTTGAGCCATGCTTGTGGAATCATGATCAAGAATTGATAAAATGATGATTGTGGCTTCAAAATAAGATGTTGACCAAAAATTTTTACTTTTGACTTTCAAATGACCATTTTGCCCTTGCAGTTGACTGTGGAGCAGTTAGGGTTTTTTGACTGTGCAACTTGATGCTGTGAGTCTTGAAACTTGACATATGGATGCTTGACAATGGATATAGGCACATGGGACTTGATTGGACCCTTGGAAACCTCAATTTCTTTGCAAGAACCAAAACCCTAATTTTGACCGTGTCAGGAGGCAATTGGACTGTGCAACCCTTGAGGGATTTTGAAGCTTGATCTGGAGATTGATCTTGACAAATTTTGAAGAATATGGGAGAGAAAATTTTGGGGTACAACAGGCAACATCTTCAGGCTTTGGATCTTGTTCTAAACCGGTGAAGGGTATCTGCTCCAATATAGACACTCCAAGTAACTTAGAGAATTCTTCCAACATGGGAACCAATTGGTAATCGGGGAAAGTGAAGCAATCATGCTTAGGATCAAAGAACTGGAATAAGATGCTCATCATACCTTCTTCAAAACCGGTAGTAACAAAATTGAGCAAGTGACCATGCCTTCTATTGAACTGAGAACTTTCAGGAACCCTTGAGGCCAATTCTCTAAGCTTGGAAGGTATTCCTACGAAGCTAATTCAGATAATATTTCTGCGAGCATAAGCTATAACCTACAAAATAGAGAAGAGATACGTCTCTAGGTCCTTGAAATGGTTATTGCAAATGTTATGTATAATGTTTATGATGTTATGTTCATGCTTGAAACAGAATAGCAAACACAAGCAACTAACACAAAGACCTTAGGTTTAAAGGCTTGCATGAGGTCTATAGGTAAGTAACCTTTTGAAGTTTAGTTGGCTCAACCTGTCCTAGAAATAGTAATCGAGTTCTAGGGATCTCATATCATTGATCTTGCTCTCATGCATTTTTAAGCTCAAGCATCTGAATTGCAACCGAAATATCCCGAAAGTCCAATCTCAATGAGTGTATCATCGAGTATCAACCAACTTCAGTATCCACCAAAGCCGGCTATCTCACTAATTTCTAATGGCCAAGATGAGTCAATTTAAGGTTCTAAAGGTCAGTTAGTGCTTAATGACACTATGTGGAAGTCTAATGTTATCCTTGACTGACTCAAGGAACATTAGTACAAGCCAAAGTGTCACACTAACATAGCTATCATATTATCCATATCGGTCTATGTTGTACAACCTCCATGATTTATTGCTACTTACCTAATGGTGTTCCCCAATCTGGTTGTAGGATATTTGCAAGAAAATACCCAAACAAAACCCTCAAATGTAAAGCAATCAAAGAAAATAGTTTAAAGCAAGTAAATGTGACCTAAGCTCTTAATGTAACCCCTCTTTATAGGTATTATATCCCCAACAGAGTCGCCAGTTCTGTAATACAGTGGGAGAACTGACTTTTTGGTTTTATCCAAAATATGCGGATAACTAGAGTTGCCACCGACTTTTCTTTTATCCAATAAAGAAAGGTGAAAAGAACAGGAAAGACCTTTGATATATTTTGAGTTTGGGGGGTAGATTATAAAAGGGAAGGTGTTAGCACCTTTTCATCCGTAGTTACCTACGGGCTCTTAATCGCTTGCTCACTTTATTAGTTTTGTGTGTATGCTTTTGAAAAAAGTTTTGAAATGCCAAATAGCAAAGCAGTTTTCTTTATAATAAGTCTTGTATCAGTCCTCAAGAGTGTTGATAAATCGTTTTGAAAATGTTTTTGAAAGTGCGAGGTGTGAAAAAGATGTTTTAAGTTGAGTAAGCGATTAATAGTAACTACCCGTACTCAAAAGTATTTCGCGTTATTTTCCTCTTCCTTTGGATAGTGCTATCCTACCATCAGTTTGTAGGAAGCCCTATCTTTGGATGTTTGAGGGACATGCGTAGGGTCGTTGTTATGGTCATTGAAGGAAATATGTAGGGATACCTTTAGCAATTTGAAGGTACTATCATCATATATATTCGTAGGCAACATCAAGGGACAAAATCATATATCATAGGAAACTTTGAGGGACATCAAGGGATCATGATCTTTATGATGATTTATAACCGGGGGTCTTTGGTAATGGTATCTCTATGTTCAAGGGACATGACCATTGTTTTTATGAGGCAACGAGAGAGGTTACCCTAGAGGTGAAGTGCGCAAGTGATTCAATTCAGTTCATTTATCTTACAATTAGGGTTAGCTATTGGTTTCTTTTATGTCTTGACATGCAATCCTATTACTCTAAGCAGTTGTAATAACAATAAAATAATAAAGCAGAAATAAATGTCCTAAGCTATTACAGGGATTCGGGGAGGGGAATACAAATCATAAACTTGGGGGAGTAAAGCAGTAAATAGACCCTAGTTTAAAACTATTACAAACTGTGTGCAGATACAATATTTGGAAAAAATAAGAATGCGGAAAATAAAAAACGTGCGAAGATTGAAACAGGTACAAGTTTGAAACCCTAAAGAATCTAGTTATTTGACGAAATTTTTTTTTGGTATTTTATTGAGAAAAAGATTTGAAATTTAACCTAATTCTAATTACTTTTAATTAATGAAATAAGTCAAAATAATTTAATTAATTAATTTTAATTTACCAAAAATCAAATTAATTAGAAAAAAAACCTAAGTCTATCATTTTTTGTGATTTTCTAATTTTTATCATAAAAATAAAATTAGTTTTAAAAGTAATATAAAACAATTAAATGAATAAGACTAAAATAAAGAAAATGGAAAATGGGCCTGATGTTGTGAAGCAGGCTGGGGGTGCATGCTAGAAATTTTCTAGGCCCAACCAAAGCAAGCCCAGACTCCTGCGTGTGATCCAATATTGTTAGTTCTTTGAGGCTACAGTGTGGGAGCGGGATCTGGAACGTTTGATCTGGATTTGATGAGATCCCATGGTGTCGAGATAGGAACGCATGGTGGGCGCACTGGGACTGGGAGTACTGGATCTACAATATAATGTTAGAAAAATAAATGTGCAAGAGGCAAGGTTCTAACCCCTTCCCTTACACATAATAAAGCCTTAAATGCGCTGCCTCTACCATTGGGACAATGATACTTCCATTAGCCTAAACGTAACAAATAAGTTAAATATTAAAACTGGACTTAAATGATGACTGTAAAACCCATGCATGCAAAGTGGGTCCCTTCCATTTGAATAGACCAACCAAAAGACTCTGTTATGCCATACAAAGACTCTGGCCGGTCAAACCACCCCGGACGGTGGCTCCGGTCACCATCTCTGGTTGGACAAAAATCCAAACCCTTGAAATCTAATGAAAACAACCCTACTAGACTAATTAGGCCCTTGCGAATCCGATGGCATGGTTGGTTTTCCCTGAAAAGGCCTGTATCCTAATATACGAAGCTTGACTGAAGCTTTACCCTAACAATGGCGAACCTTCATCCTTGCGTTAGATCTCACATGTAATTATCATTAATTGTCACAAATATTAGCATGAACACATGTATATACAAATACTTCATTTATATTGCATGATTAAACGATTTGGATTCATGAAAGTATACATGACCGGCGATGCTTAAGGGAGAGATTTTGGGACGCTTCAGGCCTGAGTGATGGCTGGGAACGACTCTTGGAGGCCTCAGGAGTACGATTGAACGCTTGAAAGGGTATGAGAATGGCTGGAACACGTGATCCGTGCTTGCAATATTCTTTGAAAATTTTGAAAGATTTTACGGTTATGCTTGAGGCTGGCTGCGCGTGCCCTTGTAGTCTGGCCATTTGGGCTTATATATGATATGAATTAGGTTAGCAAAACTTGTACAAAATCCTTATGGTTTATAACAAAATATGAGATTTGCAATTTGTATTAAAAGTTGCCATTTTTGCTTCAACCATGTTCCAGTCTATTTTGCATGTTTTTTGACAGCTACTCATGAGCTTCTTGGGCCCTTGACTGATGCAATTGAAGCCCATCTACATCTTAATCTATTTATTTGATATTTTGACTTAATTCTTTTACAAAAATTAAATAAAAATTTGAATAAATAGAATAAAAATCATGGTCATTCACCAATAGGTTTTGAAGTCTTTTAACATTTTATAAACATGTTTAGATTTCAAAAATTAGGCCCACAAGCATAGAAAGTCGAAATTGCTCAATATGGACTTTATGCATTTCACTAAAATTTCCCAACTTGCAGTAGTCATACCTTACTCAATTTTTATCTTTTGAAGATCATCTTTGACTTTTTGGAAATCTCAAGATGTTCCCTACAATCTCTCTTTTGATCATTTTTTCATTTGGAAATTTTATCTTGATGTACTTTGCCTTGACAAAAAATGCCTTTTTGTTGACTTTTAAAAGGACCTGTAATGTATTGGATCATATCTTTCCAATGATGCATTTTTTGGAATTGATAATAAAACAAAGTTGTGTAGAATTGGATTCTCTTTAAAATGAGATTTGGTTGGGGCAAAGTGGATGAAACATGTGAAAGTTATGCCTAGTCAAAGTTCAGTTGACTTTTCCTAAGAAATCCTAATTTAGTAACCTTTGATTCTTGATGATTTGAGAGTTTTCCTTGAGGAACCATTATCAAACCTTTATCAAATGATGAGTATCACTTCAAAATGTTGATGTTGACCAAAAATCTTGATGTTTGACTGTATATTGACCACAATTGACTTTTGACCTAATATAGTTTATTTTCAGTCATCTGAGCAATTGACTGAGCAAACTTGTGATGCAAGGCATAAAACTTGGCATGAGAATTCTTGAGAACATATTAGTAACCATGGAAACCACTTGAGGCCTTTGAAATCCAAGCTTCTTTTGTGAAAAGTGAAACCCTAGTTGGAAGTTCATTGTTTATGAGGAGAATTTGTCTGGTCAATTCTTGGTCAACCTTAAGGACTTGAGGACCTTTAAGAGTATGTTTTGAATAAAAATGAGAGGGAAAATTTTGGGGTATAACACCATGAAATACAAATATTCACATCACTTTTATTGACCTAATTCTTCCACTATAATACAAGAAGCATTCCACAAGCTAAGGACACATGTGCTGCCTCTCAAGAAGAACCCTGAGCAAACTCAAACCCTTATCTCTAGCCATTCTCAGTCGATTTCAAGCATCACACTAGCCTCCTGAAGGTCCCAGGAGTTCATACCAACCATCATTCAAGCTCAGGAAATCCTCGAACGTGCCAACCAAGTTGCTCCGATTTGATAACTTTCTTCAATTTCAAACTTTTAATTCATAAAATTTAAATGAATTTGATGCATACATTCATGTTCATATTGATGTGTGGAACTGTTTTGACATATTACTTGTAAGGTTTGACGCAGGAATAGAGATCTGCCATTGTTAGGGCAGTTTGAAATGTTTTCTTCGAAACTCGCTCTACAGGCATTTTCAGGTCAAACCAATGCTACCATTGGATTCACAAGGGTCAAATTAGGGGGATAGGGTCCAAGTTATGATCCAACTCACGCGTTTTTCAGGTTTTCAAAACCCATTCATCGGAGAAGATGAAGTTCACCACCCTCTACGGTGGTTTGACTCTCCTGACTCAGGCGACCTAGGCGTGGCATTCTCCCATTGATCCATTCAAAGCCCCAGACCCCACTAACACGTGCGTATTTAATTTTGTTTGATTCCTGATTTTCTGAATTAAGTTTTATTATATATTAAATGATAGTGGTAATATGAACACGAAACATAGATGACATAGTGGTAAGAGTGATGTGTGTTAACCATAGAGGTGTGGGTTCGATCCCTCCTCTTGTCAAACAATTTTGCTTTTTTCAGGATAATACGCATGTTTATAATAGATTGATTGGTTCTCATTCTTAATCACAAACAACACCATGGCTCAGTGGTAAGAAGGACTGATGGTAAAGGGGATGGTGTGGGTTCAAACCCTGGCACATGTATTCTTTTTTTCACTTGTTTTCTAACTTCTTTTACTTTCTTTATTTTTATTCTTTTAATATTTTCAATTAATTAATTTTCTTAATAACTTTTAATTAATAATTAAATCAGGAAAATCATAAAAAAATCAAATAGTCTTTTAGGTTTTTCTTAATTAACCTTTTTCACTTAATTAGATTTTAGGTATTTTCTTAATTTGTAAAATAAATCAGAATTAGGTTTTAATTGCTATTTATTAACTTAAATCATTTTCTACAAAAAAACACCAAAAACATTAAAATATTTTTCTAACATTTTCTTATTTCCTTTTGCTATTTAATTTCTTAGAAAACTATATAGGCCGCATTATCAATGTAATAGTGTAGATCTATATTTTCCCTCATTTCTTCTAATTATGTAACTGCTCATAGGATGTAATAGCTTAGGTTTAATTTTTCGCACTTTACATTCTGCACATTATATTTTTAACTGTTAGTAATTAGGGATTGTATGGCAAGACTGATAATTGGATATATATAACCCTAATTTTCAAAACTAAATAACTGAAACTTATACACTTTGCACGCTTCACTTCTAGGGTAACCTCTCTTGTTTCCTTATGAAACATTGGTCATGTCCCTCAAAAGTAAGGATACTTTAGCAAAAGACCCTCTATTTAACAATATCATCATGGTCCCTTTCGAATAAAGATCATAGTCCCTCGATGACCCTCTGAGATACAAGCAAAATAATGATAGTCCCTCTGATACAATTGCTAAAGTATCCTTACATGTTGTCTTCGATGACCATACGGTGACCCTACGCCTGTCCCTTCACATCCAACATATAGGATTATCTACCAACTAATGGTATATATAATACTATCTCCAAAGGAAAAGGAAAATAACAAGAAAGACTTATTAGTGGGTAAGAACTCTTGAATGCTTGCTCACGACCTTATTCACAAACAAATACATTTTTACACATCATTTTCAAAACAAATATTACAAAAAAAACACTTTGTATACATTCTTGAGGGCCGACACAAGGATTATTAAAAAGCTAGCCTTACATTGGCATTCAAAATATTTTCAAACAAATCACACACACATGAAGCAAGTTTTTTTTAAAAGTGAGTTAAGCAATTAAGAGCTCGTAGATAACTACAGATGAAAAGCGTGCTAACACCTTCCCTTTTCATAACTTACCCCCAAACTCAAAATTTACAAAGGTATTTCCTGTTCTTTTCACCTTTCCTAAATATTGGATAAAAGAAAAGTTGGTGGAGACTCTTGCTAACCAACATTTGCGATAAAACCAAAAAAGTCAGTTCTCCCACCGTATTACAAAACTGGCGACTATGCTGGGGATAAATCTAAAAGATGGGTTACCTTAAGAGTAGATCACTTTACTTGATTTTATTGTATGCTTAGGTAAGTAGCAATAGATCATAAAGATTGTACGGCGTATATCGATATGGTTAACATGATATTACATTTAGTGTGACACTTTGGTTTGTACTGATGTTCCTTGAGTCAGACAAGGATAACATTAGGCTTCCGCTTGGTGTCATTAACACTAACTTTCTTTTAGAACCTTAATTGAGCCATCTTGGCCATTATAAAGTAGTGAGATAGCCGGCTTTAGTGCAGTCCAAAGTTGGTTTATACTCGATGCTACGCTTATTGAGATTCTACTTTTGGGATGTCTCGGTCGCAAGCCGGATGCCATGCTAAAATAAATCCCGCGAGAAAGATCCGTGATATGAGATTCTTAGAACCCGATTACTATTTTAGGACAGGTTGAGCCAACTTAACTTCAGCGGGGAAGCGTATTTACCTATGGACTTTATGCAAGCCTTTAAACTTAAGACTCTTGTATGACTTGTTTGTGTTTGCTACTTATTTAACATGAACATAACATCATATCATCATAACATAACATTTTCACTAACCGTTTCACGGACTTAGGGATTTATCTTTGTTCCTTGTTACAGGTTATGGCCTCCGCTCGTAGAAGTACTATCCGAATCAACTTTGTAAGGGTATCTTCCAAGCTTAAGGAGTTAGTCTCAAAGGTTCCTGAAAACTCTCAATTCACCAAGAGGCATGGTTATTTACTTAGTTTGGTTACCTCGGGTTTTGAAGAAGACACGATGAGTGTTCTGTTCCAGTTCTTTGATCCTAAGCATCACTGTTTTACCTTCCCATATTATCAGTTGGTACCCATAATGGAAGAGTTTTCTAAGCTACTTGGAGTACCTATTCTTGATCAGACACCCTTCACTGGTTTAGAGAAAGTTCCAAAACCTGAAGTTATTGCAGCAGCCTTACATCTGAAGCGGTCAAACATTGTGTCTAATTGGGAAATGAGAAGTGGAGTTAAAGGTCTTCTTGTTAAATTTCTGATAGAAAAGGCTCAATTGTTTTAGATGCTATGAGTTTTCATGATTTTGAGGAGATCTTGGCTATGTTGATCTATGGTTTGGTACTATTCCCTAATCCAAACCAACTCATAGATGTGAACGCCATCAAAATATTTCTTACTCATAATCCTGTGCCTACTTTGCTTGGAGATATTTTGCACTCTCTTCACACTTGTACTATAATAGAGAGAGAGGGACTCTCATGTGTTACATACCTTTACTATCCAGGTGGCTTATTTCGCACCTTCCCCAATCAGTGATGAAAAATGAATAAGGTTTGAAGTGGTATCAAAGGATGATGTCACTCTCTCATTCAGATATCTATTGGTGTTCTCGATCTCGGGAGGACATCACTATTATTGAATTCTATGGGGAATTCCCTAATATGCCACTCCTTGGCATAAGGAGAGGTATTACTTACAACCCTTCTCTAGCTCTACGTCAATTTGGTTATGCTCGAAGAGACAATCCTCATGATATGTGCTGTACACCAAAAATTTCCCTCTGATTTTCAAGACAAATTAATTCAAGATACCTCATCATGCTCATGAAGGTCTCAATTGCTCAAGACTACTCAAGGGTTGGCCATACAAACTCTCCTCCAAAGCAATCAACCTACAACTAAGGTTTTACTTTCCTCAAAAGAAATCGGACTTCTAATGCCTCAAGTGGACTTCATGGTTTTTCATATGTCTCAAGGTATCCTTATACCAAGTTTCAAGACTTGCAGTACCATTTTTCTCATTCAATTAGTTAGATGATTGAAAATTAACTATATTGGCCAAAAAGTCAACTTTGACCAATTTACAGTCAAAATTCAAGATTTTTGGTCAACATTAATATTTTTAAGTCACATTTATCATTTTATCAAGGGTTGATCATGATTCATCAAGAAAACTCAAGATTCATCAAAAGTCAAAAGTTACTAAATTAGGGTTTTCTTAAGGAGAAGTCAACTGAACTTTGACCAAGCATAACTTTCACATACTTCATCAAAAATTTCTCAACCATAGTCTGTCTTGAAGGAAATTCAATTATCTACAACTTTATCACTCTAATCTCAAGGCAAAAAATGCTTCATTTGAGAGATATGGTCCAAAACATTACAGGTCATTTTAAGAGTCAACAAAAATACACTTTTTTATCAAAGCACTTTACATCAAGATAAATGCTTCAAATGAAAAAATGACTAACATGAAAGCTGTAGGAGACATCTTGAGCTTTCCAAAAAGTCAAAGATCACCTTCATATGACAAAAATTGAGTGAGATATGATTTGTGCAATTTTCGGTACTCCTATAAGGATCACTTCTAAGGGTCCTGTGAAGATTACTACCGAGACTAGGGTTGCTCCTCTAATCACTACCGCACATGGTCCAATTCTATATTCCCCTGACAAGGCTATCCCTTGGAACTATGGAGCTGATATCTACTACCATGGCATCAAGAAAGAACCATTTGTTGTCAAAAATGAAAATACTGAAGTTACTGATCCCAATGTTGGCAATATTGTTGGGACTAGTAAGGTTTACAAAAGTGGAAGAGTTTTCTCTCTAGAGATCTCTCCAAAGGTTGTTACTACACCATTTCGTATCACTAGTACTGAATCTACTACTGAGACTCGAGGAAAAGAACAGATGATTAAGCCTGCCCAGACTGAGGCACCAAAAGAGGTTACTGTTGAAGATACCTCCAAGAAAGAGATGGATAAGGTACTGAAAATTATTCGAAAGAGTGACTATAAGATTGTTGAACAATTGGGTAAGACCCCCTCCAAAATATCTATGTTATCTCTGTTGTTGTGCTCTGAAGCCTACGCTCAGGCTTTGGTAAAGTATCTGAAGTTTTCTCATGTAACATAGGAAATCTCTATTGATCATGTTGTACCCCAAAATTTTCCCTCCCTTTTTCTTCAAGAGATTCTCCTAGGGTTCTTAAATGCTCAAGGTTGCTCAAAAATTGATCAGACAAATTCTCCTCCTAAGCAATTGACCTACAACTAGGGTTTCTTTTTTCTCAAGGAAGATTGGGTTTCTAAGGTCTCAAGTGGATTCCAGGGTCTCTTATATGTCTCAAAGAATTCTCATACCAATTTTCATGCCTTGCATCACAAGTTTGCTCAGTCAATGGCTCAGATGACTAAAAATCAACTATATTGGGTAAAAAGTCAACTATGGTCAACATACAGTCAATCCTCAAGATTTTTGGTGAAAATCAAGGTTTTTAACTTATATTCATCATTTGATCAAGTGTTGATCATGATTCATCAAGAAAAACCCTCAAATCATCAAAAGTCAAAAGTTACCAAATTAGGGTTTTCCTAAGGAGAAGTCAACTAAACTTTGACCAAGCATAAATTTCACATGCTTCATCATATTTTCCTCAACCAAATCTCATTGTCAAGAAAATTAAATTCTCTACAACTTTGTCTTTCTAAGCTCAAGTCCAAAAAATGCTTCATTTGAGTGATATGGGCCAATACATTATAGGCCATTTTAAAAATCAACAAAAAGACACTTTTTATCAAGGCACCTTACATCAAGATAAAGTTTTAAAATGCAAAAATGATCAAAAGAGATCTTGTAGAGGACATCTTGAGATTTCAAAAAAAGTCAAAGATCACCTTCAAATGACAAAAATTGAGAGAGTTATGACTAGTGCAAGTTGGGAAATTTTGAGCAAATGCATGAAGTTCAAATTGAGCAAACTTGATTTTTTGGGCTAGTGGGCTATTGTTTCAAAGTCTAAACGTGCTTTGCAGCTTATAGTGAACCTCGAGACTTGATCATACACCTCCCTTTGGTTTATTATATTTATTCTTGATTTTTATTATTTAAAAAGTCAAAATAAATAAAATAAAAACAAGGCTTATTACACATGTCCAAGCCCATGATCCTTTGACCTAAATTCAAATTGTGTAATCTCATTCATTTCAGACATGAAGACCATGAAAACTTGTGCTAGAAACCACGTCCAAAAAATAACAAAATTATCAAACTATGGCAACTTGAAACCCTAGCTTGAAGTCGTTTCCAAGGCGTTCAAACTTACTCATTCACTTCCAACAACCTTACAGAGTAAGAATGGATCAAACACAATGATCCCAAACCCCCAGAACCTACACGCATACATGGTCGTTACATTTTTTTTTGACAAAAATCATATTTTTGTTTTCTTCATGTTTCATTGCAAACTAATTGTATTAATATGTTTCTGAGGCATGTTAGTGCAGGAAAGGTAGATCGCATGACCTCCATGCTATCAGAATCACGAATTGCCACACATGCACCAATCCATGTTGTTTTGATCGTACCTCACAAATCATTGCATTTCAGTAAAATATAACGATTCCATTGAATCCGCAAGCCTTGATTTAGGGGGGCAGGGTATTCTTGGATCTCTAATGCTTATTATTGAGCAGGTTTGAAGAAAAGGAGCCATCAGAGAAGACAACTGGAGCTAGGACTTCGGCGCTTCTCCGGTTCATGCGTGCTATTTAATATTTATTTAAATTGTTTCAGTTTAAATAACGGATGTATAATAACCCCAGTGGAAAGTGAGCGCGCATTAAGGCATACCTATACAAGGGCGTGGGTTCGATCTTGGCTGTAATATGGTGGGAGAACTGACTTGAGTGTTTTGCGTTTGATATAAATTGTTGTAGATAGCAATAGTCGCCACCGACTTTTCTTTTATCCAATAAAGGAAAGGGTGAAAAGAACAGGAAAGACCTTTTGAGATATTTTCTTGAGTTCGTGGGGGGGGGGGGGGGTAGGTTATGAAAAGGGAAGGTGTTAGCACCCTTTTCATTCGTAGTTATCTACGGGCTCTTAGTTGCTAGCTAACTTTGAAATGCTTTGAAAAATGTTTTTGTATTTTGTGTAAGTTTAAAATTTTTTTGAAAACGCCTTTGTTTCGGAAAACTTTGTAATGATTCTCGTCTCTATAAGAATGTATAAAAAGTGTTGGTTTTGAAAATAGTTCAAATAAATGTTTGTTTTTGGAAAGATGTTTTGAAAGTGTGAGTGTGAAGATGGTTTTATTTGTGAGAAAGCAACTACGAGCGTTCTACCTACTCAGAGAAGTATTTGTTCTTTTCCTCCTCCTTTAGATAGTGTTGTCTTACCATTAGTTAGTAAGTAACATATCATTGGATGTGATGAGACAGGCGTAGGTCGTCGTACAATCATAGAAGGCAACATTGTAGGATACCTTAACAATTTTTTGTAAGGGTCTAAGATCATTTATCGAAGGAAACATTAAAGGGTCATCGAGGGACTACGGTCTTGTATTCGTGGGTCATTGCTAAAGTATCCCACGTTTGAGGGACATGGCTGTTTTATTCTAAGGTTACAAGTGTGGGTTAACCCTAGAAGTGCAAGTGTGCAAAGTGTTTGTTTTTTCATGCATTTTTGTCTTTGAATTAGGGTTTTCTACTTGTTGATTTTAAATCTTTCCATACAAACTCTAATTACTAGCAATTATATTGAAAGCGATAAATTGCAGAAATTTAAATTTCTATGCTATTACATCATTTAGAGGATGGGGGTACAATTTTACAAATGGGGAATTAAAGCGATTTAAATCTAATTACTATTACAACCATATTGAATATTGCAACAATAAAAATATACAAGAATATAAAGGTAATGTACAAAAAAAAGAAAATGTTTTGTTTGAGTTTTTATATGGGAAATATTCTAATAAAGAGGAAGAAAATAAATAATTAGTCTAAGTTGATTTGATAAAATTAAACCTAAATTAAATTAAGAAAAAATGGATTAATTAAGAAGACATTTTTTAGGTTTTTTTTATGAAAAAAGGTTTTAAAAGTTAATAAAGAGATTAATTGAAATTTCTAAATTCTAAGCTAATTAAATTAACAAAAATGAGTTAAAATAAACCTAAGTCTAAATTAATTTAATTATGAAAAGGAATTTATTAAGAAAATGTTTTTGGTATTTTTGTTTAAAATAAATGAAACAAAAAATTAAAAAAAAATTAACTAATAATTTAAACATTAAATATAAAATATTTTTGGTATAAAAATAATAATAATAATAATAATAGTAATAATAATAATAATGATAATAATAATAGTAATAATAATAATAATAATAATAATAATAATAAAATAAAACAAATATAAATTATAAAAGGAATTAGTGGGGTTTAAAAATAGAAAGGGTGTTAGCAAGAAAAAAGAAGTTTCTGTTTGGTTTTAGGCTCAAGGCCATTTTTGTGGTAGTTAGAAAAGAAAGATGAAAAAATAGGTAATGGGCATGCGCAGTATGAGTAAACAGGGGGTGCGTGAAAGCAACAAATGGTCAGGCCCAAGAAGTTATTGTTGCACAGTACTGAAAAGAGAGGGGGGTGCAAACGGAAATGAGATTAGGCTAGCTGAGTTCAGATACGGCCCAACAAGGTTGTTGTTTGGCAGCATAGTAGAAAACACAAGGTGTAAACAAAAAGGGGGGGGGGGGGGAATTGAAGTAAAATTGAGTTGGGCTTATAGATATGATTTTGTAATAAGAAATGGGTCTGGTTTAATAAAACAACAAAAACAGAAAAATTAAGTCATTTACCAAAAAACTTCCTCTCTCTTGTTTTGATATCTCCCTTCGCTCTCTCTGATGTTCTGTCGCCGGAGAAGAGAGAACGGCCGCGCTGGAAATCGCCCCTGCGGCGGCGACAGCAACGGTGGTGGTCCGATTGTGATTTTTCTTACATCGTTAGCTCCGTCCTCTCCTTCTGATTGCTAATCTCTGGTTTATTTTTGCAGGAAATCAATGATTTGGCCTAGATCTAAAAGGGAAGGAACGAAACCTAGTGGTTTTGATTTGGCTTCGCTTGTATGGCCTCAGTGAGATCTTTCTTTTTTCTTTCTCTTTGTTAATTTCTGAGGGGTTATGGTTTTGCGAAAATGATGTAAAAATTAGGGTTTGTGTTTATTGCTATCGTGTTTTTCTAAAGGGGTTAGTTTGGAATATGATGAATGGGCTTAGGGTTTTGGTTTAATGGTTTTGTCTCTGTGTTTCTCTCTTTTCTCTTTGTGACAAATTTTTTGAAAGGGTTTGTGGTGGCTCGGTTTTACAGAAAAAGAATGGGGTTTTTTGTTATTGGTGGTTATGTTTTCTGTGAATGAATTTGAAGGGTTTGATGGTTGGCTGTTACAGAAAGATGAATGGAGGTTTTGTTATTGTTGTGGCTTCCCCCTATTATGTATATTTTTTTGTGAACCGTGTCCCCTCTTGGGTAAACTATGGCTCTTTGGTTTTATACTGTGAACTTGTTTTCTTGTTGAAACTGATTTTGTGATAACAGGCCTCGAGCAACCCGTATTAGACTTGTCATTTTTAATTTTTTCTGATATGTCAACTTTGTACTTTTTCTATGCTAATTTTCTGACTTTGCTTGCTGTACTGGTTGCTTGTGTACTTGCTGTACTGGTTGCTTGTTTACTTGCTGTATTGGTTGCTTGTTTTGCTTTTGCTGTGAACCAAACAACTTTATTTGTTTTGAGATTTGTAGCAAAGCTAGGCCTATGATT
Organism: Vicia faba; assembly: GCA_948472305.1. NCBI lineage: Eukaryota > Viridiplantae > Streptophyta > Magnoliopsida > Fabales > Fabaceae > Vicia > Vicia faba. The sequence continues at coordinate 1,585,020,199 of OX451738.1, forward strand.
CTATTTTGTAAACTCTGACTTTTCATTGAATTAAAACAACATGAGGCCATTTGATTGTTGCGTGAAAGCATGATGAATCTCTATGAAATTATAACTTGAAACTTCTTTTGATTGTCTTTTGTCTTTTGTGAACCAATCTTAGATTGTGTTTTGCAAAAGACATGTTTCTAGGCCAATGATAGAATAATATTGTTTGAGGCTTTTGTTGGGCTTGAATTCTGATTTGTGATGCTTCTTGGGCCTTTGAACCCGTGTCTGCTGTAATTGGGCGGCTTTGTGATGAAAATTTGTTTGCATTTCTATTTGAATCTGTCCTATTGTGAACCAATCCATTTGTGATTTGCAATAGCCTTAAGCCTATGGTTAAACCAATTTTGTATGAGGCTTGTAGCTTGACCAAACTCTTTTTTCTCTCTTCTGATTCCTTAATCAAAAACCCTAATGATGAATAAAATACTCTTGTAAAATTCTTATTTATGTCCATGTTTCAATTACTAACAAACCTTTTCTTTTGTTTCATCTATTCAAATGGGACATGAGGAAATCTTTGAAGAATGGCAAGGCATTGGAAGGAGGAACAAGAAGATTTAAGAATTTCCTTTTCTTTGTATAGAACAAAATAGGAAAATTGCAATTTGTTTTAATTGTAGTTGAACAAGTATGACTTGTAATTGATAGTAACACTAGAAACAAAATTATACCTGTAAATTTAAGTGACCATGAAATTTGTACGATTTTGAATTCTTTGAGCGTGAATGAAAAAGAAAAGATTTAGAATCTCGTAAATGAAGGAAAAATATTTGAAGTTATAAATGTAGGTTGATAGAACTTGGATGAACATAAATTCGGATTTTGAAATGAACTTTGATGAAATCTCTTGCTAAGTTGAATTTGAACCATGTCAAGCATTTAAACATCCTTTTGATTCATTTGAAATCTTTAGATAACTTGAATATTATCGAATGTAGTATCCAAATCTCTCCATTTCCTCACAACAAACCCCTATCTTCAAACCTTAAGCAACCAAATACTTGTACCTTCAAGCATCCATCAATTAAAAGGATAATGATGATGTTTAGAATCCATGAATCGTATCTTGTAACATAACGACTATGCCTTAAGGAATCCCTTGAAAATGAATATGGAACTTGAGACAAAGGGAAATAATGACCTAGATCGACTTAACACGTAAATCTAATGAACCCCATTTGATAGATTACCACTTTTAAATTCCTCATATGAAAAACCTTGCGCAAAGATGTCTTGTATGATGAAAAGAAGATAAAACTTCATGAACACATTCAAAAGTCAAAAACCCTAGCTCAAAACCAAAGGATAGGAGAAATTTTTGAACACTTGCAGACCTGAACCCTTGATGAATCAATTAACATGTCTTGAAGCCTGAGAAGAATTTGATAGTCTTGAATAGTTGAGAACCCTAAGAGAACGTCTTAAAGAAAAGGGAGGGCAAATTTTGGGGTACAACACTGGCGCTTCACAATATTTTTTTATATTTTCTCTTTTCTGCAGATCTAGTGTAGCATGCATCACGCATCAACCATGCGCCTCCTCAACCATCACCATCAGATCTGTATAGATCTGGTCCAACAATCCCAGATCCACAAGTGCACGCTGCACCCCCTCTGAATGAATGCATTGGATCTCTAGGGCTTCTCCTTATTGGGTCCAACCGATTTCAACCTGCACCCCCTTTGTTTGTTGATTCCTGCCCATTTTTCTTTTCTTATATTTTCTTTATTTTCTTTTAATTTTTTATTTATTTAATTAAAACACCAAAAATATTAATTTAGGTTAATTAATTAGATTTAGTTTTAATCACTTTTTTATTAAAAATTAATTTAATTAATTGTTTTTCTAATTAAATTAAGTAGATTTTTAGGTTTTTAATTGAATTTTTTTTACTAAAATTAATTAGTTTTCTTAGGTTTTTTATAATAAATTCATCATAAACCATTTTCTTCATAAAAAATACAAAAAATACAAAAATCTTTTCTTTTCTTTTTCATACTTTCAGATCACCAGTTACTTTCGCGAATATTTATCATTCTCGATTTTTTTATTATGTAACTGTTTCCCGGTTTGTAATAGTAATTAAGGTTTACTTTCCTGCAATTTATTAATTTTGTAACTCTCCCAAAGCCTTGTGATAGCTTAGGGTTTACATTTCCGCATTTATTTTCCTCACATTTACTGCTTTACTATCTTACTATTACTGTTAGTAATTAGGTCATGTACGGAAAGATTAAAAACAAACGGTAGTTAGCCGTAACACAAAGATAAACATAACTAAATTACAAATCACTCGCACACTTGCACCTCTAGGGTAACCTCCCTTGTTGCCTCTAAAATAAACAGTCATGTCCCTCGAACGTGGGGACACTTTAGCACAGTCCCTCGAAAATAAAGATCGTAGTCCCTCGATGACCCACGCCTGTCCCTTCACATCCAATGATAGGGATTCCTACTAACTAATGGTAGGATAACACTATCTAAAGGAGGATGAAATTACAAGAAAGACCTTGAGTAGATAGACCGCTGTTAATCGCTTGCTCATAAACATTTCAAAACAAAAACATTTTTTCACAATCACTCTTCAAAAATATTTTCAAAAACCCTTTGTGTGTGTTCTCGAGGAAAAATAAGAGAATCATTACAAAGTCTTGCCTTACAATTGGCATTTCAAAATATTTTTCAAACATACAAACACAAAGCAATTTTCAAAACAAAGTGAGCTAGCGATTAAGAGCCCGTAGATAACTACGGATGAAAAGGGTGTTAACACCTTCCCTTTTCATAATCTACCCCCAAACTCAAAAATCTCGAAGGTCTTTCCTGTTATTTTCACCCTTTCCTTATTGGATAAAATAAAAGTCGGTGGCAACTTTTGTTATCCGCAACATTTGCGATAAAATGCAAAACCAAGTCAATTCTTCCACCACATTACAGAACCGACGACTCTACTGGGGAAAACTAAAAAAGAGGGGTTACCTTTAGAGTTAGATCACTTTATTTGCTTTGCTTGATTTATCTGCTTTATCTTTATTGGGTTTGCTCGGGTTTATTTTCTTACAAAGATCCTACACTCAGATCTAGGGGATTCCTTAGGAAAGTAGCTATAGTTCATGGAAACTGTACGACATATACCGATATGGTTGAAGTGATGGCTACGTTAGTGCAACACTTTGGTTAGTGCTGGTGTCCCTTGAGTAAATCAAGGAGAATACTAGGCTGCCGTATGGTGTCATAAGCACTAACTGACTTTTAGAACCATTATTGACCCAACTTAGCCATTAGAAGGTAGTGAGATGGTCAGCTTTGGTGTAGTCTAAAGCTGGTTGATACTCGATGCTACACTCATTGAGATTCGACTCTCTGGATATTTTGGTGGCAAGTCAGTTGCATTGCTGAAACAAAGCCTGAGAAATATATCGGTGATATAAGACTCCTAGAACCCGGTTACTATTCTTAGGACAAGTTAAGACAACTGAACTTCAAGAGGGTACTTACCAACAAAACCTATGCGAGCCTTAAACCTAAGGCTCTTGTGTTCTTTGTTTGTGTTTGTTATCTGTTCAAACATGACATCATGACATTATACCATATCATTTCAGTAACCATTTCAAGGATCTCAAGGGTCTGTGATGCAGGTTTATAATGAACCAGACTGCTAGCAAGGGTTAAGGGGATTTATTTTCCTCTAATGCCACAAAAGATCAAAATACTTTCTCTTGAGCCAAAGGCTAGGACCCACTCGACATGGTGAGCTTGATTCTCATAGAAGGACGTCCAAAGACACAAAGTTCTTCAATCAAAGTTTCAGCCAGACTCAACTTCTAACATTTTTTTTACCCCGTGAGATCCTTGAAAACATTACATCCACATATCATGCGTGCCATAACAGGTATTTCCGAGACAGATTTTCTCATCTTCTTACTATTTATTTTAGTAAAAGATGGCCTTAGAACAAACTGTTAAAGAACTTCAAGCTCAAAATGCTCAGTTTCAGCAAATGTTCCTGGACTTATCTAAGGGACAAGATGAGTTGAAAACCCTCATCACAAAAGAGAATAAAAAGAAGACTAAGAAGCCAGTTGTCTTTCTTAATATAGGTAGAAGATTCAAAGGTTCGGTCCGAAGGGCTCTAGATTTTGAGGTCCCATTGAAGATGATAACCAAGAGGAAGATGACAAGAGTGTGAAAGTTGAAGAGAATAACAACCTTGGTTCTGGCCAAGATTCTGATCAAGACTATTCTGTTGAACAATATCCTCCCGCTAATGACAGATACAAGCAGTTAGAAGATTGACTTAATGCTATGGAAATCCAGAGAGTGCCTGGGATGGATTTTGAAGAGCTGGGGCTTGTCTCAGGGGTTGTTATCCCTCACAAGTTTAAGGTCCATGTCTTTGCCAAATATGATGGTGTGTCTTGTCCTAAGCTTCATATGCGGTCTTATGTTCGAAAGATCCAACCCCATACTGCTGACATAAAATTATGGGTTCACTTCTTTCAAGAGAGCTTATCTGGGACACAACTAGAATGGTTCTATCAGCTAGAAGGAACCAACATCTGCACTTGGGAAGACACGGTTGCTGCTTTTTACAAGCAGTATCAATATAATGCTGACCTTGCACTAACTCGTGTGCAACTACAAAGTATGAATATGGGCTCGAATTATGGGTTTAAAGAATATGCCCAGAAATGGAGAGATCTTGCTGGAAGAGTTCAACCTCCTCTGTCTGATAGGGAGATGGTTGATATGTTCATGGGTATGTTGGCAGGGCCTTTCTTTAATCATCTGATCAGAAGTTCTTCATCTAGTTTTACCGAATTATTACTAACAGGGGAACAAGTTGAAATTGGTATTGGAAGCGGAAAGATTCAAGTGGTTGTGTCTTCGAGTACTGTAAAGAAGACATTCAGCGGTAAGAAGGAAAAAAATGCTATGTATGGCCAGAAGAGTCGTACTAGAAATGATCATAATCAATCTGTGGGAGCGGTGCTAATTTATAATCATGTGCATGTGCAAAATAATCAGCGTAGGTCAGATACACCTAGAAGACAGTTTACAAAGATAAACATGATGTTGTCTCAGGCATTACAACACTTACTGAAAGCACAACTAATTATACTGAGGGATCCTCCTCAGAATCCCAACACCTCCTCTCCTCGCTATAATCCAAATGTGAAATGTGCCTACCATTCCAATAGCCTCGGGCATGACACCAATAGCTGCTGGGCTTTAAAGAACAAAATTCAGGATATGATTGACAACAAAGATTGAGTTTGATCCACCCGAGACTCCTAACATGATTACTACACCTATGTCGAAGCACGACAAAGGCATAAGTGCTATTGATGGTGTTCTTTATATTTCTGTTGTAAGTGAATTGGATACTCCCCTCCCAATTATCAAGAAGAATATGCTGCAAGCCAATTTATTTCTGGGTTGCATTGAATGATGTTACTACTGTGCAGCCCAACCAAATGGCTGCAAGTTGCTGGAAGAAGGTATTCAACGTCTAATGGACAATCACCTAATTCTGGTTGAGAAGATCCTGTCTATTGAGAATTTGTTGCAAGGCTTGGAGCTGGAATAGGTATTTGTAATATCCGACACTCCTATCAGGATCACTTCCAAGTCCTATAAGGATCACTGCCAAACCCAAAGCTTCTCCTCTGATAATTACCACACCCGGACCTATTCCATATTCTTTGGATAAAGATATCCCCTGGAACTATGGAGCCGACATCTACTATCATGGTGTCAAGCAAGAACTGTCGACTACTGAGAATGAAGGTACTGAAGCTGCTGATCCTAATATTGATAATATTGGTGGGACCAGTAAGGTTACTATAAGTGGAAGGATTTTCTCTCTGGAAATCTCTCCGAAGACTCTCTCTACACCAGTTCGAGTTACTGCTACTGAGTCAACTGATGAGGCTCCGGGAAAAGAACAAATGACGGAGCCTGCCCAAACGGAGGCACCTAAAGAAGTCACCACTGATGATACTTCCAAGAAAGAGTTGGAGGAGGTACTGAAGATTATCCTCAAAAGTGATTACAAGATTGTCGAACAATTGGGACAAACTCCCTCCAAGATATCCATGTTATCCCTTTTACTATGTTCTGAGGCCCATGCTCAGGCTTTAGTGAAGCTCTTGAAGTCTGCCCACGTGCCGCAATAAATCTATGTCAATCAATTTGGAAGTTATGTTTCTAGTCTGACGACGGATAACAGGTTAGGTTTTTCTGATGCTGACCTGACCCCTGAAGGAAAAAACCACAATAAGGCCATGTATGTCTCTATTGAATGCAGAGGCACTACTCTAGCTCATGTATTGGTTGACACAGGTTCCTCGCTGAATGATCTACCAAAGGATGCTCTGGACCGACTGGATTGTGAAAGGGGTTGTGCTGAAACCCAATGATATTATAGTCCGAGCCTTTGACGGGTCAAAGCGGATAATACACAGAGAGGTGGATCTCCCAATTAAAATGGGTTCGCAGGTTTTCGATTCTACCTTTTATGTGATGGATATCCGACTAGCTTATTCTTGTTTACTGGGACGCCCCTGGATCCATGGGGCAGGCGCTATTACCTTAACCCTACACCAAAAGCTAAAATATCCTGTGAAAGGAAATGTTGTTATTGTTTGTGGTGAAGAAGATTATATGGTGAGTCATTTGAACTCATCCAGGTATGTAGAGATGGACGGTAAATTAATTGAAACTCCCTGCCAGACTTTTGAAGTTGTCCCTCCTACTGCTACTGAAGACGTTTGTTATTCCCAAAGTTACCAGGGTCCCACTCAGAATGGCTTCATTGAAGGATGTTAGGACTGTAGTAGAAGAAGGTGGTTACACTACTTGGGGTCAACTTCCTGACATCTTGTATAAATTTGACAAATTTGGTTTGGGTTTTACTAAAAAGGCTCAGAGGCTTGTTCGCCGTGCGTGTTCTAGAAGAGCATCATTCCATGTCAACAACAATGGAGTCAACGCTATAGAAGATGCTGACAATGATTTCGACCTCGACAGTTGGATCTTTCCTACCATCGGCAATAGACTCAGCAACTGGAAGACTGAAGACCTTATCTTAATCTCCTTTAGTCAAGAGTAATATTTACTTTCTATTTTATTGCTTCCAAAGTTCTGGTTATGTAATTTTTGAACAATGACTTTAAGCCTTGTGCCTTACCCGGGGCACAATGGTCTATTTGTTAAGGGTTGTCATTTCATTTGCATATTTTCATTTAATAAAGCATTGAATGTTTTGCATTCAAATTTTACGCTCTTTGGCTTTCTTTTTACTTTATTACACTTTCAAAATAGTTATGTGTTCTTACACACACCCATACAATAAATTGCAGATCCACATCCACTCTGGATCCCGTTGATAACGATTCTGCTATTGTCACTTATGACTTTGAAAATATGATCTACCAAGCCAAGGACGAAGGTGAGGAAGATTGTGAAATACCTGGAGAACTTGCCAGACTGTTAGTGCAAGAGTAAAAGGCTATACAACCGAATGAAGAGCCAGTTGAAGTTGTAAACTTGGGCACTGCAGAAGACAAGAAAGAAGTCGAGATAGGTTCCAACTTAGAAGACAATGTCAAGAACAAGTTAATTCAGATGTTGCATGAATATGTTGAGATCTTTTCTTAGTCGTATGAAGACATGCCAGGGCTTGATACGGATATTATGGTCCACTGTCTGCTGATGAAATAAGGTTGTTCTCTAATAAAGCAGAAGGTTCGTTGTATATGTCCTGAGATGTCAGAAAAGATCAGGGCTGAGGTTACGAAGCAATTCAATGCATGTTTCTTAGCAATTACATCATATTCTTAATGGGTTGCAAATGTGGTGCCAGCGCCTAAGAAGGATGGCAAGGTGCGTATGTGTGTAGATTACAGGGATCTGAACAGGTCAAGCTCCAAGGATGAATTTCCGCTTCCACATATTGATGTTCTAGTTGACAACACTGCTTAACACAAGGTATTCTCCTTCATGGACGGTTTCTCAAGTTATAATCAGATCAAGATGGTGCCTGAAGACATGGAGAAAACTATCTTCGTCACACAGTGGGGCACTTTCTGCTATAAAGGTTATGCCTTTTGGGTTGAATAACACCGGCGTAACATATCAGCGTGCCATGGTAGCTTTGTTCCACGACATGATTCATCACGAGATAGAGGTATATGTCGATGACATGATAGACAGATCTCATACTATAGAATAACATTGTGACCATCTACACAAGCTGTTTGAGAGACTGAAGAAGTACAAGCTGAGGTTAAATCTAAACAAGTGCACTTTGGGGTGAGATCCGGTAAGCTCATGGGTTTCGTTTTCAATAGTAAATTTATTGAAGTTGATCCCACCAAGGTCAAAGCCATTCAAGAAATGCTAGCTCCCCGTACTGAGAATGAAGTTAGAGGTTTCTTGGGATGACTGAATTACATTGCCTGGTTCATTTCTCATTTGACTGCTACTTGTGAGCCAATCTTCAAGTTGCTGAAGAAAGATCAGGTAGTGAAGTGGAACAACGATTGTCGGATATCCTTCGAAAAAATTAAGGAGTACCTCCAAGAACCTCCGATACTGATGCCACCAGTTGAAGGAAGACCCCTGATCATGTACCTAATAGTGTTAGAGAACTCAATGGGGTGTGTACTGGGGCCGCATGACGAGTCTGGTCGAAAAGAGCATGCAATATACTACCTTAGAAAAAAGCTTATCGACTGTGAAACAAGATAATCACTACTCGAGAAAACTTGTTGCACTTTGGAATGTGCTGCTCACCGACTAAGACAATATATGTTGACTCATACCACTTTGTTGATCTCTAAAATGGATCCCATAAAATACATATTCGAGAAGCCCGCTCTCTCTGGAAGAATAGCCAGATGGAAAATGGTCTTGACAGAATATGACATTCAGTACACCACTCAGAAGGCTATCAAAGGAAATGTACTGGCAGATCATTTGGCTCATCAAGCCGTAGACGACTATCAATCTATGAATTTCGAGTTCTCGGATGAGAATATCATGCTAGTTACAGATTATGAAGAACCTGGACCGTGCGAAGGACCTGGGCCAGGATCCCAATGGACTATGGTTTTTGACAGAGGTTCCAACACACTTGGTAATGGAATTGGGGCTGTGATTATCTCTTCCAAGGGTTTCCATACGCCCTTTACTGCCAGACTTTGCTTTGACTGTACCAACAACATGGCCAAATACGAAGCGTGCATCATGGGTATCAAAGCTGCTATTGAACTAAGGATCAAGTTCTTAAATGAATATGGGGATTCAACCCTAGTCATCAGTCAAATCAATGGAGAATGGGATACGAAGCATCCAAATCTCATTCCTTATTGGGAGCATGTATTTACATTGATTTTGTTCTTCGAGGAAATCACTTTTGAATATATCCCTCGAGAAGAGAATCAGTTGGCAGACGCATTGGCAACCATTTCATCTATGTTCAAAGTCAGATGGGACAGCGAGGCTCCTCAAATTACTATCGAAATACTAGACAAACTGGCACATTGCTACGAGGTTGACACTGATGGAGTAGAAGAAAAGCCTTGGTTTCATAAAGTAAAGAGGTACCTCAAAGCTCAAGAGTATCCTGAAGGAGCATCTATCAATGACAAGAAATTTCTATGAAGGTTCTCTGCTAAGTTCTTTTTGAGAAATAAATTTTTGTACAAGCACAACCATGATTTGACTCTACTTCATTGTGTGAACAAGAAGGAAGTTGAGAAGATTATGAAAGATATGCATGAAGGGGTCTTTGATACTTATTCCAGTGGGCATATGATGGCTAAGAAAATTCTGAGAGTGGGTTATTATTGGTCGACCATGGAAACTGATTTCCATCGCCATTCTAGAACTTGTCACAAATGCCAGATTTATGCTGACAAAGTACATGTGCCTCCGGTTCCTTTGAATTTCTTTACTTATCCTTGGCCGTTTGTGATGTGGGGCATTGATATGATTGGATAAATCAAGCCTACTTCTTCTAATGGTCATCGCTTCATCCTCGTTGCCATTGATTACTTCATGAAGTGGGTTGAAGCAGCCTCATTTGCCTCTGTTACCAAGAATATGGTGGCCCGGTTTATTAAGCATAACCTCATCTATCGATATGGCATCCCCGAGAGGATTATCACTGACAATGATAAAAATCTCAACAACACTATGATCACGGAACTCTGCACGCAGTTCAAGATCAAGCACCACAACTCTTCTCCGTATCGACCGAAGATGAATGGTGCAGTGGAAGCCGCCAATAAGAATATTAAGAAGATTATACAGAAGATGACAGTGACGTGTAAAGATTGGCATGAGATTCTACCATTCTCTCTTCAATGCTATCACACTTCAGTATGAACATCAACTAGGGCAACCCCATTCTCTCTAGTCTACAGTATGGAAGTTGTCCTACTTGTCGAAGTCCAGATTCCTTCTCTAAGGATTATGAAAGATAAAGGTTTAGACAAAGATGAGTGGATTTAGACTAGGCTGGACTAGCTAAATTTGATCGACGAGAAAAGGCTTACGACTGTTTGTCATGGTCAGATGTACCAGAAGCACATGATCAAAGCCTTCAACAATAAGGTCAAGCATCAGGTGTACTAGGCTGGTGACTTGGTAATAAAGCGCATCATTCTACCGCAAGGTGATCCCAGGGGCAAATGGACTCCCACCTACAAAGGTCCATTTATAATCAAGAAAATATTTTCTGGCGGTGATATGATACTTACCACCATGGACGGTGAAGACTTTCCGCACCATGTGAACACGGACATAGTCAAAAAATACTACGCATGAATATGACCCGCTAGGTTGACTAGCCTAGGCAAAAATAAGGGCATCCCGGTGAACCAAAAGGGTTCGGGCAAAAATTAGGGATATACATATAAAGACTATACACCCGGTAAGTTGAAAACCTGAAAAGGCGGTTTGGGCTAAAAAGGGTATCCCGGTGGACTGAAAACCCGAAAGGGCGGTCCAGGAAAAAGTTAGGGATTAAAGCGTACGACTATGTCCCGTTGGATCATCTATGTACAACAAGCTTTGTTACCGATGTCAAGTTCAAATAGTATAGATCAATTAAGTCAACTTCTTCCAGTAGCAATGGATGAGATGCTTGAAGACATAAGGGCAGTAGCAGAGTTGAAACCCGGCGGGATTGTTTCCATATAGCGGTCTTTCTTTGTTTTTCTTTGTACTCTTTTTCATTTTTACGATGATTTCCTCTTACTAGGATTTATGTCTGTATGTACAAAAACTGCCTATTTATAGGAAAATTATCAATACAAATACAATTTCAAAATTCCAATTTTGTTTTATCTTCCCTGTTTTGTTTGCAAAAACGTTCAATGACTAATTTACATGAACATATGCATATGAGTATGATTACTGTTAACAACTATGTGCATAAAATAGGAATCAACATTTACTAAAGACTCTAGGAATTGGGATAACGTTCAAGTCGTCCACAAATCCCCACAGAGCCACCACCATGGGATTATCCCCACAGAGTTACCTTCACAAGATCATCCCGGACGGAGATACATTCCCTCCATAAGTCTAATATGCTACCAGGAAGGAATTGAGGCATCTTCCAGCAGTTTGCATAATCATACTCCCTAGCAAATCCCCTAGAGGATAAAGGAGTCTGATCATTTCTCCGACATATAGTGGAAATTTCCTTCGCCCAGCCTACAAAATTCTGATTCCCATCAGAAATATGTCTTTAACACAGTTCGCAAAAACTTAATTCCCCAGCTGAGTTATTTCGCCAACACTGTAAAATCTCCTACATAATTCTCTTCTTCAATAGGGTTTATTTCCTCAGCAGGGTTTATTTCCCCAGCATGGTTTATTTCCCTAACAGGGTTTATCTCCCCAATGAAATTTAATTTCCCAAACAAAGTTCGTTTCTCCGATTATTGCAAATCCATGACAAAGTTCTCTTCTCCAACAAAGGGTAGTCCAGGTTGCTATCCCCATAGAGTTTCTACAGAATCTGAGATCAGGCCAAACATAATTTAACTTGGTCCTCCACAGAATATTTGACGTCCATATCGGAAACCAGGTCATACAGCACCTCTAAAGGTTATTCATCTCTTTTATCCCCAGTCAGGGTATGTATGAACTAAATTCCCCAGTAGAGCGACGAACGACCAATGTTCCTGAACTCTTCTATCCCCAAGCAGAAGTCAAACATTCCCAGTGGAATATCCTCAAACATAAAGCAAGAATCCCCAGCGGAGACATTCTAAACAAGATTGAAGATTCATATCCTTCATCCCCAGTGGTAGTCAGGGATTTATTTCCCCCAGCAAAGATGTTATACGAAGCTACCGATAAACTTCAACGACATCTTGCATCCATACACCATCTACAAGTATCATAGCATATGCATATGAAACACATATAACACACTCTCATTTACTTTAAGAACATCATTACGCAATGCATCACATACATCATGACATTTCATAAAGACTAATTTTATCTTTTCAGGTAAACTTCACAAAACAGACGAATATCATCAACCATTTTCAAACAGGTCAGAGATTAATTCCCGAAACAAGACGAGGTAACTATCTATATGACCGGTTCCAAGATTAATTCCCGAAATAAGACGGGGAAGCTATCTGTACGGCCGGACAATATGAATTCCAGAAACAAGATGGGTTCACCAACAAAAAGTAGGTCCTAGATTAACTCTTGAAACAGGACAGAGAAACTATTTGTATGACCAGGCAATATGAATTCCCGAAACAAGACGGGTTCACCAACAGAAAGCAAGTCAAACATTAACTCCTAAAGCAGGACGAGGAAACTATATATATATATATGACTATTCAAAGATTAACTCCCAAAACTGGATGGGGAAACTATCTTTATAACCAGGCAAAGATTAACTCCCGAAACATGACAGGGAAACTATCGACATGGCCAAGTGGTATGAATTCCCGAAACAGGACGAGTTTACCAACAAAAACTGACTATAGATCAATTCCCAAAATAGGATGGGGCAACTACCTACATGACGAGAATTTACCTCAGAGACTAAATCTGATGAACACCCCACTCAAAGACTGAATTCTGATAAGCATTTCCCTCAGAAACTAAATTTGACAAGCAACTACTTAAGCACCTTCCCTAGAAGTTCATTTTGGAAAGCATTCTTCAGATACAGTCAAAACGTAGACTCTTTTGATACTTCTATCAATGATTAATTTGGATGGCATCTATAAGCCCATCTACGACGATATTCTGTCACCTCTCCAAATGGCATCTTTAAGCCCATTCAAGCAATATTATCAACCAACAACATTACTTCTTGCACAGGCGAGTGCAAATTTATGGGCACTAAGTGTTCAATCCTCTTCCACCTTCATATCACGAATGGTAGGCATGCCAATATAATTCTCCAGGTTGAAGAAGATTGAACAGAGGCAGCTGTTGTACCCCAAAGTTTACCCTCCATTTTTCTTCAAATTATTCTCATAGGGTTTTCAAATGCTCAAGCTTGCTCAAGAATTGATCAGACAAATTCTCCTCCTAAGCAATTGACCTACAACTAGGGTTTCACTTTTCTCAAGGAAGATTGGGTTTCTAAGGTCTCAAGTGGATTTCATGGTCTCTTATATGTCTCCAAGAATTCTCATACCAATTTTCATGCCTTGCATCACAAGTTTGCTCAGTCAATGGCTCAGATGACTGAAAATAAATTGTATTGGCTAAAAAGTCAATTGTGGTCAACATATAGTCAAACCTTAAGATTTTTGGTCAACATCAAGGTTTTGAACTTATATTCATTATTTGATTAAGGTTTGATCATGATTCATCAATAAAAACCCTCAAATCATCAAAAGTCTTAAGTTTCCAAATTAGGGTTTTCCTAAGGAGAAGTAAACAAAACTTTGACCAAGCATAACTTTCACATGCTTCATCAGATTTTCCTCAACCAAATCTCATTGTGAAGTAAATTCAATTCTCTAAAACTTTGTCTCTCTAAGCTCAAGTCAAAAAATTCTTTATTTGAGAGATATGGGCCAATATATTATAGGTCATTTCAAAAGTCAACAAAAAGACACTTTTTGTCAAGGCAACTTACATCAAGATAAATTTTAAAATGCAAAAATGATCAAAAGAGGGCTTGTATAGGACATCTTGATATTTCCAAAAAGTCCAAGATCGTCTTCAAATGACAAAAATTGAGAGAGTTATGACTAGTTCAAGTTGGAAAATTTTGAGCAAATGCATGAAGTTTAAATTGAGGAAACTTGAATTTTTGGGCTAGTGGGCTATTGTTTCAAAGTCCAAATGTGCTTTGAATCTTATAGTGAACCTCGAGACTTGTTCATACACCTCCCTTTGGTTTATTATATTTATTATTGATTTTTATTATTTAAAAAATTCAAAATAAATAAAATAAAAACAAGGCTTATTACACAAGTCCAAGCCCATGACCCTTTGACCTAAATTCAAACTGTATGATCTCATTTAATTCAGGCATGAAGACCATGAAACCTTGTGCTAGAAACCACTTCCAAAAAATCAAAAAATTATTAAACTAGGGAAACGTGAAACCCTAGCTTACAACCGTTTACAAGGCGTTCAAACTTACTCATTCACTTCCAACAACCCTACAGAGTAAGAATGGATCAAACACAATGATCCCAAACCCCCAGAACCTTCATGCATACATGGTCGTTTCATATTTTTTTTGCAAAAATCATATTTTTGTTTTCTTCATGTTTCATTTCAAACTAATTGTATTAATATGTTTCTGAGGCATGTTAGTGCAGGAAAGGTAGATCGCATGACCTCAATGCTATCAGAATCACGAGTTGCTATACATGCACCGATCCACGTTATTTTGATCGTACCTCACAAACCATTGCGGTTCAGTAAAAATATAATAATTCCATTGAATCCACAAGCCTTGATTTAGAGGGGTAGGGTATTCTTGGATCTCTAATGCTTATTATTGTGCAGGTTTGAAGAAAAGGAGCCATCGGAGAAGACGACCGGAGCTAGGGCTCCGACGCTTCTTCGATCCCTGTGTTTTGTTTAATATTTTTTAAATAGTTTCAGTTTAAATAAAGGATATATAACCCCCATAGTGGCAAGCGAGCGCGCGTTAAGGCATACATATACCAGGGCGTGGGTTCGATCCTGGAGCTTCACAATGTTTTTCATATTTTCTCTCTTCTGCAGATCTAGTCTAGCACGCATCACGTATCAACCATGTGCCTCCTCAACCATCACCATTAGATCTGTATTGATCTGGTCCAACGATCCCATATCCACAAGCACACGTTGCACCCCTCTGGCTGAATGCATTGGATCTCTAGGGCTTCTCCTTATTAAGCCCAATGGATTTCAACCTACACCCCCTCTGTTTGCTGATTCTGGCCCATTTTCCTTTTCTTATATTTTCTTTATTTTCTTTTACTTTTTTATTTATTTAATTAAAACACCAAAAATATTAATTTAGGTTAATTAATTAGATTTAGTTTTAATCACTTTTTTGTTAAAAATTAATTTAATTAATTGTTTTTCTAATTAAATTAAGTAGATTTTTAGGTTTTTAATTGAATGTTTTTCACTAAAATTAATTAGTTTTCTTAGGTTTTTTTAATAAATTCATCATAAACTATTTTCTTCATAAAAAATACCAAAAATACAAAAATATTTTCTTTTCTTTTTCATACTTTCAAATCACCCGTTACTTTCGGGAATATTTGTTATTCTATCATTTTTTATTATGTAACTGTTTCTCGGTTTGTAATTGTAATTAGGGTTTACTTTCCTGTAATTTATTACTTTTGTAACTCTCCCAAAGTCGTGTAATAGCTTAGGGTTTATATTTCTGCATTTATTTTCCGCACATTTACTGCTTTACTATCTTACTATTATTGTTAGTAATTAGGTCATGTATGGAAAGATTAAAAATAAACGGTAGTTAGCCCTAATGCAAAGATAAACATAACTGAATCACAAATCACTCGCACACTTGCACCTCTAGGATAACCTCCCTTGTTTGCTCGAAAAGAAACAGTCATGTCCCTCGAACATGGGGACACTTTAGCACAACCCCTCGAAAACAAAGATTGTAGTCCCTCGATAACCCTTTCGGTGTTGCCTTCGGTAAATGATCTAGTCCCTTAATGATAACTGCTAAAGCCTCCCAACCAGTTGCCTTCAATGATTGTACGATGACCCACGCATGTTCCTTCACATCCAACAATAGGACTTCCTACTAACTAATGGTAGGATAACACTATCTAAAGGAGGAGGAAATTACAAGAAAGACCTTGAGTAGGTAAACCGTTGTTAATCGCTTGCTCACAAACATTTCAAAACAAAAAGATTTTTTCACAAACACTCTTCAAAAATATTTTCAAAAACCCTTTCTGCGTGTTCTCGAGGACAAATATGGGAATCATTACAAAGTCTTGACTTACAATTGGCATTTCAAAATATCTTTCAAACACACAAACACAAAGAAATTTTCAAAACAAAGTGAGCTAGCGATTAAGAGCCCGTAGATAACTACAGATGAAAAAGGTGATAACACCTTCCATTTCATAATCTACCCATGAACTCAAAAATCTCGAAGGTATTTCCTATTATTTTCACCCTTTCCTTATTGGATAAAAGAAAAGTTGGTGGCAACTCTTTCTATCAACAACATTTGTGATAAACGCAAAACCAAGTCAGTTCTCCCACCGCATTACAGACTCGTTCAAAAATTGTGTTGCTATCCTGACAACTGATAATGGGCTAGGCTTTTATGACGTTGATTTAACTCCCGCATGAAGGATCCATAATAAGGCCCTGCATGTATCTATTGAGTGTAGGGGCACTGCCTTATCTCATGTGTTAGTAAACACAGGTTCCTCATTGAATGTATTGCCAAAAGGTGTTTTAGACAAACTTGACTATGAATGGATTGTGTTAAAAACCATTGACATTATGGTGAGAGCTTTTGATGGTTCAAAAATAATGGTGCATGGAGAGGTTGATCTTCCAATCAAGGTGGGCTCCCAGGTCTTCAAATCTACTTTCTATGTGATGGACATTCGTCCATCCTATTCCTGTTTGCTGGGACGCCCTTGGATCCATGAGGCAGGCGTTGTTACTTCTACTTTACACCAAAAGTTGAAGTATCCAGTGAAAGGAAAAATCATTACAATTTATGGTGAAGACAAATGCATGGTGAGCCATTTGAACTCCTTCAAGTATGTTGAGATGGATGGTGAGTTTCTCGAGACTCCTTTCCAGACCTTTGAACCCGTTGCTAAAGTTTCTCCTACTGTTCCTAAGGTTACCAGGATTCCACCAAGAATGGCTTCCCTGAAAGACGCTAAGGTTGTGGTAGAAGAGGGTGGTGGCACTATTTGGGGTCAGCTTCCTGACATTCCTTACAAGTCCGAAAAATTTGGTTTGGGTTACACATCAGAGGCTCAGAGGGCTGTCCATCGTGCTCGTGCTAATTCTCGGAGACCACAATTTTGCATCAACAACAATGGAGTTCACAAAAGTCAAGTCAACGTTGTGGAAGACGCTGATAGCGAATGTGACATAGACAATTGGATTTTCCATACTACCGGCAGTGGGCTCAACAATTGGAAGGTGATGAATTTATACCAGTCTCCTTTAGTCAGAAGTAAATGCTATTTTCTGTTTTCTTTCTTTCAAGTTTTTGGTTATGTAATTTGAACAATAACTTTAAGCCTTGTGCCTTACCTGGGGTACAACAGTCCATTTGTTAGAGTTGTCATTTTTCATCCAAATATTTTCATTTAATAAATCATTGGATGTTTGCATTCAAATTTTTTGCTCTTTGTCTTTATTTTACTTTATTGCTTTCAAAATAGCTACGTGTTCTTACACATATCCACATAACAAATTGTAGATCCACATCCACCCTGGGTCCCATTGATAACAATTATGCTATTGCCAATTATGACTTAGAAAATCCGATCTACCAAGCCGAGGACGAAGGTGAGGAAGATTGTGAAGTACATGGAGAGCTTGCTAGACTGGTAGAGCAGGAAGAAAGAACCATACAACCACATGAAGAGTCAGTCGAGGTTTTGAACTTGGGTACTGAAGAGGACAAGAAAGAAATCAAGATAGTTGTCAACCTTGAAGACAATGTCAAAAAGAGATTAATCTAAATGTTACGTGACTATGTTAAGATCTTTGCTTGGTCTTATGAAGACATGTTAGGGCTTGATATTGACATTGTGGTTCACCACCTACCAATAAAGGAAGGTTGTCCTTCTATAAAGCAGGAGGTCCGTCGTATGCATCCCGAGATGTCTGAAAAGATCAAAGTTGAAGTCATGAAGCAGTTCAATACAAGTTTCTTAGTTGTTACGTCCTATCCTCGGTGGAATGCAAATGTGGTGCCGGTACCTAAGAAGGACGGTAAGGTGCATATATGTATAGACTACAGGGATTTGAATAGGACAAACCCCAAATATGACTTTTCGCTTCTGCATATTGATGTTTTGGTGGACAACACTGCTCAACACAAAGTATTTTCCTTTTAGGATGGTTTCTCTGGTTATAATCAAATCAAGATGGCACCTGAAGACATGGAGAAGACTACTTTTGTCACACAGTGGGGCACTTTCTGTTACAAAGTTATGCCTTTTATTTTGAAGAACTCCGGTGCAACATATCAGCATGTTATGGTAGCTTTGTTCCATGATATGATCCATCATGAAATAGAGGTTTACGTCGATGACATGATAGCCAGGTATCAGACTGAAGAAGAACATCTCGACCACCTACACAAGTTGTTTGAGAGATTGAAGAAGTACAAGTTGAGGTTGAATCCAAACAAGTGCACCTTTGGGGTAAGATCCGGTAAACTCCTAGGTTTCGTCATCAATGGTAAAGGTATTGAATTTGATCTTACCAAGGTTAAAGTAATTCAAGAATTTATAGTTCCCCGTACTGAGAAGGAAGTTAGAGGTTTCTTGGGATGATTGATACTACATTGCTAGATTTATTTCCCATTTGACTGCTACTTGTGAGTCAATCTTTAAGTTACTGAAGAAAGATCAAGTAGTGTAGTGGAACGAAGATTGTCAGATAGCCTTCGACAAAATCAAGACGTACCTCCAGCAACCTCCAATTCTGATTCCACCGGTTAAAGGAAGACCTCTGATCATGTACTTGACAGTAATTAGAGAACTCAATGGGTGTGTATTGAGGCAACATGACGAGTATGGTCGAAAAGAGCATGCAATATACTACCTTAGCAAAAAGTTTACCGACTGTGAAACAAGATACTCACTGCTCAAGAAAACTTGTTGTGCTTTGACATGGACTGCTCGCTGACTAAGATAATATATGTTGACTCATACTACTTTGTTGATCTCTAAGATGGACCCAATAAAATACATATTTGAGAAACCCGCTCTCTCCGGAAGAATAGCAAGATGGAAAATGGTCTTGACAGAATACGACATTCAGTACACTACTTAGAAGGAAATTAAATGAAGTATACTGGAAGATCATTTGGCTCATCAAGTTGTAGATGACTATCAGTCTATGAATTTTGAGTTCCTAGATGAGAATATCATGTTAGTTACTAATTATGAAGAACCTAGACCATATGAAGGACCTGAACCGGGATCCCAATGAACTATGGTTTTTGATGGAGCTTCCTACGCGCTTGGTAATGTAATTGGTGTTGTGATTGTCTCTCCCAAGGGTTTCCATACGCCCTTCACCGCCAGATTATGTTTTTACTGTACCGACAGTATAGCCGAGTACGAAGCATGCATCATGGGTATCAAAGCTGCCATCGATATGAGAATTAAATTCTTGAATGTATATGGGGACCCAGCTCTAGTGATCAGTCAGATTAAGGGAGAATGGGATACGAAGCATCCAAATTTCATTCCTTATCGAGAGCATGTGTTGACATAAATTTCATACTTTGAAGAAATCACTTTTGAACATATTCCACAAGAAGAGAATCAATTGGCAGACGCAATAGCTACCATGTCATCTATGTTCAAAGTCATATGGGATAATGAAGCTCATCGAATTACTATTGAAAGACTAGACGAACTGACACATTACTACGAAGTTGATACTGATGGAGTAGAGGAAAAGCCTTGGTACAACAAAGTAAAAATATAACTCAAAACTCAAGAATATCCTGAAGGGGAATCTATCAATGATAAGAAATTTATATGGAGGTTCTCTGCCAAGTTCTTCCTGAGTAACAAGATCTTGTACAAGCGCAACCATGATCAAATTTGCGTCGTTGGGTAGATAAGAAGGAAGCTGAAAAAATTACGGAAGATATAGATGAAGGTGTCTTTGGTACTCACTCCAGTGGGCATACAATGGCTAAGAAGATTCTGAGAGGAGGTTATTATTGGTCTACCATGAAAACTGATTTCCATAATCATTCTAGAACTTGCCACAAATGCCAGATTTATGCTGACAAAGTACATGTGCCTCTGGTTTCTTTGAATGTCTTGACTTCTCCTTGGACATTTGCAATATGGGGAATTGATATGATTAGAGAGATTAAGCCTACTACTTCCAATGGGCATAATTTCATCCTTGTCCCTATTGATTACTTCACGAAGTGGGTAGAGGCAACCTCGTTTGCTTTTGTTACCAAGAATGTTGTGGCTCGATTCATTAAGTATAAATGTTGTACCCCAAAATTTTCTCTCTCATTTCTCAAGACATTTCTTACAAAGGTCTTCAGTGACCCAAGTTTGCGCAAGTATCGACTAGGTCAAACAATCTCCTCAACACTGATACCACAAATTAGCGTTTGAGTTTGTACAAAGGCATTTGGATTTCTAATGTCTCAAATGAATTTCAAGGATCATTATGGACCCTCAGGATTACTCCTGTTAAGTTTCAAGTCTTGGATCACAAAATCACTCAGTCAATTGATCAGATGGCCTAAAATGAGTTGTATTAGAAAAAAGTCAACTGTATGCTGAAAAGTTCAAACTTTGACTTTTGATTAAAATTGAGTCCCAAAAATCACATTTCATCAAGACATCCAAAATATGAAATTTGATCATCAAAAATCAAGAGAGTCAAAAATCCAACTTTGCAAGAGTTGGAAATTTTTCTAAGTATTTTCTATACTTGTTAATTTCATTGCTTCATGACATATTTTCACTATAATTCAAAATAATTCAAGATGTTACAAATAATCCAAGGTGTCACAAATAATTCAAGTTATTACAAGGTTTCATTTTTGCAAGATTACAAATCCTAAGCTTTGTATTGTTTGAATTTTTCCCTTTGACTCAATGTCCAAACCTTGCCACTATGTTGTCCACAAAACTAAACTAGTGTCATGCTACAAACAATGCTGTTCAAAACTGCTGCAAAACCACCCTGCTATGCTACTACCAACCCAGTCCAAGCCTGCATTATCTCAGTCCCATGTTTGCACCAAATTTGCATATGAGAGCTGCATCTAAAAGGTAATAATACAACATACCTAAACTGTTCAAAAACTTATTTGTTTCCCCCCCAAATCTCAGCCAAACTTCATCTATAAAATAAATTATTCTCACAACACATAGAGGGGTTGGCTTTTAAGAGAGAAAAAGAGAGAACAAAAAAAACAACATTCTTTATAAACTCTGCTCATTCATAAAAGACCTTTGCTCATACCCATCTTTATTCTCAGTCACAAAAACAGAACCTCAATCCATTATTCCATCTTACAAACTCTCCCATAAATCAATCAGTGAAACACTTCACATACATAGAGATTGTTCAAACATAAGAACAGTTTCCGTGGTGCCATTATCTTCCCCTTACAAACACAAAAATAGTACTGTACAACTTGATTAGGTTGGTGTGGTTCAAACAGATTGGAGCAACTTCCTGGAGGTTCATTAAGGCCCTCACAGCTTCTTGAAAATTATTCATACTCAAAACACTAAGTGCAGTCTCAAGGTAAGTCTTCTTGACTTTGCATTTTTCTTACATCACTAATGATTTATTCTTGAAGATAAAATGTAGTAATCATTGCACATTTGAGATAACCATTTTCTTACTATTCATTTTTTATCAATCATATACTATGAACTGACCTGTATACACAATAGAATGATGATAAAGGCGAAAAATTGCAGCATGAGTCGACACATATCCACATGAGTCGACTCATTCTAGTGACAAAATAGGGTATGAGTCGAAGCATGGCCTTATGCATCGACTCATACTATTATCCAGGCCCCAAAATAGAAGGATGAAAGGTGCATGAGTTGACACAAAACACATATGTGTCAACACAAACAAGTGCATGATTCGACACATCCCTTTATGCATCGACTCATACTAAGTTGATTTTGTTTCACAGGAGCAAGAAGAGTTACGTGTCGATGCATAGCAGCATGTGTCGACACATAATAGTTCAAAATGAAATTTTTATTTCTTTTTATAATGTCTTTACATTTCTCACAGATTTTCTTCATTGCTGTCCATTTATTCGATATGGTTGTAATGATTAAAGCTTCAACTTCATCCCTATTTGTAAATTGTACCCCCATCCCCCTAATGATGTAATAACGTAGGATTTTAATTTCTGCAAATTTATCGTTTGTCATATAATTGTTAGTAATTAGGGTGTGTATGGCAAGATAAAACCAACCGCTAGAAAACCGTAATCTCAAAGACAAAAATGCATTCAATCAAACACACTTCACACATGCGCACCTTTAAGGTAATCTCGCTTGTTGCCTCGGAAAATAGTCATGTCCCTCAAATATGGGCGTTTTAGCAAAGACCCTCGATAAAAAAGATCGTAGTTCCTAGATGTCCCTCGATGTTGCCGTTGGTAAACGATCTAGTCCCTTACGAAAATTGCTAAAATGCCTCATAAGTTTCCTTTTATGACTATACGTTTGACCCATGCCCTTCCCTTCACATCCAATAATGGGGCTTCTAACCAATCAATGGTAAGATAGCAACATCTAAAGGAGGAGGAAAATAACAAAAACATTTTGAGTAGGTAGGACGCTCGTAGTTGCTTTCTCACAAACTAAAAACCATATCCACACTCACACTTTCAAAACATCTTTAAAAGAAAACATCTCTTTGAACTATTTTCAAAACCAACACTTTGTATGCATTCTTATAGAGACGAGAATCATTACAAAGTTTTCCGTAACAAAGGCGTTTTCAAAATATTTTCAAAACCCACCACCAACACATTTCAAACAAAGCAATTTCAAAAGTGATCTAGAAAGCAACTAAGAGACTATAGATAACTACATATGAAAAGGGTGCTAACACCTTCCCTTTTAATAACCTATCCCCCGAACTCAAGAAAAATTCTCGAAAGGTCTTTCATATTCTTTTCACCCTTTCCTTCATTGGATAAAAGAAAAGTCGGTGGTGACTCTTGCTATCCGCAACATTTGCGATAAAACACAAAAATCCAATTCAGTTCTCCCACCGTATTACAGAACTGGCGACTTTGTTGGGGAAATACTTAAAAGTCGGGTCACCTTAGAGCTAGATCACCTTTATAATGCTTTCCTTGTTTGACTTACTTGCTTTACATTTTTGGGTCTTTGTTTGGGTTTGTTTTGATCCTCTACCCGGATCTGGAACACCATTAGGTAAGTAGCAATAGATTATGGAAACTATGTGGGGTATACTGACATGGTTGAAGCAATGGCTACATTAGTGTGACACATTTGTTGGTACCGGTAGCCCTTGAGTTTAGACAAGGAGAATACGGGGCCGCTGTGTGGTGTCATAAAGCACTAACTGACCTTAGAACCTTTAATTGAACAACTTGGCCATTAGGAAGTAGTGAGATAGCCGGATTTGGTGTAGTTCGAATTTGGTTGATACTTGATACTACGCTCATTGAGATTGGACTTTTGGGATATTTCGATCGCTAATAAAGAGGCTTGCGCTGAAACAATGTCCAATGAAGATCAATGATATTGAGATTCCTTAGAACCTGGTTACTTTCTAGGACAGTTTGAACCAACTAAACTTCAAAAGGGTACTTACCTATGAACCTCATACAAGCCTAAACCTAAGGACTTGTTTGCTTTTCCTGTATATGATTATTTGTACAAAACATCATGACATCAGTCCATAGCATTTTCAATAACCATTTCAAGGATCTCAAGGGTTTGTAATGCAGGGTTATATTGAACCAGACGTCTATCAAGGGGCAAGAGGATTTAT
Organism: Vicia faba; assembly: GCA_948472305.1. Taxonomy (NCBI): domain Eukaryota; kingdom Viridiplantae; phylum Streptophyta; class Magnoliopsida; order Fabales; family Fabaceae; genus Vicia; species Vicia faba. The sequence continues at coordinate 1,585,044,484 of OX451738.1, forward strand.
TTTCCTCTATCCAAATGCTGTCAACGAATCCAAAACACAATAACTCGAGTCAAGGGCTATGACCCACTTGACATGGTGAGCTTGATTCTCATAGAAGGACATTCAACAATGCGAAAGCTGTAATCACAGTTCAACTTCTAACATCTTCTTGTTTTTACCCCGCGAGATCCTTGAAAACATTGCATCCATATACCATGCATCATATCATGACAGGTTTTTCCCTCACAGGTTTTCTCATCAGCTTACTGTTTATTTCAGCAGAGATGGCTCTAGAATAGACTATCAAGGATCTTCAGACCCAAAATGCTCAACTTCAAGAAATGTTCTTGAACCTATCCAAGGGGCAAAAAGAAGTGAAGGCACTCCTCACTAGGAGCATGACCGAGAAGAATCCTGAGGACAATAGGGACGACCAGTTAGAACGATTATAAACTGAAATAGCAACAATGAAGGTCCAAATGATGGGACAAATGGTGGGTCAGATGGCTCTTATCCAAAACTTAGCTCGGGGACAAGAAGAGCTGAGAGTCCTCGTTAACAAGCTTCATCAAGACAGATGAAGCCATATGGAACAAACAGTTAAGATCGGGAATCAAGTCATTCATCAGGGTGGTCAGCGCAAGCAAGATACGCCCAAAAGACAATTTACCAAGATCAACGTCTCCTTGGCTCAATAATTGCATCATATGTTGGAAGCCAAACTGGTTGCATTAAGGGAGCCTCCTCAAAAACCTAATACTTCTACTCCTAGTTACCATCCCAATCAAAGGTACGCATACCATTCCAATAGTCAGGGACACGACCCTAACCACTATTGGGCGTTGAAGAACAAAATTCAAGACTTGATCAACGAAGGAATGTTGGAGTTTACATAAGATGGTCAACTGGAGTTTTTCTGTCACCCCTCAAAGACACACCATCTAAAGTGAGAAATTTAGGCGGAGAAGCTTTCATTCATTCGAATTTTCAGTTGTAATTTATTTATTTGCTTAAACATATATCTTTATGTCAGACTTTTATTACTTTCATTAATGCATTGCATATGTTTGTCTTGAACTAATCCATTCGTTTCCATTATATTCAAACTTTTCTTTTATTCCCTTTTTGTGATATTCAACTCTCGTTAAAAGTTGTAAACCTTTAGAGGGAGGATGACGAAAACAATATCATGATCTCATACAGTATGCTTTTGGACAAACTTTATGACGATGTACATGCGTTCTTTCAATTCCTAAACAATGGAGTTATAAGGAAGGTAATCCCTAGTTAACCCCTTTGAGCCAAAGAAGTAGGAGTTTTTTTTTCTTTTTCACATAAATTGAAATCTTTAATTGGAACCTGGGACATGGTAGCTTCTCATTTAATCCAAATGTGCATTCTGTCGCAAGCTTTCACTTCATACACAATGAATGACATCAAAAACATCCTTTTGAATCAAAAGTCGACGATGGTTCCCCGTAAAATAGGAAATCATTATCTCTCAAAAGAAAATCCCATTGAGTCAAAACCTATGAATGAGACTTAAGAAAAATAGGGGCATCCCGCTGACTGTAGTCTTAAAACAAAAACAGTCAGGCAAAATTAGGGATAGTACATAAAAAAAGAGGTCACTACAAATCCTCGAAAACATGAAAAATGTTACAAAATGACTGTCTTCACAAATAAACTTTTAAGTATCCGAACTATCACCAAAATATCATTCCAGATTCAATAGGAGTTCAAACGCACAATTAACTGAGTTTAGGACTATAGAACATCACGAAGAACGGGCGGGTACAAATAAACTTTGAGCCCTATCCTTTGTTTCTTAAACCGTGAACCAGACCATGTTACAACCCCTTAAAAGTCCTAATTGAAGCATGGGTTAGTTCGAAAGCATATTGTTACAAAAGGTATCCTGACTCCTATAAGGCTCACTGTAAATCCTGAGTCGAATTCATATTCTTACAAAATTCTTTTATCTACTAAAGAATGCATTTTCAAAACTTCAAGACAAACATAAACTTTTCATTGTTTCAATATCTCTGTTTGCATATGGCTAATTGTTTAAGAATGGAGAAATTCGCACGGCGAATATCTAATAAACAAAAAATTCTCTCAATAAACATAATCACTTCTAATGGAAAGACTCTCCCAGTAACAAATTTCCCATAATCAAGGGGCATGACATGTTACTTTCTAACATATCTGGGGCAGTCAAGTCAAGATTCCAAGAAATCTCTCATAGCCGGGGGCAGGTCTCCATCCGAATAACTTGAGGCATCGAACATGAATTCCAGTAAAAGGTCACGCACGACCAAGCAAACATTTTCTGGAAGTTCTACAACACTTACTACTATGGACAATGACAAATCCTCATGAAGTCCCTTTCATAAGGTGATCCCCGGTGAAGTCTCCAGAGCCACCATTATAAGATTATCCCCACAGAATAATCTTCACAGATAAGGGTCCAAACCCCACAAGGCCAAATTCATGGGTATCTCCACAGAATTATCCCTACAAAGTTGGATTCATACAATCTCCAACCAGAGTTCCAATCTCTCGAAAATCCTATCCCCAACTGAGTTGGTCTTAAAAAAAGAGCCTTGTGGATTTCTCCCTAAAGAAAACATCTCCCCAGTAGGTCTTCAAAATATTCTCTTCAACATGGTTTATTTCCCCAACAAACTGCAAATGCCCCAGCTTGAGTTAACTTTCTCAAACGATTACAAATCAATAGACGAAACCCCTTAACCCCTAGTAGAATCATTGCAATCTCCAAAAGTTACTACTAAACCTGGACCGACCAGATAATAGTTTAACTTCTTCAAATCACTAACAAAAGTACTATTCCCCAGTAGAGTTTGCCACAATCCCCAGTGAGTTGCTGCAAAGCCTGGATCCGACCAGATAACAGTCAACCTCATTATCCCCAGCAAGTTACTATGAAACCTAGACCCGACCAGATAACAGTTCAACTTCATACTTTCAATAAAATTAATGGAAACCTGGACCTGACCAGATAACAATTAACTTTATCCCTAACAAGTTATTAACTTCCATTCTCTCCAATCAAGAGATAAATCCCCAGTAGAGCAACAAACAACTAAAACTCCTGAACTCTTTTCCCCAAGCAGAAATCAACACTCTCTACAAAGTTTCCCTCAAGCAAAATCAACGTCCCCCAGCGGATTTGTCCTCCAACAACATCAACAGGAATCCCCAGTGGAAACATTTAAACAAGGTTTGAATATGTGCATACTCTTCATCCCCAACAACATTATGAGATTTAACTTCCCAAAGCTCCCCAACACTTGTCAAGGATTTACTTTCCGAAGCAAAGATACATTTCAACAAATATTTCACATTCATACATCATATTACATACATGATAAATGAGAACATCATCAAGCCATGCAGACATCTGCATGAAACTAACCTTCTTCCTTGCAGGAAAAGTCAATCAACAAAAATTCTCTTCTGGAAAATACCACCAACATTTCTCAAAAGGTCAAAGATTAATTCCTGAAACAAGTCAGGGCAACTATCTCTATGACCAACAAAAAGCGGGTTCCAGATTAATACCTGAAACAAGACATGACAACTATCTGTGAACAACTGATTATAGATTAATACTTGAAACAAGACAGGACAACTATCTACACGAGTAGATTAAAGATTAACTCCCGAAACAAGACGGGGAAACTATCTTACTTTCTCTAAGATCAGAGATTAATTTCTGAAACAAGCCAGGGTAACTATCTCTACGACCAACAAAAAAAGTAGGTTCCTGATTAATACCTGAAACAAGAAAAGACAACTATCTGTGAACAATTGATTGTAGATTAATACCTAAAACAAGGCGGGACAAATATCTACATGAATAGATTGAAGATTAACTCCCGAAACAAGACGGGGAAACTATCTTTATTTCTCTAAGGTAATAGATTAATTCCTGAAACAAGCCAGTGCAACTATCTCTACGACCAACAAAAAGCAGGTTCCGGATTAATACCTGAAATAAGACAGGACAACCATCTGTGAACAACTGATTGTAGATTAATACCTGAAACAAGACAAGACAATTATCTACACGAGCATATTGGAGATTAACTCCCGAAACAAGACGAGGAAGCTATCTTTCTTTCTTTTTGGTCAGATAGAGATTAATTCCTGAAACAAGCCGGGCAACTATCTCTACGACCAACAAAAAATGGGTTTCGGATTAATACCTGAAACAAGACAAGACAACTATCCGTGAACAACTGATTGTAGATTAATACCTGAAACAAGACAAGACAACTATCTACATGAGCAGATTGAAGATTAACTCTTGAAACAAGATGGGGAAACTATCTTACTTTCTTTTTGTTCAGATAGAGATTAATTCCTAAAACAAGTCAGGGCAACTATCTCTACGACAAAAAAAACGGGTTCCGAATTAATACCTGGAACAAGACAGGACAACTATTCGTGAATAACTGATTATAAATTAATACCTGAAACAAGACAGGACAACTATCTACATGAGCAGATAGAAGATTAACTCCCGAAACAAGACGGGGAAACTATCTTTCTTTCTTTTTAGTCAGATAGAGATTAATTCCTGAAACAAGCCAGAGCAACTGTCTCTACGACCAACAAAAAACGGGTTCCAGATTAATACCTAAAACAAGACATGACAACTATCTGTGAACAATTGATTGTAGATTAATACCTGAAACAAGACATGACAACTATCTACATGAGAAAATTGAAGATTAACTGCCGAAACAAAATGGGGAAACTATCTTTCTTTCTTTTTGGTCAGATAGAGATTAATTCCAGAAACAAGCCAGGGCAACTATCTCTACGACCAACAAAAAGTGGGTTTGAACTAATACCTGAAATAAGACAGGACAACTGTCCATGAACAACTGATTATAGATTAATACCTGAAACAATACAGAACAACTATCTACATGAGAAGATTGAAGATTAACTCCCGAAACAAAATGGGGAAACTATCTTTATTTCTTTTTGGTCAGATAGAGATTAATTTCTGAAACAAGCCAGGGCAACTATCTCTACGACCAACAAAAAACGGGTTCCGGATTAATACCTGAAAGAAAATAGGACAACTATCCATGAACAACTGATTGTAGATTAATACCTAAAATAAGACAGGACAACTATCTACATGAGCAGATTGGAGATTAACTCCAAAACAAGACGGGGAAACTATCTTTCTTTCTTTTTGGTTAGATAAAGACTAGTTCCTGAAACCAGATAGGACAACTATCTACATGAGCATATTGAAGATTAACTCCCGAAACAAGACGAGGAAACTATCTTTCTTTCTTTTTGGTCAGATAAAGATCAGTTCCTGAAACCAGACAGAGTAACTATCTACATGACCAGACGAAGCAATCTTACACGAGTTCCTTCTAATTTCCAGATGCAGCTTCACACAGAATCATCATGAAGCAATCTTACACGAGTTCCTTCTAATTTCCAGATGCAGCTTTACAAGGGCTCATCACGAAGCAGCCCTACACAGGCTCATTCTCGTACATTTCCAGATGCAGTTTCACACAGACTCATCCCGAAGAAATCTTACATGGATTCCTTCTCATATATCTCCAGATGCAACTTTACACGGGCTCATCCAGAAGCAATCCAACATGGGTTCCTTCTAATACATTTCTGGACACGCCTTAACTCAGGTCCATTCTAACATATCATTTAGATTAAATCGACTAAAGATTTACCCTGATACTTCTTCCAATCTCTATCAACAATCCTTTGGATGGCATCTATAAGCCCATCTTTGAAGACTCCCCATCACTTCTGGATGGCATCTATAAGCCCATCTCCAACAATATACCGTCACTCTCCAAACGACATCTATAAGCCCATCCCCGACACTATCAATCAACACATCATCAAGTGCAAATTTCTGGGCACTCTAGTGTTCAATCACCTTTCACCTTCAAGTCAGGAATGGCGAACTCGGCAATCTAACTCTTCAGGTTTAAGAAGATTGAACAGGGGAAGCTGTTGTACCCAAAATTTACCCTCTCATTTCTCAAGATATTTCTTACAAAGGTCTTCAATGACTCAAGTTTGCGTATGTATCGACTAGGTCAAACAATCTCCTCAATACTGATACCTCAAATTAGGGTCTGAGTTTGTATAAAGGCAGTTGGATTTCTAATGTCTCAAATGACTTTCAAGGATCATTATGGACCCTCAGGATTGCTCCTGTCAAGTTTCAAGTCTTGGAAAACATACTTACTATCCACAATCATGAGAAAGGAGAATTTGTATCATCTCAAAGTGGATGATATGGCTTGTATTTTAAAATAAACAATGCCTCACTCAACACCCAAGTGGAAAATATCTCTCCACTATATATTGTAGAAGTATAGTTGTTTGCGTCACTACAAGGATTGACAAGAGTCTAGTCTTTTGAGAAAATTTTAAAGTAAAAGCCAAAGTGGAAAAATGGTTTGAATGAGATTGATTGACTTTTAGTCTTCTCACAAAAATGTCAATGTATTATTAAGTTGATTGAATTTTGTTTAAGAAAATGTTTTGAAAATGCATGGACCTAAGTCCAAGTTTATTATGGAAGTGGTTCAAGTTTAGAAACAAGAAGAGTTTTCAAAAGGAGGGATAAGATTTTTGAAATTAAAGAAGATGGGAGGAGATGAAGAGACTATCCTAAAGCATAAGGTAAAAGCTAAGGAGAAGAACCATTTAACCAAAAAGAAGCCAATACTTGACATTATGAGTCAAGATAGAATTCCCATTCTTTGGATTGAAATCAAGCAAGCAAAGATACTAGACCTCTTTGAGTAAGCCAAGCTTTAATTGCATTAAGTCTTCACAAAAATTGGGCAGAGTAACGGTTGTATACAAATGAATTCCAAATTACAGACAAAGTATGTAATCACAATAACATGCATACAAAACAAATAAACAACCCAATGTCTTGAGGTAAACCTCAAGAACTCCAGACAAAATATCAATTAAGGTCACAAGGTCTCCAACATAAGCCAATATTTCTATTCCTAAGTCGAAGAAGTCCAATAATCCATAATGCCAAGGATAGTAACCAAGTAGTCCAAGTATCATTAAAGTTTTGTATTGTTCATGTTGATTATTAAGTATCTTTAAAAGGAAAAGAAAAGCTCCAGTGAGCAAAATAGAAATGGCATAAAAGTAAATGCTCAAGTGAGCAAAGATGAAAATAGCATGAAATGTAAATGTTAAAGTAAATGGCGCATAAAGTAAATGGCATAAAAATAAAAGCATAAATTAAAGTCAATTGTTAGAAGTTAATGGTTAGTTGGATGACCATCTTAAAACTTGCATTTGGAACTCATTAGAGGATTGGTAGAACCAAAGCCTCTCAAAAACAAGTTGCATTTGCTTTTTGTCAAGTATGTCATCCATTTAAGAATCCTCAAGGCAACATTTAATGATCAATGATGTTTAAGTGATCCGCGTTGACCAAAATTGATGAAGATCCATTGGAGGATTGGTAGAACAAAAGCCTACTAACAATGAATCTCAAGGTTATTGGATCAAAGGGTTCAAATTAACATACTTGGGCATGCAAACATAGGTTTGGGCCACGAATGATCATTTTCTCTAATCGGGACAAAATTTAGTGCTATGTTAAGCAATCTGTGATACGGTGGCAGAACCAACTGCTAATACTGGTTTTTGTGTTTGTGTTTGCAAATGTTGCGGTAAGAAAGAGTCGCCGCCGAATTTTCTTTTATCCAAATTAAGGAAAGGATGAAAAGAACAGAAAAAGACATTTTCAAGATTATTCTGAGTAAGGGGGTAGATTATGGAAAGGGAAGGTGTTAGCACCCTTTCCACCCGTAGTTATCTACGGGCTCTTAGATGCTAGCTCATGTTTTAAAAATTACTTGTGCTTTGTGTGTTTTGAAAATTTGTTTTGAAAATGCCCTAGTGCGGCGATTCGCTTTATGTTAACTCTGAAGATGTGAAAAACACAAGAAGGGGGGTTGAATTGTTAAAACTTGAAATCAAATGCAGACAACACGTTATTTTTATCCTGGTTCGTTTGATCTCAAACTACTCCAGTCCACCCGTCAAGGTGATTTCGCCTCTCTCCAACGAGGACTTAATTCACTATATTCAACTGAATATTACAACTGCTTTAACAACTGCTAAATCCTTCTTGAGTCTAAACCACAGACCGGTTTCTCAAGGAAATTCTTTCTTACAGATAAATGAACAATATGTGTGTTGAATGTTTTCTGGAAAAACTATATATCACAACTGTGATACTACACAAATTAAGCTTATGTGAAACTAGAATGCTAGAACTATAGAGTAAGCAATTTGAGAGCTTTAGCAAACTGTATGAGTGAGGATGAAGATGATTTGCTTTAGGCGTGTAGAGTATTGTAGAGCATTAGCCATTTCCTTTCTCACTGATTTGTTTAAATACTTCTTGGAAAAGATACGTTGATGCCAATTATTCCATTTCAATGCTCATTACGTTCTTTCCATATTGAGAAGATCTTTGTCTTGGAATAGCCGTTGGTAATTAATCTGCCTTGAATGCAGTACCATTGACACTTCAGAATGTTCTGCTTGATTAAGATCAGAGTGTTCTTGGCTTTGTCTTATTCTGGCGCTTCTGGATGCTGATGACATAGTTAAGATCTTGATCAGAGTCAGAGTGTGTTAAGCGCAAATTCTGTTCATCAAACTTCAGCGTAAGCACATGTATGATCTTCTGGTTGACATCTTCTGATGCTGATGTTGATATTCTGATGCTGATTCCATTAGAGTTTCCTGTAAATAAACAGCATAATTTTAAGTAGCATCTATGTCAAATATAAAACTCATAATTCATTTAATCTTGTATTTTGTTATCATCAAAACTCTAACTGAGGGTTGTAGAATCAAACTATGTTCTAACAATCTCCCCCTTTTTGATGATGACAAAAACTAGATTTTTTTCAATTAAAATAAGGTGATGAAAGTATCAGAGTTTAAGGATAAAAAGGAAAAAGTATCAGAGATAACCCATTAACGAGAAAAAGATATCAGAGCTAATCAGATAATGAGTAAAAGGTATCAGAGCTAAGAGAGTAAGGAATAAAAAGTATCAGAGTAATGATGAGAAAAACTCCCCCTGAGTTGATTATTCCTTTTGATTCCTTGATACCTTGAGTATCAGAACTTTATTGAACTTTCTTTGTGCATATCAGAATTTTGCTTTATCAAAGTTCTTCAGATTCTTGTACCTGTAAGCTTTTCAGAACAAAAAAATTCAAATATATAAGAATGTTAGAATGTTTGAGACTTTTGTCTCAGTAAACCGTTATTGAAAAATATCGTTCTTTCTCCCCCTTTTTGTCAGCGATCAAAAAGCATATATAATCAGAGTTAAAAAAACATTAGAGAAAAACACGTTTGTATTGAAACAGAAGCAATGATAGTTTAGAACAAGTAGAAAATATTATAGTCAAACATGTAAAGAAAACAAGTAAAACACAAGAAAAATCTAAGAAGAAGGAGGAAGTCGTGTGAACAGCGCTTCCAACATGCTCTTGATTTGTTCGCTGGTTTCGGTTTGCTTTGCTACCATGGTTGCTATAGATTCAATCTTGATATCCTGCTTGTCCATCCGTTCATTCATCAGCATGTCTGATCTCTTCAGATCCTCCAGAGTCTGCCTATCAACAGAGGAAGATTGAGGATCTTCAGATACAGGCTGCTTCTCAGAGCTTTCTGTAGCTTCTTCTGCTTGACCCAATTCTTCATCTTGAATAACCTGTTCTTCTACAGCTTGAACTTGAGATGCTGGACGCTTTTCAAACCAAGGCTCACTGTCCAGATGGAGAACTTCTTCCTTCAGCAGCTTGCTCAGAACTGGACCTTCCATTTCCTTCAGCAGATTGCTGAAGTTCTATTGAACCTGTCCATAGCTCTGGTCTTGCAGCTTGAAGGTTTCAGCACATACCCATCTTCTGAATTGAGTCCAGAGATGATCTGATACAGCAGGATCAATCACTTCCAAACTTGCTTGTTTCAACGAAGATATCCATTTCTGCATATCTGTTTCAAAGTTCAACATGCTGCTACCGACATCTGGTTGTTTAGGTTTAGGAATAGCAGTTTTCTGGTTTATTGCAGAAAGGCGTTCAAAGACTGTTAAGTCAATGACAATCTTGCTGTGGTTTTCTGAATTTTTCTTGGGTGAGGGAGTAGGAGAATCAGAAATAACGATTGGACTATGTGGAGTATTTGGTGGAGTTGTTTCTGGAGAGGATGGTAGCTGAGACATGTTCACAGTTGTACCACAAGGCAATTGAATGGCCAAGGGTTGTGGTACAGGAGACTCAGAGGTTTGAGCCTCAGAGTTTTGTGTCTCAGGTTGTGGAGTTTGTGTATGTGGAGGAGATGGTGGATTATTTTCTGGTTGGGGAGAGGATGGTTGTGGAATTTCTGGTTCTGGTATTGGAGTTTCTGGTATTGGTGAAAGTGGGATGTTAGGTTGTGGAGAAGTGGGAATTTCTGGTATTGGATTTGGATTTTCTGTATGGGGAGCGGAAGAATGTTGTTCTATATCAGACAGAAGTTGTGCAAGTTTTGGTTCTGGAATGGTTGTAGTGTTTGGATTTTGTGGTTTGGAGCGGGATCTTCTGAGAGTTAATGACTCAGAAGGGTCAAAGTCTTCAAAATCTTCAAAGGTTTGGGGTGTTGGGATATCAGATGGAATTGGAGTTGGAGTAGGAATGGATGAGGAAACATCACTTGAACTTAAAACAGATACAGAAACAAGATTACCTCTTTTCTTTAGTGTCTGTTGTGATGATCCTTCTGGAGCAACTTTTCTCTTCTTAGTCTTCTTCAGAGCTACCTCAGGTGCCTTCTGCTGAAGATCTTGAATGTTTAGATTGGGTGTTGTACCATCAGCTTTGCACGCATCCAAGTATCTCAGAACTATTTGAGGCTTGGAGTCAATCTCTGAGAATAGAGGGAAGTCGTCCAGAGGAACTCTTCTGCTGGAGATTTCATCAAAAGGAGTGATGCTGGGCTCCTTCTTAATGTTCTCTATCAACTTCATCTTCTAGAGATTCTTGGCATTCAGCTGCTTGCCAACAGATGGTTCCAAGGTGCTGATCTCTTGTGCTTCTGTCAAGTGCTCAATCAGCCTATTCTCAGTTAGAATATCTGATATCAATCTACCCAAGGGTATCCAATCCCTTTTAGTGCATTCATCTTCTCTGGTCTCCTTGACGCTTGTCCTCAGATGATTGAACAGAAGATGAGCTAGATTAATCTTTACCTTCTGATTAATAAAATAGATCAGAAACTGCTGATCTATGTTTATGTAATCAACAGAGCTTGTAGGCTTCCTGTGATTGAAACAGCCTAGAATAATCTTTGCCCAGATTATGTGCTTATCTCTCAGATCCCTTATCTTGCTGGAGGGAAGCCCCAGCGTGAAAATTTCCCTTGCTACAACAGCAACATCTGAGCACCTTTCTGCCATGTCTATACAGTGAATATCACCACCATTGTATCCAATCAGTTTTGCAATTAGGTCTTCAGTAATCATAATTTTCTTCCCCATTATGTAATAAGTGACTTGGTGATTTGAGGAAGACGCATGAATCCAGAATTCCTTAACCAAGATAGGGAAAGTTGGACCCACCAACCTGTCAAAGTATCTCTCCTATCCTTGAGCTTGAATCTCTTCTGACAAATCAAAACCATTTTCCTTCAAGCTGTTGAAATCCACTATAATCTCTGACAGAACTTCCAGATTCTTGACTGGAGTGAGTAGCATTCTGAGAGGAACCTCATATTGCTCAGCTGATGCATCTTTCTGGGAACCTGAAGAGATATTGCTGGAAGACGCCATTGTTCACACGAGGTTTTGAGAGAAAAAAATGAAAGGGTTTTCTTGAGCAGTAAGAACACAAACACAATTATCAGAGAAATTGATTGAAAACGAAAGTAAGGGTAAACGTTGTGAATGTGTGTTAAGGTGTTTAAATAGGTTTTGAAAAAGTTTTTGAAAACATAAACGCTTAAGAGAGATAAATAAATCATGATTAATAGCATTAATTGATTGCTGATTTTAGGGGATTTCAGAAGGATACTTAAACGGTTACCAGTGACATGTGTCTCAATGCAACCAATCAGCACTTTGCCTTTTCAGAAGCGTGAACGCGTGTTCAGCCTCAGGAACTAGCTGATGATTGGAAGACACTTGTTTGCTTTGAGTGAACATCACTTCTATCCTTGAACTGAAGAGCTTAGAGCTTCATGGATAGATCTGATACAATCTGCATTTCTAAAAATTTTGAAAGAGGATTGATTAGAAGTTCACAGAGAAATAAATATAATTCTGAAGGTTAATATATAAAATTAAAACAGTTTTATTCTGGACAGAGCTTCATGCTGAGATGATTCAGAATGAAGTTGAACCTATCTTCAGAAAGTGGTTTTGTAAAGATATCAGCCCATTGATGGTCTGTATCAATAAATTTTAAGTTTAAAATGCCTTTCTGAATATAGTCCCTAATAAAATGATGTTTTATTTCTATATTCTTAGCCCTAGAATGCAAAATTGGATTTCTACTTAAGCAAATGGCAGAGGTATTATCACAGAGTATAGGAATGTTACTCTCATAAATCTGGAAGTCCTCAAGTTGACTTTTCATCCAGAGCATTTGTGTGCTGCATCCAGCTGCTGCTATGTATTCAGCTTCTGCTGTTGATAGAGCAATGGTGGATTGTCTTTTGCTGGACCATGAGATCATATTTTCTCCCAGAAACTGGCAGCTTCCAGAAGTACTTTTACGTTCAACTCTGTCTCCAGCAAAGTCAGCATCACAGTAACCTACTAAGCTGTAATCACCAGATTTTCTATAAAACAAACCCAGATTAGTAGTACCTTTCAGATACTTGAAAATTCACTTAACAGCTATTAAGTGAGATTCTCTAGGATCTGATTGGAATCTTGCACAAATGCATACACTGAATAAAATATCAGGCCTTGAGGCTGTCAGATAAAGAAGAGAACCAATCATACCTCTGTAGACTTTCTGTTCTACCTTTTTGCTTACCTCTTCTCTTTCCAGAATGCACGTGGGATGCATTGGAATCTTTGATGGCTTACATTCTGAGAGATCAAATTTCTTCAGAAGTTCTCTGACATATTTGCTCTGATGAATGTAAGTTCCTTCTGGGGTTTGATTGATCTGGATGCCCAAAAAGAATTTCAGTTCCCCCATTAGGCTCATCTCAAATTCTGCCTGCATACACTTAGCAAATTCTCTTCCCAAAGAAGGTTTAGTAGATCCAAAAATTATATCATCAACATAAATCTGACAGACTAAAATGTCATTCTTAACTGTCTTACAGAATAAGGTGTGTCCACCTTCCCTCTGATGAATTCCTTTTCTAACAGGAAGTTACTTAGTCTTTCATACCAAGCTCTGGGAGCTTGTTTCAGACCATACAATGACTTCTTTAGTTTGAAAACATATTCTGGATTTTTCGAGCTTTCAAAACCAGGGGGTTGGTGCACATATACCTCTTCTTCTATATAGCCATTTAAGAATGCACTCTTGACATCCATCTGATACAGAGTGATGCCTTTATTAACAACACAAGAAATTAAAAGTATGATAGATTCTAACCTGGCGACTAGAGCAAAGGTTTCTGTATAGTCTATCCCCTCTTGCTGACTATAACCTTGTGCTACCAATCGTGCCTTGTTTCTGACAACTTCACCTTGTTCATTCAGCTCGTTTCTGAACACCCATTTTGTTCCAATGATGTTGAATCCTTTTGGTTTAGGAACCAGATCCCATACGTCATTCCTTGTGAATTGATTCAGCTCCTCTTGCATTGCTAGAATCCAGTCATTGTCCAGAAGTGCTTCATCAATAGAGGATGGTTCAATCAGAGAGACAAGTCCCATGAGGGATTCTTTAGAATTTCTGAAACTGGCTCTTGTTCTGATTGGATCTTCCTTTCTTCCTAAGATTGTTTCTTCTGGATGATCCATGCTGCTTCTAGATGGTCTTTTCTGAGGTTGATCAACAGAAGATGCTGGATTGCTTGTAGTGCCTCTTTCTGATGTTGAGGGAGTCTCTCTGTTAGGAGCTTCTGATGACTTGTCTTCAGTACCTGTGAATTCAACTTCCATACCCGCAAATACTTCATTCTGCTTTGACTTTTCAGAGTCAAGCTTATCATCAAAATGAACAATGATTGATTCTTCCACAATCTGTGTTTCTGTATTGTATACTCTGTACCCTATTGAGCGTTCAGAGTATCCTAACATAATACACTTCTGTGCTTTAGAGTCAAACTTGTTCAAATAATTTTTAGTATTCAAAATAAAACAAGTACATCCAAATGGATGAAAATATGAAATGTTGGGCTTTCTGTTCTTCCACAATTCATATGGAGTCTTTTCCAGAATAGGTCTTATGGAGATTTTATTCTGAATGTAGCACGCTGTGTTTATTGCCTCTGCCCAGAAGATCTTAGCAACGTTAGTCTCGTTGATCATGGTTCTGGCCATTTCTTGCAATGCTCTGTTCTTTCGTTCTACAACTCCATTTTGCTGGGGAGTTCTAGGACAAGAGAAATCATGCAGAATGCCTTTGTCATTAAAAAATGATTCAAAATCTTTGTTTTCAAACTCTCCACCATGATCACTTCTGACTTTTATGATTCTAAGATCCTTTTCATTCTGAACTTGGTTGCAGAAGGTGACAAACACAGAGTGTGACTCGTCCTTGTGTCTTAAGAACTTTACCCATGTCCATCTGCTATAGTCATCTACGATTACTAACCCATACTTCTTGCCACTGACTGAAGCAGTTTTAACTGGTCCAAATAAGTCAATATGCAGAAGTTCTAATGGCTTAGAGGTGGAAACAACGTTTTTAGATTTGAAAGCAGGTTTTGCAAACTTGCCTTTCTGACATGCTTCACACAGAGCATCTGAATTGAACTTTAGGTTAGGAAGTCCTCTGACCAGATTGAGTTTGTTAATCTGAGATATTCTTCTCATACTAACATGCCCCAATCTTCTGTGCCAGATCCACTGCTCGTTGTTAACAGACAAAAGGCACTTTACATTCTGACTTTTCAGTTCAGAAAGTTTGATTTTTTAAATGTTGTTTCTCCTCTTTCCATTAAACAGGATAGTCCCATCTTTCTGACTAACAACTTTGCATGAATTTTGATTAAAGATTATATCATAACCGTTATCACTTAATTGACTTATGGATAACAGGTTATGCATTAATCCGTCTACTAATAATACATTACTTATAGAGGGAAGATTTCCGTTACCTACTATTCCAGAGCCAATGATCTTTCCCCTCTGATTGCCTCCAAAGCCTACATGGCCTCCAGGCTTAAGTTCCAGGCTTTGGAACATATGCCTTCTTCCCGTCATGTGTCGTGAGCAGCCAGAGTCCAGGTACCATGACTGGTGTTTCTGCTTTGCTGCTAAAGATATCTGCAACATGTATTATTTTATCCTTAGGTACCCATATTTTCTTGGGTCCTGATTTGTTAGTTTTACCAAAACTCTGATTGAATTTTGGTTTGACAGAATAATGACTACTGGTATATTTAATGTCGTGTGTGTGCCCATATACAAAGTGTGACTTAAGAGGAGTTCGTTTAATCACTAAATCCATGGCATTCTTAGGTGTAGGTACCTTACCTTGGTATACTATTCCCTTTCTTCCGTTTCTACTAACTCCATAGATCATTGAAGCCATTTTGCTTCTATCTATGCTTTTAGCAAGAAACTTCTGAAAGCTGTGATCATACTCCTTGATGATCTCATCAGCACTACTGGGAGTTTCAGAAATTGTTTCCTTATGAGAGTTTTGTAATTGATTTTCTAATTTTGAAATTTTATTTTTCAACTCAGAATTTTCCAATTTGAGACTCTCAGTTTTATCAGAGTCAGAAGCAAGATCCCTTTTCAGGTTTCTGAATTTGACTCTGATCTGCTGATATCGTTCCAGAATCTCATTGAGGCTTTCAGCTAATTCAGCCTTAGTAAAATTAATAGCAAAGTCAGGAAATACCTCTTCTGTGTCTGATTCAGAGTCTGATTCAGAAGCTTCACTGTCTTCTGATATATTTGCCATGAGAGCTATGTTTGCTCTCTCATCATCTGACTCTGAGTTAGCTTCAGATGTGTCAGAGTCATCACATGTGGCCATGAGACTTTTCTTCTTTTCCTTGCCAAACTTTCTTCTGGGCTTTTCCTTCTGAAGCTTTGGACAATCACTCTTGTAGTGTCCTTTCTCATTGCACTCATAGCAGATGATGTCCTTGTTGTTTGGCTTTCTGCTTCCTGAAGAGCCTTCAGATATTCTGTGTCCAGAGGAGGAATCTGACCTTCTGTATCTGGAGGAGGATTCGTTCTGGTTCTCAGATCTTCTGGGAGTCCTGAACTTTCTTTGCCTCTGCTTCCACAGTTGGTTCACCCTTCTGGAGAGGAGAGACAATTCGTCTTCTTCTGATGAGGACCCATCAGAGGTTTCTTCAACAGCCTGCAAAACCTTGGAGTCAGATTTTATATTAGATTTTAAAGCTAAAGGCTTACCTTTCTTTTGAGGTTCATCAGCTTCTAGCTCTATCTCGTGACTTCTGAGGGAGCTGACAAGTTCCTCCAGAGAGATTTTGTTGAGATCCTTAGCTAGCTTCAGTGCTGTGACCATTGGCCTCCACTGTTTTGGCAAGCTTCTGATTATCTTCTTCACATGATCAGTAGTAGAATACCCTTTGTCTAGAACTTTAAGACTAGCAACCAGAATCTGAAATCTTGAGAACATTGTTTCAATGGATTCACTTTCTTCCATCTTGAATGCCTCATACTTCTGAATGAGCGCAAGAGCTTTAGTTTCTTTCACTTGAAGGTTGCCTTCATGCGTCATTCTGAGAGAATCAAACATGTTCTTAGCAGTGTCTCTGTTTGATATTTTTTCATATTCAGAGTAAGAGATAGCACTGAGGAGAATAGTTCTGGCCTTGTGATGATTCTTGAAATCACGCTTTTGTTGGTCAGACATTGCTTTCCTGTCAATCTTCTGACCACTTGCATTCACTGGGTGCGTGTATCCATCTGTCACCATATCCCACAGATCAGCATCGTGGGCTAGAAAGAAGCTTTCAATTCTGTCTTTCCAGTAATCAAAGTTCTCTCCATCAAAGACTGGAGGCTTTCCACTGAATCTGTCTCTTTCTTTGTTGTTGTCATTGCTGATGTTATGATGTGTTCCTGCCATAGTGTTTTTCAATGCTGGATCTTGTACTGACACGGTTAAGTGTTATGAACTCAGAACCAGGCGCTCTGATGCCAATTGAAGATGTGAAAAACACAAGAAGTGGGGTTGAATTGTTAAAACTTGAAATCAAATGCAGACAACACGTTATTTTTATCCTGGTTCGTTTGATCTCAAACTACTCCAGTCCACCCGTCAAGGTGATTTCGCCTCTCTCCAACGAGGACTTAATTCACTATATTCAACTGAATATTACAACTGCTTTAACAACTGCTAAATCCTTCTTGAGTCTAAACCACAGACCGGTTTCTCAAGGAAATTCTTTCTTACAGATAAATGAACAATATGTGTGTTGAATGTTTTCTGGAAAAACTATATATCGCAACTGTGATACTACACAAATTAAGCTTATGTGAAACTAGAATGCTAGAACTATAGAGTAAGCAATTTGAGAGCTTTAGCAAACTGTATGAGTGAGGATGAAGATGATTTGCTTTAGGCGTGTAGAGTATTGTAGAGCATTAGCCATTTCCTTTCTCACTGATTTGTTTAAATACTTCTTGGAAAAGATACGTTGATGCCAATTATTCCATTTCAATGCTCATTACGTTCTTTACATATTGAGAAGATCTTTGTCTTGGAATAGTCGTTGGTAATTAATCTGCCTTGAATGCAGTACCATTGACACTTCAGAATGTTCTGCTTGATTAAGATCAGAGTGTTCTTGGCTTTGTCTTATTCTGGCGCTTCTGGATGCTGATGACATAGTTAAGATCTTGATCAAAGTCAGAGTGTGTTAAGCGCAAATTCTGTTCATCAAACTTCAGCGTAAGCACATGTATGATCTTCTGGTTGACATCTTCTGATGCTGATGTTGATATTGTGATGCTGATTCCATCAGAGTTTCCTGTAAATAAACAGCATAATTTTAAGTAGCATCTATGTCAAATATAAAACTCATAATTCATTTAATCTTGTATTTTGTTATCATCAAAACTCTAACTGAGGGTTGTAGAATCAAACTATGTTCTAACAAACTCTTGTATCAGTCCTCAAGAGTGTTGACAAAGCAAATGTTTTTGAAAGTT
Organism: Vicia faba; assembly: GCA_948472305.1. Lineage (NCBI taxonomy): Eukaryota > Viridiplantae > Streptophyta > Magnoliopsida > Fabales > Fabaceae > Vicia > Vicia faba. The sequence goes on from OX451738.1 coordinate 1,585,062,869, forward strand.
GTTTTGAAATGTTTTTGTGTAGGTGCAAAAGGTTGTTTTGAGCAAGCATCTAAGAACTTATCTACTTATACTCAAAAAAGTTTGTTCTTTTCCTCCTTCTCCATTAGACAGCGCTATCCTACTATTAGTGAGTAGGTAGCCCTAGTCGTTGGATGTATAAGGGACATTCGAAGGGACATTATAGTGACAAAGGCAACTTGTGGAGACGCTTTAGCAATTTTTATTTAGGGACTAGATCATTTATCGAAGGGCGACTGTAGGGTCATCGATGGACTATGATCTTTTTGATTTACGGGTCTTTGCTAAAGCGTCCCCGTTTTAAGGGACATGACTTCTTTATTTCCGAAGGCAACCAAAGTAGGGTACCGTAGAGGTGCATATGTGAAATGTGTATTATGTTCAATTATTTTAGTCTTTTTGTTTAGGTTTGCTAGCGTTTTGATTTTAATCTTTTCCATACAATCCTATTAGCATACATTTAAGAAGTTAATATATGTACAAGAATTAAAACTGAGGAAATGTAAATCCTATGCTATTACAATGCTTTGGGGAGGGGGATATTTACATGTCTAAATGGGGGAAAGAAAATAAAGGAAAAAGCAGTAAAGCCCTAGTTAATTATCTATTATATTCTATCAGCAGATACAAAAAATATGAAAAATGCGAAAAATAAATAACGCACGCGAAACCGAAAAGAGACGTCTAAGAAATTTCTAAGTAAACAAGAAAAATCTTTTTTGTTGTTTTTGTTAAGAAAATATCTGAATTAAATAAACCTAGGTCTAGTTGATTTTAAATTGATAAAATGAATCTAAAATAATTAATTTAATTAATTTACAAATTTAAAAATCAATTAGAAAACCCTATGACTAATATTTTTTTCATGATTTTTATTTGATTTATAGTTAATTTAAAATCAATAAAGAAATGAGTAAAGCAAAGTTAAAGATACGAAGAGCCCTCCTTCGATTCAAGGGAAAACATGGCCTTTCGATTCAAGGAAGAATGATGGTTTTCGATCCATGGTGACATGCCTTCGATCTTGTGAAGACATGCCTTCAATCCAGCAAAGAACGTTGCTGGAGGCGCCTGATGACTTTTCCTGTGGAGGAAAACACAAAAATATGCAAGAAAGAGTGTCAACAATACAAAAGCATGACCTGGGCGTGAACCCAGGTCTTTTTCCGAATTCGACCTCCCATTAATTAAACTTCTTTAAATTCGAATTTAGGCTCGTTTGCCTTAGAAAAACCATGGTCTCTTTGGATTCGATGAAAAGCAAACATCGTGCCTTCTATCTTTGTATGTCCATGAGAACACTGTGCTATATTATATCCTGGGCATAAATCAGACACTAGGAAATATCAGTACATCATGAAAACAAGAATATGAATTTGAAATTTTACCAAGGATGAGATGCTTCGACTTGGGCGTGAATTGGATAATGTTTGGGAATACTTCCTGCAGAATTCAGGGAGTGAATGGAGAATTGCTGAAAATTCCTTCAATTGGGACCACTTATGAGGATTTTGATAGATTTGGGGTGGTTTATGAGGCAGCGTATGCGTATAAAACAATATGTGTGTATGGTTCCCCCTGGGTTTATGTCTCCCTTGTGCGTATGTATGTGGTCTCCTTATATAGAGGGGATGGAGGGGACAAGTAGGAAAATGGGTAAACAACCATTAAGTTGGTGTTTTAAGGCCATGAATACCATTTTGAAACGTTGCAAAAGACATGGTTTCTTGCCCCTTTTTGAATTTAAATGAACCTGGACATTTGACTGTCGAATGCCTTCAGTCCCTGCCCTTCGACTGGCCTCAAGTTTCCTCCTTTGGCTGGCTTTGGTTTCACCCTTATAGTTCCTTCGATTGAGTCTGTCCACCTCAATTCGAATTGCTGAGGTCTTAATTCGAATTGTGTAAGGCCTCAACATCCTGGCTCCTTTAATCAGTCCCCTAAGCTTGCTTTCTTCGATTTCCCTAACCTTACTCAACTAGCCCAATCGAAATACTTTACTCTGGCTAGTTGAAGCTACCTTTGGCAGGAATGTACCTGTGCAGGGGCTTAGGCTTGGCAATATGCAGGATTTTGGCCAACAAGCATCTTGGACCAAAACTCACCACAAAGCCAACTTGGCTTCAATAATCATGTGTCCTTCGAATGAACCAGTGAATGCTTCTTTGAAGAGACCACATGAATATGTCTTCGAAGGGACTATCATATGTGTCAAAGTGTGAAAAACGGTTTCAAGGGGACCCTTTCCCAGTGGAAGTTGGCACAAAGGCAGCCAATGCCTTGTGGGCGCTAGCATGAGGTAGGTCAAAGCAAGTGTAAAAGAGGCCATTTCCTAGTGACTTAAAATATACATGCAGGAGTCCACTATTTGTGGATTGAAGGGCATTTGTAGGGGATTATCGCATAAATGAAATTCGGACCTATGCTTGCTCGAAAGGGGAACCAACACACAATCGAAGTTGATGGGCCAATGCTTGGTCGAAGGTTTTTAGGAGCCCAATCGAAGCTTGCCATTATGACAATAGAAGGACACTGCTCTGATGTACCAATAAAAGGAAACTGCTCTGATGTGCCAATCAAAGGACACTGCTCTGATGTGCCAATCGAAGGACATTATTCAGATGCCAATCGAAAGGCATTATTGGCATGCTAATCGAAAGACTCCTTGCTATCATTCAAAATTTTCATTTTTCTTTAGGTAAGTGTTTGTGACCACCCCTATAAGAGAAAACCTTGGAAAACATGAGGGGGAAAATTTTGGAGTACAACAACTGCCCCTGTTCAATCTTCTTAAACTTGAGGATTTAGATTGGCTTGTATGCCTTTCGTGATCTGAAGGTGGAAGAGGATTGAACACTAGAGTGCCCGGAAATTTGCACTCGCATGGAGTAAAGCTGATGGTTGATTGTGGTGGGAATGGGCTTACAAATGCCATTTGGAGAAGATGAAAAAGAGTAATTGGAGATGGGCTTAAAGATGCCATCCAAAGTAGATGTTGATTTCATACATGGTCCCTTTGGGGGTTCCTGTTTCTGCTGTTTGAGGAGGAGTCCGTTGGGGAATGTGGGTTTCTGTTGTTCTCATGCTTGAGGAAAACTCTATGGGGAATATAGTCTAGGAACTTCAGTTGTCCAAGGCTCGGCTGAAGAGTTATCTCTGGAGAGATGACCATTTGTTGTATTCTGGTTGAAGTCCAGGATTCCAGTAATTTGCTGGGGATAATGGAATTAACCATTATTTAGAAATGTACTAGAAAGAGCCTGTGTAGGACCGTTTCAGGATCAATCCATGTTAGACTGCATCTGGATGCTGAGAAGGAACCCGTGTAAGATTGCTTCGTCTGGTCATGTAGATAGCTTTCCTGTCTGGTTTTAGGTGTTAATATATAATCAGCTTGTTCACAGATAGTTATCCTGTCTGGTTTCAGGTATTAATCTGGAACTTGAAAATTATAGGTTGCTGAGATAGTTGTCCTGTCTTGTTACAGGTATTAATCCATAGTCGGTCATCCATAGATAGTTCTCTTGGCTGGTTACAGGTATTAATCTGGAACTTGAAAATTATCGGTTGCTGAGATAATTGTCTTGGCTGGTTTCATGTGTTAATCTCTGACTCGAGAAAGAAAGATAGTTTTCCTGGCTTGTTACAAGTATTAATCTTCAATCTCCTCATTTAGATGGCTTTCCTGGCTTGTTACATGTATTAATCCACAGTCGGTCGTCCACAGATAGTTCTCCTGGCTTGTTACAGGTATTAATTCAGAACTTTTTTTTGTTGGTCGTGGAGATAGTTGTCATGGTTGGTTTTAGGTATTAATCTCTGACCCTAGAAAGAAAGATAGTTTTCCCGTCTGGTTTAGGGTGTTAATATTTAATCTCCTTATATAGATAGTTTTCTTGGCTTGTTACAGGTATTAATCTACAATCAATTGTTCACGGATGGTTGTCCTGTCTTGCTTCAAGTATTAATTTGGAACTTGGAAACATTGGTCATATAGATAGTTTCCCCGTCTGGTTTCGGGCATTAATCCACGGCCTACTGTATTTATTGGTAAACCTGTTTTTCTTTGGGAGTTTATACCACTTGGTCGTGTAGATAGTTTCCCCGTCTGGTTTCGGGCATTAATCTTTGACCTGCTGTAAAAGTTGATAGTGTTTTTCTATCTGCTAATTTAACCTGAAAAGGTAAAATCTGTTTCATGCGATGTCATGATGTATGAATTGCACGAGGCTCCCAAAATAAATGATATTGTGATATATGTATTTGTATGACATGCCACGATGTATGAACATGTAATGCTGTTGCGCAATATCTTTGTCTGGGAAAATAAATCCCTGACTGTTATTGAAAAGTACCGGGAAGCTGAATCCCGGACTGCTGTTGGTGAGTGAAGAAAGTGATTCTTCAATTTACGTTGGGGATAATGAATGGAGATAGTTTTCTTGGCGATTCCCTTTCTCTGTTGAGGATCTTCGACTTCTCTTTTAGAGTGATTTTTCCAATGGGAAGAGTTTTGTTGGAAGATTTCACCAATTTGGAGAAATAAACTCCACTGGGGGATGAACTTCCGTAGCTAGAGAAATAAACTCTAATGGGGATAATGATTTATAAACTACTTGAGATTTATAAAACTCTATTGCGGAAGGTGAACTCCATAAACTGCTTGGGGATTTTGTTGAAATCCTGTAGGGGAATCTTGAGAAGCTTGGCGGCTTCACTGGGGGAGTTTTTTGGAGCAGTAATTAAATGTTCTTGCTATGCCAGGGATATAAGGACGCTTGACATCACTTGGCTGTAAGCTGAGGATATGGCGGTGAATTTTTAGTAGGATGCCCCTGCCTTTATACCTGGTGAAAAAAGTATCTGCGGAGATTTTGTGGATGGTTTAAGTGTCATCCCAACTCCTGGGGTTTTGAGTAGATGTTTATCAGGGAGTATTCTACCGATAGAAAAATGACAAGATGATGGGAAATAATCATGCGCTTTAATCCCTAACTTTTCCTGGACTCCCCTTTCAGGTTTTCAGTCCACCGGGATACCCTTTTTGCCCAAGCCTCCTTTTTAGGTTTTTGACTTGCCGGGTGTACATATTTTTTCATATGTATATCCCTAATTTTTGCCCGAACTCATTTGATTCGCCGAGATGCCCTTATTTTTTCCTAGGCCAGTCAACCTAGCGGGTCTTTATTCATGCGTAGTATTTTCCGACTATGTCCATGTTCATCGGGTACAGAGAATTGTCATTGTCCATAGTAGTAAGTGTTGTCACACTACCAGAAGGCGTTTGTTTGATCACATATGATTCATTGTTGGAATTCACGTCCAATGCCCCAAGTGATTCAGATGGAGATTTGCCTCTGGCTATTTGGCATTTTTAAGAGATTCCTTGAACCTTGACTTGACTGCCCCAGATCAGTTGGTCATCATGCTATGCCCCTTGATTATGACAGGCCTATCACTGTAATGTCTTTCCATTTGAGGTGATTTTGTCCACTGAGAGGATTTGTATTCATCGAATATCCGTCGTGCAAATTTCTCTGTTATTGAACAAATAGTCATATGCTAACAATGGTATTTTGAGAATGCAAAGCTTATGTCTGTCTTGAAGTTTGAAAATTCATTTTTTAGTAAAACAAACAAATTTTGTAAGAGTGTGATATCAACTCAGGATTTATAGCAAACCTTATAGAAGTCAGGATACCTTTTGTAACAGTATGCTTCTGAACTAACCCATGCTTCAGCTAGGACTTTTAAGGGTTGTAGCGTGGCCTAGTTCACGGTTCAAGAAACAAAGGATAAATGTAACACCCCAATTCTACCCCAAGAAAATTATGCAAAATAAATCAGAGTTATAAAATTTCATTCATACAAACGAATCGGGACGTCACAAATTCTTCTAACAAATTCATTTCATTCATCATGGATATATAACACTTTTTCAAACATCAGATGAACCATTTACATAGCATCTTTAATAAAATAATTCAACAACTACGCAACGGAATTCTTCAATGACATCTCTAAATAAAACAGCAACTTCAAAACATCTCTTATCTAATAATAAACAATTTAAGGTTCAACAACTAAAAATCAACAATAAAAAATCAGCAAGCGTTCATCCCCCGAGTGTTACATATCAGAGCAATGACACCGACTCGAACTATTGAAGGTATACGGCCTTCACTCTCGATTACCTGCACGTTACCAACATAAGGGCAACATTCAAACAGAAGGGGTGAGATATATAATAATATAATAAAGCGCGTGATAATTAATATATTAAATTAGATCAATAATATCACCACTTCTCATCTCATAATCAACAATAATTACAACATATATACTCATTCATCAACATCAAGTACATTTCATTATTCAATCATATAATGCGACTCAAAACTATGCAAATGCATGTGGTACCATTGGAGAAGAACTCCCATCTCAAAAATCTTCCAATTAATATAGGCATCAACAAGGCATAGCCTTCATCTCAAAATTTGCCAATCTAGGCCATCTTAACGAGCATAAGCTCCATCTCAAAAAATGCAATGCATGCAACTCATCATGAATGTAATATCAACATCTCAATCATCTCAAAACAACAACATCTCATAAACATCTTAAAACAACAACATCTCATAAACATCAAAAAACATCTCAATTACAGCGTCTCATAAACATCTCAAAATAATTTATGAAACATCATTTATTTATCAAACGTCATTGGTTCATCATAATTACCAAACACAACTTTAATAACCACATCTCACTAATAACTCAGCTGTATATCAATACTACAGTAATCCCTACTATTATTCTACTACTTTACATCATTATTGCCACTAAATCCTACTGTCATAATTCTAACAGCCACCTCTAAACATCTACTATTCATCATTCTGTCCAAAATCCAACAATAACGATCAATCACAGGAATTAATTCTAAATCTTAGATTGGTTACTAGGATTACACCTCTTAATCATCATTTAAATCATCTATAATAAAGTTCATCGCGTTAGCTAATCAAAGCTTCGAACGACATCTCAAACAGCATCCTACAACTCAAGTTACAGCAATTTAAAACTGATTCTGTCAAAATTAGTCAGTATGGGTCAACACGAAACTCTATGGATCGACGCGTAATGCTTCTCCTGCACAACATGAGTTGACACATCCTCCTCATGGATCGACTCATCCTGCTTCAAATCACAGCATGTATCGACACATGCACCTTACCGATCGACTCATCCTGATCCTTGCAACTAACATGTATCAACGCAAGCCCTGTATGCATCGACTCATCCTGAGTCTATCCTTGCCTATGCATCGACTCATCTAGCTTGAGGTCGACGCATCCTGCTACAGTCTACATAATTTCTGCATTCTCTTTTGTAATTTTACTACGGGAATCATACTACAGCCCTAAAAACCTCATCATAACCATGATAATTCATCACTTAACATTAACCTATAATACTACATCGATCAAACGATATCATAACGTCATTATTCCTTCAAATGCATTAAATCTTTATCATACATCATCCAATTCAAGAACAAAAACAAAAATCCTCTAACCCCACATATCAAACATCATGAACCCAATTATAAAGTCAGAACCCCACCCTTTCCTTGGATCGAAGGTCGCTCTACAATTTCCAGGTTGAATCTTCATTCTTGCTGTCTCCTTCTATTTCCAGCAGCTTCACGTTCTTCACAATCCTTATTTTCTTCTTACTGCTTCCTCCCTATTCTTCTCACAAATAATAAAATAACTTAATATTATTATATTATTCCTTATTGGGCTCCAAACCTACACCCCCTTATTACTTCCACTCACACCATATAGGCCCACATGAAATAATATTAACTTCTAACATGATTTCACCAAACAATAATATTATACCTCTAATATTATTATTTCTCCACTTAATAAAATAAATCCAATTTAATAACACTTCTTCACAAATATTCTAAAAATAATTTAATTAAATAATTAATTAAATTATGGGCATTACAATAAAGGCTCAAATTTTATTTGTACCCAACCCGTTCTTCGTGATGTTCTTCAATCCTATGCTCAACTAATTGTGTGCTTAGATCCCAATTGAGTTTGGGATCTTTGCTCTGATACTTGGTGATGGTTCAGGAATTGAATGTTCGTTTGAGAAGGCAGTCATTTTGGTAACCTTTTCTTTTTTGTTGAGGATTTATATGACCTCTTTTTTTATTTAGTTATGCCTATCTTTTTCCTGAACTGTTTCCTTTGCGATTACAGCCAGCGGGATGCCCCAGTTTTTCTTAAGTCTCCTTCATAGGTTTTTGACTTAACGGGCTTTTATTTTGAGAGATGATGACTTCCTGTCTTGATGATTATGTGGAACCATCATCATATTTTGGAGGGCATCTTCTACACTATTTTTCGTGTATGAAGGTAGAGCTTGCGACTGAATGCATATCTGAATTAACTGAGAAAACTACCCCGCCCCAAGGGGTTGACTAGGGATTATCTTCTTATAACTCGACTGTTTAGGATTTGAAACAACGCCTGTACATCATCAGCGGGGTCTGTTCAAAAGCACACTGTATGAGACTATGGTATCGTTTTTGTCATCCTCCCTCTAAAGACTTAGATCTTTTAATAGATATTTGAATATCATAAAAAGAGGTAAAAACGCAGTTTGAATATAGTGAATATGAATGAATTGATTCAAGACAAACATATGTAATGCATTGATGAAATAACAAAGTTTGATATGAAACAAATGTTTGAATAATCAAAAGAAATTACAAATTGAAAATTCTAAATAAAAAAAAGCCTCTTTGTCTTGGACTTGTCACTTAAGATTGTGTGCCTTGGAGGGATGACAGAAAAATTCTAGTTGACCATCTTGTGCAAATTCCAATGCTCCTTCATCAACCAGGTCTTGAATTTTATACTTTAACGTCCAACAATTATGAGTATCATGCCCCGGGCTGTTGGAGTGATATGCACACCTTGCATTTGGATTGTACATTGGGGAAGCAGTGTTGGGATTCTGAGGAGGATCCTTCAATGCAATCAGCTTGGCCTCTAACACGTGTTGCAATGCTTGAGCCAATGACATGTTAATTTCGGTAAAGCGTCTTTTAGATATATTCTTCTTACGCTGATTACCCTGTCATTGTTGGTGAGGTTGTGATTGTGTTCGTGACGTAGCAGCAATTTGGAAAGGTCTATTCTCCACCTAGCCAACTTCTTGTCTCATCAGAGGCTGATTAATAATCTGATCCCCGGTCTCGATTGTTTTCTTCATACGGTTGTATCTGTCTTGATGAAGCTTGCTGATGAGAAACCTCAACTCTTCTTGTTCCCGAGCTAAACTTTGGATAAGAGCCCTTTGATTACTCATCTGGATTCTCATCCTTTCCATTTCAGCTTGCAGTTGTTCCAACTGGTCATCCTTGTTGTTATCAGGATGTTTCTTGGTCAGATTCCTATTGAAGAGTGCTTTTAAATCTTCCTGGATAGGTTGAGGAACATTTCCATGAACTGAACCTCTTAAGCTTGGGAATTTCTGTCATTCTGTTTGAGAGCCATTTTCTTTGCTGAAATAAACAACGGGAAAATGAGAAACCTGTACTAGAAGACCTGTTATGTAATGACATGCATGATGTGTAAATGTTTTCAAGGATCTAGCAGGGTAAACACAATGAGATGTTAGGAGTCGATTGCAGCTTTGATGGAAGAACTTCATATCGTTGAATGTCCTTCTACAAGAATCAAGCTCACCATATCGAGTGGGTCATGGCCCCTGACTCAAGTTATCTTTCTTTTGTATTTTGACGGTGTTGGTTAGAGGAAAATAAATCCCCTTGCCTCTTGCTAGACGTCTGGCTCATCATAACCTGCATCACAGGCCCTTGAGATCCTTAAAATAGTTAAGGGAATTATGATCGGTGGAAATAGAACTGACTGTTTTGAAATGCTGGTTCGCGAAATGTCGCGGTAAGCAAGAGTCGCCACCGTCTTTTATGTTCTCCAACAAGGAAAGGACAAAAGCACAACAAAATTCCTTTTCGAGATGTTTATCGGTTCGGGAGGTAGATTATAGAAAGGGAAGGTGTTAGTACCCTTTCTATCCGTGGTTATCCACGGGCTCTTAGGTACTTGCTCACTATGTTTTCAAAAATGTTTGCTTTTCTTGTGTTTGTGGGTTTTGAAAAGTTTGTTTGAAAACTTCGATTTAACTCTTGTATCTGTCCTCAAGAGTGTATGAAGTATTTGTTTGAAAACTTTTGTTTGAAAAGTGTAAGTGCGAAAGTATTTTTTTGTTTTGAAAGAGCAAGTATCTAAGAACCTCTACCTACTCAAAAGAAATTAAGCTGTGTAAATGTCCTTTAGACAGTACTATCCCACTATTGAGAAGTAGGTAGCACCGTCGTTGGATTTTTCGGGTCAATTCGATTATATGGGACATGTGTGGTCACCAAAGCAATAGTAGGACGCCTTAGCGGTAACCCTAATGTCCTAGATCCTTTTTTTATCCGAGGCAACCGTTTCGAGGCAACTGGATCTTTAGACAGGAGGGCAACCTCTAAAACACCCTATACTCAATGACCACGTCGAGGCAACCAAGTGAGGCGTACCCTAAGAGTGGCATGTGCATGTGTGTCAGGTTTCATGTTAATTGTCTTTGCACATCTCATGGTGAGCTACGAGTTGGTTTTAATTTTCAAGCAAGTCTTGTCATGCATAATTAACAGTTAATAATTTGCGGGAAGTAAATTGCGGAAAGTAAATCTACGCTATTACAAGGCGTCGGGTATTTACATCGCCAAAAACATAACCCTTGAAAAGATAAATTGCGAGAATTTAAATGAAAGCGATAAAAGTCCTAATTATCTATTACATTCTCGGAAACAGTTACATAAATATGATCAAAATATTATGCGCGAAAAGAAATTAAATCAGAGAAGTCCTTAGGGTTTTGACCCTTTATTGAGAAAAGAATGGAATTTTGTCCTTTTTGCAATTAATTAATATTAAACCTAATTTACTAATTAATTAAATAATTAAAAGAAAAAAGGAAAAGTATTTTTTATGTTTTTTAAGGTCTAAATGAAAATAAAAATAAAAGAAATTAAAAGTTGTCAAGAAAACCCTAATTCTAAATTTATTTTATTTATTATGAAAAAGATTAAAGTTAACCTAATTTAAAAGACTAAATCAATTTTGTTAGTATTTATTTACAAAATAATAATTAATAGTGAAATTAATAAATAATAAAAATAAATAATATTTTAGGTTTCTGAATTTATTGTGAAAAATATTAATTAAGTTAATTAAATAATAATAATAGTAATTAATAATAATAATTAGTAAAAGAAAATAAAAAGAAAATTATGAAAGAACCAGGGGGGTGTTGGGCCCTTAGGAGGTTAATTAGCAATTTTGGCCCATTAAGCCACAAAGCCACGTTTGACTTTCTGGATCAGGTGCACGTTCATTGACTGGGAGCATGGTGGTCACTCATCCTTTGTCATCAGATCTAGGCTTAAGGACACATGGCGCCTGATTGTTTGAGGTGTATGATGGAACACCTTTGGAAGCCTGCGTAGGATCTTGTTAAGAAAAATAAGAAATAATTATTTGGGGGACCTGGGATTCGAACCCAGGTCCCAATGATTCTTGGACAACGCATCCACCACTGAGCCATTATGCTGCATTTGTTAGTATGATAATAAGGAAATATAATATTACAAATTCAAGGCATGTGCTGTAACACAAACGAAAACGCGCGCCATTTGAATTGCCCAACAGCATATCGCCACGTCCTTCGTCTTCCTCATATTTCCTGTAAAACACAAACAGATAGCGAGGGTTTTTAACCCCCACAATTTGACATGAGGAATAATAGCGATTAGCTCTCTAGGCTATATAAATATTTCGCGATATGTCCTTTGAATTCGTATGGTTCTCACGAGTTCAGTCATGGGTCTCTCAAGGCTTGATTTTTCCTATATAACAAAGCCCCAAATTCAAAGCTTGGAAACCCTAGAATTCATCAATGGCAACTTTCGATTCTGAATGTTTTAATCCAATTAACATATGCAAAAGCTTCGTATGATTGCTAACAACACAAAACAAACAAAAAATCACGTTAAATGCTCATGAATTGGATAATATAATTTTGGAAAAAATCATCAAACCGTGGGTCTGTGTAGAGCGATTTCTTGAGTTCTGGCGTGTGGTTTGGATTGCAATGTGTCCCTGAGAGTTCCAGCAGTGTATTAGAATCCACAAAATGCTTTGAATCACGTTGGAACCTGGAAAACAGTTTTCAATTTTTCTTGATTTTTTTCAATATGCTTATGGTTTTTCTGCAGCAATTTTCACGTTCAATGCATTAGGGTTAGGTTGTGTATATATAGAGGATTGAATTTAGGTTAAATCTTTGCCAAGAAATCCATGGAATTGATGTTTCAATATTTGATTGAAAATCAAATATTTTTCAATCTTTTTGATTGAAGAAAGTTGCTAAATTTGGAGTTTTTGATATCCTTGATTGGCACACGAAATCTCCAGCATATATTGGTCATCTTTGCTTCACCAAAAGATTGAAAAATCATATCTTTGAATTTCCTACATTTTAAATTAATTAAATGAATTAAAATCAATTAAAAATCCAATTAGTTAATAAAAAATAAGAAAATAAATTCAAATAATCTCAATGGGTCATGCATAAGCTTTGAATAAAGTTTCAACAAGGAATTTGAGGCCCATTAGCAAAAACAAAGTGTTTTGAGCAAAATTGACTTTTGCAAATTCACAAATATTTCCCAACTTCTCCAATGCATATCTTGCTCAATTTTGATCATATGAACATGTTATTGGACATTTTGGAAAGGTCTTGAAGTCCTATAAACAATTCCTTTGGTCCCATGTCACTTGGATTTACCAATATCAAGTTATGGTCTTTGACTTAAAGTGCATTTTTGTTGACTTTTGAAAATGACCTATAATGTAGAAATTGATAACTTTTTGTGAGAGCATTTCTTGGACTTGGAATGTGAAGATGAGTTATAGGAAATGTTATCCCCTTCAAAATGAGAATTGGATGGGATTTTTATGATGAACCATGAAAAAGTTATGCCTTGGTCAAGATACAGTTGACTTTTCTACTGTCCAAAAATAGTAACTTTTGCATCCTTGATGATTTTTGAGCCATGCTTGTGGAATCATGATCAAGACTTGATCAAATGATGATTGTGTACTCAAAATAATATGTTGACCAAAAATTATGACTTTTGACTTTAAAATGACCATTTTACCCCTGCAGTTGATTGTGAAGCAAATGAAGCTTTTGACTGTGCAAACTGATCCTGTGAGTTTTGAGACTTGACATGTAGGTGCTTGACAATGTGTATAGGCATATGAGACTTGATTGGACCATTGAAAACCCCAAATTCCTTGAGAGAAACAAAACCCTAATTTTGACTGGCTTAGGAGGCATTTGAACTGTGCAATCCTTGAGGAGTCTTGAACCATTTGAAGATGATTCTTGATAAATCTTGAAGAATATGGGAGGGCAAATTTTGGGGTACAACAGGAATGTTATGGTATGATGCTAAGTTATGTATGTTATGCATCAAGCAAAAAATATAGGGTGATAAAGACAAGTATGTCTTGTAGGAAATTCGAATTATTGGGTAATGACTCATATTATCAAATAATAAATAAAACCCTACAAAGAGTTCAAGTCGTTAGCTAATGAAAGCAAACAAATCACACAAGTAGCCTTAGGTTCAGGCTTGTATAGATTCCATAGGTAAGTATCCTATTGAAGTTTAGTTGGCTTAACCTGTTCTATTAATAGTAACCGGGTTCTAAGGAGTCTCATATCACTGACCTTCCTTTTAGACATTATTCTAGCTCAAGCACCAAAGTATTGCGGCCAGAATATCCCAAAAGTCTAATCTCAATGAGTGTAGTATCGAGTATCAACCAATCTTTGGTCGGAACCAAAGCCGCCCATCTCACTACTTTCTAATGGCTTAGGATGAGTCAATTAAAGGTTCTAAAGGTCAGTTAGCGCTTAATGACACTATAAGGAAGTGTAATACGCTGGGAGAACTGACTTGGGATGTTTTGTGTTTGATCGCAATTGTTGCGGTTAACAAGAGTCGCCACCGACTTTTCTTTTATCCAAAAGGAAAGGTGGAAAAGAATAGGAAAGACCTTTGAGATTATTTATTTAGTTCGGGGGGTAGATTATGAAAAGGGAAGGTGTTAGCATCCTTTTCATCCATAGTTATCTATGGGCTCTTACTTGCTTGCTAGATCACTTGCTTTGTTTGAAAATGTGCTTTGTGATGGTTTTTGAAAGTATTTTTGAAAAGGCGCATTCATTTAGGAAAACTTTGTAATGATTCTCGTTTCGGCGAGAATGTATACAAAGTGTTGTACTTTTGAAAATATTTCAATGTTTTGAAAGTGTTTGGTGTGTGTTTGTTTTGAAAATGCTTGGTGTGTGTTTGTTTTGAAAGTGAGTAAGCAACTAAGAACGTTTCTACCTACTCAAAAGTCTTTGTTCATTTCTTCCTTCCTTTGATATTGCTATCTCACCATTGATTGGTAAGAAGCCTTATCTTTGGATGTAAAGGGACGGGCATGGGTCATTGTATTGTCATGATAACAATGTTGTGAGATATCTTAGCATTTCTCTTGAGGGACTAAGATCACTTGTAAGGCAACATTTGAAGCGTCACTGAGGGACTATGATCTTGTATTTTTTATTGTTTTTGCTAAGACATCTCACATGCATAACATGCCATTTTTTAGGCAACAAGTGGAGTTAACCTTAGGGGTGCATGTGTGAATAGTGTGTTTGATTTTCATGCATTTAATCTTTGATTAAGGTTATCTACTTGTTGATTTTTATCTTCACATACAAATCCTAATTACTAGCATTTATATGAAAGCGATAAATTGTGGAAAGTAAGTATTCTACGCTATTGCAATCATTTGGCGATGGGGTATACAAATTTACAAATGGGTATTGTAAGAAATTAAACCTAATTATCTATTACAACCATATTGAATAGTGTACAAGAAATGAATAAATATAATGTGCAAGGATGTAAATGGAAAAGAAATGGATTTTTGTTTGGTTTTTGAGGAAAGGGTTTGGTTTTGACCTAATTAACTAAAAGAAGTAATTAATTAAGATAAATAAAATTAAACCTAAACTAATTAAGAAAATAAATTAAGTTAGAAAGCATTCTTTAGGGTTTTTTAGAAAAGGTTTTAATTTTAATAAAAATAGTATGGAAATTAATTAATTAAAAGAAAACCTAAATTCTAAGTTAATTCTAATTAAAAAAGAAAATAACTAAACCTAAATCTAATTATTAATTTAATAAGAAAAATAAATTAAGTTTTTTATAAGAAAAATGTTTTTTTGTCTTTTGTTTTTAAAGGAATAAAATATATAGAATGCAAATAATAAATAGAAATATTTTTTGGAATTTTTGATTTAATAAATAATAATAATAATAATAATAATAATAATAATGAAAAATAATAAATTAAAGAAAATAAAATAAAATATGAAAAATAAAGTCAGGAGGTGAAAATAGAATTTAGGGTGTTTGTTAGAAAAACAGTTTTTGTTTGAAGCCTGGCCCATTAGTATTTTTGTCAGTCAGCAAAAGAAAAGAAAAATAAAAGAAATAATGGGTCTGCGCTGGAATAAGCAAGAGGGGGGGGGGGGTGTTGTGTAGTAAAAAAGGGGAAGGCCCATCCAGGAGGCTCAGGCGCACTAGTGTTTGAAACAAGGAGAAAGGAAATGTTAGAAAAAACAAAAAGTGGCAGCGCTGGGGCTTGAACCCACGCCCTTGACATGATACGCGCGCTGCCTTACCACTGGGGTAGATATACATTCGTTAACTTAAACAAAACCATAAATATATATTACAAATTCATTCCTAGTAATGAACTTTATCTTCAACCTCCAGCCAGGATCACTATATCTCGTTCATTTCTCATCCATTTTCAAAACTTCCAACATCAAACTTGTTAGAAATTTTACCAGGATTTCATATATGTAAACAATTTGGACTAACAATCAAAGATGAGCATGTATTTCTAAAAGTACCAAATCTTGACCTAACTTTTTTCAGAGATTCAAACCTAAAATTCTCTAAGCTCAGGCAAAATAAATGAAAACTATAAATATGTACAGCTTCAGGGCAATGATGTCTACATTTTATCTTTGAAAATGGAAACTTAACAATGCATGTATGAAGAGTTTAAAAACCAGAAAACTTACCTTGCAAGTAGGGATCGTGTTTTGAATAAGAGCAACTTTCAAGGTGTTGTGATGATCTGTTTAGCTTGCCTAGACCCCCCTGAGTGTGTTGCAATCCTTACTTTTCCTCATGGATGGTTGAAACTATCTACTCAAGTCAAGTTGCAAGCTTGAGTTTTGAAAATGGTAAATGGTGCAAAGGGAGTTACAGTATAGAAACAAGGGCCTGGATCACTTTGATATGATGTATATTAAGTGTTTGGATGGTTAAAACTCAATACACACGAGTGGATTTAGAGATGGCAATGTGAACCTCAAAACTATCAAGTTATGGCATATTTTGAGTTGTATGATTCTTGAGAGTGTTCTTGGGTGCTTGATATCATGTGTTATGTTTCAATAGACTTGTGTATATGTATGGAAAAGGTTAGAGATTAATTGCACTCAAGGTTTCTGAGTTCTAGCCTTTTGGCTCTATAACTTGCTTTTGAAGAAAAGTGAGAAGACAAGTCTCAAAGTGTTTTACAAGCATGGTATGAGTTGGTAGAGGCCTTAGACATGTTTCTTTTGGTTTTGACTATACTTGAGTGCATAGAAAATAATTGAGAGGCTCAAGAAGTTGAAAATTGCAAAAGTAATGCTTTATCAAAATGGAAATGGCAACTTTGTGCCATAAATGGAAAATCATTTTGGACAAAGCTTCAAACACTTGGATAATGGCCTAAGAAGTTGTGCAAACCATTAATTAAGGATTGAAAAACAAGTTTGAGGCCTGCAAAGTGAGTATTATGCAGCATGGCTATGGATTGGATCAAATGTACATCATGAAAATGACTTGAAAAACAAGTTTGAAACCCTAACTTCTTGCCTTCGATTCTCTTAGCTCAAGTATGGTCTTGATGAGTTCTTGGACATTTTGGAAAGCTTATAACATCCTATACAACCTTTATGTTGGACATTTTTGAAGATTCAATTTGGAACTAGGTGAAAAGTTGCCATGAAGTTAGGTCAAAATCCTGACTAACTAGGGAAAAATTTCACTGTCTTTTTAGTTTCATGGACATGTCTTCATAAATTCATAACTTGAAATCCAAGCATTTCTAGAAAAATTTCTTCCCTACAATGTTTTAGATCTTATTGAGATCTACAAATTTAATGTTGGATGTTTCCCTTGAATCATCTTGCATCATGGTGGAAATTTGGCACAAAGTTATGAAAAAATGTAAACTTCCCAACACTTAGAAAAATTTCTAAGTCCTAGAATTTTGACTTTTCAAAAGATAACTTTGACTTTTCAATTTCTTGATGAAAAAACTTCATATTTTGACACGTCTTGATGAAATATGATTTTTGAAATTTGATTTTGATCAAAAAGTCAAAGTTTGACTTTTTAGTGTACATTTAACTTTTCATCAGTTGACTGAAATTCATCTGTCAATCCAATGATCTTGAGAGGTGATTTGAACCATGCAATTAGGTCAATATGGTGCACTTGAATCCTTGATATCATGTCTTAAACCAATAAGTCATTTTCTTGGTAAAAAGTCAAGAATTGAGCCTTTTCTCAATCAAAACCCAAATTTTGGCCATTTTACCCTTTTGGTGTTCTGATCAAATTTCTTTGAGAAATTGTGATCCAAACTTGATTAATTAACATATATGAGTTCATAATGTTGATATGGATAAAAAATTATGAAGTTTGACTGTAAATTGACCATATTTGACTTTTTATCCAATACAGCTGATTTTAGGTCATCTGATCAAATGACTGAGCAAAAATGTGATCCAAGACTTGAAACTTGACATGAGAAATCTTCTCCCAACTTTGAATGTCTTGTGTATGGGGCCGAAGAAGAAGACTATGATGATATTCCATAAGAGGTCTCACGGTTGCTTGAGCGCGAGGAGAATGTAATTCAACCATATAAAGAGCAATTGGAAGTAATCAATTAGGGTTCAGGAGAAGATCCGAAGGAAGTCAAGATTGGAGCATTACTGCATCCTGATGTGAAGAACATGTTGATTGAGATTTTGAAAGAGTATGTGAATATTTTTGCTTGGTCTTACCAATATATGCCTGGTTTAGATACATATATTATAGAGAACCACTTGCCGCTGAAGCCAGAGTATCCGCCAATCAAATAGAAGTTGCTAAGAACTCACCCAGATATGGAAGTGAAGATTAAAGAAGAAGTTCTAAAGCAGATTAATGTCGGTTTTCTTGTGACATTAGTGTACCCTCAGTGGATTGCCAATATTGTCCCAGTACCGAAGAAAGACGGAAAAGTTCGCATGTGCGTAGATTACAGAGATCTAAATAAAGCTAGTCCAAAAGATGATTTTCCATTGCCACACATTGATATGTTAGTGGATAGCCCAACAAAATTCAAAGTTTTCTCATTCATGGAAGGATTTTCTGGGTATAATCAAATAAGGACGGCTCTTGAGGACATGAAAAAAATAATGTTTATCACACCCTGTGGAACATTCTGTTACAGAGTGATGCCCTTCGGGTTAAAGATCGCTGGTGCAACGTACCAGAGGGTTATGCCAACCCTATTTCATGATCTGATGCACAAGGAAATTGAGGTATATGTTGATGATATGAATGCTAAATCCCGGACTGAAGAAGGGCATGTAGAAGATTTGTTGAAGTTGTTTCAGCGTTTGAGGAAGTATCGTCTCCGCTTGAATCCAAATAAATGTACCTTCGGTGTTCGGTCAGGGAAATTGTTGGGTTTCATTGTTAGCCAGAGAGGGATTAAAGTTAACCCTGATAAAGTCAAAGAAATTCAAGAAATTCCAGTGTCGAGAACTGAAAATCAAGTCAGAGGGTTCCTCGGGCGTTTGAATTATATTTCCAGATTCATTTCCCACATGACTGCAACGTGTGAACCGATCTTTAAGTAGTTAAAGAAAGATCAAGGTTGTGTATGGACAGATGACTGCCAAAGGGAATTTGAAAGTATTAAAGAATATCTGCTTGAACCTCCTATCTTATTCCCTCCTGTTGAAGGAAGACCATTGATTATGTATCTGACAGTGTTAGATAATTCCATGGGCTGTATTTTGGGACAACAAGATGAAACAGGGAAGAAAGAGTATGCCATTTATTATCTCAGTAAAAAGTTTACTGATTGTGAGTCGCGGTATTCCATGCTGGAAAAGACATGTTGTGCTCTGGCCTGGGCGGAAAAACGTCTGTGGCAGTATATGTTGAATCACACTACTTGGTTGATCTCCAAAATGGATCCAATCAAGTACATTTTTGAAAAGTCTGCTCTTACTGGGAGAATTTCCCGCTGGCAGATGCTGTTATCTGAATATGACATCAAATACCACACTCAAAAAGCTATTAAAAGCAGCATGTTGGTAGATTATCTTGCTCACCAACTAGTTGATGATTATCAGTCTATGATGTATGATTTCCCCGATGAGGATGTGATGTTTCTGAAAGTGAAAGATTGTGATGAACCATTTCCTGAGGAAGTTCCTGATCATGAATCTCGTTGGAGCATGATATTTGATGGAGCTGTGAATGCTTATGGTAAAGGAATTTGTGTTGTGATTGTCACTCCACATGGATCACACATTCCTTTTACTGCAAGGTTGACATTTGATTGTACTAATAATATGGCAGAATATGAGGCTTGCATCATGGGTCTCGAGGAAGCTATTGATCTTAGAATTAAAATTCTAGATGTGTATGGCGATTCAGCTTTGGTAATAAATCAGATTAAAGGAGAGTGGGATACTCGTCACCCCGTCTTGATCCTTTACAAAGATTATACTAGAAGATTATTAACCTTCTTTAATAAAGTTGAATTCCATCACATCCCCAGAGACGAAAATCAAATGGCGGATGCTCTGGAAACTCTGGCTTCTATGTATTAAGTGAATACTTGGAATGATATACCTCGAATTATAGTTCGGCGACTGGATAGGCCCGCTCATGTGTTTACAACAGAAGAGGTAGTAGATGAGAAACCTTGGTATTACAATATCAAGCATTTTTTCCAGACTCAGGAATACCCGATTGGTGCTTCGAATAAAGATAGAAAGACATTGAGAAGATTGGCTGGCAACTTCTTCCTCAGTGAAAATGTGTTGTACAAGAGAAATTATGACATGGTCTTGCTCAGATGTGTGGATAGACACGAAGCAGACATTTTGATG
This sequence comes from Vicia faba, assembly GCA_948472305.1. Classification (NCBI taxonomy): domain Eukaryota; kingdom Viridiplantae; phylum Streptophyta; class Magnoliopsida; order Fabales; family Fabaceae; genus Vicia; species Vicia faba. The sequence continues at coordinate 1,585,083,356 of OX451738.1, forward strand.
CATGAGATTCATTAAGGTTCATTTAGCACCCATGCCAATGGACATTTGATGGCTAAAAAAATGCTAAGGGCATGTTACTATTGGATGACAATGGAATCTGACTATTACAGATTTGCAAAGAAGTGCCATAAATGCCAGATTTATGCGGACAAAATTCAGGTGCCTCCGACACTTCTCAATGTTATTCTTCCCTGTGGCCTTTCTCTATGTGGGGTATTAACATGATTGGGATGATAGAACCCAAAGCTTCAAATGGACACCGTTTTATCTTGGTGGCAATTGATTACTTCACCAAATGGGTGGAAGCTGCTTCATATGCTAATGTTACTAAGCAGGTGGTAGCGCACTTCATTAAGAATAATCTTATATGTCAGTATGGTGTGCCGAGCAGAATCATCACATACAATGGCTCGAATCTGAACAACAAGATGATGACAGAACTTTGTGAAGAGTTCAAGATTGTCCATCACAATTCATCTCCGTACAGGCCGAAGATGAATGAGGCTGTTGAAGCTGCTAATAAGAATATCATGAAGATAATCCAAAAGATGGTTGTTACTTATAAAGATTGGCATGAAATGTCCCCTTTTGCTTTACATGGATATCAAACATCTGTCCGCACTTCAACATGAATAACCTCGTTCTCCCTTGTGTATGGGATGGAAGCGGTGCTCCCAATCGAGGTTGAGATTCCCTCTTTACGTGTAATAATGGAAACCAAGTTGTCAGAGGCTGAATAAGTCCAGAACAAGTTTAACCAATTGAATTTGATCGAAGAGAAGAGAATGACGGCTTTGTGTCATGGGCAGTTATATCAGAAGAGAATGAAGAAAGCTTTTGATAAGAAGGTCAAACCTCATGAATTCGGAGAAGGCGACCTCATGCTCAGGAAGATCATGTCTTTTAACGCTGATTCGAGGGTCAAGTGGACTCCCAATTTTGAAGGCCCATACGTTGTCAAGAAAGCCTTCTCTGGCGGTGCATTAATTCTTGAAACTATGGATGGCGAGGAGTTCCCACGTCCCATGAATGCTGATTCAGTCAAGAAATACTCCGCCTAAAGAAATAAAAGAACAACTCGCTAAGTTGAAAACCCGAAAGGGCGGCTTAGGAAAAAAGGAGCGTCTCGGTAGGCCGAAATCCCAAAAGGGCGGTCTAGGCAAAAATTAGAGACATAAACAAAATAAAATTTCCCGCTAAGTTGAAAACCCGCAAGGGAAGCTTAGGCAAAAGTTAGGGACTTTATTGGCAAGTAACTACATCAGACAAGACTTGATCATTGAAGCAACAATCTTCTTGGATCCTCACCATACTTCAACGGAAGCTGTTGCGCAGAATTTCAAAGTTGATAGAGGGAATAGTGGTCATTGTACCCAATGTATCTTTTCCATTATATATTACCATTTTCCGAACTTTGTAATCATCCTTGGAGTCTCGCCATTCGTAGACTACCATTCGTAGACTACCATTCTATCAATAAAATTTGAGCTTTTACCCAATTCTTTGTATTTCTTATTTTTATTCAGCTTACAGAGACTCCATTTATTATTGATAATAATTTTCAAAGCAAAAAGATTAAATAAAAAAATTATTTTTCGAAAAGAATTTACAAATTACTTTTACTTTAGATTTTGTGATTCAAGAGGAAAATAAAAGTGGTGATCCCATGAATGGACGAACTCCAGTAATTTTGGGAAGTTTTGTTTCCCCTAGGAAGGTTTTATCAGGTTATTTTTGTTGGTATGCGCATGATTTTTGTATATTGAAGACGATACACATTGGCGTAAGGTGCGGTATTGGGTTTGGGATCCCATTGTCCTCAGTCAAGTCTTGCTTATTTTTTGATTTTGGGTTTGCATGATCTGAAGCCTCTATCTCAGATTCCCCAATGAAGTCTTCCCTCATATGACGAAAGGTCTTGTTCCCTTGGTGTGCTGAGATGGAACTATTTCCAAAATGTCGCTCTTTCTGCGGTATTGGAATTATTGTTGGTATTTATTTCCCAGGCAACTAGACCAGGGCAGTATACTTTCTAAGAAGTATTGAGACAGTTGTCAACCCTTTGGGTTTTCACCCGCCATGTGTTGGGTTTGATTTAAAATCCCCATGAGTTTGACCTCTTTCTATAATGTTGACTTCTTGATTCCCCAGGAAGGCTATCCCAGGGAATCTTTCGTTGGAATAAATTTGCATGATATAAAGACTCAATCCGAGATTCCCTAGTGAAGGCTTCACTTATTTGATTGAATCCTTTTCTCCATGTGCATGCTGAATTGGACTCATTTGCGAAGCATCTTCTTTTAGCAGTACTTGCATTTTGTTTGATTGCCTGATAATCAGGCAAGGGCAATGTTTTATTTAAGAAGTGTTGAGGTATTTGTCAGTTTTTTGGTTTTTTCACCCACCAAGTGCTGGGTTTAATTTAAAATCCCCATAAGATTGATTTCTTGCTATAATGTTTGACTTCTTAACTTCCCAAGTTGTTATCCCCATGAGGTTTCATACTTTTTTCCCAGAGAAGTTGGTGAAATACTTACTCTCAATATTGAAGAACTTATCTTGGTTTCCTCTCTTAGATGTGGTGTTGACCTCCCCATTGAAGCCAGCACGAGGTCTCCAGTTGATATCTCAATGATGAGGCACTATCTCCCTTAGTGAAGTCTGTATGATATTTCCCCAATGAAGTCAACACGAAATCCTCATTTGATGTTTTTCCGATATGGTTTCCATCTGCCTTATTTGAAATCTGTATTGTAATCCTCAGTAGAAGTGCAGACCGTGAAAACATTTGTCTCCCCATTGAATGTCTGAGTGTTGTTCCTCGGTGAAGCCTGTAAAAGGATGTTATATCCCTGTATCTGTACTGTTTTGTCGCTATGATTTGTTTACTTCCAGATTATGTTCCTTCCCAGTGAAGTTAAGCCGTGAAATGGGATTCTGTTTCCTCGTTTGGTGCTTATTTTCTTATGGAATGTTCATCTTGGATGTGATTTAGCCGAGTGTTGATTGTGCCCGATTTGGTTTTGCCTGGTTATTCCCAGTGTTATATGTATGTTTTGTCAGCATATACATAATAACACTCATACATTCATACATACATCATACATATTGAATTTAGAAAATCATTGCTTATTCACATTCGTTAATATTTTGTTGACATATTACCCTATTTTGCAGAGTTGTGTTGTCCTCTCTCCAATAGAGTGTCGGCCTTAAGCAGAAAGTGTATATTCTTTCAATTTCCCCACTGAGTTATCCCTCGTGGAATATTTTTGCTTTAGCCTTCCTGTACAGCTCTTTGTCTGGATAGATTGGGTTTCCCTCTTGAGTTTATTTCTCAAAGGATGTATTTTGGTTAACTGTTTCACTCCAGTTTATTTCTGGTTTGAATCTTTGTTTCCCAGCAATATTATTACTTTGGATTTCTGCACGCTTCGAGCCTTGGTTTGAGAATGTGCATTTATTTTGGCACGAGAAGACTTTATCTCCTCAGCAGGAATATGTTGGCATTTCCTCAGGAAGTCATGATTCATTCCCCAGGAAGTCATGATTCATTCCCCAGGAATTCATATTTCTTTCCCCAGGAAGCCATATTGCTTTCCCCAGAAAGTCATTTTTACAATCCTTCTTATAACAGCAAGTGGTAGTCTCTTTATTTGAGACAACTTATATATTACCCTTTCCAGGCGGAATGCCTTGGTTAAAGAATAAATTGAGACCGTTCTAGGTGAAACGCCAGAATTTTGGAGAAACTTGTTAATCTTTTTTCTACCTTCAGTGAAGGATGGTAGTTCACCGTCAGTGAACATCGGTGCTATGATATTTATTTTCTCTCTACCTTCAGTGAAAGTTGGTAGTTCACCATCAGTGAATGTTGGTGATTGTTATCTTTTTGCTACCTTCAGTGAATGTTGGTAGTTCACCGTCAGTGAACGTCGGTGCTATGATATTTCTTTTCTCTCTACCTTCAGGGAAAGTTGGTAATTCACCATCAGTGAATGTTGGTGATTGTTATCTTTTTTCTACCTTCAATGAATGTTGGTAGTTCACCATCAGTGAACGTCAGTGCTATGATATTTCTTTTCTCTCTACCTTCAGTGAAAGTTGGTAGTTCACCATCAATGAACGTTGGTGATTGTTATCTTTTCTCTACCTTCAGTAAACGTTGGTAGTTCACCGTCAGTGAACGTTGGTGCTATGATATTTCTTTTCTCTCTACCTTCAGTGAAAGTTAGTAGTTCATCATCAGTGAAAGTTGGTGATTATTATCTTTTTGCTACCTTCAGTGAACGTTGGTAGTTTACCGCCAGGGAGTGTCAGTGCTATGATATTTATTTTCTCTCTACCTTTAGTGAAACTTGGTAGTTCACCATCAGTGAACGTTGGCGATTGTTATCTTTTTTCTACCTTCAGTGAAAGTTGGTAGTTCACCATCAGTGAACGTTAGTGATTGTTATCTTTTTTCTACCTTTAGTGAAAGTTGGTAGTTCATCGTCAATGAACATCGATGTTTTTCTCTCTACCTTCAATGAACGTTGGTAGCTCACCGTCAGTGAATTTTGGTGTTGTTATTCTTTTCTCTTTCTACCTTCAGTGAACGTTGGTAGTTTCGCCTTTAGTAAAAGTTTGTGTATCCTTTGATCTTCTACCTTCAACTATGAGTTGGTAGTTTACTGTGATCTATGAGTCATTATATTTTTGATCTTCTACCTCCGACTATTGAGTTTGGTAGTTCACATTTGGTTGTCAATCACTTTTATCCTGTACTATCTCCTCTTTAGCTGAGTTGATGCTACCTTATCTCTTCTTTGGGAGTTACACCAATAGAGTCGCGTCTTTTTGATTCACCAGTGATTTATTTTTCTGGTCGAGTTTCTATTTTGATCTTTAGTTCCTTTGCTACATCTTCAGTTGTGTTTTGCGTCCCTTTGAAGTTGTTCATATGCATTCATACTCATAAGCATTTCATGGCATCTTAGGGCCAAAAGTAGGGTTTGTTTTATATTTAAGTATCTTCGATCACGTCGGCACGAAGATTTTTAACCTTCATATCTCCAGATAGAAGAAACTTAAATAAGGGCAGTTATTGTACCCCAATTTTTCCCCTAAGATCCCTTCATCATACCATATTGATTCAATCACAACAAGATCACATTAGGGCTTTTGGTTCTCCTCCCTATCTTTAGCTTTGCTCTTTCAGGAATCACCAATCACCTTGACTTGTTTTTCTTTTGTGATCATGCATGTTTTGTTTTGACTTTCCTTTTAATTAATAAAATTCAATGTTGGTTTGTCTTACTTGTTAATAATGTAGGTAAAGGCAATGTGGCTTAGCAAGTTGATCCATGGGTTCATGAGTTTATTTCCATGCCCTAGTCAATAAAGCTTAAGAAATTAAAACCTCACCATTGAAGTTGTTTTGGAAGAAATGTCATGGCAAGGTTTATTTTGGTGCACCACATTTCAAACTTATCAAGATTGATTCAAAAGTACAAGGGGTTGATTGAAGAAGTTGTCATGGTTGGACAAGGCCTTATTCCCATTAGTCACAAGTGCATATTTCTCTCAATTCTCAAGATATGGAAGTGGTTTTGGTTGCAATGAGTTATAATTATCATCCTCTACAACTTCTATCTACAAAGCAAAAGTTTTGGTACAAGAAGGTTGTTTAAAATTGTCAAAGTTCCTCAAAGCATTTTCTTGATCTAGGAGCTAGGGTTTTGAACTTCAAAGAAGTATATCTTGCTCATCTTTTGGTATTTTTGAGTGATTCCAAAAACATCCTTCTCTTCAAAGGGTTATTAACAAATAACTTCAAAGTTTTCAAGTAGTTTTCATGTGGAAGAAACTTGATGATGAAGAAATATTACAAGTCCTCCAGATGAACCCCCCAACTTCCCATATGTGACTTCAAATGATCATAACTTTGTCAATTTTTATCACCTTGATCCCACTCTTTTTCCATAATGATATTGAGGATGTGAACTTTATTCCTTCTTTTATGTGAAAAGTGTGAAATGGATGGAAGATTCCCTAAGGATACAAAAGATTATAGGTCATTTCATGATTTTTTGCCAACTTCAACAATTCATAACTCTCTCAATTTTTGGATATTTTGAATGCTACAAGTTTCAAAATGTCATTCAAGAGGTCTATTTCATTCCATCTTTTTTGGTCAAGAGCAAATTCCAAGAGGAAGTCCATATTTGGATGCAAAACATTATAGGTCACTTTTGAAGAAAAACTTGAAATATTTCTAAGTATGGAAAGTCAGCCTCTTTTTCCCATCTTTGACTCATTGCAACTTTCAGCTCAAACATCCATTTGATTCCATTCTTTTCCCATTGCAAATCTTGTAATCTCACCTTTCTAAGGCATCAAGAACCATGCCTTAAGACCCCTTGAGATGAAATGCCATTGTTTCAAAAGTGGTAACTTGGAATTGAAGTTTCATCGCAAGTCAGAATTTAAATTTCATGTTACAACTTCTAACCCTCTAATTAGCACACGTTTTGGGTCTAAACATGATTAGCCAACTTTCCCAAGTGGATTAGTGCATTAAAACGCGCGTTTTGGACGAGTTTTGACAAAAGAGTAGTCACACTTTCTTTTAACTGGAAACACATTTTGGCCATGAATTTTAAAATTCCTTTTCAAAACTTTCATTCTAAATTACTTGAGGATACGAAGCGAATGGTACCGGTCTCATGCTCTAATTTTACAGTTTGAGCAAGCTCGATTTGAGACTGGCTGGAAGTTGAAGATGACCAACGTGTCATCCTTCAACCAATGAAACAACGCCATTTGGAATTTTTGAATATCTGAATGATCATGTGTGTTATTCATTAATGACCATGATATGTACAGCGCGTCTGATCCATTGGATCAACTTACTAACGCGTTTTGACTCTCATCCATTGATCCACATCTTTTTTACTTTATTTTATTTTCTGATTTTTATATTTAAATTGTTTTAAACTTCAAAAAATCATAGAAATTTCATTTTTAGTCCAAAAAATCTGAAAAAATTATGACAAATATTTTTGATTTTTCTCTTTTTGATTTTTATTTTTTTATAATTTTATTTTGTTTTTTGATATTTTTTATAAATTTTCACTTTATTTGAATTGTTTTAAATGTTTAAAAATACTTTTATGCATTTTTAAATTCTAAAAAAATGTGGAATGATCCAATGATATTGGGCCAAATATTTGTGACCTCATTTATTTTTTATTTCTGACTTTGTTATATTTTATCATTTTTGGTTTATTTTACTCATTTCTTTTAATTTTAAAAATAGTTTCTGACTTTAAAAAATTACCAAAAATTTTATAAAAAGATTTGAGTTCATTTCTGATTTTTTTATGGTCTTACTTAATCTTTCTTGATTAATTTGAACATAGTTGATATTTTTCTCTCTTATTTCTATTTTAAAACATTTTAAAACCCTTTTTAATGCATATATTAAATGTAATATTATTTTGTATTATTTTCTGGCTGATCTTGGGTTGAATTTTTTATCATGAACTTTATTAACATCATTGGATCCATCATGTTGAGTCTAACTCCATAAAAATGGATGAATGATTTTAATAATAGTTTGATTTAATTTTAATTCAAAAATGGTTTGTATATTATTTCCCACCCATCTTCATCTTACCCCTTTCTTATTGCACTAAGTGTTATTGGAGCATGATCTCTATATCATGTCTCAAAACAAATGGTGCATAGATTGCTATTGACCGCCCTCAAAATAGGTGTGAGTTCTATATAAGTCCACTTACGATTGCTTAACATAGCGCTAAATTTTGTCCTGATTCGAATAAACGATTTGTGGCCCAAACCTATGTTTGAAAGCCCAGGTATGTTAATTTGATCTTTGTGATCTAATGACCTTGAGATTCATTCTGTGGAGGCTTTGGTTCTACCAATCCTCTAATGGATCTTCATCAATTTTGGTCAACGCAGATCACTTAAGCATCATTGATTATTAAATGTTACTTTTTGAGAATTCCAAAATGGATGATATACTTGACATAAAGCAAATGCAATTCATTGTGTAGAGGCTTTGGTTCTACCAATCCTCTAATTAATTCCAAATGCAAGATTCCAGATGGTCAACCAACTAACCACTAATTCTTAACAATTGACTTTACTTTATGGTTTATTTTATGCTCTTTACTTTATGCACCATTTACTTTAGCATTCACATTTCATGCTATTTTTCATCTTTGCTCACTTGAGCCCCTTTATATTCTTGTCATTTTTATTATTTCTCACTTGAGCTTTTATTTTCTTTTTAATATACTTAATAATCAACATGAACCATAAAAAACTTTAATGATACTTGGACTATTTGGTTACTATCCTTGGCATTATGGAGTATTTAACTTCTTGGACTTAGGATTAGAAACTTTGGCCTATGTTGGAGACCTTGTGACCTTAATTGATATTTTTTCTGGAGCTCTTGAGGTTTACCTCAAGATATTGGGATGTTTGTTTATTTTGTGTGCAGGTTATTGTGATTACATACTTTATTTGTAATATGGAATTCACCCATATACAGCCGTTACTCTGCCCAATTTTTGTGAAGACTTAATACACTTGAAGTTTGGTTTTCTCCAGAGGTCTAGTATCTTTGCTTGCTTGGTTTTAATCCAAAGAATGGGAATTCTATCTTGACTCATAATGTCAAGTATTGGCTTCTCGTTAGTTGGATGGTTCTTCTCCCTAGCTTTTACCTTATGCTTTAAGATAGTCTTTTCTTCTCCTCCCATCTTCTTTAATTTCAAAAATCTTCTTCCTCCTTTTGAAAAGTCTTCTTGTTTTGAAACTTGAACCATTTTCATAATAAACTTGGACTTAGGTCCATGAATTTTCAAAATATTTTCATAAATAAACTCCAATAAATTTAATAAATACCTTGACATTTTTGTGAGAATACTAAAAGTCATTCAATCTCATTTCAAACCATTTTGCCACTTTTGCTTTTTACTTTAAAAACTTTTCTCAAAAGATTGGACTCTTATCAATCCTTGTAGTGATGCAAACAACTATACTTCTACAATATGTAGCGAAGTGAGATATTTTCCACTTGGGTGTTGAGTAAGGCATTGTTGATTTTAAAATCCAAGCCATATCCTCCACTTTGAGATGATGCAAATTCTCCTTTCTCATGATTATGGGCAGTAAGTATGTTTTCCACACGGACAATGACGATGATGTCTTATCTCATAAAATTAACCAACACACTTGTGTTTTAAAATTTTTTAAAAAGAGGAACTACGTGTACCCTGATCCCCTATTGCACGAAAGGTGGTACGTAGGCACTAAAGGTTCGCAACTACGGCGGGTGCAAAAATCATAAAAAATACTTCTTTTCTCGCCTCCACAATCTATTTTTTATATACAACATTTTATAGCCAAAATATAAAGATTTTACAAAGAGGTTCCTGCGGAGTACCATAGATGTTTAGGGTGCTAATACCCCCCCTTTGCATAACCAAACCCCCTTACCTTGAATATTTCCCCCTCTTTTGGGTTATTTGCTCTTTTCCCATTCCTTTGGAAACAATAAAACGCGATGGAGATTTTGATTTTGATCTGTATAAGTCTAGTCAATCCAATGGCTTAGTCTTAAACATTTCTACTGCTACACCAGGCTCCAGTCGAAAGGCACACCACACTGGCCTCCAGGCCCCAATCAAAATTCACGCCTTCACCCTTTTCAGGCCAAATCGAAGAGAGACAGAAATTGCAGAATCGAAGGGTGTTTCTGCCTAAATTGGAAGACCCCTTTTTCTTGCTTTTATTTTATTTTGCCTTTATATTTTCATGCTATTTAATATGGTTGTAATAGTGTAGGATTTTATCTTTCTGCATTTTATTACTTTTGTATAATTGCTAGTAAAATAGGGTATGTATGGAAAGATAAAAAAAATAAGTAGACAACCCCTAATCAAAGACTAAATGCATGCAATCAAACATATTATTCACACACATGCACCCCTAGGGTAATATCACTTGTTGCCTCGGAAAAATAGTCATGTCCCTCGAATATGGGCGTTTTGGCAAATACCCTCAATAAAAGATTGTAGTCCTTCTATGACCCTTAATGTTGCCTTCGGTAAACGATCTAGTCCCTAAACGATAATGCTAAAACGTCCCATAGGTTGCATTCTATGACTATACAAACGTGCCACGACGGTTCCTTCACATCCAACGATGGGGCTTTTTACCAAATCAATGGTAAGATAGCAACATCTAAAGGAGGAGGAAAATAATACTAGACCTTTTGAGTAGGTAGGATGCTCCTAGTTGCTCGCTTGCTCACAACAAAAACATTTTATACACCAACACTTTCATTTGAAACATTTTCAAAAGTTAAAACATTTTGTACGCGTTCTTATAGAAATGAGAACCATTACAAAGATACCTTTTCAAAATCACTTTCAAAAACACATTCCACAAACACCTCTTTGAACTATTTTCAAAACCAATACTTTGTACGTGTTCTTATAGAGACGAGAGCCATTACAAAGACATTTTTCAAAATACTTTCGAAACCCACACCACAAGCACATTTTCAAACAAAAGCAAGTGATCTAGCTAGTAACTAAGATCCTGTAGATAACTACGGATGAAAAGGATGCTAATACCTTCCCTTTACATAACCTACCCCCCGAACTCAATAAATAATCTCGAAAGGTCTTTCCTATTCTTTTCAACCTTTCCTTATTGGATAAAAGAAAAGTAGGTGGCGACTCTCGCTATCCGCAACAATTGCGATCAAACAGAAAACAACCAAGTCACTTCTCCCATCGTGTTACAGAACTGGCGACTCTGTTGGGGATCAACTTAAAAGTGGGGTTACCTTAGGGCTAGACCACCTTTACTTACTTTCCTTGTTTGACTTGCATTCTTTACATTGGTTCCTTATTTGGGCTTGTTTTGATCCTCTACACGGATCTAAGGCACCTTTTAGGTAAGTAGCAATGGATTTTGGAAACTGTGCGGGGTATACCGACATGGGTGAAGCAATAGCTACGTTAGTGTGACACATTTATTGGTATCGATAGCCCTTGAGTAGTCAAGGAGAATACGGGGTCGCTATGTGGTGTCATGAAGCACTAACTAACCTTAGAACCTTAATTGAGCAACTTGGCCATTAGGAAGTAGTGAGATAGTCGACTTTGGTGCAGTCCGATGTTGGTTGATACTCGATGCTACACTCATTGAGATTGGACTTTCAGGATATTTCGGTTGCCATTAAAGAGGCTTGCGCTGAAACAATGCCCGATGAAGAAAGACCAGTGATATTGAGATCCTCTAGAACCCGATTACTATTCTAGGACAGGTTGAGCCAACTAAACTTCAAGAGGGTGCTTACCTACAAACTCCATGCAAACCTAAACCTAAGGACTTGTCTGCTTTGTGTGTATATGACTATTTGTACATAACAACTTGCTTGCTTTGTATACTTGTACATAACATCATGAAATCATACCATAGCACTTTAAAATAACCATTTCAAGGATCTCAAGGGCCTATGATGCAGAGTCGTGTTGAACCATACGCCTATCAAGGGCCAAGAGGATTTATTCTCTAATCAAAAACACCGTCAAAGACCAAAGTACGGTAACAAGAGTCAAGGGATATGACCCACTTGACATGGTGAGCTTGATTCTTGTGGAAGGACATCCACCTATATGAAGTTCTCCAATCAAAGTTGTAGCGATAAAAAATGTAGTGGGGTAAATCGGAGATCGAACTATTAATTAATTCGTCTCACAAAAGCAAGAGTCGCCGCCGCGCTTTATTATTTCTGTGGGAAAAGGGAAAAGAGCGAAATAAAACCCTAAAATATGCAATGTAAAATAATACTTTAAAAGTAATGAAAATACAAGGCGTTTTTGAAAAGAGGTCTAGAGTTCGGGGGTTGGTTATACAATGGGAAGGTATTAGCACCCAATGTATCTATAGTATTCTATAGGAACCTTTTGAAATATCTGTTGATTAAAAAAAAGTTTGTTTGATTAAAAATAAATTGTTTGGCCGAAAATGGGTATGGACGGGTTTTCGAAAATACGACGACCTAACGTCGAAGTTTTGACTTAAAAGGTGTGAGTTTTTGAAAAATTGAATATTTTGGAAAATTATCTTAAGTTTTTAACAAAATAATAAACGGAAGATGAATGAGGGTATTCGCGCTATGTATTTTGATGACATGAAGTCGACAAAAATTTAAACGATTCCCTTGGATTGAAACGGACGAAAGATATGCGGATTAACGATCAATTAATTAAAATTACAATTGAACAATTCGCTAATGAAATTTAAATTATACTAGCATGCATTTTAATGATTAAATAAATAATCAAAAGTACATGAAGATTAAATTATGAAATCATAGATTTTTAATAATTAAACACATAACAAAATTAAATCATGAAACATGTATTTTGAATAATTAAATAAACAACAACACAAAAAATAAAAATAAGAATTAAATAGTATGTTGACAAAACTAAATAAAGATGAATTTTAATTAAACATTTTTTATGTGTTTTTTATAATAATTAATAATTATACATATTTTACCAACTGAATTGTGCCATTATTCATTTATTAGCATAAGTTAATAAAAACATAAGGAAAAAAAATTGAAATTGGAAATGGATTAAATTAGGCCCAATGGGCCACCGGGTCAAGGAAGGAAGAAAATAAAAAAAAGCTTGGAAACCCTAATGCTATGAGGCGCGCCGCTTGCTGCATGGGGAAATGGAGAGACAAAAATATTATTATATGTATTATTGCTACTGTTATTGAAAAAGTGGGAAAAACATTATTATTATTATATGCTTGGGAATAGAAAAGAATAATATATTATTATGTGTTAATAGAAATAAAAAACAGTAAAGTAAACTTGTAAAATAAAACAAAAAGGCAACGTTAATCCCTCTCTGTCTAAAACAAATTCAACCCTTCTTCATCTCTTTCTCTCACGGAAAAAACCTCTTCCTTCTCTCTTCCACAGATCCAAACCTCTTCCTCTCTCTTTCTCTCACGCATCTGAACCCCTTCCTCCCTCTTCCTTTCACTCAAACTTTCTTCTTCCTCTATTACAGAAAAAACCTCTTTCTTCCTCCCTCTCATAGATCCGTCCTCCTCTCTTTACATCTCCTTCTTCTCTCTTATACCGAAGGTTGAAATCTTCCTCTGAACACTATTTTACCTTGTTTTGTGTTGAGTTTTGTGGTGAGAAAACTTTGAAAATACCTAAACACTTTTGCAGATCTACTAATACTTTTAATTTTTTTTGAGAAAACTGAGTTCTGATTTGAACTGAGGGGCGCAAATCAAACGTTATCATGTAAAAAAAAATTCGAATCTAAAAGTCTCACGGTGGCGCCGCCGCGACTCTTCCCCTTTCGGCCATACCTTCTCACTTCTTTCTCTCTATTTTATTATTTTGTAACAGCAAAAAGTTCTCTCTATTTTTATTATTTTGTAACATCAAAAGATAACAAGCCTTTTTTTGGACAACGAAAGCAAAAATAGTTTTTTATGGATTTTAAGATTTTTATAACAGTATAATGGTTTTATGGATATTTGGATATTTAGAACAACAAAATATTTTTGGGTATTGGATATTAGAAAAGCAAAATATTTTTGGATATTGGATAGCAAAATATTTTTGGTTTTGTAACAACAAATGGGTTTTTTTATTGTGTAACAACGAGTATTTTTTTTGGTATTGTAACAACAAATATTTTTTTGGTATTGTAACAACAAATGTTTTAAAAATTTTGTGACAGCAAATGATTTGTGGACTTTGAGATTTTGTAAAGCAAAAAGGATAACCAAGTTTTTGGACAGCAAAAACATTTTGGACAGCAAAATGTTTTGGACAGCAAAAAGTTTTGGACAACAAAAATATTTTGCACAGCAAAAAGTTTTGGACAACAAAAATATTTTGGACAGCTAAGGTGTTTTTGGGGCAGCAAAAATGTTTTGGACAGCAAAAATATTTTGGACAGCAAAGACATTTTTGGGACAGCAAAAATAAACAAGTCTTTGGGACATCAAAGGTGTTTTATTTTGGGACAGCAAGCTCTAAACAAGTTGGGACAGCAAGTTCTAAACAAGTTTTTTTTGGGACAGCAAGATGGATAACAAGTATTACGCGACGGAAGAAGTAAGCTTTTTATTACACTTGTTATTATTATCGATATTATGAATACTAACGTGTTTAAAAATGCTAATAATCATGCAGAAACTCAACTTAAACATAGTACCACAATGAAAAGAATGATAAGGCAAAATATTGCATGGCAAAGAAAAATGATATAGCAAGTGATTCAAGTATGAACATATGCAACAGTAGATAGAGAGGAGAAGAAGAATATACCTATCGGAACCTCTCCGATGGGGCTTCTAACAAAACGGTAAGCTTCCTTGAGTTGCTATCTTTTCTCTTTGCTGGATTTTTCTTAGAACCACACTAATTTTCTGTTTTCACTCTTGCTGAAAATTTTAGAACAACACTCTATTTTTCTGTTTTTTCTTACTGCTGAATTTTTCTTCTTCTCTTTTTTGTGTTGACAAAGACTCTTATTCATAGTGGAGTGTGTAGGATTTGAGGGGGAAAATAGTAGAAATTTAAACTGTTTTGGCAAACTGTTTCTATGCTTTGTTCTCACAAATTACTTTAGCCATTTTGATACAAATTGCTGCTACCTTGATGCAGGTTGGAGTAGGTTTTTGGCAGCACTTGGAACTGTTGTATGTTGCTGTTTTTTTACTGTTATGTAGCATTCTACAACATTTCTCTTTGCTGTTTTTTCAGGTTATTTGGAGCATTATTTGACCAACAAAAATACAACAAAATGGGCTTGAAGAAAGGTTGCAAACATGGGCTGCACTAGCACTTTGCTTAATTTTTTTTTATGTTGAAAATAAATCTTGTATAAACTTGTAGCTTCTTGCAACTTTGTAATAAACTCCAATAAATTGTAACATTGAAATAATATGCATTCTTCAATATATTTCCACTCTTTGAGAGTTATGAATAATCTTTAATCTTCACATAAACATGAATCTTGATATATCTTGATAAAAATTCAAGATCTTCCATTTAAATTTGGGAAATAATTGAATAATACTTGGATGAATTGTTGAATGTTGAATAAATAATAAAGCAAGTCTTGGACTTTAATCTTGTATACTTGTAATGGAAATCCAAATAAATCACATGGATTAATCTTATAACCAAATAAAATTCCTCGTGTAATTAAATAGAATTTCTAACTAACTTCTTGAAATAATACTTCAATGTATTTAAATAACCATGATGTAGATCCACCAAAATAATCACAAAAATAATCTCGAATAAATATTCCATGTGATAAATGAATATTCTTGAATGAAATCTCTTGAATAGCTCCTCCTTAATTATCACTTGGATTCAAATAAAGAAAATTCCAAATATTCCGAATAAATTCTTCTAGAACGGTTTTGAATTTAATTATCCCATTTCGGCGAAATTCAACCCGCGTCATGAGAAAATTTGCAGATGATTTTTGGCCCAAGAAATCGAAAATGACGGTATAACTTGGTTTTTCTTGCATTTTAGAACAATGTGAAACACACATGAACCAAATCCGGTAGAATTTGACTATTCTTCCTGAAAAAATATTCGGAGAAAAACGGAGACCATTTACTGGACAGAGTGTGGAAATAAACGCATAATTCTCTGAAATTCTTTGATGAACCAGTCTTTTGGAAATTAACGAATGACAGCATTTATGTTGAGACTCGAAATCCTGATCGACGTACAACGTCTAATGCTCTTCTTTCAGACCTATTTTCTGCACATGAAAATAAAACAGCAAAACATGCACTTCATGCTTGATTAGTGGCTAGTCATTCATAAAAATGCTCACAACACTCGATAATCTCTACACAGTCAAAGCTCGACAGCGAAACGTTCGAAACCTACCATATTCTGTGACCTTGATGTGTACGAAAAATAATGCAAATGGAGCAGGGATCTTCGGTCAAAAATTGGGGTATGACAGCTGCCCCTATTTAAGTTTCTTCTATCCGGAGATATGAAGATTAAAATCTTCGTCTCGACGAGATTGAAGGTACTTAAATACATAATGCACAATTTTTGCCCTAAGATACCGCCATTATGTTCATGATATGAATGTAGTATTTAAATTTATGGAGAATGATACTGTATGAGACAAGATAATGCTGGAGGAACCAAGTACAAACAACCCACAAGAACATAGATTATACACTACTGGGGAAATGAGCCATCGACTTCGAATGATAGACTCTTAACGGCGAATAAAATTTGAGAGAATACGACCTCTAACCCTAACAAAGAAGGCGCCTTTCATAGGCCATGAAACAAACAGATTATTGACCCAAGATAAAGGTGCGTTCACAACCTAAGGTCAAAGATAGACAAAAGATGTATCAATTTTTGCTGATAACGAACTACCGACTTCTGAAGGCAAAGATTCACAACAAATTTCTCAGCGAAATTTTTCCAAAGGGATACCAATTAATGCTGAAATAATAATATGGTTGTAGATACACAAGCTGCTCAAATAAAGAAGCTGTCACTTGCTGTCGTTCAAAGATGTCAATAACATACAAGCTGCTCAAATAATGAAGCCGCCACTTGCTGTCTTCCAAAAAAATACCAATAACATACAAGTTGCTCAAATAAAGAAGCCGCCACCTGCTGTATTCTAGAAAAAATATCAATAACGCGCAAGTTGCTCATGAAGAGACCGCCGCTTTCCGTTTTCCAAAAAATAATAACGTACAAGTTGCTCATGAAGAGACCGCCGCTTGCCATTTTCCAAAAAATAATAATAACGCACAAGTTGCCCATGAAGAGACCTCCACTTGTCGTTTTCCAAATAAATTAATAACGCACAAATTTCTCATGAAAAGACTGCCGCTTGTCGTTTTCCAAATAAATTAATAACGCACAAGTTGCTCATGAAGAGACCGCCGCTTGCCATTTTCCAAAAATAATAACGCACAAGTTGCTCATGAAGAGACCGCCGCTTTCCGTTTTCCAAAAATAATAACGCACAAGTTGCTCATGAAGAGACCGCCGCTTGCCGTTTTTCAAAAATAATAATAACGCATAAGTTGCTCATGAAGAGACTGCCGCTTGCCGTTTTCCAAAAATAAGTTTCAGAAGAAAGTTGCGATAACACTGCCAGAGAATAAAATCTTCGTCAAAGGGAACCATGAATAGATCCTTCCTGAGGAGACCAGATACTTAAATGCTCAAAATAAATGCAACATTCATCTAGGTTGATTAGCTTGGAGAAAACCACGAGATAGCCTATGCAAGAGACAAAAACTCCCTCCAGGAATAAACCAGAGAGAAGACAGTCAAACAAGACTCCACCCAATGAGAAAATAACTCAATTGGGGATTCATCCTATCCAAAAATGGACAAGGAAGGCTAAATCAAAAATTCATCCACGAGGATTAACTCAGTTGGGGAATTTAGAAAGGAAGCACATTTTCTGCCTAAGTTAACATTCTACTTGGAAAGAAACATGTACGTTGTTTGAATAAACAAAGTATACAACCCAAAATCAACGACAAATGTGAATAGGCATGCGTGATATAAGTGTAAATGAGTAAATGAATGTTATGCTGACAAAACAAACAGATGGAATATCTTGAAGATGATAAGATATCACGAAATAATAAATACTCGGCCAATCTTAAAGAGACGGAAAATAACTGGAACTAGAACCAACAAGCAACGTCAGAGCGTATCACGCTACAAGGCTCAAATCTTCTGGGGAGAAAAGTATTCAAATCTAATCTTCTAACACCAATAGACCACTGACATGATACACAGCGTACCACACTTCAGAAATTGCTCAAATAAAGATAACCGAAACAAAGCTTAACCGGAATTGCTGGGGAGTCACCAAGCTTAGTACCACGAGAAACGCAAGTTTACACAACCAACACCTCATGACGATTTTGAAAGAAAACATGTTCATCATGCGAGGATAAATCACTGTATTGTTTTTCATTTCATGGCTTGACCATCTTCGGAATAACCGTTAATATTCCTTTCAGTATTCACGACACCTTTAAAATAGGAATGCGTTAAATAACTTTGTTTCAAATATTGCCGAAAAATTAAAATTTTGCCCACAAATGGATAAATGCTCAAATTTAATTAGTAAGATGGTAGTTCACTAACAACACGACTCCAACGGTTTACAAAAGTTTGGGAAATAGTACATGAAAGAAAAAGGTTACACAAAAACAATGATCACTATTCTCCCTAACAACTTCGAATTTCGGGGTGTGTTCAAATGCCACAGCCGGTCTGACCAAAAACCTGCCTAAGCCGCCCCTTCGGGTTTTCAACTTAGCAAACTGTCAACTCAAAACTAGGCATAATACTTTTTGACTGCATCAGCGTTCACGAAGCACGGGAGATCTTCACCGTCCATATTTGTGAGAATCATGGCACCTCCAGAGAAAACCCTCTTAACGACATACGGTCCTTCATAATTCGGATCCCACTTGCCCCTAGAATCAGGTTGGAAAGATAATATCTTCTTGAGCACGAGGTCACCTTCTCTGAACTCGCGTGGTCGAACCTTCTTATCAAAAGCCTTCTTCATTCTCTGCTGATATAGTTGACCGTGACACAATGTTGTCAATCTCTTTTCTTCAATTAAATTCAACTGATCATATCTACTTTGACACCATTCAGCCTCAGAAAGTTTAGCTTCCATCAAAACTCTCATAGACGGGATCTCAACCTCCACGGGGAGTATTGCCTCCATGCCATAAACTAGGGAAAATGGGGTTGCGCCTGTTGAAGTTTGAACTGAAGTACGGTATCCATGTAAAGAAAACGGAAGCATTTCATGCCAATCTTTATAAGTTACCACCATCTTCTAGACAATCTTTTTGATGTTCTTGTTAGTAGCTTCAACAGCCCCATTCATCTTCGGCCTGTAGGGAGAAGAATTATGATGTTCGATCTTGAACTCTTCACAAAGCTCTTTCATCATCTTGTTATTCAAATTCGAACCATTATCAGTGATGATCTTGCTCGGGATTCTGTATCGACAAATGATCTGATTCTTGATAAATCTGACTACCACCTGTCTGGTTACATTAGCATAAGATGCTGCTTCCACCCATTTAGTAAAATAATTGATCGCTACCAAGATGAAACGATGACCATTTGAAAATTTGGGTTCAATCATTCCAATCATATCAATTCCCCACATAGAGAAAGGCCAGGGTGAAGAGATCACATTGAGGAGGGTCGGTGGCACATGAATCTTGTCCGCATAAATCTGGCATTTATGACATTTCTTCACATATTTGCAGCAATCAGATTCCATCGTCATCCAATAGTAACCAGCTCTCAACATCTTTTTAGCCATTGCATGTCCGTTGGCATGAGTGCCAAAGGATCCTTCATGTACTTCTTGCATCAGCATGTCTGCTTCATGTCTGTCTACACATCTGAGTAGGACCATGTCATAATTCCTCTTATATAACACTTCTTCATTGTGGAAGAAACTACTTGCCAATCTCCTCAACGTCTTCCTATCTTTATTGGATGCCCCAGGCGGGTACTCTTGAGTTTGAAGAACACATTTAATGTCATAGAACCATGGTTTATCTTCGGTGATCTCTTCTACTGATAACACATGAGCAGGTCTGTCAAGGCGCATAACCCGGATTGTAGGCACATTGTTCCAACCATTCACTTGAAACATTGAAGACAAAGTAGCCAAAGCATCAGCCATTTGGTTTTCATCTCTAGGGATATGATGTAATTCCACTTTGTTGAAGAAAGTTAACAATCTTCTAGCATAATCTCTGTAAGGGATCAAACCAGGGTGACGAGTCTCCCATTCTCCTTTGATTTGATTAATTACCAATGCCGAGTCTCCGTAAATATCAAGAATCTTAATCCTTAGATCCACTGCTTCTTCGAGACCCATGATACAGGCCTCATATTCAGCCATGTTGTTCGTGCAGTCAAACTTCAATCTCACCGTGAACGGGATATGAGTACCTCGGGGAGTGACGATGATTGCCCCAATTCCATTTCCATAAGAATTCACAGCTCCATCAAAAATCAAACCCCAATGGGATTCGGGATCAGGTCCTTCTTCAGGTAACGACTCTTCACAATCTTTAGCTTTCAAATACATAACATCTTCATCTGGGAAGTCAAACTTGATGGATTGATAATCGTCAATTGGTTGGTGAGCCAAATGATCGGCCAAATACTCCCTTTGATTTCTTTCTGAGTGTGATACTCAATGTCATATTCGGATAACAACATCTGCCAACAGGCTATTCTTCCAGATAAGGCGGGCTTCTCAAAGATATACTTGATCGGATCCATTTTGGAGATCAACCAAGTGGTGTGGTTAATCATATATTGGCGCAGACGGAGAGCAGCCCAAGCTAAAGCACAACAGGTCTTCTCAAGCATTGAGTATCGAGACTCACAGTCTGTGAATTTCTTACTCAGATAATATATGGCATGATCCTTTCTTCCAGTCTCATCTTGTTGACCAAGCACACATCCCATGGAATCTTCCAATATAGTCAGGTACATAATCAAAGGTCTTCCTTCCACCGGAGGAATCAATATAGGAGGTTCAAGTAAATATTCTTTAATGCTATCAAAAGCTCTCTGACAATCTTCTGTCCACACACATCCTTGGTTCTTTCGGAGAAGCTTGAAAATCGGCCCACAGGTAGCAGTCATATGAGATATAAATCTAGAAATATAGTTCAGTCTCCCAAGGAATCCTCTTACTTGTTTTTCTGTCTTGGGTGCAGGCATCTCCCGAATAGCTTTGACTTTATCAGGATCTACCTCAATACCTTTTTGACTAACAATGAAACCCAGAAGTCTTCCAGAACGAACACCAAAAGTGCACTTGTTGGGATTCAGATGGAGTTTATACTTTCTCAAACGCTGGAATAATTTCAATAAATGTTCCAAATGATCTTCTTCAGTTTGTGATTTGGAAATCATGTCATCTACATACACTTCTATCTCTTTATGCATCATATCATGGAACAAAGCGGCCATGGCCCTTTGGTACGTTGCACCAGTATTCTTCAAACCAAATGGCATAACCCGATAGCAAAATGTTCCCGTAGGTGTAATGAAAGCTATCTTCTCCATATCTTCTGGTGCCATCTTGATTTGATTATAACCAGAGAAACCATCCATGAAAGAAAAGACCTTGAACTTTGCGGTACTGTCGACCAATACGTCAATGTGCGGTAATGGGAAATCATCCTTTGGGCTAGCTCTATTCAGATCTCTATAGTCTACACACATCCGAACTTTGCCATCTTTCTTAACAACAGGCACTATATTGGCTAACCATTGAGGATAGACCGATGTAACAAGGAAACCTGCATTAATTTGCTTTCGAACCTCTTCTTTGATCTTGTCAGCCATATCGGGACGAGTCCTTCTCAACTTCTACTTAATCGGCGGACATTCAAGTCTCAACGGCAAATGATGCTCCACAATATTGTTATCCAAACCTGGCAAGTCTTGGTAGGACCAAGCAAACACATCAACATATTCTCTGAGAAGTTCCAACATTTTCTCTTTGACCTCTAGGATAAGCAATGCTCCGACCTTGACTTCCTTTTTATCTTCTTCATTACCTAAATTGATCATCTCTATAGGCTCTTCAAACGCTGAAAAGTCTTTTCATCGTGCTCAAGTAAACAGGAAATTTCATCAGGAATCTCTTCACTATCTTCTTCCTCGGCTCTGAACACAGGGAATTCAAAGTTGGGAGGGGGCATAGGATCATTGTTTTCAATGGTTAAGTCATGGATTAATCTGCACATATGATTATGCTTTATTTTAGAAAATGATTAATATGAATGTTGTACAGATAAAACAAAAGATTATTACATTTTCCTATTACTACCAATTAATTTTCATTACTATTTCCCAGAAAAAGTGAAAAATAAAACAGTAGTGGACAAAATAACATTTTTATTCATGATTGGCAATACTTGAAACAAAGAGCCCAGATATCTTCTCTTTTGCCTTGGGCAGAGCAAAAGGATTTATTTTCAACATAGCCCGACACAAATACTTTTTCGCCTTGGGCAGAGCGAAAGTTTTTTTCAAAAATAAAACAAAACATTACTCAGAAATGTGCATCACAACAGGAACATCAACAGCAATCCAGTTCTGGAAAACCACTCCATGCGTTACAAAGTCGGGTAAATCCTCTTCAGAATTGTCTCCTATTATAGCATCAACTTCAGGAGGAGTCGGATGGATAAAACCTGCGCTTCAGAAAACTTCTTGTATCAGACAGGTAACTGTATCCTGCTTAACTCTTGTAGACACGAGATGAAAACCAAGACCTTCTCCAGACTTGTTCTCAGGAAAAGTCAACACCTGACCCCAACCTTCAGCCAAACCACTCTCAACCACTCGTCGCATATCCTCAAAAGAAGAAATAGATGTCCCTTGCTTCTTCACTTCATTATTAGCAACAGATAGAGCTTGGAATTGGGTCCCAACATCCTCATCAACATCAATAAAAGAGAAAGATGACAAATGGCTTACCACCATAGCCTGCTCTCCACCAATCATTACCAACTTTCCATTCCTTACAAACTTCAATCTCTGATGGAGCGTGGAAGTGACTGCCCCTGCATCATGGATCCATGGACGGCCCAATAGGCAACTGTAGGCGGCACGAATATCCATTACTTGAAAAGTGATCTGAAAAGTATGAGGACCAATTATCATAGGAAGATCCACTTCACCAATGACAGTCTTCCTAGAACCATCAAACGCTTTGACAATTACTCCACTAGGTCTCATGGGAGCACCTTGATATGAAAGTCGAGATAAAGTAGTTTTGGGCAATACATTTAACGAAGAACCTGTATCTACTAGCACACTTGATAAAGTATCATTTCCACGACTTATTGAGATATGTAAAGCCATATTATGGTTCCTTCCCTCCTCCGGAAGCTCTTCATCACTAAAACCAAGATTGTTACACGAAGTAATATTTCCCACAATTCCATCAAATTGGTCAACCGTCACATTATGATCTATGAATGCCTGGTCCAAGACCTTCATCAAAGCTTCTCTATGGGCACCCGAATCTCTTAGTAAAGCAAGCAAAGAAATCTTGGAAGGAGTTTGCAATAGTTGGTCCAAAATCTTATATTCACTTCTCTTGATAAGCTTCAGAATCTCATCATCATCGGGGTGTGGGATAGGTTCATTGGATCGACCTATCTCAACCCTGGGTTCAACATTTCTCGCTGGAATTTCTGCCGGTATGGGCCTCCTGACTTGGACTTCTGGTCTCTTCAAAGGTACTGCTGCAAAGATACGCTCGCTTCTCGTAACTCTACTCATATTAGCGATGTTAACAAAAGATGGCATTATCGGTATAAGGACTTCTACCCCGTTCTCAATCATTGTGGCATTATACTTGTACGATATAGCTTGGTCTGAATTATAAGGCACGAGACCAGGTGGATAAATGATCAAAGGAGCAACAGGTGCAATCTGACTGTCATAAACAATCTCGACCGGTTCAGGCAAGTTGAATTGTGGTATTATAACATTCACTTCATCCTCCGGATCTCTGTCATATGTAATAGTGATAACCCTTTGGTCTAACAATTTTTGAATATCCTCCTTCACAATAGGGCAATCAACTTCCCTTGAACAAAATTCACAAACATCATAATCATGCTGATGCCTAAAAAAGACAAGTCTTCTTAAGCTCTGATGTAACCTAATCAACGAATCTCTTATGTGTTCAACTTGAAAAACTCGAAACTTTCCTGGACAACCTTCCACCATATTCACTGATGTTGCCCCATGTCGAGGCAAAGGATTATCTCTGACATTCGGGTTAACATCCTTGAAAGACAAGATACCGTTCTTAATCAACCTCTGCACATCCGCCTTTAAAGCAAAGCAATTTTCAATGTTGTGCCCCGGTGACCCTTGATGATATTCACATAACTGATCCGCCTTGTACCATAGAGAAGTACTATTCGGTGCGACAGGAGGAGGCTTCGTCGTCATAAGGTTTTTCCTGATCAGAGCGGGGAACAACTCAGTGTAAGTCATGGGAATGGCATCAAATTATGGTTTCCTTGGTGAACGATACTGGTTATTAAATTGATAAGCTTGTTGTCGAGGCTGCTGTTGAAATGACCGTTGTTGAATTGGTGGGGTTTGCTGAGTTGGGGTCACCATTGTTGTGCGGACAGCCGGAGTGACTGCCGCAACATGTGAATAGCCACTCCTTGGTCTCCCAGGGAAAATTACACTGACATCTTGTTCTTTCATTTTTGGGAAAGCACTTCCAAACTTCTTGATACTGCTAGATGGACTTCCTTCCTTAACCAAACGTCCCTCACGAATCCCTTCTTCCAACCGCATGCCCATACTTACCATCTCGGTGAAATCACTGGGTGCGCTCGCAATCATTCTTTCATAATAAAAAGAACCTAAAGTCTTCAGGAATATCTTTTTCATTTCCTTCTCTTCAAGAGGGGGATAAATCTGAGCAGCAATCTCGCGCCACCTCTGGGCATATTCTTTAAAGGACTCCCTGTCTTTCTGGGACATCACCTGGAGTTGATCTCTGTTCAGCG
Source organism: Vicia faba (assembly GCA_948472305.1). Classification (NCBI taxonomy): domain Eukaryota; kingdom Viridiplantae; phylum Streptophyta; class Magnoliopsida; order Fabales; family Fabaceae; genus Vicia; species Vicia faba. Next base: position 1,585,108,085 of record OX451738.1, read on the forward strand.
CCATGTCGATGTTATACTTATACTGGCGAACAAAAGCTTCACTAAGATCGTTGAAATTACGGATCCGGGTGCTATCCAAACCCATATACCATTTTAGAGCGGCACCAGTCAAACTGTCTTGAAAGTAGTGAATTAACACATTATGATCATCAGAATATGTAGACATCTTTCTTACATACATAGTTAAATGACTCCGCGGACACGAGTCACCTTTATACCTTTCAAAGTCCGGCACTTTGAATTTGGCTGGGATCTTTACATTTGGAACTAAACACAGGCCATGAGTATTTTTTCCAAACAAATCTTTCCCTTTCAGCACTCTGATCTCCCTTTGCATCTCTTGAAACTGGTCCTGAAATTCCTCCATTCTATCGAAAAGACTCAGACTTTCAGTAGGCTCGGCATGATAAGTAGGCTCATTCATGTATGACATAGAATGAACCACAGGAACGGTAGTTGTCATCACCGGTTGAGGGAAAGGTGCCACAGGCGGAATTACAGGTGGCACAGTAGTAGTCTCTGGTTGAGGAAAGGACACAGTAGGTTAAACCAAAGGTTGTACGGCAGGTTGATACCCTTCTGGCATGAAGTTATAAGGCATTCCCCACGGAAAACCTTTTGGCATATGATGTTGAAGCGGAGAGTTGACTTTAGTCACTGATGTTGGAATGGTGACAATCTCAGAAACCACAGTAGTTGAAGTCTGAATCTCAGCAGCTGCAGTCGATGGCTGATTCTGAGCAGCCATCAAACTTTCCACTAGCGCAGTTAACTTTTCCATTCCGACACAAAGGGTAGAAACCTCCTCGCGAAGCTCGTGGTTTTCCTGTTCCAGATCTTCCATCTTCCTCTGACGATTGGCTCGGGTATCGTACCGATGAGACAGCTTGACAATCTATCGGAGTGGAAAAAGAAACAAGGATAAGACTCTAGAAAACATGTGAAGTGGAATGTTGGATGATGCATGATATGCGATGCAAATGATCATTTGTTTCGATAGTTTTTCAAGGAACTTCAATAATTTTGCACACATCAATGGTAAAGGAATTTGGAACAACAAAAACTCATTTCATTACAAAAGCGGTAAATTACAACTTACAACTTTGGAACAACAAACAATAAATTACAACTTTGGGACAACAACCCAATAATAAAAAGCAGTAAATTACAACTTTGGGACAACAACCCAATAATAAAAAGCACTAAATTACAACTTTGGAACATGAAGCCCTTTTACAGAGTTTTACAAAATGACAACAGTAATAAAAATAAAACTAAGAACTAAAGATCACTCAGAATCATCAGATGAAGGACCAAAAGCCAACTGTAACTGGAGCTTCCTGATCTTCTCTTCATAAAAGTCTTCCATCTCTTTCTTCTCAGCTACCAGTCGATCAATGATTTCCTTTTGTGGATTAGGAACAAGAGCAACGCTTACCGAATCTTCCTTCTTTCTCTTCCTTTCATTAGCATATTTCTTCAGTAATGCATCCTTTTGACGAAGCTTCTCATCATGATCAATGAACCAGCCGTCTTGAATAAATAGCAAATCCTCCTTTTCCTTTAGCTATCGAGTCAGGACCCGATTCTCGTATTCTGAAATTCTATACTTTTCTTTCCAAGCATCTCTCTCGAACTTCATCCTAGCCAGATTTCCTTGGTATTCTCCCATGTTCCCGATAGGGATATCAACAGATGATGATGCAACAGTAGGGAATAAAGGTTTCTCGGGTTTATAGGGCATCTTGAGAGAACAAGCCCTAGCACGAACCCATTGTAGGTAAGGCTCCAAAGAAACAACACCTCTTTGTCCTAACATGTCTCTCCCTTTCCTATGGATGTGACGCCAAGCTCCTTCAATATCCTTCTTAGCTGTCTGGTGATCTTGTCCTTCTTGTAGAAAGAAGCCACTCACATGGATGTTGTTCGGCTTATCCCTCATCGGGTATCCAAACTGACGGCGTGCGAGAACAGTATTATAGTTAATTCCTCCTTTCGTACCAAGAAGAGGCACGTTAGGAAAAGCACCATAGCTATTGATGATTTTCACGTCATAGTAAACTCGATTATACCAATCAATTTCGAAATGAGTGAGAGCCATAATTTTTGGCGCCCATCGTGGCTCCTTCTCAAGATCCCAGAAAACATTAGACCTAGGTAGGTGAGAAACATACCACTGATACAGCAACGGTGCACAACAAATAATCATCCCTCCTTGATAAGAGTTTCGAAGATGGATAGAGTAGTAGGTATCTCCTAGCAGCGTAGGGACTGGATTTCCAATCAAGAAAATTCTGATGGCGTTGATATCCATAAACTTATCAACATTAGGAAACAAGAATAGGCCATAAGCGAGTAAAGCAAAAACATCTTCAAAGGAAATAGTATCTTTTATCTCAGCGAAATGACGAGCTTTCTTCAACAAAAACTGCACAAATAAGCCTTGGATTCCCCCTTTTATGGTCATGTTCTCCTCTATCTCCGACTTCCTCAAGTGGGTGATGGTCGCTATCTCGTGAGATTTGGGTTCCTCTTCTAAGCCAGAAAAAGGAACACAGTCGGTGATCGGCAAACCAATTATGTAGGAGTACTCTTCTAAGGTGGGCATTAACTAGTAATCCGGAAAGGTGAAGCATCGATACAACGGCTCGTAGAATTGGACCAACGTACTAAGGATGCCTTCTTTCATCTTGCGCTTCATGAGAGGTATAATGGACCCATACTTTTTCTGAAAATCTGTCGGGTTCTTGATCTTAGGAATCAAACTCTTCAGCTCTTCAATCTCGGGCTCCTTAAAACTATAACTTCGAGTGTTTCTTCTTCCAAACTCCATAATAACGGTACCTGAGATGTCTGCAAAAATATTCTTAAATTCCTTGAAAAACAAGTTTTTACAAAAAATGTTGATGGATGCATGGATGAATGATAATGCAACAGTTACACACAAGTTCACAAATATGGGGTTTAAAGGTTCAACGCTTCGAGCATGGAGTCAAAGGTAAAGCCCACCCCAGGGTATGCACTAACGGTTTAATCACACCTGTAAGACAAGGTTCTAAGAGTTCCTGGAGTCTACATTCCTCCTTCGAATATTACCAACATCCTGATTACTCAATAATTAGCAATATTCTCAAGAGAAACTCGTCCGAGCGTAGCATCGCATAACAACTACTTCCGGATTACTCCGTTATAGTCTCTGCGCTACACCTAAAAGGCCAAGATGGGTTAGGGTTCTACGGTTCTCAGCTTCTCTGGCTCCCAGGTCGAAAATAATAATGTCTTCCTGATTACTTGGTAAACAAATATTATGTTCAAAAGGGCCTTCCACTGAGTGGAGGATTTCATGCCTCCTTCTTCGGGATTACTCCCTCAAAGTTAACATGACTATACCGCCCGTCCTATTCTTAAGTGTAACTTAATCCGGGTATAGGATTCGTCCTTTGCAAAAAACCCAAAAACCCCAATATAAACACATAATCAAACAAATCAAATAATAATAAAACAAATAAAACAAACTAGGCTTAACCCACTTAGGGATGGACCAGCAAGAGGTCAATCTTTCCCCAGTGAAGTCTCCATTTCTGTAGCGATAAACAATGTAGCGGGGTAAATCGAAGATCGAACTATTAATTAATTCGTCTCACAAAAGCAAGAGTCGCCACCGCGCTTTATTATTTCCAAGGGAAAAGGGAAAAGAGCGAAATAAAACCCTAAAATATGCAATGTAAAATAATACTTTAAAAGTAATGAAAATACAAGGCGTTTTTGAAAAGAGGTCTAGAGTTCGGGGGTTGGTTATACAATGGGAATGTATTAGCACCCAATGTACCTATAGTATTCTATAGGAACCTTTTGAAATATCTGTTTATTAAAAAAAAAGTTTGTTTGATTAAAAATAAATTGTTTGGCCGAAAATGGGTATGGACTAGTTTTCGAAAATACGACGACCTAACGTCGAAGTTTTGACTTAAAAGGTGTGAGTTTTTGAAAAATTGAATATTTGGGAAAATTATCTTAAGTTTTTAACAAAATAATAAACAGAAGATGAATGAGGGTATTCGCGCTATGTATTTTGAAGACATGAAGTCGACAAAAATTTAAACGATTCCCTTGGATTGAAACGGATGAAAGATATGCGGATTAACGATCAATTAATTAAAATTACAATTGAACAATTCGCTAATGAAATTTAAATCATACTAGCATGCATTTTAATGATTAAACAAATAATCAAAAGTACATGAAGCTTAAATTACGAAATCATAGATTTTTAATAATTAAACACATAACAAAATTAAATCATAAAACATGTATTTTGAATAATTAAGTAAACAACAACACAAAAAATAAAAATAAGAATTAAATAGTATGTTGACAAAATTAAATAAAGATGAATTTTAATTAAACATTTTTTATGTGTTTTTTATAATAATTAATAATTATACAGCAAACTAAATTAATATAATTAAGTATGTTAAATAACATGGCCAAAAGAATAAAAGACAGAAGAAAAAAAAGACCCGACCTTTAAATTGTTGGTAACATATTTTACCAATTGAACTGTGTCATTATTCATTTATTAGCATAAGTTAATAAAAACATAAGGAAAAAAAATTGAAATTGGAAATGGATTAAATTAGGCCCAATGGGCCACCGGGTCAAGGAAGGAAGAAAATAAAAAAAAAACTTGGAAACCCTAATGCTATGAGGCGCGCCGCTTGCTGCATGGGGAAATGGAGAGACAAAAATATTATTATATGTATTATTGCTACTGTTATTGAAAAAAGTGGGAAAAACATTATTATTATTATATGCTTGGGAATAGAAAAGAATAATATATTATTATGTGTTAATAGAAATAAAAAACAGTAAAGTAAACTTGTAAAAAAAAAGGCAATGTTAATCCCTCTCTCTCTAAAACAAATTCAACCCTTCTTCATCTCTTTCTCTCACGGAAAAAACCTCTTCCTTCTCTCTTCCACAGATCCAAACCTCTTCCTCTCTCTTTCTCTCACGCATCCGAACTCATTCCTCCCTCTTCCTTTCACTCAAACTTTCTTCTTCCTCTATTACAGAAAAAACCTCTTTCTTCCTCCCTCTCATAGATCCGTCCTCCTCTCTTTGCATCTCCTTCTTCTCTCTTATACCGAAGGTTGAAATCTTCCTCTGAACACTATTTTACCTTGTTATGTGTTGAGTTTTGTGGTGAGAAAACTTTGAAAATACCGAAACACTTTTGCAAATCTACTAATACTTTTTTAATTTTTTTGAGAAAACTGAGTTCTGATTTGAACTGGGGGGCGCAAATCAAACGTTATCATGTAAAAAAAATCGAATCTAAAAGTCTCACGATGGCGCCGCCGCGAGCCATCGCTGCTGCCGCGACTCTTCTCCTTCCGGCCAGACCTTCTCACTTCTTTCTCTCTATTTTATTATTTTGTAACAGCAAAAAGTTCTCTCTATTTTTATTATTTTGTAACAGCAAAAGATAACAAGCCTTTTTTTGGACAGCGAAAGCAAAAATAGTTTTTTATGGATTTTAAGATTTTTATAACAGTATAATGGTTTTATGGATATTTGGATATTTAGAAAAACAAAATATTTTTGGGTATTGGATATTAGAAAAGAAAAATATTTTTGGATATTGGATAGCAAAATATTTTTGGTTTTGTAACAACAAATGGGTTTTTTATTGTGTAACAGCGAGTATTTATTTTGGTATTGTAACAACAAATATTTTCTTGGTATTGTAACAACAAATGTTTTAAAAATTTTGTGACAACAAATGATTTGTGGACTTTGAGATTTTGTAAAGCAAAAAGGATAACCAAGTTTTTGGACAGCAAAATGTTTTGGACAGCAAAAAGTTTTGGACAGCAAAAATATTTTGGACAGCAAAAAGTTTTGGACAACACAAATATTTTGGACAGCAAATGTGTTTTTGGGGCAGCAAAAATGTTTTGGACAGCAAAAATATTTTGGACAGCAAAAAGTTTTGGACAGCAAAGATATTTTTGGGACAGCAAAAATAAACAAGTCTTTGGGACAACAAAGGTGTTTTATTTTGGGACAGCAAGCTCTAAACAAGTTGGGACAACAAGTTCTAAAAAAGTTTTTTTGGGACAGCAAGATGGATAACAAGTATTACGCGACGGAAGAAGTAAGCTTTTTATTACACTTATTATTATTATCGATATTATGAATACTACCATGTTTAAAAATGCTAATAATCATGCAGCAACTCAACTTAAACATAGTACCACAATGAAAAGAATGATAAGGCAAAATATTGCATGGCAAAGAAAAATGATATAGCAAGTGATTCAAGTATGAACATATGCAACAGTAGATAGAGATGAGAAGAAGAATATACCTATCGGAACCTCTCCGATGGGGCTTCTAACAAAACGGTAAGCTTCCTTGAGTTGTTATCTTTTCTCTTTGCTGGATTTTTCTTAGAACCACACTAATTTTGTGTTTTCACTCTTGCTGAAAATTTTAGAACAACACTCTATTTTTTCTATTTTTTCTTACTGCTGATTTTTTCTTCTTCTCTTTTTTGTGTTGACAAAGACTCTTATTTATAGTGGAGTGTGTAGGATTTGAGGGGGAAAAACAGTAGAAATTTAATTTGTTTTGGCAAGTTGTTTCTATGCTTTGTTCTCACAAATTACTTTAGCCATTTTGATACAAATTGTTGTTACCTTGATGCAGGTTGGAGCAAGTTTTTGGCAGCACTTGGAACTGCTGTATGTTGCTGTTTTTTTACTGTTTTATAGCATTCTACAACGTTTCTCTTTGCTGTTTTTTTCAGGTTATTTGGAGCATTATTTGACCAACAAAAATACAACAAAATGGGCTTGAAGAAAGGTTGCAAACATGGGCTGCACTAGCACTTTGCTGAATTTTTTTTTATGTTGAAAATAAATCTTGTATAAACTTGTAGCTTCTTTCAACTTTGTAATAAACTCCAATAAATTGTAACATTGAAATAATATGCATTCTTCAATATATTTCCACTCTTTGAGAGTTATGAATAATCTTGAATCTTCACATAAACATGAATCTTGATATATCTTGATAAAAATTCAAGATCTTCCATTTAAATTTGGGAAATAATTGAATAATACTTGGATGAATTGTTGAATGTTGAATAAATAATAAAGCAAGTCTTGGACTTTAATCTTGCATACTTGTAATAGAAATCCAAATAAATCACATGGGTTAATCTTATAACCAAATAAAATTCCTCACTAACTTCTTGAAATAATACTTCAATGTATTTAAATAACCATGATGTAGATCCACCAAAATAATCACAAGAATAATCTTGAATAAATATTCCATGTGATAAATGAATATTATTGAATGAAATCTCTTGAATAGCTCCTCCTTAATTATCACTTGGATTCAAATATATAAAATTCCAAATATTCCGAATAAATTTTTCTAGAACGGTTTTGAATTTAATTATCCCATTTCGGAGAAATTCAACCCGCATCATGAGAAAATTTACAGATGATTTTTGGTCCAAGAAATCGAAAATGACGGTATAACTTGGTTTTTCTTGCATTTTAGAACAATGTGAAACACACATGAACCAAAGCCGAATTTGACTGTTCTTCCTGAAAAAACATTCGGAGAAAAACGGAGACCATTTACTGGATAGAGTGTGGAAATAAACACACAATTCTCTGAAATTCTTTGATGAACCAGTCTTTTGGAAATTAACGAATGACATCATTTCTGTTCTGAGACTCGAAATCCTGATCGACGTACAACGTCTAATGCTCTTCTTTCAGACCTATTTTCTGCACATGAAAATAAAACAGCAAAACATGCACTTCGTGCTTGATTAGTGGTTAGTCATTCATAAAAATGCTCGCAACACTCGATAATCTCTACACAGTCAAAGCTCGACAGTGAAACGTTCGAAACCTACCATATTCTGTGACCTTGATGTGTACGAAAAATAATGCAAATGGAGCAGGGATCTTAGGTAAAAAATTGGGGTATGACAAAAGTTGTTGATAAAAATTCAACTTCTAACATCTTCTTGTGTTTACCCTACGAGATCTTTGGAAACATGCATCCACATACCATGCATCATATCATGACAAGTTTTCCCCACATAGGTAGCTCATCTGATTACTGTTTATTTTAGTAGAGATGGCTCTAGAACAGACTATCAAGGACATTCAGACTCAAAATGCTCAACTTCAAGAAATGTTCTTGTACCTATCCAAGGGGAAACAAGAAGTGAAAACACTCCTCACTAGGGGCATGACCATGGGGAATCCTGAGGAAAACAGAGATGACCAGTTGGAACGGATACAAACTGAGATAGCCACAATGAAGATATAGATGATAGGCCAGATGGTGGGTCAGATGGCTCTTATCCAAAACTTGGCTCAGGGACAAGAAGAGCTGAGAGTCCTCGTCAACAAACTTCATCAAGACAGTTGCAACTGTATGAAACAAACAGTCAAGATTGGGGATCAAGTCATTACTCATCCCCCCATGAGACAAGAAGCCGATTCGAGGGAGAAAAAATCTTCCCAAATTGTTGCCACGTCACGGGCCTAACAACGACCTCGTCAACATCAACAGGAAAATCAGCAAAGGAAAAACAAGCCCGAGAGACAGTTTACTAACATCAAGATGCCACTGTCTCAAGCATTGCAACACATGTTGAGGATGAATCTGATTACGCTGATAGGACCTCATCCAAACCCAAAAACTACATCTCATAACTATAATCTTGATGCCAGGTGTGCCTATCATTTCGACAGCACTGGGCATGATACAAACGATTGTTGGGCGCTGAAGTACAAGATTCAAAACCTGATCGACAGAGGAGCATTGGAGTTCACACAATACGGTCAACTGGATCTTTTATATCACCCCTCAAGAACATCCATGTGAAGTGACAATTTGGGCTAGGAATTTTTCTGTTTATTCGAATTTTCAGTTGTAATTTCTTTGTTTACTTAAACACTTATCTTTATTTCAGACTTTGATTACTCTCACTAATGTATTAAATATGTTTGTATTGAATTAATCCATTCATTTTCACTCTATTTAAACTATGATTTTTACTCCCTTTACGATATTCAACTCTTGTTTCAAAAAGTTGCAAACCTTTAAAGGGAGGATAACGAAAACAATGCCATAATCTCATACAATATGCTTTTGAACAGACCTTGCTGATGATGTACAGGCGTTCTTTCAATACCTAAACACTTGAGTTATAATGAAGATAATCCTTAGTCAACCCCTTTGAGCCTAAGAAGAAGGAGTTTTATTTTTCACACAAATTAAAACCTTTAATCAAAACCTGGGGCGGGGTAGTCTCTCAGTTAATTCGAATGTGTGTTCAGTCACAAACTCTCACTTCGTATACAACGAATGACATTAAAAACATTTCCCCTAGAATCAAAAGACGGTGATGGTTCCCTACCAAATAGGCAGTCATTATCTCTCAAAAGAAAAGCCCACTAAGTCAAAAAACCTACGAAAAAGACTTGAGAAAAAACTGGGGCATCCCGCTGACTATAATCTCAAAACAAGAACAGTCATGCAAAAATCAGGGATAGTAAATCAAAAAAGAGGACACTACAGATCCTCGACAACATGAAAAATGTTGCAAAAATGACTGCCTTCCAACAAATAAACTTCCAAATTTCTGAACCATCACCAAAATGTCATTCAGACTTAAGTGGAATTCAAACGCACAATTAACTGAGTTTAGGACTGAAGAATATCACGAAGAACGGGCGGGTACAAATAGACTTTGAGCCTTATCCTTTTGTTTCTTAAACCGTGAACCAAACCACGCTACAACCCTTCAAAAGTCCTAATTGAGGCATGGGTTAGTTCGAAATCATATTGTTACAAAAGGTATCCTGACTCCTGTAAGGCTTACTCTAAATCCTGAGTTAAATTTTCTTACAAAAAAATCTTTATCTGCTAAAACGCATTTTCAAAACTTCAAGACAAGCATAAACTTTGCATTATTTGAATATCGTTGTTTGCATATGGCTAATTGTTTGACAACAGAGAAATTCACACGACGAATATTCATCAAACAAAAGTTCTATCAGTGAATAAAATTACTTCAAATGGGGTGACATTCCCAACGATAAATCTCCTAGTAAGCAATGGGGCGTGACATGTCACTGTCCAATTCGTTTGAGGACAGTCAAGGTAAGAATCCAAGAAATCTCTCAAGAAGTGTTAAATAACCAGGGGCAGATTTGCATCCGAGTCACTTGGGGCATTGAACATGAACTCCAACAAAGGGTTGTATGCAGTCAAGCAAACATTTCCTAGAAATTCTACAAACACTTGCTACTAGGGGCAGTGACAAATCCCCCACCAAGTCCTTTTTATAGGGAAACTCCCAGCCAGAGTTTCAATCTCTGGAAAACCTTCTCCCCAGCTGATTTGGTATCAAGAAGAATCCTCGAGGAGTTCTACCAAAAGAAAGCATCTCTCCGGAAGATTGGTGACATGGTTTATTTCCCCGACAAACGGAAAGATTCCCCAGCTTGAATTTGCCTCTCAGATTATCACAAATCAAAGGATCACAACTCCTCTTCCCCCGTAGACTTCTCTACAATCCCTAATGAGTTGCTGTAAAACCTGGGAGGCAACCAGATAATAGTTAACTCCTTTTTTCTCAACAAGTTATTAACTTCCATCAAGAGAAAGCTCCCCATTAGAGAAATGGACAACTAAAACTCCTGAACCCTTTCCCCCAAGCAGGAATCAACACTCTCCACAGAGTTTTCAACATTCCCCAACGGAGTTTTCCTCAAATAACAAAATAGGAATCCCCAGCGGAAACATTCTAAAAGCAAGGTTTGGAAAAGTGTGCATACTCTTCATTCCCAACGGCCGTCCGGGATTCAGCTTCCCAAAACTCCCCAGCGCTTGTCAAGGATTTATTTTCCAAAACAAAATTACACTCCAACAACATTTCATGCATCATATTACATACATGATAAGCGCATACAGCAAAAATACATACGGTATAATCTCATTTATTTTGAGAAAATCATTACGCCATGCATTTCATGACATTGCATACAACTAACTCTTTACCTTTTCAGGAAAGATAAATCAACAAAAAATTATCATCAACAAATTTTCAACAAAGACAAGACAACTATCTATGAATAAATTAATTATAGATCAATTCCCGAAATAGGACCGGGTGACTATCTACATGACGAATACTTCCTTCAGACCTCTGTTGATTCAGTTTAAATCTCTCAATGGTTTATCTTGATTCCTTTCTGGTAGACATTTTCTCTGGTTCATATAGATCTCCCCAAGATTTATTCTGATTAGTTCCAGTTAAAGAATATTCAAGACCTCTGCTGGTTCAGTTTAAATATCTCAATGGTTTATCTTGATTCCTTTCTAGTAGACATCTTCTCTGGTTCAGATAGATCTCCCCAAGATTTATTCTGATTCGTTCCATTTAAAGAATATTCAAGATCTCTGCTGGTTCAGTTTAAATCTCTCAATCGTTTATCTTGATTCCTTTCCGGTAGACATTTTCTCTGGTTCAGATAGATCTCCCCAAGATTTATTCTGATTCATTCCAATTAAAGAATATTCAAGACCTCTGCTGGTTTAGTTTAAATATCTCAATGGTTTATCTTGATTCCTTTCTGGTAGACATTTTCTCTGGTTTAGATAGATCGCTCCAAGATTTATTCTGATTCGTTCCAGTTAAAGAATATTCAAGACCTCTGCTGGTTCAGTTTAAATCTCTCAATGGTTTATCTTGATTCCTTTCTGGTAGATGTTTTCTCTGGTTCAGATAGATCGCTCCAAGATTTATTTTGATTTGTTCCAGTTAAATAATATTCAAGACCTCTCCTGGTTCAGTTTAAATCTATCAATGGTTTATCCTGATTCTTTCTCGTAGACATTTACTCTGGTTCAGATAAATCGCTTAAAGGTTTATTCTGATTCTTTTCCAGTTGAAGTCAAGTTTATACTTAGTCTAATTTCTATCATCAATCACCTTTGGATGGCATCTATAAGCCCATCTCTGACAACTCTCCATCATCTCTCTAAATGGCATCTGTAAGCCCATTCCCTACACAATCAACCACCACATCATCAAGTGCAAATTTCTGGGCACTCTAGTGTTCAATCATCTTCCACCTTCAAGTCACGAATGGCAGACTCGTCAATCTAACTCTTCGGGTTTAAGAATATTAAACAGGGGCAGCTGTTGTACCCAAAAATTTTCCCTCTCATTTCTCAAGGTATTTCTCACAAGGATTCTCAAAAATTTAAGCTTGCACAAGTACAATTGAATTTTCCAGCATCAAGTTAAATAGGAAGCTGTTAAAAAAAGGGGAAAATAGATAAAAATAATATTTTTGACAAAATTAGAGAAAAACAAATCTTCTTCGATTCACTTCCTTCGATTGGCCTTTTGGCCTCTTTCGAAGCAAGCTTGGTTTGCATCCTTCGACTAGGCGTTGGCCTCTGGCACGCTGGCTTGGATTCACAAGGCAAGAGCTTCCTGCACGCCACCTTCGATTACACCTTTGGCCTCACAGGGTTCACAATGCAATGGCTGCCTATGTGCCTGCTTCGATTGGATGTTTGATGTGTGCATTCCTGTGTTGACTGGACAAATATTCCCCCCATACTTGCTTTGATTCATAAGTTGATGTTTAGTTACATACAAGCCTTCGTTTGAGCTATAACTTTTTTCTTGCACGCAAGAAGCTCCCACCATGCTGGCATGCACAAGGAAAAAAGTCTCTTGTATCCTCCTTCAATTCCAAGGCAAAAAGCCTCCTTTTGGCATCCTTCGATTGCATCCTTGCCTCCTGCGTGCACCCTTCATTTAGGCATATGGACCTTTTTGTTGCAAGTTTTGTTTGGGTGTTTATACCTCTTGCATGTAGGCTTGGACAGGGCATTGACTATGTTTATACTAGCTTCAACTGGACGACAGTTCCCTTTAGCATGTTTCAATTCCACCCTTGACAACCTTCAGCACACATAGTGGTGGATTTGAAGGGCATACATATTGTGATATGGTGGGAGAACGGACTTGGGTGTTTTGTGTTTGATTGCAAATGTTGCGGTTAGAAACATCCCCCACCAACTTTTCTTTTATCCAAAAGGAAAGGTGAAAAAGCACGGGAAAGACCTTTGAGATTATTTCTTGAGTTCGGGGGGTAGATTATGAAAAGGGAAAGTGTTAGCACCCTTTTCATCCATGGTTTTTCATGGGCTCTTAGTTACTTGCTAGATCACTTGCTTTTGTTAGAAAATGTGATTTGTGTGGTTTTTGAAAGTATTTTGTAAATACGCCATTGTTTAGGCAAGCTTTGTAACGATTCTCGTTCGTAAGAATGTATACAAAGGTGTTGATCTTTTGAAAATGTTTTCAAGTTTGAACGATGTTTTTAAAAGTGTAGGTGTTTGTTTTGAAGATAGCAAGGATGTTTTTATTTTGAAATTGAGCAAGTAACCAGGAACATTCTACCTACTCAAAAGTCTTTTATGTTCATTTCCTCTTTTCTTTGACGTTGTTATCTTACCATTGATTTGGTAAGTAACCCTATCTTTAGATGTAAAGGGACGGGCGTGAGTCATTGTATAGTCATGATAGCAATGTTATGAGATATGTTAGAATTTCTCTTGAGGGACTAAGATCACTTGTAAGGCAATATTTGAAGCGTCAACAAGGGACTATGATCTTGTATTTTGATTGTTTTTGCTAAGACATCCCACATGCATAACATGACCATTTTTATAAGGCAACAAGTGGAATTACCCTAAGGGTGCATGTGTGAATAGTGTGTTTGATTTGCATGCATTTAATCTTTGATTAGGGTTATCTACTTGTTGATTTTATATTTCCATATAAACCCTAATTTACTAGCATTTATATGAAAGTGGTAAATTGCGGAAAGTAAATTTACTACGCTATTACATCATTTGGGGATGAGGTATACAAATTTACAAATGGGGATTGCAAGAAATTAAAACTAATTATCTATTACAACCATATTGAAATAATGAATAATATACAAGGATGTAAATAGAAAAGAAATGGATTTTTGTTTAGATTTTAAAGAAAATGGTTTTAACCTAATTATCTAAAAAAAATAATTAATTAAAATAAGTATTAAACCCTAGTTTAAAAGAAATAAAATTAATCAAGAAAGCATTTTTAGGTTTTTTTGTTTATGAAAAGTCTTGATTTAATTAAACTAATAAAAGGAAATAATTTAATTAATTAAAATCCCTAATTCTAATTTAATTTAATTAGAAAAGAAATTCAAAGCAAAAAATAAGTTAAAAAATTAATTTAATCAAGAAAAGAAATTTGTTAAGAAAAATGTTTTTTGTTTTTAATAAATAAATAAAAAACTAAAAGATGCTACTTTGAATAAATCACGAATAATAAAAATAAAAATATTTTTGGTGAGATTTTTATATATTCATAAAATAGACCTAATAAACTAGTAGTGTGCAAAAAATTAGTTCAAAAGGAGTTGACTTGATGGGTTAAATAAATTGTTGAAGTTTGTTAAAAATGTAAAATGAGTCAAGTGATAAAAATAAGATTTTTGGTCCTGCCAAGGCTTGAACTCAAGACATTCAGGTTGCTAGCTCAAAATAATACCACTAGGCCAGGCATGTTTCCTTGTTACCCATGTGCTTGCGTAATATTATATGAGAACATTGCTTCCTGAAATCACAAAATCATAAAATAACACAAAATATGCAAAAGGGGGGTTCACTATAGTTCGAACCCGCGCCCCTAAGGTGAAAGTGACATGAAATGCACGCTGCTTGCCATTGGGGTGGCGGTTACATCCGTTAGTGAAACAACAATCATTAAATATAAAATGAACTTGGATGTAAAAATTTGAAAATGGTCAGGCCCTCCTTCTTCTTCCTCCTGCACGCTGTTACTGTTACTGTAATAACATGTATTTTACATATTTTTCAAAAAAAACTCTAATTTCCTCATTTCTCAAACAAATTCAAAAATATAAAAATAAAACTTGCTTAGAATTTCGCAAGGATTTCAAATATATAATTAGTTTTTATTTATTCCCACTATAACTCACGAATTTCTACCTGTACCAAACTGAAAACCTAAATGTCCAAAAATTTTAGTTTCAAAATTCTCATCCCACAGTCAATTAAAATGAAATTTAAGGATATGATTATCTTCATAGACATGATATCTACATTTTATATTTTGAAAGTAAGTGCAAATGATGCTTGTATCAAGATTTCAAAGTTGGAAAAACTTACCTCTTGATGCAAAAATCCAATGGCCTCTACACGACTTCTAGAAGCAATATGATGATTGCTTTAGCTTCCTAGGACCTTGGTGAGTATGTTGCAACTTTTACTTTGCCTTGAAAGTGTCTGGATTGGTCTACTCAAGTCAAGTTTCAATTGTGGATTTTGAAAATGGTGGATGATGAAAATTATGTTATAGTGAGGAAACAGGGGTATGGATAATTTCTATATGATATATATGAAGTGTTTAGATGATTTATTTTGACAATAGTTGCAAGAGTGATGAGTTTCGAAGTTAAGGTTTCAAAAGCTTAAAAATGATGATTTTTGGCCAATTAGGGTTTGAGAGTGTAAGAGAGGGTTTAAGGGCTTGTAAATTCGTCCCCTCATTTGCATAAGAGTGTCTTGATATATAGGAAAAGGTTTGGAGACTTGAGATGGTCAGATTACCAAGATCACATATTATGGCATTTTTGCTTGTTTTTAAAGCAAAGTGGAAAACCAAAATCCCAATGTGTGGTACAAGCTATGTAGAGTGGTTGAATCACTTTAAACATGCTTCTTTTGAGCTGCTAGGTTGAGTGTGTGCAGATGGAGCCATTGAGAGGCTCAAGAAATGGTTGACATTGTGAAAAATCTTGCTTTACAAGATTGGATATGTTACTTTTTGCATTTTCAACCATAAATGGTATCAAGACTTGGACAAAAAATCAAATCCTTGTGTAATACACTTAGGGTCTGTGTAATTACTTAATTATGGAGAGATTTAGAAGCAACATGGCCTGAAAAGTGAGATTGAATGATAAGGTTATGAGATTTGATTATTAGTTCATCACAAAAATGACTTATAATTCAAGTTTATCATGCCAACTTCAAGTCTTAGAATCTCCTAGCTCAAAAATGATCTCTTCAAGTTCTTGGACATTTTGAAAAGGTTGGAACATCCTCTACAACTTTCATGTTGGAAATTTTTAAAGAATCAATTAGGAACTAGGTGAAAAGTTGCCATTAAGTTAGGTCAAAATCCTAACTAAAATACTCAAAATTTCACTAAGTATTTTTAGTTTCATGGACATGTCTTCATAAATTCATAACTTGAAATCCAAGAATTTCTAGAAAAAATTCTGCCATACAATGTTTTAGATCTCATTGAGATCTACGAATTTCATTTTGGAAGTTTTCCTTGAATCATCTTGCATCATGGTGGAAATTTGGCACAAAGTTATGAAAAAATGTTAACTTTCTAAGACTTAGAAAAATTTCTAAGTCTTAAAATTTTGACTTTTCAAAGATGATTTTGACTTTTCAATTTCTTGATGAAAAAGTTTCATCTTTTGACAAGTTTCATTTTTGAAACTTGATTTTGATCAAAAAGTCAAAGTTTGACTTTTCAGTGCACAGTTGACTGAAAGTCATCTGTCAATCCAATGATCTTAAGCAATGTTTTAGGTCATGAAATTAGGTCAAAATGATGCAATTGAAATCTTGAGATTATGACTCAAACCAATTGATCATTTGCTAGGTCAAAAAATCAAAAATTGCCCCTTCTCAGTCAAAACCCTAATTTTGACCATTTTGCCCTTTTGATGATTTTATCAATTTTTTTGAGGAATTATGGTCCAAACTTGGTCAAATGATACATATGAGTTTATGATGTTGATGTGGATAAAAAATTATGAAGTTTGACTGTGAATTGGTCATAGTTGACTTTTTCCCCAATACAGCTGACTTTTAGGTCAATTGCTCAATTGACTGAGCAAAAGTGTGATCCAAGGCTTGAAACTTGACATGAGTAATCTTTGGGGTCCATAATGATCCATGAAATTCATATGAAGCATTGAAAGTTCAATTATCCTTGTGAAATCTCAAACTCTAATTTGGTCATCAGTGCTTAAGCAGGTGTCTTGAGTTGATCAATCCTAGTGCAGTTTTGAACCAAGAGAGATCTTTGTGAGAAAATAATTGATAAGTGAGAGGGAAAATTTTGGGGTACAACACATATGAATCCCTATTGAAGGGAATACCTTACTAGTCCATTCAAAGGACACATTTGGCCCTTTTCAAAGAAACATACATGACCCATTCAAGGGACATATCTGGGCGTCCCATTTGAAGGACACGCTTGATGGCCCATTCGAAGGATTTACAAAGCCCACCTTAAGGATTGTTTTGGTGACCCATCCAAGGGTCACACATTTGGCTCCTTCGAAGGATGCACAAAAGTGACCCATTTGAAGGACACTTGTTGGATGAAAATCAAATAACATTGTTGGAAGAGGAATCTGGTCGAAGGAGGGTCAAAATGAAAGAATGAAATGTTCAAAGATGCTTGCTGCCAAGTTCATGCCTGGTACACTGGCCAAAACTGCTGCACAGCAGTCCTGAAACAGTGCCCCATTCTTGCACCAAAATTGCATATAAATACTGCCCCTCGAAAGTTACAAAAGCAGTTTACTCAATTTGTTTAAACTATTCTGCTTTTCCTCCAAAAGCTTCAGTCAGCTTTGCCTATAAATAAGAGGCTCCACAACATGTTTAAGGAGGACTTTTTGGCTAGAGGAACGAATCTTCAAAATTCTCAAACACTCTAAAAAATCATCAAACTCTCAAACACTTAAACACTCATCAAACACAAACCCAGAATCCAAACATTTGTCCCCTTCGAATCTGAAACATCCCCACACCTTGTTACCCTTCGAATCCATTAGAAAGAACATCACACTTATTCTTCTCCATCGAATCCAACCTTAGAGACGTCACCTTCGTTTCCTCCCTTCGAATCCATAAGAACTCAAGGCAGCCACTCAAGGTCCAGCACACGCTCCAACTCCAAACAAGGTAAGTCACTCTTAACCTTGAACCCTTCATTTCTAGCATGACATGTGAATAAACTTTCTTTTCATTTCAAACATGTACATACCATTGTTCATCTTTTCGTTTCCACCCTTTTAACTTGCTTTCATTAATAATCTTCTTGGTTTTTCTTCTTGTTCATTTAAACATGCTTTAAAACTAACCTGACCATAAGACCCATGCAAGCATGGCCTCAGGCCATGTAGCTACTCAAAAACTCAAACTAAATAAATAGGAGACAAGAGTATGAAACAAAGACTTAGGCTTCTTCAATGACTCTGAGTCCAATTGAAGGATGCAACAAAGGACTTAAGGTGAAGATGGCACACCATGATGACTCCCAGGCTCCAGTCGAAAGGCACACCACACTGTCCTCCAGGCCCCAATCGAAAGTAACGCCTTCACCCCTTTCAGGACAAATCGAAGAGAGCCATAAAGTGAAGAATCAAAGGGTGTTTCTACCTAATTCGAAAGACCCCTTTTTCTTGCTATTATTTTATTTTTCCTTTATATTTTCATGTTATTTAATATGGTTGTAATAGTGTAGGATTTTATCTTTCTGCGTTTTATTACTTTTGTATAATTGCTAGTAAAATAGGGTATGTATGGCAAGATAAAAATAACAAGTAGACAACCCCTAATCAAAGATTAAATGAATGCAATCAAACACATTATTCACACACATGCACCCCTAGGGTAATCTCAGTTGTTGCCTCAGAAAAATAGTCATGTCCCTCGAATATGGGCGTTTTGGCAAAGACCCTCAATAAAAGATTGTAGTCCCTCGATGAACCTTAATATTGCCTTCGGTAAATGATCTAGTCCCTAAACGACATTGCTAAAACGTCCCATAGGTTTCCTTCTATGACTATACAAACGTCCCACGCTCGTCCCTTCACACCCAATGATGGGGCTTCTTACCAAATCAATGGTAATATAACAACATTTAAAGGAGGAGGAAAAGAATACTAGACCTTTTGAGTAGGTATGATGCTTCTAGTTGCTCGCTTGCTCACAAAAAAAAACATTTTATACACCAACACTTTCATTTGTAACATTTTCAAAAGTTAAAACATTTTGTACGCGTTCTTATAGAAATGAGAACCATTACAAAGATACATTTTCAAAATCACTTTCAAAAACACATTCCACAAACACCTCTTTGAACTATTTTCAAAACCAATACTTTGTACGCGTTCTTAAAGAGACGAGAACCATTAGAAAGATGTTTTTCAAAATAATTTCAAAACCCACACCACAAGCACATTTTCAAACAAAAGCAAGTGATCTAGCTGTTGTACCCCAATTTTTGTCCCTAAGATCCCTTCATCATACCATGTTAATTCAATCACCACAAGATCACATTAGGGCTTTTGGTTCTCCTCTCTATCTCTAGCTTTACCCTTTGAGTAATCACCAAGAACCTTGACTTGTTTTTTTTTTGTGATCATGAATATTTTGTCTTGATTTTCTTTCTAATTAACAAAATGCAATGTTGGTTTGTCTTACTTGTTAATAATGTAGGTAAAGGCAATGTGGCTTAGCAAGTTGATCCAAGGGTTCATGAGTTCATTTCCATGCCATATTAATAAAGCTTGAGGAGTCCAAACCTCACCATTGAAGTTGTTTTGGAAGAAATGGCATGGCAAGGTTTATTATGGTTCACCATATTTCAAAGTTATAAAGATTTATTCAAAAGTACAAGGGGGTTGATTGAAGAAATAGTCATGTTTGGACAAGACTTTGTTCCATTTGTTACAAGTGCATATTTCTCTCAATTCTCAAGATATGGAAGTGTTTTTGGTTTCTATGAGCTCTCATTATTATCCTCAACAACTTCTACTTACAAAGCAAGAGTTTTGGTACAAGAAGGTTGTTTAAAATTGTGAAAGTTCCTCAAAGCATTTTCTTGATCTATGAGCTAGGTTTTGAACTTCAAAGAAGTATATCTTGCTCATCTTTTGGTATTTTTGAGTGATTCCAAAGACATCCTTATCTTCAAAGGGTTATTAACAAATCACTTCAAAAGTTTCAAGGATTTTTCATGTGGAAGAAACTTGATGATGAAGAAATATTACAAGTCCTCCAGATGAATCCTCAATTTCTCATGTGTGACTTCAAATGATCATAACTTGGTAAATTTTTATCACCTTGAGCCCACTCTTTTTCCACATTGATCTTGCAAATGTGAAATTTATGCCTTATTTTATGGGCAAAGTGATAAAATTGATGGAAGATGCCCTAAGGATACAAAAGATTATGGGTCATTCCATGATTTTTTGCCAACTTCAACAATTCATAACTCTCTCAATTTTTGAAGATTTTGAATGGTTCAAGTCTCAAAATTTCATTCAAGAGGTCTACTTCATGCCATATTTTTTTATCAAGAGCAAATTCCAAGTATAAGGCCATGTTTGGATGCAAAACATTATAGGTCACTTTTGAAGAAAAATTTGAAATATTTCCAAGTACGGAAAGTCAACCTTTTTTCCCCAACTTTGACTCGTTGCAACTTTCAGCTCAAGCATCCATTTGATTCCATTCTTTTTCCATTGCAAAGCTTGTAACCTCATCTTTCTAAAGCATCAAGAATCATGCATTAAGACCCCTTGAGTTGATAATTCCATTGATTTGAACTTGGTAACTTGAAACTGGAGTTTCTTCAAAAGTCAGAATTTAAAATAATTGTTTTAGCTTCTAAACACTTTGTTTCTGTGTGTTTTTTCTTCTAAACATGTTTAGTGAACTTCCAAAAGTGATTAGCATAGAAAATCGCGTGTTTTGGATGAGTTTTGATCAAATTAGAAGTCACACTTTTCTTGTTTGCATCTTCACACGATTTCCCTCCAAACTTCATCATTTCACACGCTTGAACATTCCATTTGATTCCCTATAAATAGAGGGTCATCCCCTATTCATTTCCTCAAGCTTGGATAGCCAGAATCACCCTGCCAAACTTGCTCCATAACTCAATTTTCTGCAACTTCGTGATCAGTGTTCAAGCCTTTTTCAATCCAATTTTTCTATCAATTCACCTTCCTTGATCTTCCCTGAAGTTAACCATACAATTACCTTCAAGAATCATGCCCTATATTGCTCCATAGAAGTTCAGTTTCAGAGCTCTATAACTCAACTTCAATAGGTAGATTTCTCCATCTATTCTTCAAAACTTTGATATTAATGTGATGCTCTCATTTTCCTGGTTCTAGTCGCAACACTTTCTTTTATCTGGAAACACGTTTTGACCATGAAATTTTAAATCCCTTTTCAAAATTTTCCTTCCAAATTGCTTGAGCTATAGTTTATATAAATTTGTCGCAAATGTGTGGTTGTTTTCGTCTTGAAGAGACGAAGCAAATAGCATAGGTCCGAGCTTCTGATTTTACAGTTTAAGAGACCTGCAATTCACATTGGCTGGAGGTTGAAGATGACCAACGTGTCATCTTCCAACCAATGATGGCGTGCCACTTGTTTTTTTTTTTTGAAATCTGATTTTATAATTGATTATATGCTTTATTCACTAATGACCATGATATGCACAGCGCGCCAGATCCCTTGGATTTGATTCCTAACGCGTTTTGACTCTCATCCAATGGTCCATATATTTTTGACTTTGTTTTTTATTTCTGATTTTTATATTTAATTGTTTTAAACTTCAAAAAATCATAGAAAATTCATTTTTAGTCAAAAAAATCTGAAAAAATTACGAAAAATATTTTTGATTTTTCTCTTTTTGTTTTTTATTTTTTCACAATTTTATTTTGAGTTTTAATATTTTTTATAAATTTTCACTTTATTTGGTTTGTTTTAAATGTTTAAAAATACTTTTATGCATTTTTAAATTCTGAAAAAAATATGGAATGATCCAATGATATTGGGACAAATATTGGTGACCTCATTTATTTTTTATTTCTGACTTTGTTATTTTTTTTAATCATTTTTGGTTTATTTCACCTATTTCTTTTCATTTTAAAAATAGTTTCTGACTTTAAAAAATTACCAAAAATTTTATAAAAATATTTAAGTCCTTTTCTGATTTTTTATGGTCTTACTTTTTATTTCTTGATTAATTTGAACATAGTTGATATTTTCCTCTTTTATTTCTATTTTAAAACATTTTAAAACCTTTTTTTAATGTATATATTTAATGCAATATTATTTTGTGATTATTTTCTGGTAGATCTTGGGTTGAATTTTTGATCATGAACTTTATTAACATCATTGGATCCATGGTGTTGAGTTTAACTCCACAAAAAATGGATGAATGATTTTCATAATAGTTTGATTGAATTTTAATTCAAATGTGGTTCATATTCTTCCCCACCCCTCTTCATCTTGTCCCTTTCTTATTGCACTAAGTGTTATTAGAGCATGATCTATATATCATGTCTCAAAATAAATGGTGCATAAATTGCTATTGACCGACCTCAAAATAGGCGCGACTTCTATATAAGTCCACTTACAATTGCTTAACATAGCGCTAAATTTTGTCCCGATACGAATAAATGATCATTTGTGGCCCAAACCAATGTTTGCAAGCCCAAGTATGTTAATTTGATCTCTTTGATCCAATAACCTTGAGATTCATTGTGTGGAGGTGTGATACGGTGGGAGAACTGACTTGGGTGTTTTACTTTTGATCGCAAATGTTGTGGTTAGCAAGAGTCGCCACCGAATTTTCTTTTATCCAAAAGGAGAGATGAAAAAGCACAGGAAAGACCTTTGAGATTGTTTCTTGAGTTCGGGGGTAGATTATGAAAAGGGAAGGTATTAGCACCATCTTCATCCATGGTTTTCCATGGGCTCTTAGTTACTTGCTAGATCACTTGCTTTTGTTTGAAATTGTGCTTTGTATGGTTTTTGAAATTATTTTGAAAAGGCGTCATCGTTTAGGCAAACTTTGTAATAATTCTCGTTCGTAAGAATGTATACAAAGTGTTGATCTTTTGAAAATGTTTTCAAGTTTGAAAGGTGTTTTTGAAAGTGTATGTGATTATTTTTGAAAATAGCAAGGATGTTTGTTTTGAAATGGAGCAAGTAATTAGGAGCAATCTACCTACTCTAATGTCTTTCTTGTTCATTTTGTTTTCCTTTGACATTGTTGTCTTACCATTGATTTGGTAAGCAACCCTATCTTTGGATGTAAGCGGGACGGGCGTGGGTCATCGTATAGTCATGATAGCAATGTTGTGAGGTGTCTTAGCATTTTTTAGGGACTAAAATCATTTTGAAAGGCAACATTTATAGCGTCATCGAGGGACTATGATCTTGTATTTCGATTGTTTTTGCTAAGACAGCCCACATGCATAACATGACCATTTTTTAGGCAACAAGTGGAGTTAACCTTAAGGGTGCATGTGTGAATAGTGTGTTTGATTTTCATGCATTTAATCTTTGATTAGGGTTATCTACTTGTTGATTTTATGTCTTGCCATACAAACCCTAGTTACTAGCATTTATATTTGAAAGCGATAAATTGCGGAAATGTAAAGTCCTACGCTATTACATCATTTAGGGGATGAGGGTACAATTTACAAATGGGGATGAAGTAGGAACTTAAATATTACAACCATATCGAAGAACCATGAAGGAAACGTGAAAACAGTGTAAAAAGAAGGAAAAATGCATTTTGAACTATTATGTGTCGACACAAGCTCATATGCATCGACACATAACTTTCCTTGCCCCTGTATTGCCAAATCAACTCAGTATGAGTTGATACATAATGGTATGTGTCGACTCATACGTGCTTTGTGTTGACTCATACATTATTTTTCCTTCTGTTTTGATCCTGTAAAGAAGTATGTATCGACTCATAAGTCTATGTGTCGACTCATACTGTCATTTTTCTACTTCAACATTGTCTTGCTGCATACATGGGTTAGTTCTCAACACATAATGAAAAGAATGGAAGATAAACTAAAGGTTATCTTCAAGGACAATGGTTACTAGATTTTTGTCTTCAAAAATGAATTACTAAAGTCAAGAAACTTACCTTGGAGTTGGATCTTTATACTCTGAATATGAGTTGTTGTCTTGACTGTTATTGAAATTGGAAGAGAAAACAAAGGTGTTGTAGAAGATTATTCTTGAGTTTGAACAATTTCTAGGTGATGTATGTGAGGTGCTTAGATGTTTAGACAGAGCTTGCAAGGTGTGAGAGTTCCAAATATTTGGACTGTAAAACTCAAGAGTGGAAGCTTTTTTGGACAGTTACGGTTTTTGATGGCTAGTTTACAACAAGACTTCTGGATTTTCTCTCTATTTTTCTAACCTTTTCCCAACCTCTTTCTCTTGCAAATGCTTCTTCTATTTATAGGCAAGGGGTTTGTGCATATGATATGATTAGGTTTATAAGACAACATGTTATGATTTCGTTGGATTACAAAGATCAAACTAATTCAAGTACTCCATAGTCCCAAGATGAAGTACCAAAGTTGCTGGTATTGAGGAGCTACTTACCATGATTTATGGTTGAGTATAATCAGCAACAAGCAAGGTATGGGCTCAAGACAAACTTTGTACAAAAAGCTTCCTTTTCAAGAATAGCAATGGTGCCTTTATGCCATAAATGGAAAGATATTTTGGAAAATGGTATAAACACTTGGGTAATAGCTCAAGAGTGGGTGTAAGCATTAAATTATGATGAGATTTGCAAGCAAAGAAGCCTGCAACATAAGATTATGCAGAAAATCATTAGAGTTTTGTTATGTGTTCTTTAACGACAATGAATTGAGTATCGTATCATGAGGATTCTTGTATTGTTATTAACCAACATAATTGATTATGGGGGATTTAATTCATGATCAATTTTTAAAGAGCTGAGCAAATAAGTGATTAAAATAAGTGATTATAAAAATAAGTCGATCTACTATTTTCAGGTTCCTGCTAATCATTGGTTTTTAACTTACCAATTCCCTAAGCATCTTCTACCTCTATTTGACTTTCAATACCAATTGACAAGCGCAATAGATATAAAATGGATTGAATTCCCATTCCGAATTAAGCAAACGGATTAATACAATCGTGAATTAAGCAAATACGATATAGAACGCGATTAAACGACTAAGCAACGTAAACAACGATTAAAGATTAGGAATACAATCATATGAATTTAATCAAGACATTCCATGAAATAAGAGATTAAGCAAATGCAATTTCATAAAACAGAATCAAAAGAGAAACGAAACTGAATTGATAAGTTAAAAACCTCAAAGCATCGGAACACGATTACAGTAGATCAACTTTGAATGATTAGTTCTTCATTCAAGCATAAAAGAAAAATGTATTTTTTGAATAATGAAAAGGTAAAAACTAAATTATTTTAGCGGCTGCTAGGTATAGCAAGGATAAAGATTCGGTTCATAACCCAACTGGGTCGAAAACATAACCCAGGCCCAAAACAAATGACCCAAAACTTAAATATAAAATGCTGCAACTTCAACAAATTTTATGGTCCTGCTACAGTCTGATTCAGCTCTCGACTTCTGAATGAAAATCGTAGCTCTTTCTCTTGGTTTTCCAACGACTAGTAGCACACCTCATTCCGACTCCCGTAGCTCAATTTATGAATTTATTCGTGCAGACTGCTAATGCTGAAAATAAAGTGCAAAAATCAAATAAGAGTAGAAATAAACTAAAATAGAAAAACACTATAAAATACAAAAGTAAGCTAAACAAACTATAGAAATGTATAAGTACAATCATGGAAGAATGTGCATCAAAATGCACTGATCATACTTCTTCAGCCTCTTAAATAGCTTGTGTAGGTGATCGAGATGCTCTTTTTCAATTTGCGACCTTGCAATCATATCATCCACATATACCTCTATTTCATGATGGATCATATCATGAAATAAAGGTACCATAGCTCTTTGATATATTGTCCCTGCATTCTTTAATCCGAACAGCATGACCTTGTAACAAAAGATGCCATATTGTGTAACAAAGGTCGTATTTTCCATTTCTTCAGGAACCATCTTGATT